>OZ038373.1:88039553-88639553 GCA_964036015.1 Leptarthrus brevirostris | reverse complement strand
CTAAAGTTCTATATGGAGGTTCTTTTACTGTAACCTGGCCCTCCTCCATGTTGTTCTTGATACTGGCTACCATCCAGGCCACATCAAACTACTTGTTTGCTCTGACCAAAGGTCGGTGGAGCTTCTTAATCAGGCGATTTCCCGTCTCAGCGAAATCTGGCCTGGTGCCAGGATCAAGGCCGTTTCAAGGGATGGTGATGCGCTGTTCAACTTCACTACGGAAGTTGACATTCTTCCACACAAGAGTTGGAGGACCTATTTCTAGGTTCCGCCACTGACGAAGATGCCAGCAGCGAAGGGGATGCTGCTGGCATTACTGTGATAGAGGTATCTCACCCAAACACAGTGATGTTAAAGACAGTCCAATTTAACCTTCACCACTCGAAGGCAGCTCTTCTCCTTCGTCTAGCACAAAAAGGAGAAGAGCTCGTCCTTGTCCAAGAACCTTGCTTGGGTGGTCAGAGATAAGATTTGCGGACTCAACATGAAGGGGTATAAGCTCCTCTACATACAAGGTACAGGTAGACCAAGGTCATGTCTCCTCATCAAAAATTATATTAATGCCCTTATCCTTCCTCAGCTTAGTGATAATCACAATATTTGGCTAATCTCCAGCGCACCATGAGGCGGATATCCCTGGTTCGACGTTTAGAAATGCGGTCAGTGACGCCACAAGACAGAAGAAGGCGTTGAAGTCAACGCATATCATACAGTCTGGGGCAGCTCGGACGTCAACGAAAGGGGGAGTTACTTTTTGATTTGGTTCCAGATTATTTCCCCCTTTTTGTTATTATTATTTCCTTGTTTGTTAGTACTTGCCTTGCGCTACGGTCTCTTCTCGATCGTAGATTATGGTAGTACTCCACGGCGCGTTCTGATTTATTTTATTAAAATTTTTAACCGACTTCCCAAAAACAAAGAGGTTCTAAGTTCGACGTGTTTTTGTTTTTTTTTTGTCTGACCGGGCATAACTTCGAAACGCGTCGACCGATTTTGATGATTTTTTTTGGTTGGGTAGAGTATGTTCACCGATTGGTACCAAAATTTTTGGTAGTGTGGGGGTGGGGGGTGGTTGTGACGCGTGGACCGATTTGGATGGTTTTTTGTTGTTGTACAGAATATGATTCCCCATTGCTTATAGGAGAAAAAATTTGACCTAGGGTGGGGGAAGTGGGAGGGGTAGTCTAACTTCGTAACGCGTGGACCAATTTGGATAATTCTTTTTCTGTTGGGTAGAGTATGTTCCCTGGTCGATACCACGAGAAAACAATTTTGGTAGGGTGAGGGTGAGAGGTGGGGGCGGAACCTAACTTTGTAAGGCGTAGTCCGATTTGGATGGTTTTTTGCTGTTGTATAGAAGAATAATTTGGTCCTATGGTAGGGGGTGGGTTGAGGGAGAAGTAGTCTAACTTCGTAACGCGTGGACCGATCTGGATAATTCTTTTTCTTTTTGGGTATGCTCTCTGGTTGAAACCACTAGAAAAAAAATTTTGGGTGCATGGGGAGGTTGGGGGGGGGGGAGGTGGAACCTAACATTGTAACGCGTGGACCGATTTCGATAGTTCCTTTGCTGTTGTATAGAGTGTGAACCTCCCATTGCTAATAGGAGAATAATTTGGTCCTATGGTGGTAGTCTAACTTCGTAACGCGTGGACCGATTTCAATGAGTTTTTTCTGTTGGGTAGAGTATGTTCCTTGAATGATACCACGAGAAAATTTTTTTTACTGGAATGGAGGTAGGTAGGTGGTAGGTGGTAGGCGGTTGAACCTAACTTTTTAACGCGTGGATCGATTTGGATGGCTCTTTTTTCGTTGTATATACTAAAAGACACTAAAAAGTGAAAAATTAAATAGTTTTTAAAAAAAAGTTGAACCGACTTCACAAAAAGCATAATTTTTCATTTTATATCTATTACAACATTTTGAAGTTGGTGCAAATTAAACAAATAAAACAACTACAGAACCAAAATTGAAGATAATACATAATACTACCTGAACGTTTCAGCTCGCGGGATCATAAGAAAGGACGATTAAATATTTTTTTTGTAGTTGTTTGGTTTGTTTGATTTGCACCGACTTCAAAATGTCGTAATAGATATAAAATTAAAAATTATTTTATACAGCGCTAGTCGGTTCAACTTTCATTTTTTGTCTTACAATTTCTAAGGGTCGGTAGTAAATTTGCCATTTAATTGCTTAGAATGGTCTTTATCTGTTGCTTATACCAATTAAATGGACCGTACCGTGTTTGTGACCCTTGAGGCCGCTCGTTTGGTTCTGGAACTACCTCCTTCAAGAGGGTTTCGGGCATGGGCGTTCGATTACGCCACGTAATCCATGCCTTTACAGGCGGGGTGGCATATTTTTGATTATTATTAAAATTATCGCGAAAAAACCCTTAAAAGGGGTGTGTTTTGCATTTTTAAGGCTGACGCAACCATTTTAGGACTGCGGGATCCCGATTTTCGTAATCAGCGACCCAAAAAACATAAAGTAAAATTAGTCTGGAACCGGTGTTCTGTTCCGACACCCCCCTCCTAAAATGTAAATGATCATATTTTTTAATTGCATAATATATCATATTTTATGTACATCCATTTGTTGATAGTTTTCTTTGTACAGCTCCTTTATTTTTTTGAATGAAATTAGATAAACCTAAATTCCTGAGTGGAAAGTTGACTCGCTATATGGGAATATTCTATTTTCGGGAAAAATGAATTATTTGCTTTCTTGTGTGTATAGGGAAGCACCTGATTCGTTGCAATTTCGTCTTAGGAAGATTGAATATTGGCAAGGTTATTCTGATTATCAGGTTTTTTTGCAATAAGTGTGCTCGAATTTCCACCGTCTGATAGAGAATTTATAGGCAATTCTGGGCGTTCGAACATGTGGCGTGAGATTTATGATAAATCTCAAGAAGTGAATCAGGAGCAATCAACAGGGGATGAATTTGATTATTTCGGCTAGCTGTTATTATGTCCAGTAGCGCCTGCTGTCGAAACTCGATTTCTACAATTTGTAGCAGAAGACTTGAGACTATTTCCTGTCTCATTTGCCGGGCCACGAACTTATCGGTTAAATCATGTAGATCATTCATACGGTAGGCTATTTGCCGTTGTCTTTCGACCAGTGAATTTAGGAGTATTAGAATTTTGTTTAGCGCAGTCTTGACTATGGTGATCTGTTGTTTTCCCAAATCAGTGAGTACCTGATGGTTAGTTTCCAACTCATCCAGGCGACTATAGACTTCGCGTTCGTTGGCGCTATCCATGGTACCGAAAAGGCAGGTAGTGAATGGCGTTTCCGATGCCATCAAAAATGGATCTCTTTTTTCGAGATTTGTGAACAGCTTGTTTAATTACCTTGTTAATATGTTTGATGTTTTCTATCAGCGCGTGCAAGTGTTTTTGCTAGAGTTCGCAGAGGTCTCCTTCTGTGTTGTTTCCACATAGTTGCTGCACGTAGTGTTCAGCTCGTTCCGCAAGCGTTGTCTGGTTGTCCAACTCGGTCAGGTCCAATTCCATGAGTGTATTCCATGTGGAGTGGTAAACCATAAGGCTTTCTATTGAGTGGGTTTACCGAGTAAAGTTCCGAAACACTACTTCCCATAATAGACATAATCAGTCCGAGGATGATAACGATTTGTATCATACCTGGGGAAAGAAATATGGTTAATGTGGGTTTGCGATATTATTTTTTCTTATTTACTAAGCGTAGATTTTATCTAAAGGGGTTTAATACTGAAATTATTTTTCAGCGGGTATACCTCAAGGCAAGAGACTATCTAAGAGTAGTTAGTGTCTCTGGCAAACGATACATTTCCTGGTTGATTGGTGCTTGGTCCTGCACCAATGGTATATCATGGGTGATGGCGTTTATAAACATATAACGTATATGGGGCAAAATTCCTTAAGTGTAACAGGTGACAAAATTCGATGTCTCCGATTTTGTTCAAACTTCACGAAATTATTGTTACTGGTATAAGTAATTATCGTGCTAAAGGATTAAAAAAAATGTTTGTGCAGAAGTTAGAGAGTGCATTTTTGTACTTTTTCGCGTGATCATACCTTTTTTGAAAATTCATAACTATCGTCATTTTACGAAAAACATTTAAAAAAAAAAAAATTTTGACTTTGAAAAATATTTTTTTGTTTTTAAAAAAATACTTGATCATGCATTTTTTTCACGCTCACGCCTTTTTTGCTTAGAACAGATGCACATAACATAACAGAAACTGTAGATGGCGCGTTAAAGAGTATTCTCACAGTCAGTATACAGCAGTCTGTATGACAGTCAGTATACATTCAGATATCGCCACAATTAGTTAAAATGCTAGACAAGTTGAACTA
Source organism: Leptarthrus brevirostris (assembly GCA_964036015.1). Taxonomy (NCBI): domain Eukaryota; kingdom Metazoa; phylum Arthropoda; class Insecta; order Diptera; family Asilidae; genus Leptarthrus; species Leptarthrus brevirostris. The sequence continues at coordinate 88,635,204 of OZ038373.1, read as the reverse complement.
TATAAAGTTTCCGACCCTTCCTGTCAACGCAAAAGTCTGTGGATCATGCAGAAACAAGTGAAAGTGATTTCTGGAGAAGAAGGTGCAATTTCATCCGGAGATGATCACACAGAACGAGTGCCCGATGTAAGTTTTTTAATTTTTTATGATAATAGGGATACAGTGAGAAATCGACTCCCGGCCCCTTTTTTTTTGAAAATCCTTTAGCACGATAATTACTTATATCAGTAACAATAATTTGGTGAAGTTTGAACAAAATCGGAGACATCGAATTTTTTTCACCTTGTACACTTGAGGAATTTTGCCCCATATACAAATATAAACGTTTGAGGAAAGTGATGTCATTCTACTCACAGCAGAGTTGCGTTTTCGACGTTTGTTTTGACTTGTTTTTCTCTTCGTTGTTTCATGTTGTTCCCAGGAAGACTGCTTGGTCCATCTTTCTCGATAAACAGAGCATTTCTTTCTGCAGCTGCAAAGGTACTCCGATTGTGATCAGCGACCTAGCAGGTATGCATATCGGCTCTTTCAACTAAACTTGTTGCTGCCTCATATCGCAGGTCAAATCATTTTCCATCGGATTGCCCATCTCGCATTCCTGTGTTTTGCAGTCATCGTTTTCCTCTTGAGAAATCTTTGCGACCCCACAGATTGTCAGTCCAGCCTCTATGGACTCTGCGCTATCTGCGCTATCTGTTTGGGTGCTCTCTTTGACCACTTTTTCGGAATACGGTTTATCCAAAGCAGCTGTCAAAGGAACAGCAAACTCCTCAGGGGGTTTTTCCGTTGGAGGGAATCGCAATGCCTTATTCGTCTCCTCAACGTTACAATTCTTTGCTAGGAAGTTATTTCCCAGCAAGCCGTAGTGGGAAAGGTCAGGCTAATATCCAACACGAGGCTAACTGTAGAGATACATGGTTCGGGCGGCTGAGGTGACTTTTTTTTTAAATTTTTACTTTTTAGTGCCGATACGGGGTCTTTTCGGTCGACTGCTCGTCGTTTCTCTGGATTTTGGAGTCCCCTCATTCTTTCTGGCGGCATTCCTCTATGGAATAGCCGCGACGGTTGCAGCATTCGCATTTGAGGCTCGCAACCTGGGGATTGTTTCTGCAATCGCGATCTTGATAATTGGAAGGACCGTACCACATCTCAAACGAGCTGCTTGATGCTGAGGAGCGGGCAAAAGACCGGCGACTGTTGCAGGTGTTCGTTTTTCTGTGTGTCTTTTTTGTCTGTGTCTGCGGATGACCTAGCTGCTGGAACTGCTGATTGATGTGAAGATTGAGGCTCTGCCTGGACGGACGCGTCGACCTTTGGGACCTAGGGTGTTGTGTTTTTTATTCCAATAATTATATTAAAATTTCTTAAATACACCTAAATTTCACATTTAATTCCTAAGTCCACGCAATTTTCAGTTTTGCACCGCTTTTTGTTTAACCGAACCCAATCTATTTCTACTATATTTGTGTAGATACAAACAGACTCTTCGATTCTATCTATTCAGAATCGCGAACATGAAGAAAACAGCTTTCACTTTTTATCTTTGTTTTTTACTTTTGCCGTTGAATTTTAGGCAAAGTTGATATAAATGGCTGTCATTGGTCTGCTCTGCCGTGACTTTTTCGTTGTAGATCGTTTGAATTTGCCCTGAATAAGCGGTTGTGGGAAAAGAATGTCATGGTAACCTGAGCGCTTTGTTTTTCACGAGTTAGATTTAAATATGTTGCAACTTTGTTTTGTTGTTGTTGTTTGTTATGCTTTGATACTTTAGACGTTATTAATACCTGAAATACGTCGATTTCGATACTCATGATCATCAAAATCTCCGTCATTAAACAACGAAAAAATTAAGAAATCTGCAACTTTCATCCTCCAACCTCCGAAAAGGGGGGGTCTGTTTCTGTATTATATAAAAATTTCTGATAAGTTAGTTTCCAAACTTCCAAAAGCCCTAGTAAGATGAAATTTGATATCTAAGCTGGATGTTATTAGTACATAAAGAACTAAAAAGGGAGTGTGTTATGAAGAAAGGAACTGTGGAGTGCAAGAAAAACCTTCTTTAAACGACTACGCCAGCCCTTCAGCCCTTCCGCCGGGGGTGATTTTTCTTTAAACTCGTTCTAGTGCCTAATCTATTACTTTTATGAAAAGATTGTTTTGTTATACTTGAAGTTAACAAAACAATCTTTCGAATGAAGTAAAAATAGTCATACCGTATTTAAGAAACTAACAAGCATTTTTAAGCCTAAAAGCGCGGAATAGTACGGAAGGAGAAATTTAGAAGAAATACAAGCACAGATCATGCTTGCGTTTTGGATGAAAATTTGGTTTGCGACTAAAATTTCAGGTTTAATCAGAGATTTCTTGTTATTTCGGTTAATAAAGTGTACATGTTTTTAGTTTGTTGGAAAGATAATTTAGTCTGCTTTAAGTTAATATTAATAAAGCACAACAGTCAACTGTAGTTGAATATAATCGGTTAATAACTAAGTACCACCCTGATTTATCGCTTATTGCAAATAATAAGCTAACAAGGAAAAGGGGCAACGATAGAGAGTGAGCTATGAAAAAAATAAAATAAAAAATAGCTGACGTACAAGAAATACAGCTCGAAAAAATAAAAAAAACTAGAGTATCTTGCAAAAAGAAATGAAATCCCACGAAAAACATTTCATGTAAAGAAGGTTGACAAGACTCACAAGCTCATACCGCTTTCACTGTTAAAAAGTTATCAGAGCTTATGAGGAGCCAAGCACCTAACTCTACAAGGCCTAACTCTACAATCCCTAATTCTAGAAACCCTACATCTTGGTAAAAAAGTAACAGTGAAAGCGGTATGAGCTTGTGAGGCTTGGCAACCTTCTTACGTGGGATTCTATTTACTCGATACTCACGAATTTCGATAACTTTTGTTACCGATACTCGCCATAGGATCGCGAAAATAATCGTTTGACCGCGAAGTGAACTGGAGAGCTAAGAGGCCATAGTATCGACAGATTTTTGGTGTTTTTAATGCTTTCCTAGAATATTTGAGGAGATGACTAATGATCGCGCAAGTAAATTTTAGATTTTAATGTCATTTACTTTATTTACGCCATTTTCGACTGGTTACAAGGTAGATTTTCTTTTCATATAGAGGAATCTAGGACCAGAAAAAAGTATTTACTCGTTACGTATGGAAAGTTTTTTAAAGAGACCTTTTGATATGTATTATAATTAAGTAGGCATTTTCACATGCCGGAAGAGTCTCGAACGACATTGATAATCGTCTTATGTACATGGGAGCATCTACCCCAGTTCATTTTTTATCCAGCATAAATGTCCAAATTTGGAATTGTCTTACCAAGTGAGATACGATTTTATACTTCTGTTAGATATGATTTCAATTTTTAATTTTGTTGACATAGAGATATTTTTATATTACATTTGAAATCGCAATCATAATTAAAACGCAAATGTGTACCTATAGGTACGCAAAATGCGTTTTACAAGATCGGAGAAATTAAAATTTTTTTTTTTTGTAATGTAACATTATTGTAATATATTTTTTACTTTGAAACCGGTTTTTTTTCTCAAGTAAGATATGTTACATGATTAAAATAAATTAAAATAAAACTGTAATTCAGATTTAACTCATTAAACTTGTTTCATAGAATTTACATTTATTCGACTTATATCCCATTAGTTTGGCATTAAGTTGTTGAGTTAGAAAATAAATTTTTCTAAAGAAAATAAAAACAAACTGTTTCTTGAAATTGCTTAACACGATGGGCGTTTCTAATAAAGAAACTATAATAGCTTAAGAAAAGTTAACCCTTTGGTGCTGCTGTTGAGGACGAGCCAACAGAGTTTAACTTTTCTTTATTAGAAACGCCGATCGTGTTAAGAAATTTTTATATTTCTTACGTTGCTCGAGTTTAAAAATAATTTGATTTTTTCTTTTTGAAAATTCACTCGGGTCATGTGAATATTTCCGGCATATTTTATGCATTTTGTGTAAATAAATTTTTCATTGTTTATATTGATCCTAATGATATATATTTCTAGTTATGTATTTTGCAAAATTGATTCTTTATCCATAATAATTTGTAAATATTCTTTATCTATAATAATTTGTGAAGAGATTTTTTATTTATTGCATTTCTTTTAAATGACTCATAGGCGAACCGAGAGTTGACCTTGCATCCATGGCGTGGTGATCGTGCCATTAAACCATTGATGCAACTCCCTCTCCGAATTTAGAGGTTTTTAATAATTCAAGATTTTATGTTAAATTCTATAAATGGACGCATTTGAATGCCGATACTTTCAACTATCGATAATCTTTTTCAATTTATCGATACTCCGGTAGCGCAACATTTTGATACTTTGCAATACCAATTATCGATATTTTTGCTTTCGATTCCCATCCCTACCTTAAGTCACAAGCTTTGTCATGATACAAGCAGATACTCCATTCAGTAATAAACGAATCATATAATATTATACGAAATTAAGGTCCACTTCTTCACCATCTCCCACTCCACCATAAAATTTTTGACATACTAATAAAGGTTCACACGCTAAGAAGTTAGCCCGTGTTTTAACTTGTTAGCAATTGGTAGCATTAATTTAAATTGTTATTGTGTTCAATCTGCGATTTCGGCGTCAGCTTTGAAATTTCTCAAAGTTGAAATCGACGCCCGCTACCAACTTTGGATGTAGAAGAATACTTTATTTAACCCACATTTCAAGCCGACGAACAAGCTGAACTTTATCTTTCCCCAGCAGAAAATCACTCACCGTAAATAGTCGATGGAAAATGTTCTTTTATTTCCAGTTTTCGAAAATTTCAAAATGGACGCAAATTTGTTTCACTTAAAGTCGTAAATATGATGTGACCTTGAGTCACATTTGAAGTTTGGACTTAAATTTTTTGACTATTTCAAATTGCATTTCCAAAAAAATATATGGCCTGTTTATAATATTTATGTTTCTATATAGCTTGTTTGGATAAATAAATGAATATAAACTATAAACGAAAACAATAGCATTTTAATTATTCCCATGATTCTCTGAAGTGACTGAGAGTCAAATTGTAGTATGATTCGTTAGAAAAACACGTGATACGATTATTTATTTATGCTAATTTCACGAACAGATAGCAGTTTTTTTTTACGATGTGGCGAAAGCCTAGGGGACAATCCTTTGATACGTTAGCTTGGTTTTGACCGAAAAGGAAATACGGGTAAGGGCAGTGAGGGAACTGGAAAATCTTGTTTTTGTATTGTTGTGAGCTAGACAACAGCCAAGAGACGGAGCGGAACCTGGTCTCGAACCCGGTAACCATGGCATGGTGGTCGTGCTGTTCAACCAATTGATCCAACTCCTTGCATGAAGTCTAGCGAATTCGCGGATAAGCAAATGTGTATACACTTTGTTTCATATCAATATTTTAAAATTTTGTACTCTTTCTACTTTTATACCACTCGTATAAATATACTTTATAATTTCTTTTTAAAAATAATAATACGGAAAGAAAATAACAATCAAACAATTTATTTTGCTTTATCTTTAATTTCATGCTCGAGATAGCTATAATAACACGATAATAGATAGTCAACTATCACTAATTTCGGTACGATCTCAAAAAGCTAGCTGCAGCAACGTTAACTACAATAGTCAGTTATAGTTGTATTTTTTAATTCGATTTAAAAGTTCGGTGCTATAATAATCTGTAGAAATATACTATTATTCCACTATCACAAAAGGATATCATGGTCACCTTATAAAATTGTAACATCACAGCGCGTCCCAATAATGGAGTGAATCTCAATTACTACACCCACCACGTGTTCGATAAATTATTCAATAAGTTTTGAGAGAAACACACAGGAATGTTTTCACATTTAATGTCCACCCACCCTAATATTGGTAGGACGCATAGCAATAAGAAACGTGTTGGGTCATGAAATTTCACCTTATCGTCATTTTTTATCTCTTTCGACAAACTTAGAAGACGGCTTTCGAAATGATATTAGAAGTAAGTACCTAATGTGATATAAAATCTCAAGAAAACAGAAAGAAATTGGCAATGATTTGTCAAAGTAATATTAAAGGATTCCTTTGTATTTCTACAGTGTCGATAAATTTAACAGAATGTACAACTTGAGAGAACCGAGCTCATGTGTTTTTGCAATACATTTTTTAAGTTTAAAAGTACCTATATGTTTATTTCATGAAATAAATTTGATTTTATAAGACATTTTTCCATAGCAACCTCTTACTTTATAAATTTATTACATTGAAATTCAGCTAATAGTTATCAAATTAGGTATACTCTTCCCAAGAGAAATCAGTTAAGCTGCGAAAAGGTTCTTTTGTTAATTTTCACACAAAGCTCCTAAATTAGCCCCAAGGTAAAAAGTTTGTTATCCTTATCCTTGATATGGGTCGCGATAGCTTATCAAATATCAAAGAAGGCACGGGGTTAGTTTAGTCTAAATGAGAGTTTTGGGAAATTTTACAGATAAAATCAACTTTTCAGTTGTAAATTTTCTTAGAGACTTGTACATACATCGCACGTGGAGCAATGATTTGGGTGATTAAACGGTTTTAAAATTAATTTAAGAAGTTACCATCCGTACTTTTCAAATATATAATAGAAGTTTTTGGGTATACGAACATGTATTTCTACACTCAAGGATTTAAAGTTTGCATTTATGCTAAAACAAATCCCTTTTTCTCGCCTTTTGTATGTGTTTGTATGATTTTCTCTATACAATTCTGTTTGTGGCATCGAATATAGGGTAACTATATGTATCATAAAGGGAAAATAGGTGTTTCCTATTCTCGAACCCGGGAACCATGGCGGCCGTGCCGCTGAACCGATTAATCCAACTCTGTCTCTTAGTTTTATCCCGATAAGTGCAATAATTGCACTCAGTTATTTAAAGCTGTGTTACATTCGTCCTGTTCTGGTTCAGAAAGGTTATCAAAATTACGTCCAAATTTGGCTTTTGGGGTACAGAAATGAGACCGGCTTGAAGATCACAGTAGTACGCGAAATCAAAGATCAAATAAAGGACTTAAAGGGCGAAACAGAAGAAGAAGAAAATGAAAAAAGGATATCTATTCTATATTATTTTTTCATAAGATTAAATCTCAGGTCACAGAAGGTAAGGAAGAAATTAAGTGGGTAGACCACGCGGGTCACCGATCTTGACAGATATTTATACCGATTTGTCATAATATATCAACTAAAGCTGGTGATTTGTCGTATTGCTTACGTTCTTGAGCGATATAGTCCAAAAAACTTTCATTACGATGGAAGAAAGAATAATTTTGATTGATTAGTATTTGCATTAATTACAGGAATTTAAAGACAATGAGTTCAATTTTGGAGCCAGGTTGGTAAATAGGATTTTTTTAATGCTGCCAATTCACCGCAAGCTAAAGGGTTGTCTATTTCGATAAATATAAAATTTTAAAAATGGTAAAAATAGTGCACTGTTATTGTTAATTTGCCAGATAATAATTATTGCTATTGTATTGATCTAAATCGCTTCGTTTCCTTTTTTTGAGAGTAGAGTATTCAATATTTTTTGAAATACATAGATGTGTCATATTATTACATTAATGTTGGCCCCCTTACAAAAACAAAAGAAATATTCAAATTTGAATAATAACGAAAATCCGTCAATCAATTTGGTTAACGGAAAAAGAAAATAAAATAAAAAAAACTAATTCGACACTGACCGCAGTCGTCTGTCTAGATTGGCATACTCACAATTACATTCTATTAGCAGTACTTGTACTGAACGAAATAATAATGTGGTAATGAATTAATACACAAAAGAAAAATGTTGGTGACACTTAGAGCTGATTTTCACTTGAAACATAATAAATGGTATTCAAAAACAGGAAAATTATCAGATATATGGTGATTCTGAGGTTCCTATTACAACTTCCTTCCACATATAACCAACTAATCTACAAAGACACAAAGAAAGTAGTTCAGCATTTTCACGACGTTACACAAAATCGCTATCGTACGACAAACACGGTCATTATACTGCAACCACTGAGTACGGTAGGCACATGCAACACAAAAAGAGAACACACTATCGCCAACGAATACAGACAATTTCTGTATTTTATAATTATAATTGTCTGTATTCGTTGCTATCGCTACCCCACTACCAGCTGTCATCGCACATAGACACTGTAAGCTTCGGCCAGCCGACAACCCATCAACCACACACATCACACCCAACTTGGAACACGTCTCTCACACTACACTTTTTACTAAGGCGGACTTACATGCCCACAGCCAAAACCTCCGTAAACTACAAGCCATGAACTGACGAATTTCACGCACACACATTAGGGCCAAAATGGTCTGGTTTTTCGATAAGTTTACATTGCTTCTTATGGCAGCCGGGGGGTGATTTTTCTTTAAACTCATCCTATTGCCAAACTATAACTTCTATGAAAAAATTGTTTTGTTCTACTTGAAGTAAACAAAACAATCTTTCGAATGAAGTAAAAATATTCATACCCTACTTAAGAAAATAATAAACATTTTTAAGCCTAAAAGTGCGGAAGTGGAAATTTAAAGAAAATGCAAGCGACAGAGCATGGTCGGACCATGACTTACTGCTTGCGTTTACGATGAAAATTTGGTTTGCGACTAAAATTTCACGTTTAATCAAAGATTTCTTGTTATTTTGCTTATTAAGGTGTACATGTTTTTACTTTATTAAAAAGATCATTTAGTCTGCTTTAAGTTAATATAAGACTAATTTTTTCATATAACTAATAGTTTTGGCGCTAGGGCGAGTTTAAGGAAAAATGACCCCCTGGCTACCATAAGAAACAATGTAAATATGACCATTCAGTCAGACCATTTACGACCACATGTAAAAGTCCAGTTCATGGCTTGTAGTTTACGGTGGTTTTGCCACAGCCTACAAATGGAATGCAGATACAAACGAGAGTGCTGCCACTTCCTTCGGTAATCACCGTAAGTCAGAATACGACATGCGATGCGATAAAGCTTTCCGGAAACTGGGCGGAACACCATGTATGATAATTATCGACACAGGAGCCACACATTCGGTTGTGCACCCACAAGTTCTGAAGCGCGTGTATCCTAGACCACTTATCACACCATGTATGACATTTTTAAGAGATGTTACAGGAACCACCAATCAAATTGAAGGAACTGTAGTTCTGGAAGTAAAAATCGCCGGTTTCAGAACCCATCACACATTTTATGTTGCGGAAATATGCGACGAGTGCCTATTCAGTATGGATTTCTTAGCCAGTCATCGTTGTATCATTGATCTTCACAGGCTCTTGCTCAGGATTGGAGACGAAGATTTACTTAAGGAACGTCAAGGCAGCATTATTGCTAAGACCGCAAGAGTCACTCTCCTGCCCGCATGTAGCATAAGCCTTTAATCCACTCCTGGAAACCAATAAAACTGCAGTACTACTACCTGGGAAAGTCACAGACAGTCTTTGGGTGATATCTAGCATTTGTCAGACCAACAACGGAGCTGTCATGGCAAGGGTAGCTAATTTAGGATCCGATTCCATTGAGATTGAGGCAGAAAACCCACTAGTAAGAGTGGAGCTGGACTATGAAATAATGAGCTGAATTCTCGTCGACAAATCCTATGAGAAGCTACCATCCGAGCTAAACGTCTTAATCGAGGAGACGGAAGGGAACCTCGACGAAGCACAGAAAGATCGTTTAAGAAAAACGCTTTTAACTTACCGAGATTTGTTTGCGCTGTCCAAGGATGATTTGGGCCGAACGTCCATACTTCGACACGCTATAGACGTAGGAGACCGCAAACCAATTAAGCAGCCACCACGAAGTTTACCTATAGCCGGGCAGGCTGAAGCTGAGAAAATAATACAGGAGATGAGAAGCCAAGGTGTACTCCAGCCCTCTAGTAGTCCATGGGCTTCTCCTGTGGTGTTAGTAAAAAAGAAGGACGGCTCAACCAGGTTTTGCATCGACTATCGGCGACTAAAGGAAGTGACCAGAAAGGACTCATACCTTCTTCCGAGAATTGATTTGACATTGGAAGCTCTAGCTAACTCCAAATGGTTTTCCACGCTTGACCTGCAATCCGGTTACTGGCAAGTTGAGGTAGAGAAGGAAGACCAGGAGAAGACTGCCTTCACGACCGGCCACGGACTTTGTGAGTTTAAAGTGATGCCCTTTGGACTGACTAACGCGCCCGCCACTTTCCAACGATTGATGGACGTTATTCTGCAAGGGATAACCCCGAAGGCTTGCTTAGTTTACCTCGACGACGTGATTGTTCACGGTCCTACTTTTCATAAAATGCTGGAAAATCTTGCAATAGTTCTTGATCGATTAAGAGTAGCGAATCTACGAGTTTCTACGAAAAAATGTCAGCTATGCATGCAGAAAGTAAGATTTTTAGGTCATATAGTCAGTGCCGAAGGTATAGCTACAGATCCAGAAAAGACAGCGACGGTTCGAGATTGGCCGGTACCACGCAATAAAAAAAATGTGCAATCGTTCCTCGGCTTATGTGCCTACTATCGGCGTTTTGTCTAGGATTCTTCCAGTATTGCCAAGCCCCTCACGGAACTCACTGAGAATAATTGAAAATTTCAATGGACAGAGCAATGTGAGGCAGCATTTCAAACCCTAAAAGTCAAATTAGTTACGGCACCTGTATTGGCCCAATCAGATGAAACACTTCCATTTTTGTTAGACACTGATGCCAGCCAACATGCCTGGGGTGCTATTCTTTCGCAAGAGAAGAATGGAAAGGAGCAGGTAATAGAATTTCATAGCAAGACCTTCAGCAAGCCCGAGCGTAATTACTGCGTAACAAGGAAAGAGTTAGTAGCGATTGTTAAGGCATGTGAGCACTTCCAGCCGTATTTGATGGGTAGAAAATTTACCATTCGCACGGATCATGCTTCACTACGTTGATGAATTTTCGCTCGCGAGGGACAGGTTGCTAGATGGATAGAGCGCCTTCAAGCATACGAATTCCAAATTATTCACCGCCCAGGCACTCGACATGCAAACGCAGATGCTCTCTCTCGACGACCTTGCAGTAAAGAAAATTGCCGATACTGCGGCAGACTGGAAGAAAAAGAATCCATTGCGATTCGCCTCGTTACTGCACAAGAAGCTTCGCTAGATTACCAGGACCAAGACCCCGATCTGAAAGAGTTGCGTTGCTGGCTTAAGGAAGGTAGCAGACCCGATAAGGATGAAATCAAAGGTAAAAGCCCTGAACTAAAGTCGTACTGGACCATGAGGTCTTCACTTCGTCTGGAAGATTACACGGTAATCCGAGTTGTAGAACATGGTGAACAGATTCTTAAACAAATCCTTGTACCAAGAATCCAACGAAAACTGATTTTAAGCCAAATTCACGACGCCCCAGCAGGAGGAGCAGGAATAAATAAAACGCTGGGAAAATTGCGTTTCAAATACTACTGGATCGGATGCAGCTCAGACGTAAGAGATTGGTGTACTACGTGCACTAAGTGCCAAGCCCGAAAAATCTGTGTTGTTGGTTCTCCTTTTAAACGCGTAGCAGTCGATATTTTAGGACCTTTGCCAAGAACGGACAACAACAACCGTAATTTAGTGGTGTGCGCCGACTATTTCACCAAGTGGCCAGAAGCCATTGCTGTGCTGGATCAGACAGCGGAAACAGTCGCTAATGCATTAATCCACGCAGTCTTTAGTCGATATGGGGCCCCGTTACAGTTGCACTCTGATCAAGGACGGAACTTCGAGAGTGTAATATTCCGCGAAGTACTGAAGCGCTTTGGGATTGAGAAGACGGACTACCGCTTTGCATCCGCAATCTGACGGCCTCGTCAAAAGATTTAATCGGACCATACTCGACTACTTAGCCAAGTTCATAGAGCGAAATCAACGTGAATGGGACAAGTACATCCCTTTTCTCCTACTGGCCTACAGAACTTGTGTGCAAGAAAGTACTCAGAATACCCCAGCCCGTCTATTGTTCGGCCGAGAATTAAGACTTCCCATGGAAATGGTATTGGGTAGTCCACCAAATAGCCCTTGAACTCTCCATGACTACCTGGATCACCTTACTGAAACACTCAGCAAGATTCACGAACATAACCGAACCAAGCTCCAGTACGCTAGCAGAAAAATGAAAACTTACTATGATTTGCGATCACATAATCGTGACTATGAGCCCGGGACGGGCGTGTGGCTCTACCATCCTCGTCGCGTTGTACGCCAATGCCCGAAGTTACAATCGGACTGGGACGGACCATACGTAATAACGGATCGAATTACTGAAGTCGTCTATAAGATAAAGAAATGTTCCGGAGGAAAAGTTCGCGTCGTGCACATCGACCGCTCACGAACGGAGATTGGACAGCGGTATTGCCTAAGCACATAACGCGCGCGTAAGGCGAACGGAAAGTACACATGGAAAGAACACATCCGCTATCGCGTGCCTACAGCCGATACTTCTTATGAACGGTCAGCTATTTGTATAACCTCCCTCTATTTACAGATGCTTGGACGGAGCTACAAGCTTTTAAGGGGGGAACAATGTTACGAAATTACTTACATAATGTAATTTCTTCTCCTGGCGCAGCAGTCTAACGAACCGTGTGCGAACTGATCACCTGAAACGAGAAAGCAAATGACTACATCGAACAGAGGACAAGAACACTCAACAAACTCAAGTACATAAATTCAATAAATTCGTATTAGGCTTCATAAAACATAAATGTGTTATTGAATGTTAATTTCTCTCATAAATTAAATTGCTAAAAGTAATAAAGAAAATGTTAAACAGGAAATAGCAAAACAAATTTTACACAACAGATGTCACTAAAATTAGTTAAAGTAAACAAAATGTTAATTTCGAATCGAGAACACTCCCAAAAAAAATGTACAAAAAACCCGACGCCATATTGTAAGTCTCTCTTCTTCCTGTAACCTCGGTCACGAGCTAGCAACTTTTTTTTAGAAAAATAATAAATGGTTAATTTCTTTTGTGCAAACCACTATATTTCCTCTAAGTTGCAGAGTTGCAGAGCGATCCCAAGTGGAACTTCCAAGGAAAACCCGAAATAAAATTGACAGGGCCCCAGTAAGAAGCCCCAACTGGTAGGCGCTCAGTTTTGTTTCGCATTTCTCCGCTTAGACAGCAAGGCACGAACTTTCAACACTACACAACACAAAACATCAACTTCACACGACACGCTGCACAATTTACAACGCGGCACACCACTCAGGAGACGCTCAGCTTGTGAGATCGCGACACATCTCAACGATCGCCACTTTTCCTGTAACCCGAGGCACACCGTACACAAAGCCTTGAAAGTAAAACACACAGGTGACACCATAACCAGTCCCCACAATATCCGGCACATAACACAGGTAAACGGAGGAACATAACCCTACTTCGCGATAATTCCCAGGTAACCACTAATTTTACACTAACCCTGCATGAACCATTCGCAATAACCCGAACTGGTAGTACACTACACAACGACACTTATTTTGTCCGTCAAACCGCACCTGTAGCGTTACTATACACGCACTTTCCGCAACCATCAAAACATTCGACGAGTAGCGTACAACAGCAATTCCAACAAATCAAAACACGGATAACCTTGGCCTTCTAATCATCGTCAGCTGTAATTTGTGACGGCAACGAAATTCCCCGACAATATACATAGATGTACTATCCGTGGAAATGACGTCACCTGACGGCGAATATCAAAGCACTGCATCTTGTCCAAATTGGAAATACAAACAAACAAATACGTATCGAATATTTTTCCTTATTCTACAATTTAAGCATTACATATCTCGTACTTTTTTAGAGAGCGGGAGTCAATTTCTCACTGTATCCCCATTATCATAAAAAATTAAGTCAAACTTACTTTCACTTTGTTTCTGCATGATCCACATATTTTTATGATGACAGGAAGGGTCGGAAACTGTTTATGAATTTGCGAAGTCCCTCTTCTCATACCCTTGTTTTTCCACGTATGATTCTTCACCTTCAAAGGATTGCAACAATACTTTATATCTTTCAACTTGTCTGGCATTTTGACTATTTGTGGCGATATCTAACTGTATACTTACTGACTGTGAGAATACTCTTTAACGCGCCATCTACAGTTTCTTATGTTATGTTATGTTGATCTGTTCTAAGTAACAAACAAGCAAAAAAGGCGTGCGCGGGCTTTCAAAAATCAAAAATTTATACTTAACATTGCTTTGCCACTCTAAATGATAAATGATTTTAAAGCTAAGAGATGACACTTTCAGTTGAAAAAATATGAAAAAAATTTATGATCAAGTATTGTGTAAAAACCAAAAAATATTTTTCAAATTCAAAATTTTTTTTTAAATTTTGTTTTTTGGAAAATTATATTTTTATTCGGAACGGCATGTAACGAACTTTACAAATCACTAAATCACTTCTGAATGCAGGGTTGCCTGCTGCGGGAAACATATAAAAGCAACCAACAATTTTTCACTGCTTGGTTCCAAGCCGTTAATACAGGGAGGGGGGAAATCTCAACCGTTTAGAAGTTACAGGGTGATTCATAAATTTCAGTTTTTCATGGTATGCACATTACTCTTTTATTTTTATCTTTTGATCTACCCAACACAGCGACATCAAACAAACGCTAAAAAACTAATATCCCAATGATCTTTCCAAAATTGTGAACAATGTTGATATAACTCTTGCCATTGCAGGTACAGTCACTTCCAAAAGTGAAAGAAATCGTTTGCGATTACCTAAATTTCAGTATTTTCCCAAATTTTCTCCGAAATTCATGTAATTAGTACACCTCTTTTTTATTTTAATTAGATTTCCCATCTTATTACCTTTCCAAAAAGGTACAATATGCCCAGGTAGAGAAAGGGAGAAATTTATAAGTAGAAAACTTATTGGGGAATATTTGAAAATCTGCAATTTAAAGAAACTAAACTCATATTAACTCTAAAATCATTTTTTTTTAATTCAAAACGTATTACAATTAATCTTAGTAAATTACAAAAGCTGTTTAAAATATTCACCGACACTTTGGATGCATGCCAACAATCTCCTAAGTCCCTCTTTAAGGGCTATTTCAGCCAGCCTCTCTCGTATTTTCGTCGCTGAAAATGCTAACTAAATCCTCCCTAGTGTTAACAGGGCTTAAATAAACTTCATTCTTTATTGCTCGCTCGTCCAATCCAGCGGTTAGGAAATTTTTCACTTAGCATTGCCTTCACAATGTAAGCAGTTTGTGCTGGTGCTTAATCGTATTGGTAAAACATGTCCATTCGATTATACACAGGGATGTCCTCTATTAGCCCTGGAAGTCTATTCTCTACAGTCCCCATTCATTTGACTGTTGAGCACTTGCGGCAAAATGAATGGTCCTACCAAATGTTGCCGATGATACCAGCCCATACATTGACACTGAATCTCTGCTGGAATGAAGGCATCTTTGTCCTGCGTGGGTTAGTTTCCTACCTGGTATGGAGGTTATGGAAGTTCGGGATACCATTACTGGTGAATTGAGATTCATTCGTCCCCATAATTCGGCCCAGAAACGCCCTGTCGTCAATGTCACGTTCCAGAAGCGAAGTGGCAAATTCTAGTCTTCTCTCGGAATCTCCTTCCAGCAGTCCTTGGATTGAGTGATGGTGATATGGACGTAATCCCTCTCGATGAATAACCTTCCAAACCTTAGATGACGACACTTCTAATCGTCTTGTGACTCGTCCCGTGCTCGCTTCAGGGTCTTGCTTCACGATGGTGATTATTTGCTGCTGAAGTTTCGGGTCGTGTCTGCCTGTCGTGTGAAGTTACATTTCCTGTTTCTCTTAACCTTCGGAAAGTCCATGTTAATACCCCTCTTTGTGGTGCTCGCCGATTAGGGAATCTCCTTTGATATTCCACTACAGCCGCTCTCTCGTTTCCGTGTACTACACCGTAAATGTAAATAATATCCGCGTATTCCTCAGAAGTAAATTCTACCATTTTTTAATAATGTTTGCTTAATAACACCAGTACTTATTGATTTGTTTTCAACTATGATAGGTATTCTTGCTGACTGATCCTTTTTTATAACAAAATTTCCATGAAGTACGAGTAACAGAACGTCAAGATACAAGGGTGTGAATTCTAGCTAGCAGAAGCTAATATTGGCAATAAAACAAAATTAATACCTGCACTGAAAGAAAAAAAACGTTTGTCACAACCAAAAATTAAGCAAATGAACTTACGTTTGCGACCTCTTTTGCGGCTAACGTATAGTAGTTGCAGCAAAAGATTTTTCATTTGGAGAAGATGGTGTATCAAACGTTATTTATTCATAGCAAAAGCAGTGCATTTTAGTCCTAAATGAAAAACATTTGAAACAACTGAAAGTATAGCTGGTTATTTTTTGCCGCAAGTATAAAACTTTTGAAGCAAAAACCAGCGTTGTTTCTCTCAAAAAAGGGTCACTTGTAAGAAATAAAAAATCTTTTGCGACAAACAAGGTTTTATTTATTTCAAACGATACATATATTTCAAGCAAAAGGAAAATCTTTTCTGGGAAAAAAATACTACGTTTAAGGGAAAAGGATACATTTTCCCAAATGTGTTTGTTTTTACTTTAACAACGCATATTTAAATCTTCACGATCATAGGGCGTTAATATTTTAAATAAATTAGTTTGAACAAATTGCCAAATTCTGTCTGAGTCTTTCGGATACCTTATATTCAGTACTGAAAATATCGCCATACAAGCTGTAACTGCTTCCAGTGGCTCCTTAAAAATATACTTAATATGTCCAACGTTAACCCAACATATCGAAACTGGTAAACCAAAAAGTGATGAAGGGCTGAATAATTATTTTACTGCCGTGACACTTTTTATAAAATTTTCTAATTTCACTGTCGGCAGCCGAAATATCCTGGAAAAATTAAAATCAATTTTATAACTATATAGTGTTGAAGAATAAAATATTTTATAACTATAGCAACAGAAATACTTACAAAGGAATGAGTAATAAAAAAATCTGCTGTTTCAACTTTGGATGGCTTTTTTATTCCTGTTCTTGTCCTTTTCACAGTGGATGGAAATATAAAAGGAAGTAGCATTAATGATATAACTAGTTTTCTTGTTCCTTAAAACCATAATGTTATAGATAATTTGATGATAAAACTTACCTTCAGTTTCACAGCATATTACTTTCAAAATATTCGAGACAGCAACACTTCGCAAACCAGAGCTTTTAGTAATAATTTTTGAGGCAAAATCAGGAGGTATTGCAAGAGTAAGGCCTTTTTTGTATCTTTGAAGTACATCTATATAAAGCAATTAAAAGAACAAATTAAATACACTTTTAACAATACACTATTTCTTACCAATTTGTATCCATCTGGTTGTTCTAGAGCAGGAACCCTTTTGATATACTCAATGGTACATAAGTAGTCGCTGTTTCTCTTTCCTTGAACCTTTGTAAATTTGTAATAAAAGTGAAATTAAGCGCGGCGTTTTCCGCGCCCTTATGAAGGGATATTTATTGTGTGTTATTCTTGCTCACTTTAACTAATTAAAAGGGCCCCTTCTCAAATCATAACATAATTACGTTACAATACAAAAATTCTTGTAGCAAAAACAACTTACTAAAAACACAGTTTTATTGAAAATTTCGCAGTATTTTCTTTAAACTTTTAATAACTTCAATAAAATATCACTTTGCACTTTGTTCTTTAATAAAACTACACTTTTTAATAAACTGCACATGTGCACTCCTTGAAAGTCAAACTTGTTTTAATGCACTAAAGAATTGCTACTACGCTTGATACCAAACACCTTTATCTGAAAACAAATACACTTGCTTCAAATGTCTTTCGTTTGTGACAAAAGAATAATTGTTCTCCTAAATGAACTTAAAAAGTTTTTGTTTACGAGGAACATATTTCATTTGCTGTAAAATAACACTTTTTTGGGGTTAAAATGGGTATTTTCTTCAAAATATGAGTCATCCGTCTTTCTTGAGAGGGAACAGAAACTCATTTACTGCAAAATAATCAGAAAATTCAACAATTAAACAAATAAACTTATCAAAACACTTATAAATTAAAATATAAAAAGAAAACAAAAGTATATAAACTAAATAAAAATATAACAAAGTAACACATTTAGCTTAAAACGACTCGATATCTGATATCTCGCATTTAACTTAGAAAGATTAAAATCGAGACGGTTGTTAAAACGATTAAAAAGGCGAGACATTGACGACAATGGCTCATTCAAACCATAGTTAGTGCGGTGAAACGGAGCCTGGAGAAAGTCACTATGTCTAAAGGAACGAATAGGAACATGGATGTTAAACTTAGACAGCAGTTCAGGTGAATCAACAAAACCCTGCAAGATATCAAATATAAAGGAAGTCCTAGATCTATTGCGCCTATCCTCTAGGGAGTCCAAAGAGAGTAGCCCAAGTCTTTCTTTATAAGCGGGGATGGAAGGCCATGCAATGCAAATTTGAGGAACCTGCGCTGAACAGCCTCAATACGAGCGCTATGAACCTCATAGGACGGAGACCACACGGGACAAGCATACTCTAAAACTGGCCGGACGAAGGTACAAAAGAGAAGCTTGGTGATAAAGGGATTATTAAATTCCTTAGACCATCTCTTAACGAATCCCAAGGAAACGTTGGTCCTGTTAACAATGTAGTTGATGTGATCGATGAAAGACAAATGTGGATCAAAAATAACACCAAGATGATAGAATAGTCGTATATCAATAGAGCCTTCCTTGTTGAATACGAGACAATCGTACATTTATCAACGTTCAAGGGCATATTGTTCGCAATACACCAAATATTAAAAGATTGAAGATCACAGTTCAGCGTAAAACAATCGTTGAAGTCAGAGACAACACGAAAAATTTTAGCATCGTCAGCATAACATAAGATTTTCGAGTTCGCTAAGATGGAGCCCATATCGTTAATAAAAATAATAAATAGAAGCGGATCCAAATGGCTGCCCTGAGGTACCCCGGAAGTGATCGAAATTTCACGAGAGAGGGAATCGCGAAACAGAACACGCTGTGTTCGGTCGAGATATAAGAAGAAATCCATTGGACGAAAAGAGATGGAAAACCTAACATAGTAAGCTTCAAACGAAGTAACTTGTGGTCAATGCGATCAAAGGCTTTACTAAAATCGG
This sequence comes from Leptarthrus brevirostris, assembly GCA_964036015.1. NCBI lineage: Eukaryota > Metazoa > Arthropoda > Insecta > Diptera > Asilidae > Leptarthrus > Leptarthrus brevirostris. Next base: position 88,615,984 of record OZ038373.1, on the reverse strand, counting down.
TATAAATACAATCAACCTGTTCACCAGCCTCAATGGAGGACATGCAATAATTAGAGAACTCAACAAGGTTAGTAGTCATTGATTGAAAAATTATGATCTCCACAAAGAATCACATTAAACATCCCGCCGCCGCTGACAGGACTAGGTTAGTTGCTTAGTCCACTGGAAGAACAGCAATTTTACAAACAGGTCGGTCGATGACGTTGCCAGCAGTTTTAATGGATACCACTCGAACAAGCCCATCAGGTCCAGCAGTTGTATTGACAATTCTCCCTAATCTCCACTGATAAGGCGGAGCATCATCTTGGTGGATTAAAACTAACATACCAGGTTTCACGTTAGGGTGCAGAGATTTCCATTTGGCCCTCTCTTGAAGCAAACTCACATACTCCTTAGTCCAACGACGCCAAAAATGCTGCTGCAAAGCTACAATTCGTTGCCATCGGCGAAGGTAGTTGATGCTTTTATAATCAGGAATATTCGGTTCGACTATACCCTCTATTGGTGCTTGATTTAAGAAATGGGCTGGTGTCAATGCCTTTTCATCATTGGGATCGGTCGATAGTGGGGTTATGGGCCTCGAATTTAAGACGGCTTCAATTTGTACCATCACTGTAGTCAGTTCTTCAAAAGTTAAAGTCACACCTTGGAGTGTTTTGAAAAGAAGGCCCTTTGCGGACTTTACTGCGCTCTCCCACAGTCCACCAAAGTGGGGAGCTCTGGGTGGAATAAAGCAAAAGTTTATGCCATGATTCGAACACCAGTTCTGAATTTCATCTTGAGTTCGTTGTTGTAGAAAAGCCTCTCGAAGCTCCTGTAGTTGCCTTCGAGCACCAACAAAATTAGTTGCGTTATCGCAATATAAATACTTACAAAGATTTCTCCGTCCAACAAAACGTTTTAATGCAGCAATGAAAGCATCAGCTGTGAGCGCCGAGACTACTTCTATATGTACGGCTTTCGTGCTGAAACATACAAATATGGCGACGTATGACTTGTAAGTACATCTTCCTCGAAGGTTTGGAGTTGTTCCAAAGGGTCCGCAAAAATCAACTCCGCAATGTGTAAAGGGAAGGCCAGGGGTAACTCTGCCTTTAGGTAATTCACCCATCAGTTGCTGAGTCAATTTTGGACGGTATCTGAAGCAATGGATGCATCTGCGAACGACCTTTCGACAGTACTCCCTCGCATTAATCACCCAAAATTTGTGTCGCACTATTGACGCTAGAGCCAGAGGACCTGCGTGAAAGTGAGTTAAATGTATATGACAAATATAAGAACTTACAAAAGGATTATTTCGAGGAAGAAGGATGGGGTGACAGGAGTCATACGGTAAATTGGAGTTTTTCAACCTGCCGCCAACCCTGAGCAATGGCATAGCACAATTATTATCCAAAATGGGTGTGAGTTTCTGAAGGCTACTCTGTTTACTTAAATACTTATGGTCTCTTAATGCTTGAACCTCTTTTCGGAATTCGACTGGCTGTATAGCCCAAATTATTCGAAGGAAGGCAGCTTCTATTTCGTCGGCAGATAACTTATCTAATTTTAGTGGCTGATTATTCTTTCTGCGCTTCAGATTCATCATGAATCTTAATGCCAAAGCAAAACGTCGGCAATTTTTTGACCAGTCGCTGTATTCGTAAATCATAGTTAAAAAGTTCTCTTCGGCGGCAACCAAGGTGGTCATTAAAATTGACTTTGGTTTTCTCCTTTCTGGAAGCTGTGACAAGTCGTGCCTGGGTTTTTGGGCTGGCCAGAACTCTGAGGGTTGACGAAGAAATTGTGGACCAGAAAACCAAATAGACTTTCCCAGTTCTGTTACCGTGGAGCCTCTGGATACTATATCGGCTGGGTTGGCTTTCGAATTTACATGCCTCCAGATAAAATTTGCGGTTAATCCTTGGATTTCTGAGACTCGATTTGCAACGTAGGGTGGCCGGATATCCAGTCTAAAACTATCTCAGAATCCGTCCAACAGTAGATTTTCCTAATAGGCTTCAACAAACAATTCTTGGTCTTGTAGATTAACTTTGCTAGGAGTAATGCGGCGCAGAGTTCCAAACAAGGCAACGAGCGAGTGAGACGTATAGGCGCTACTTTAGATTTAGCTGTGAGAAGCTCAATGCTAATATTTCCTTCTGCATTTAGACTTCGAAGATATATGCAACAACCATAAGCGCGAATGGACGCATCAGCGAAGCCGTGCAATTCTATGCCCACGGCGGCTTTCATGATAACTGGTCGAGGGATAGAAATGTTCTCCAAATTTTCTAAATCCGTTTTAAATGTATTCCAACGATATTCCAAGTCTTGACTAATTGATTCGTCCCAGGATAGTTTTAGTAGCCATAGCTCCTGTAAGAATACCTTTGCTCTGACTATGACAGGGTTTATAAGGCCAAGAGGGTCGTAAAGCTTTGCAATGTCAGAAAGGATGGTTCTTTTAGTGGTGCGAGATGGAGTATGAAAGTTGTAATAGAATCTAAATTCATCGGTCTTAGGTTCCCAAAATATACCTAAAGCCTTGACCACGTCAGAATCTTTGAGATGTAAAGGTTTTTCTCGTTCGGTTTCTGGAATTTCTTGTAGGAATTTTGTATGATTTGAGTACCATTTCCTAAGTTTAAATTTAGCAGAATCGAGAATACAGCTTACTTCTTTTCGAATTTTATATAGTTCCTCTAGGGTGTCAGCTCCTGTTATTAGGTCGTCCATATAGAAATCTTCAGCAATTATTCTTGATGCTTCTGGGAATTCTCCACCGAATTCAATAGCGAGTTGTAGGAGGCACCTGGTTGCCAAAAATGGAGCAGATGCTGTGCCGTAAGTCACTGTTTTTAGTCGGTAAACTCCTAATTCTTCGCTCGACTGATTTCTCCAAAGGATTAATTGAAAGTTTCTATGATCAGGTACCACCCATATTTGACGGTACATTGCCGTAATATCTGCCATCAAAGCGAACTGGTAACAACGAAATCGTAACACTATTGAAAAAAGATCTTGTTGGATAGTTGGACCAACCATAAGCAAATCATTCAATGACATAGTGGATGATGTTTGTGCGGATGCATCAAAGACGACCCGTAGCTTCGTTGTGGAACTCTCCGGTCGAAGTACGCACTGATGAGGTAAAAAATAATGCTCCTTAGGTACATTTTGCAACGAAATTTTTTCCATGTGTCCAGCAGCCAGATATTCGTCCAGAAATTTAGAATATTCTTCTTTAAGACCTGCACGGCCGTTAAGTTTACGCTCAAGCCAATTCCAGCGTTTTTTGGCAACTTCGAGTGAATTTCCCAATTTGGTTGTAGCTTCCTTGAACGGAAGTCGAACTATAAATCTACCATCGTTTGAACGGCAAGAGGTATCCAAAAAGAACTTTTCACACTTAATTTGTTCTTCATTCCACTTTGGTACAAGTTTAGGTACATCCTGCTCGTCCCAGAATCGCTCAACTAATTTATTTAATGGCTCATCATCCACTCCCTCTATATTGCAAGCAATATGGCAACTAAATCCTTTATGAATAGTAGATTTTTCTAAGTACTTTCCGGAAACTATCCAACCGAATAAACTTTTTTGAAGAACAGGTAAGTCTGGTTTAATTTGAATTTGACCCACACAAAGAAGGCGGAAGAAAAGATCAGCTCCTATTAGTAGATCTAGTTTTTGAGCTTTATAAAATTGAGGATCAGCTAATGGAAGGTTTGGAGGAATATCCCAATGGTTAATTGATATACTTTTTTCGGGTTTCATGCCGGTTATATGAGGTAAAATATACAATTCTAGGCTAGTCTCAAAATCATTAATTCTTGATTGCAATGTTGCTGTCGTTTTGTATCGGACTGTAGTGGACGTGTTTCCAATTCCACTAATATTAGCATTGATGGTCTTCCTATTTAACTTCAATGTTTGAGCTAGATGTTCCGTCATAAAATTTAGCTGCGAAGCGGAGTCCAACAACGCGCGAGCCATGTGATATCTACCATATTTATCCTTTATTTTAATGACCGCTGTTGCTAAGAATACCTGAGTCGTGTTACCCAATGCTGGCAAAGAGGAAGATGGTGACATCAAATCCCTTGACTGTATCTGAGGTTGCTCACTTTGAACTTGTATTAAATGAGATTGGTTACTCTGAGCCTGACCACTTGTTGATTGGACTACTGATAATGGTAGATTGCTATTTCCCGGTACCGTTCGCGACTCGTTTATATTATACCGATGCAACAACGTATGATGCGGTAACGAACAAACTCGGCAGTTAGGAGCTTTACATTTCCGAACTGTATGTCCCTTCGATAAACACTTTATGCAAAGTACAAGCTTTTTAGACTCATTAAATCTTTCGAGCACTGAAAGTGCTAAATATTTTGAACATTTATCAATACAGTGTCCTTTAGCGCGACAAAACCCACAAATCGATTCGACTGCAGTCAATGCAGTATGCTGAGAATTATTAAAACGCGATTTCTCCTTCCGCGTACCTGAACCGGATACTTCATATTCGCCTTTTTTTTCTTCTCGAGCTTCTAGATATATACAACGTTTGTTTAACAACTCTGCACACTCTGTCCATTTAGGAAATTTGGACCATTCAATCACTTCTTCCCATCTAGCTTGAGATTCTGCGTCCAATTTTGTGTTTGTTATGTATAAAATGAATGCGTTTACAATGTTTTCGTACGAACCCAACGATTGTAGAGCACTAAAATGAGCATTAACATTATCAATTAAATTTCTGAGTTGTTCGGACGAATTCTTTGCAACTTTGGGCATGTTGAATAATTTTTTAACATGTTCTTGAAAAATAAGGTACTTATTATCGTATCTGATACGTAATTGTTCGAGTGCTCGTGGATAATTTGCTTCGGTTAGTTCAAATTCTTTAATCGTTCTTAGAGCGGGGCCCCGTAGACAGGATAAAAGATGATTGAATTTTTCTAAAGCGGTAAGGTTGTTGTCCTTGTGAACCAATGTTGTGAAACTCCCAAAAAAATTAGGAAAGTCCGAATAAGTTCCCGAAAATGTAGGTAATTTTAACTTAGGAAGATTGGATACAGCCGAACTAAAAGTTGCAGTAGCATTATAATCCTGAAGACTAGCCTTTCGCGACCCTGCTAATAACTGCATCAATTTAGCTTTAGCAGCACAATATAAATCTTCGAGGTCTCCTCTTATCTTAGTTTCATTTACATCTTCGGGCTCTAAGCGTTCTATAGAACTTTGAAATGCTAATATTTGCTTAAAATAAGATTCCAAAATTCCTAATCTGCATTCTAATTCGGGCTCTGATAAAGTATCACCTTTTTGTTCAATTAAATTCTTAATACGTGTGATGCAACCTTTAGTTGAGGCTCGTTGGACCCTCAATTCAGTTAATTCTGCTGATTTATCCGGCATACTTAATTAACTCGAAATTTAAGAAAAAGACGAATGATTTTACTTGATCTCAATTCTTACTCAGCAAAAATGTTCCCTTGTCACTCCGCAAGCAAGTACAGTAACGCTTAACGCCTATTAGAATGTCTCACTAATGGTTACCGTAGTAACGGCATTAACTGCGATATTGATAAAGATTTTCACTGTCAACTTTGAATAAATAGAAATTCAATGCTTCCCACGATCCGCCAACTATTTAATTATCCAATAACAAACTTCAATTTTTCTTCGATTAGAATGTAAAACGAAATTGATATATAAATTTACTTTTTGTAAAATTTACTGTTGCAACTAATTTCCTATTTCGATGTATGTATTTTTCATACCCATACTTTTGATAACGGAACAGGTTGACGACTAGAAATTAGTTTGGTAACGCAATGAATTCGAAGTAAAAATTGTAATTAATTTCTTCGGCATGCGGGTTAGTACTAATAAAAAACTTAGATCCCACCTGAGATGTGTAGTTAATACTACTGTAAATGATGATAAATATTCCACCGAAAATTATCTGCAACAAGGTAAATCCATAAGACGAAAGTCTGCAACAATCCCACGCCGATATATTTCCACACAGTTCTCTGCGTTCCCTGGTTATTCTTTTGCAGCCACCTCTAATTGCACTATAACTTAAATAAAAAGTTCTTTTATTTGCACCTGTCCCTGCTCGGGCGCCAAATGTTTAGTAAGCGTTTTTACTTCTTTCACTAAGTTCAATAAAAAGTCAATTTCACCAACGCAATAATTCACAACTTTATTTGCAAAAATAATCACAATTAAAATGCTCCTAACTGACAACTAATCTGACTTGATTGAGAGTCCAACAACGAGTGAGTATTAACTCAAACTGCTACAGTTTTGTGCTGATAAAGTTATAAAGCTAACAGTACAATAAGAATAAAGATCAAAGAACTAATTTGTACATACAAAATGATATGATAACAGATATATTTGATTGAAAAATTATGATCTCCACAAAGAATCACATTAAACACTGCCTTTAATAAAACCGTGCTGGAGGGATCCCAAGAATGGTTTCAACTGGTGCGGCATCATGCAAACTGGACGGTAAACTTGATCGTGAGTGGTCTATATGGATGCGCTGCAAAGTGGACGCCGTGTCAAGTCCGCTGTAGACTTGATGGTAGACTTGATCGTGTATAGCCTACCTAATACTTTTAAAACAATTGATTTTTAAACTAAAATTTTCGAAAGAAAATTTTTTTTTAATTTCAAAGGGAGATATCTTGAATAGGGCCCTAATTTAATTTGATTTTTGGGTATAGAAAAGTGGCTAATGTGTTCTCTTTCAAAGGAAACTTAAACCTGTTACCGTTCTCAAGTTACATGTCAATTTTATGGCAGGGGACAGTCTCAACCGTTTGGGAGTTACTGGATTATTCATAAATTAAAAATTTTCTTGGTTTGCACATCATTCTTTTGCTTAAAACGTGGCCGAAACGTGTCACAAGACGATTAGGAGTGTAATCAGGTAAAGCTTGGAGGTTTATTCATCGAGGAGGATTGCGTCCATATCATCTTCCAGTCCAAGGACTACTGGAAGGAAATTCCGAGAGAACATTATGATTTCACATATGGCTTCTGGAATGTGACATGAAAAACAGCTTCTGGGCCGAATTCTGTCGATGGATGAATCGCACTTCGCCGGGGATGGTATCATAAACTTCCACAACCTCTATACCTGGTCGAATACTAATCAACATAGAACAAGGTGAGCTCCTTCCAGCCCCAATTCTGTACCAATATTTGGCACAGAATCATTGGCACCTACTCAGTATGACCATTTATTTTGTTGCAAGTGTAATAACCAAATTTATGCGGACTTTTTGGATAATACACCACCACATCCACTAGAGGACATCCCTCTGGATAATCTTAGAACTATGTTTTACCAACATGATGGAGCACCAGCGCATTCTAGTATCATTATAAAGGCAATGGTGAATGAAAAATTTCCTGACCGTTGGCTTGGACGAGGTGCACCGATTCCTTGGCCCGCTAGATCTCCAGATCTTAACCCATTGAACTTTTCTTAATGGGGAACAATGAAGGATTAAGTTTACTCAAAGCCAGTTAACAGTAGAGACGAATTTGTTAGCAGAATTGGTACTGCAGCGACGAAAGTACGGAAGAGTCTGCTTGCAATACACATTAAAGCTGAAATAACAAGGGGGTTATTGGCATGTATCGAAAATGGCAGAGTATATATAAAAAAATTCGGGAAATGCTGAATTTTATGTAATTTGAAAACATTTTTTTCACTTTTAGAAGGGAAATGGTAGAAGTTTGATAACATTGTTGACAATTTTAAAAAGGTCATTGGGATAGTAGTCTTTTGGCGTTTGTTTGATGACGCTGCGTTGATAAAATTAAACGTTAAAAATAATGATGTGCATACCATAAAAATCACCCTGCAACTCGCAAACGGTTCAGATTGCACCACCCCCTGCCATACAATTTCATTATCATTATTATATGTATATATAGGGTGTTTCTTGCGTCTTGTGCAATAATGAAGGAACTGATAGATCTATCTATCTCCTCGCCCCTCCAAACTGTAGGAAACATATTTTACAATGAAATTAAGTAAGCTTACAACGCGTATTTTCTACACTTTTAGTATTATAGACGTTATTAATATCTCAACTGACTGGTAATATACTGGAGGTAAAGATTGTATAACCTTATTTTGGTTACAGCTAATGGATTTAAAAAAATTGAATTTCAAACTTAAATATTGGGAAAAAAAACAATTTTTTCTTTTCAAGCGGAAATACTTTTAAAATTTTCCTTTTAATTGTTTTTATTTTCAGGTTTAAAATTGTACCCAATGTGTCCTCTTTCAAAAGCAATTTAAAACACAGAAAAATAGTTTACATTTCTCAAGTTACGTGACCAAACGTACAGCTTATACCTGCTCTTCTAAAAAAATTGTTCCAGTCTCCTAAATGGTCATTTTACTCTTTGTGTTAAAATGTGGGAGTCCTGAAAAAAACTATGTTTTTAATAGTGCAAAAACGAAAGTCGTTTTTAAGTCGATTGCTAGATTTTCTTTTATTTTATTTCCGGCTTCTAAAAATCTTGTAATGGGTTCGTCTCTTGTTGCAAATTCAACCATTTCTCTCATGGTACACCACAAATAAAAATCAAGTGGGGTGCGGTAGAGAGAACGAGCCAGCTAAGAAGAAGAACCACGCCGCCGTTTCCACATTTAAAACAAAAAATTAATAGAAAAAGCGTCTATGAATCGTGTACAGGAGCGTGTTTTTTCTAGGTGAGAACGAATATACAAGAAAATGTGAGATGGAATGAAACCATCGCAGAGTATTTCGGAAAACTAATTTGACTGGCTTTGAGTGCGAACAATATATGAGTAATTAAAAAATATTTTAAAAGTGATATAAAATGCTAATAGGCTTAAAAACTATAACCAACTGTAGTATATATTTTGACAGTTTGTGTTTAAAATAATTTAGTGACTTTGAACTACTTTCAAATTTTATTGCAATTCCCCTCTCTTTACCTTCATAATAATTACACCTGCACACAAACGCAAATGGTTTCCAACTGAACTTGGATGGTGGTCGCTTAATTTCAGCAGTCGCCATTCCTGTTGAGTTTTATATTCTAAGGTTGCAATCCGTCATGCTGATAAGGCCTTTTCCTGTAAATGTACCACATGCAAAGGATAAAATCCTTCTCTTCGTAATACTCTTCATACTGTCGATGAACTCACCCCTACACTACACGCTATGCGCCTTCTACTTGTAGTAGGATCAGTTCTGCTGGCCTCAAGAATTCTCCTCTGAAACTAGCTCAACATTAACCTTCGCTTGAGTCGAAAGAGTGTGAAAGACACCTCTAAATTGTTACCTTCTTTTTGGGAATGATAGGTGACAGGCACGTAGCCAGCCAGGGAGGGGGCTGAAGCCCCCCCCCCCCCAAATTCTGGAAAATAAAAAAAATTTAGCACATTGCAAAAAAGTATATTTTGAGAAAAATAGTAAAACAATACTGATTTTCGCAAGTTTTTTTGTAATTAAATTATATGTCATTCCCGCACAGGCCCGTAATTTATCATCAGCTGTAGAATATACAAAAAAGTCGGTGAATATACTCAAAGATGTACGAAAAAAATACCAAACAAATTTTCACACATTGATTCTAAATTTATCAGAGTTCATTCTGAATGTAAGGGTTTTACGTAACTGTCACTAGATACGCTGCGTATGAAAAAGCAGAGGATTTGGAGAATCTTTCTTTATATTTGGATGATCGAGTGTCACTTTCCGCGGTAAAGACCGAATACAAGTTGCGGTGTAAACGAGTTGCATTGTTGGAGAAAGACATAGAGGTTCTGGAGGTGTTGTAAAAATGTGATGGAACCTATTTTCCAACTATTAAACATCTTCTCACAATTCTTGTTATGTTGCTAGTTACGACAGCAAGTGTAGAAAAATCTTTCTCGACTTTGAAACGAATCAAGAAGTTCATGCACAGCGTTATGATCGACGAAAGACTGAGTTCACTTGCCATACTCTCAATGCATTGGGACTACAAAGTGGATCCTGACAAAGTCCTTGATATCATAGCAGCGACGAAATCTCGACGTCTGAATTTGTGAATACGTGATTTGATGCGTTATGATACATGCATCATGAATTTATTGTTAATGTAAATTATACATTATGAAAAAACTCGTAAAAATATGTCAATGATTCACGTGCCAAATAAAGAAGTTTCCTATTAGATAAAGAACATGTTTGATTATTAAAATATAAATATCAAAACCTTCAATTTTTTAATTTGCTGAATTAATTTCGAGTAAAAATCACCTTAGGCCGCCCCGAACGAAATTTCTGACTACGGGCTTGATGGGTGATATTCACGCTCTACTTCGAGAGAATTTCCATTGTTAAGTCCGTAATAGAAAATTATTTCCACGTATTCTTCATTTGTAAATTGCACTAAAAACAACTTCTCACTTTGAAATATTAGATACGTGCTATTGAAAATGGCACTGCTTTTTCATCTCATTTTATAGCTAGAGATCAATTTTTTCTGTATGAATGTTTACAAAAGACCTACAGTAAACGTTTTACTACCACACATCGACTAGTCCATTTGCATTAGTTTTATTACCAAAAACCAATTTGGAGACAGGATAATTTTTTTCTTAGAAGAGCAGGTATGAGCTGTACGTTTGGTCATGTAACTTGAGAAAGGTAAAAGATTGTTTATGCTTTAATTGCCTTAAAAAGAGGACACATTAACCATACAAAAATTAGACAGTCTTCAGTCCATCTCCTCTCTGACAACCACTAACCTAAATTCCACCAAAAGATTAGTGTGGCATTATAAAAATGCTGATTGGGCGTGACTTAATAAGTATCTCAGGGAGCTGGATTGGTTCGATTGCTTTTCTGTGAGAGACGTTAAAAAATGCACCGATTATATCTTAAACATCCTTTGGTTTAGAATGCATCGCTTTATTCCTCACAGCTTCAAGAACAGTAAACCAACTAACACCAATTGGTTCAATAATGACTGTTTCGCAGCCATTAAAAATAAGCAGCCTTCCAGGCATATAAATTCTGCCCTTCAGAGGAATTGAGACGTATCTATAGAGATGTGCGGAATACTTGCAATTCAAAAATTATTCGGGCAAAGTTCAATTTCGACCAGAACATCAGACGGAAGGTATTTTCTACCCAAAAGGGTAGTAAGGGTTTCTGGTCTCTAGTAAAAACCGTAAAGAACAATTTCACCTATTCGTCAACACCACAATTATTAATATTGAGATTAATAATGAGAATGTTTTTACTGACTTATTGGACAAGGCCAACCTGTTTGCTGCTAATTTTGCTGCTTATTCGGGAAGTTTTCAGGGTACTTTCGAAACTCGACGTGTCCAAAACTACTGGGCCTGATGGTTTCTCGCCCGTTGTTTTAAAATGCTGCGCCTCTGCTTTGGCTAAACCTTTGCGCAAACTTTTTCACCTGTCATATTCAACAGGAATATTTCCAAGTGTATGGAAACTTGCTCATGTCCAGCCGATACTTAAAAAAGGAGAAGCATGCGATCCCTCTAACTACGGACCAATTGCACTAACCTCGATCATATCTAAAGTTTTTGAATCACTCATCAACTCTCAGTTATTGAAATATCTAGAAAATAACCATCTTATCAACGATTGCCAGTACGGTTTCCGCACTGGCCGCTCAACCGGAGACTTACTAACAGCTCTAACGGAACGTTGGAATCATTATCTTCACAATTTTGATGAGTCCGAAATCGTCGCTCTTTATATTTCAAAGGCTTTTGATAGAGTCTGGCATGCTGCCCTTTTAGCCAAACTTCAAACATTTGGTCGGCACCCTCGTTAAATGGATAGTGAGTTTTTTGTGAGGCCGTTCAATTCGTGTAGTAATTGACGGAGTTACATCTGATTCCTACGAAATAAATGCCGGTGTACCTCAGGCTTCAGTTCTTTCACCAACCTTATTTCTTCTTTTAATTAATGATCTCTTATCCCTTACTCTTAATCCTATTCATAGTTTCGCCGACGACAGCACCCTTGGTTTCGCGTACTCATTTGATTCTGTAATGAATTCACGTGGAAACAACGACATTTCTATGGTCCTTGCTTGGTGCAGAGCAAATCGTGTAACGTTTAATGCATCCAAAACTCAATGCTGTTTAATGTCCCTTAAAAAACGCCCGGTTCACCCGGACGGAGTGAATATACCAAATTCGCCCTCCCTAAATATCTTGGGTATCGAGATATTCTGCAATCTTAGCTGGACTGATCGTATATTTGCAATCGCTAAAAGTGCGATGAAATGTTTGGGTTTTCTACAGAGATATAAGAAATATTTCACCCCACCTGACTTAGCGCTGATCCACTAATCCCAAATTAGGCCTAGACTTGAATATAATTCCCATATTTGGGCTGGGGCCGGACACACCGCCCTGTCCGCGATAGACAAAGTCCAGCGTAAGGCTATTAAACTTATTTGCGATCCCTGAATCTCTGAGGGCCTTGACTCTCTGGAGCATCGACGGAGTGTCGGTTGTCTCTCACTCTTCTATCGTTATTTCCATGGCCATTGTTCTAACGAAATTGCTATCCTGATTCCTTATAGACACATGACAACGCGTGGTACAAGATCTACAAAGCGCTCCTACCTCTATACTCTCCAGGTCAAATTTGGACGTACCGTCAAATTTCGGGAATCTTTTCTAAGCTGAACAACACGAATGTGGAACAGTTTACCATCTTCTGTTTTTCCCTCGTCTTGTAAGCCTAAAACTTTCAAACGGGGCGTACATCGACACCTCCTTCACTCAACCTCCTAACCCATTTCCCTCATCCTTAATTCCTTTCCTGCCAAAGCTGTGCTTAAGCATCATAGGGCATCCCCTGAGCCTTGGCATCATCATATATATAAAAAAAAACACCATTGTGTTACCTGTACACTGAGATATTACTAACGCCTGCAACGCTCAAACTGTAGAAAAAATGCTTTAAAATGTAAGACTGGTTCATTTCATCGAAAAACGTTTTTGATATCAGCACACTTTATTACCTAAAAAAAATATTATTAATTATGGAAATTATAAGTTTAAATTCGCAGGCCTATTAATTTCGAAGGAGGTTTGAATTTTTGCTTAAAATGGCAAGTATTATAATATCGTATGCAGACTTTATCGGTTTCCTTAAGGGGGGATATACATAGAAATTTTTTCAAAAATGTATTTCCCCCCTTATCCAGTTGTGTAAGACACCCTGATTGCAAATTAATAGTTTCCATATCATGATTGTAAGGTACAATTCTGCCAGTAACAATCATAATGGAAACTCGCCTTTAAGAGTATTGGCGCGTTAACGCGAACATGCAATTAAGATTTTAAAGGTACTTATTAAAATTGTGAAAACCCCAATGCTCATGTATTAATAAATATTAAGTATATATTTTCAGGGGTGCTTTTGTGTTCATCAAATATTCAATTTTATTAGATTCATCACGTAATAGTTTTATCCTAACAATTAAATCGAATTATTTTTTTAATAAATTATCAATTTGCGACATCTATTTTAAGTGAATTTTAGTGTTCAACCATTTGTAGCTTACTTGCGTATTAAACGTGAACAGAAGTCTTTCATAAAATAGAAGAATTTATTATCAGCCTGTGACGACCAAATGGAGCAAGTAAGGCGTTCTTCGCGTTTTCAAAAAGCAATAAAATTTATCGTTTATTACTTAAATCGTGCAAATGTGCACGGATTTAAGCACTTAGGAAATCCCGGCATACACTGGGTTGAATTGTAAGTATATTTCGAAGTTAAAGCTGAAAACTTGCAAGTTTAATGTCACTTAACACATTTGAAGGGTACGTACTCATTTTATTACTTAATTTTAAGGGAGTACGGCTAAGCGTTTTTCAAAAAACTCAGCAATTTAAACCCGACACAAAGTAAAATTTTAATTTGCTCATTTCTAAAGAAACAGGGATGGCGGAATTTTCAAAAATCTCATCCAAATTAAAATATTAATTTAAAGGTTACATGTTAAGTGATATTAAGCTTGCGTTAAATTTATATTTGCATTAATAACAGCAATTTAAAGATATAGCGTTTAATTTTGGAGAGTCGCTGGAAAAATCACAAATTTTATAAATAATAGCAAGTCATCTCAATCTTGAACTATTGCGAAAACGTAGTTAAGAGTTGTCTCTTTAGATTAATATAAAATTTGGAAAATGGAAAAAAGTTCAGTTTTCTTATTAATTTTCCTCTTACGCCCAGTACATCGCGCAACCCATTCGTATCTTCTCCGACTCACATCTGCCAATTCATGTATTTATACATTAAATGGATTTGTTAAAATCCGTGAAAATCTGTAAATCCGCAAAATCCAAACTATCCGTAAATACGTAAAATCGGGACTATCCGTCAAATCCGGATATGTAGATTCCAAATCTCCAGTTTTTAGGATTTCAAATCCGAAAATCCGTACATCCGGAATCCGGATTTCCTAGAATACGAATGTAATTCTCAGCCCTAGTAGCGCGATTGTGCTGGTACGTTTTTATCTAATTTTTTACAAGCACTTAAATGCATAATTTTTGTAATTTTTTATATTTTAATCTCTCGACGCTACGGCGATATTTACAAAATTCCAATGTTTAATTTTTACTAAAAATACGCTGCTAAAAATAACAAATAAATTTGGAATTATGACGATGCGATGGAGAGTGTTGGTAACATGTATTGAATTGCTTTCCTCAAACACAAAGAAAGTAATGGAATTTTCACAATGCACTGAGAAATGTGTATGTACGTTCCCACTACGAGATACGCTAAAAAATTACATTATCAATAGAAGAAGATAAACTGAAATGTTTCTAGTGATATTATGTTCAAACAAATCTTTATTTTTTCCTTATTTAATTTATTAAGCACTTCAACATATCAAACATATCTAAATAAAGTAAATAAAAAAAATAAAATAAAAAAAATAATCTTATTTCACTATTAAATTACTTTAATAACATCTGATAACAACAAAATATGGCACGGAAGTGGTTAGATATAAAAATATAGAAAAAATAAATGTACAGTAAAGCTTTAAACTAAAAGTTATAAGGTATTAGTGGAATAACTTTTCAATGGATTATTCCTCCTTGCATCAGTAATTTCCTTATTAAACAATTGCAATTCGGTCAATTTCGCAGTTATTCTTTCAAGTCTTTATTAACATTAATAATACAGATCAACAAGGGTCAAGAAGCATTCCCGAAGGATTTTGGTGCGCTGAATCCGAATCTGGCCGCAGAATTGCTCTATCACGTCAGGTTTTTGAGATATCCTAACCTAAAAGGGCAAAAAACACTGTTTTTCGTAATATTTGAGGTTATGTAGTAATGCCATCTCTTCTTTTTCAACAAAAAAATACAAATAATTTAAAAGTACAAGGCTCCCTCTTATATAATATAATATCGATAAATCTAAAAATTCTAAACCTACATATCCGAGTCAATAAAAAACTGTTATCATTCAGCCGTAAAAACGTTTCCCATAATTTTTTTTAAAAATTTTTTTTGCTTTTTTTAATTTTTTTTAAAATTTTTTTTTTTTATTATATTTTTAATATTTATATCTTTTATATTTTTCAAAGTAAACATGTGTTCAATAACGATTTTTATTGAGATTCAGAGCATGACGATTCAAAAAAACTTCTTTTGCTATGCCATGAATTGTGACAATCACGTTTCAGAGTTCAACAGTAGTCTGCTAACATTGGTTCATTCCATCTTCCCTGGTACCGTCTCTCTATTTCTTTCATATCTTGGTGAGTTCTTTCTCCTTGTTCATTGCTTACAGCTCCCAAGTTTTCTGGAAAATAGTCTAGATGGCTATGTAAAAAATGTAACTTCAAGCTCATATTACATTTAAGATTTCTATAAGCACTTACCAATTTTTCAACTAAAGGTTTATAGTTTTTATCTTTATGATTTGAATGACGTCCAAGCTTCTTTTTCTAATATTAACATAGTTGCTTCAAACTTTGAATCTTTCGTCAGTTTTCTTAAATACCCTCTTTAATTTTTGCTTCACTTAAAGCAGGAAAAACTTCAGACAAATACTTAAAATATTTTCCTTCTTTATCAAGGGCTTTTACAAATTGTTTTATTAGTCCTAACTTAATATGAAGAGGGGGTAAAAGAATACTAGATTTATGTACAAGTGATGGATGAAGAACATTCATAGAACCAGGCTCCAGTACTTCTCGTTTTGGCCAATTTTTTACCTTATAATGTTTGTCACGTACACGGCTATCCCATTCACAAAGAAAACAAGGATATTTTACGTACCCACCTTGTTGACCTAAAATCATTGAAATTATTTTTAAATCACCACAAATTTTCCATTTGTGTTCATTGTTTTTAAGAACATCTATTAACCGAGCAAGCTTTTCGTAAATTTCCTTCAAATGCACAGAATAGGCCACAGGTATCGATGGTAGTTTGTTTCCAATGTGAAGAAGTACTGCCTTTAAACTTCTTTTACAAAAGCCAATGAAAAGTCGCCATTCACTCGGATCATATGTTTCCATCCCTAATTTGGTTAATAAGCCTTTCACGTTATTACAATATATTTAAGTATCTTTCCTTGAAAAGAACTCAATATATTCTAAGTGTCGATTTCTGTACCAAGAAAAGGTTGTTTCAGAATCAAGCAAGTTATTTTCTTTCAACCGAGATCCAAGAAGTTCTGACAAGTCTTTGCTTAATTTTAAGTCTCGGACCATATCGCTTAACATGGATTGTGTTAAAAGTTTTGGTTTTTGGCTAGCTTCTCTTTCTAGAGACACGATATCATCATCTACTTCTTCAACTTGTTCATTTCCTTCTTGATCTTTTCTTCTTCTGCTTCTCCATTATCTTTTTCCTTAATTTTACTTTCTTGAGTTGGTACAAGAGTTGGGAAATCATATCCATGTGGTATCGGTTTCGTAACAGAAGTTACATCAAGATATGTTATATTATTTTTATTTTTTGTGTTTTTGTGTTTTGGCTCTCGCCATCTCATAGGCACTGCAAATGGAATTGGCTTAAAATTTTTCACCCACATAAAAAGTATTGACGTACATGTAATACAACCGAAATTAGGAGCCCACCACTTTTCTTGATCTTAAATGTCAAACCCAAAATAGTCACGATACAGTTTTTTTTATTCTACTTGTTATTGTCCTTTTTTGTTTCTTAAACATGTATGATCCAGAGATAAAACAAAAGTCATTTGGAGAATTTACACAAGATCGACTTGACATTTTTGTAAATTGTTGTTTTGACAAATGATCATACAATTTTACGTAATTAATAATCACGAAGAAAACTTTAAAAATCTTTTGAGAAAATTGAAGTATATGAGTTTAAGGTTTGAATGGTAAATTGAGTTACTGAAATTGGGTTTCACAAGTTTTAAATGAAATGAAACTCAAGCTGACAAATCCCAAATCTAAAAATTTAAAGCCTACATTTAAAGCTCACAATTCCAAAGCCGTCCTGTGGCCCAAAATGTGTAAAATTAAGATTCGTGAGCTTAGAATTTGTGAAATTAAGATACGTGGGCTTTTAGGCTACTCATCAGATTAAGGTTTGTGGGTTTGGAGTCGGTGGGCTTGAGGTTTGTAGGATTGGAGTTTTTTTGGGTTTGGGGTCTGTGGGTTGGAGATTTGTGGGTTTGGGGTCTGTGGGTTTGTGGATTTGGGGTTTGTGGGCTTGACTTAGTATGTATGGAAGGTTTCTGGGTATAAAGTTTCTGAATTGCAATCGACTGCTTGATGTCTAAGGGATCCTTAGTAGATTTTCGCATATTAAGAAACTGATAAACTTAAAAATTTCAACATGTGATATCTCAACGAAAAAAAAGATATTTGAGCAAACTCAGCGGCATTCGAAGGAAGGAGCCTTGTACTTTTAGATTCAATCTATTCGTTTTTTTGAAAAAGAATAGATTACACTACTACATAACCTCAAATATGACGAAAAACAGTGTTTTTTGTACTTTTAGGATATCTCAAAAACCTGACGTAATAGAGCAATTCTGCGGCCAGATTCCACAAAAAAGTTAAATTTTGTTGGTCTGTGTAATCTCCGTAATCAATTTTCCCTACTCTTGAAGGCGGAGTTTCTTCGGCTGAAGCAGATGAGAGACGATGTTCCTCCGTTTCTATCAAATATCCAACGTAATCTTCTTCAATTATATCGTCAATCAAAACAGTTTCTGGCTCGTAATAACTGCAATATGTCCTAAAGTATATTATAATTAGATTAGGTTATTTAATTTTGCAATATGCAATAATAATAATGCAAGGAAAATAGTCAACCGTGAAATGCGCATGTCCCAGGTGGCCAGAAATCAAGAAAAGGAAATGTCAAACGGGGAAAGTCAAGGATGACTCGAACCGATGGTGAATATGTGAGGTGAAAATGTGTATCGGAAATATCTAAAACTAAGTGACTGTACTTTCTAGAATTAAGCTAAGTAGTATAAATAGGGCTGAGCAGTAGCCTAGGTAGTTATGTAGTCGTGATTTAGACTGCGAAGCGTTTACATGTGATAATGGGAATAGTGAGTTGTAATTTAACCAGCGAAGTAATAAGTGTTAATTAGAAAAGTGAAACGTTATATTGTGAAGAAAATGTGTAAAGGAAATTGTGGAATGAACTAATTAAGTGAAGTGAATAAAACTCTGCACGTTTGAATTGAAAATAAGTGTCTTAATTAATCCGTCGAGCCCGAAGAGCCCCATTTACGTTACAATATTTTATGTACTTACCCTTTATTAACACTGCTGTTTTTTTTGGCCTAATTAGCGTTGAAACACGTGGATATATGTGGATGGTTCCCCCATTCAAATGGAAACTTTTCCGCCTTGTAATTTTGCATAAACCTTCAAAGATACACTACGAAGACGGAGTTGGTTCAATTCCTTGAGTGGAACGACCATCATGCCATGGCTCCCGGGTTCGAGAGCAGGTCTCCGCGTGAGCTTTTACTAAGAAATTAAAATAATCTCATCTCTCTGGGCTGTTGTCTAGCCCGCAGCAATGCAAGAACAAGACATTCAACTTCTCTTCACTTTCCTTACCATAATTTCCTTAAACTGCTGCAGTCATTCATTTTGTACAATAGCCCCATTTCTAGAGGTCTTGTGTGTCTTGTGTCCTTAATTCTCCGCCATCTTTTCTTTACAGCATCACCTGAATTAGCAATTTAACTATAAATTAAACAGTTTCTACTATTTAAATTTTAAATCACCTGTTAAATTTAACTCCTTCCAGATATTGCTCTATGTTTTCTCTCTCTTATTGTTCCACTTATAGTCTCTATGACTTTTATTATATAAAACGTTTTGTTCTTTGTTTCGTAACGCTTGGATCAATTTCGATTATGCGTTGTCTGTTTGTGCCCCGATTGATACCGCAAGAAAAAAAATTTTGGTATGATGGGGGGGTGGGCGGCGTAGGGGGTTGAACCTAACTTTTTAACTATTGGACCGATTTGGATGGTTGTTTTTTTGTTGTACAGAGTAGAAGACACTAAAAGTGAAAAATAAAAGAGTTTTAAAAAAAAAATTAAACCGACTTCACAAAAAGCACTAAAAACATAAAATAATTTTTAATTTTATATCTATTACGACATTTTGAAGTCGAAATAAAAAACTAAAACAACTACCCAACCATAATCGAAGATACTATATAAATTTACCTAAACGTTTCAGCTCAAGGGATCATAAAAAAGGACGATTAAATACTTTTGTTGTAGTTTGGTTTGTTTCTTTAATTTGCATCGACTTCAAAATATCGTAATAGATATAAAATTAAAAATTATTTTATGCTTTTTAGTGCTTTTTATGGAGTTGGTTCAATTTTTTTTTTAAAAACTATTTTTTATCAAGCAGTCAAATTCCATTGAAACAAATGGCACAATTCGAAATCCTAGTGGAAACAGAATTCCACTAGGTCAGGCATCATCCAGATAAAGATTTCGTAGCCAACTTGTGTCCGAATGAGGATAAACCAAGACCATCTAAGAAGAACGTTAAACGACAATAAGGATTGGACAATTTTCAATACCCCATTTAAGCAACGGGGAATAGTGAACAACCTCCAGTATTTCTCTCAGGAATACCTTATCCCGCAGTGGTGTTACCTATACCTGAACATTACTCAGCAAGGAAGAAAAATAAATTTCCAACAGGAACAATCTAGCCCGAAGAGGATATTTTCTCCACCTGTGGAGAGTCATTCGGAAGAAATATCAACAAGATTTCTCTCGGGAAAACCTCAACCCGCAAAAGCATTACCTTCAGCTGTGGGAGGCCATTACTCGGTAAAGAATACCCTAGCCCGCAGAGGATGATGTCTATACCTGCGCAGAGTTGTAAAGGGTCTTTTCCCTGAAACCTCAATGGAGGGGTTGCCGGGAGCTCTAGAGTCGTCCAAGGTTCTTTACTAATTGAAAAGACTCAGTTACAAAATAAATTTATAATTCTTTATTCAGGTATTTGTTTTCGTATCTCGAAACATCCAATTTTCTCCATTACTTTCTTATACTTTATTTTCTATTTATACTTGGATGATGGCTGGAGGGAAAAGATAAGTCGACACTGTTGAAGAGAGAGAGATGATGATAGTTTGATTAGCTTTATCTGGCTTTTATACGTAGTTCTCACGTTTTTATCGTGTGATCCCCCTTTCCTGATTGGAGAATAATTTGGTCCTAAGATGTCGGTGGGGAGGAGGAGGGGTAGTATAACTTTGTAACGCGTGGACCGATTTCAATGATTCTTTTTGTGTTGGCTAGAGTGTGTTCTCTGATTGATACCACGAGAGAAAAAATTGAGTGGGATGGGGTTGGGGATAGGGAGTTGAACCTAACTGTTAACTTATCGATTTGCACGGTTCTTTTTTGTTAAACAGAATAAAAGGCACTAAAAAGTGAAAAATAAAATAGATTTTAAAAAAAAGTTGAACCAACTTCAGAAAAAGCGCTACAAAGCATAAAATAATTTTTAATTTTATATCTATTACGACATTTTGAAGGCCGTGCAAATCAAACAAACCAAACAACTACAACAAAAGTATTTAATCGTCCTTCCTTATGATCCCGTGAGCTGAAACGTTCGGGTAGTTTCATATATTATCTTCAATTGTGGTTGGGTAGTTGTTTTGTTTGTTTAATTTGCACCGACTTCAAAATGTCGTAATAGATAAATAATTAAAAATTATTTTATGCTTTGTAGCGCTTTTTGTGCAGTCGGTTCAACTTTTTTTTTAAAAAACTATTATATGTATTGTGTTTCACTAAGGATCCGCCAGTGACAAGTTGCCGCGGCAGTTGTGTAAAAAATTCCATAAAGTTTACAAATTAGTGCAATTTGTCTTTTTTTCATGATGTAGCCAAAGCCCATGGGACAGTCTTTTGATGCATTAGCATGGCAATGGCCTAGGGGGAATTATGGTAAGGGTAATGAAGTAAATCCATTGTTTTGCTTTTGTATTTTTCGAAATCTAGACAACACCCCAGAAGCTAATTGGATTGTTTTATTAATACCTCCTAGTCAGACCGAAACTTGAAGCTGCATCCATGGTGTGGTGGTCATGTCACTCAACCAACGTCTCCACCTCGCATCTCCTCTACTACTACTTTACTTTAAAAAAATTTAAACCTCAAAAAACTTAGATGAATTCAATTTTATTTTATTGACTTCAATTGGAAGACATTTGGTTTTTTAATGACTTATACTGTAGCAGCACTCGTCCTGATTATGATTGATTCACCCGATTTAGCTTAAATGTAGCTTCTTCAAATTAACACTTAACTGCTAGTCTCTAAAGTCCTTACAGGATTTACATAATAAGTAATGGTGACGGCGCACGAGAGGTATTTTAATGCTAAAGATGGGAGCTTCACAAAAAAGGCATTGCGGAATTGATATAAATGAAATAATGAAAAGATTAGGATGATTGAAACACAAAATAAATTTATTTACTTTCTCTCACTTTGGAATTTCAATTATACTTATTGAATAACCAGGTAAAAAGTATTCAAATAAAAAGAATAAAATCTAGTTTGCTGCTCCTTTAATACGTTATCAATTTACTCGTTGCATACACATAACATTTTCTTATCGCTTTCAGCATTTTATGGCTACTTCTTATTATTATATTTGCTATATTTTGTATTAATATTGGAATGGATTCTTGGAATTACTATTGGTATAATAACACAATCGTGTCCATTGATCGAGATTACCTATTTTGGAGCTCTACCTTTCCTGCAATCACCGTCTGTCCGAGAAATATGTTAAATAAAACTAAGGTTAAAGATTTCGCCAGGTAATAAATATAGATTTTATGAACATTCATTTTACTGAAAAGCAAAACGGACTTCCTAGATCCCGCACAAACTCTCCAGAAAACGCTAGGGAATTAGAAGAGTTTCTTGTCAATATCTCAAAAATTAGCATTAAAAATTTTGGTGATATCCCAGACAAAAATTATGGAATTGATCCTAAGGAATACTTACCTATAATATTCAGGTATATGACAATTAAATTAAAGTTTGCTTAATTGAATTAGATAATTTCATTGAAGGCTAAGCACTGAAGTACATAATGATCCAAAACAATCATTTGAATTTACCGACTATCCAGTTGTGAAAGTAGTTTCAGATTTGGGGATCTGTTACACTGCAAATAATTTAGTTAGCAAGCATTTAGCATCAAGGTAAGGTTTATTTAAATAGAAATTAATCTCTAATTACTTATAAAATTAATACTAGCTATTGGGGCGATAGCATTTCGACTGAAAAAGAAAATTTTTCAATTTTTAAGATGAATTATTTCAGTGATTATCCAAATTCATACATGTTTTACTCACATAACGAGATGTTCGATAATATAGATGTATACGCTCACACTGTTAATGACATAGCCGCCTTTTCGGATTACGTAACCAACTTTAAAATGCGCGGAACAGCGTTTCTGAATTTTCGTGGTTATGAAATATCTCACACTGATGAATTTATTCGGTATAAAGTGCTGTTATAAAATTAATTGTTCTTAATAACTTATGTTTTAGTAATACTAGTCCAAACCAAAGGCGGTGTCGCACTCTTAATGAATCCAATCTCGAATTTTTTGATTTTTACACTGAAGAACTATGCAAAATCGAATGTAAGATTAAACTTTGCATGCACTTCTGTAAGTGCATACCGCATTTTTATGGAAAAGGTAAGTATATTCAAACACTTAATTTTCTCTTTAATTTCTTTGATAATTCTGCAATAATGCTTTGAAATTTAAAAAGGATAGGAAGTGAAATGGACTTATTTTAGCCACGCATTCTTTTTAACATTTCTGTTCAGCCCATACGCTGCAGAAGGATGCTAAGATCAAAATTTATTCACTTTCTATCTTTCACACTTGCACTTATTATTATATTGCTTAGCTTATATTAGTGGGCAACACATATTAATTTATTCAGGCTCTAAATTAATATTAACAAAAAAGAGCAGCCAAGCTCTGATAATAATTTCGTAACTTTCACATACAAAATAACTTTACTGTATTAACAATGCTTACTCACCAAACTCGCACTCTCAAAGAGAGAGCCCATGTGCCCTGTATAGTTTGAATTCAAACGGTAAATATCGAATGTAATTCATATAGGAAGATAGTCGCCATGTTGGTTAGGGTTCAATATTTAGTCGCCATGATGGGTTGAATTCGATATTTTTGTCGCCATATTGAATCAAATCGAATTGAAATATTAGCCGTGTTTTTTTTTGCACAAGATCTATACAGATCTTATGATCCAAATCATGCTTTAACACGGAATCACAACAACAACTCAAGATCTGTATGGATATGCAGATCTTGGATTTGGATCTTTAGAGATCCAAAAATTAGTCACAAATTTGACCCATAGAGGTTTTGTTTTGTTTTGAGAAGTTGGTGTTCATGACTGTCACTTGATCTGAAATAAGAAACAACGGTGGACGCAAAATTGTAAGTAAAATGTAATGTTGATCTATACAGATCTTATGATCCAAATCATGCTTTAACACGGAATCACAACAACAACTCAAGATCTGTATGGATATGCAGATCTTGGATTTGGATCTTTAGAGATCCAAAAATTAGTCACAAATTTGACCCATAGAGGTTTTGTTTTGTTTTGAGAAGTTGGTGTTCATGACTGTCACTTGATCTGAAATAAGAAACAACGGTGGACGCAAAATTGTAAGTAAAATGTAATGTTGATGTGCTGCCCACATTATTAATTTTCAGCACATTTATCTACAAAATGTGCAAGAGAAAAGTTTAAGAATAAGCGAGTTGAAGTGACATATCGAGGCATTGGCAATGATGACGGCAGCGAATGCCTCACCTCTGGAATGATTTATGCGGCTCGTAAACATCTCGATTGAAGGAAATTTCCAAACATTTAAAAAGTTGCGGCTTGCACAGTGCATTCTTTCACTTTTCTGACTGACTTCTTCGTTGCGATTCTGTTGGCATTGCTAATGTGCCTCATCCGGCCAACCTAATGATGTTTTGTTTAGTAAATCACTGTTCCTGTAGTTTTCTCAGGAAACTCCTACAAAGTCTGTATCTCTTTACTATGGCAGAGCTTAATTGGTTAAATAATGATTTTAACTGAACTGCATTGAACAGCATTGCAACGAGAACTTTTATCTATCTATTTGGAATGTTCTTCATCTCAATTCATTGGTATTAATAACTTAACTTTCCTAAAAAATCATAAAATATTCTTAGTTTTTATATACTATTGAGAAATAGAACTTTCTTTCCTCTGGGCTCTTAATTTATAAATACAACGACTGAAGGAGAGCTGAATTATCATTTTGATCATATATATCTCTTCACTTCGATGTCGTCGAAACCTTTGCACTAAAAATTATTCCATTTTTTTCGTTAAAACGGATAAGCTTTGGGTATTTTTTTTAAAGCTTATATTTTAATTTACAAAAGACAGCAGCTGTCAAGTGTCAGCTTGATAAATAGCCTTCAGTATTACCAACTTTTAAAATGAACTTTTGAGAAGATCCAGATCATTTTTTTGCATCGGGATCTAGATCTTTGGCAAAAAAACGCAACTATTATTAATCAAATTTTAATTAGGTTCATTTTATGAAGATTTAATGTGTTTCTTTACAATATTAATTAATTCAAGAAAGATTTCTTCTGATTTTTATTTACGTTGGTTGCAACGCAACAATTGCTTTTACGACAACAATATTCGCAATTTGCTTTTAAATTTAAACCCAAATAAAAAATTATCTAATTAATATTGAGTAATTTTTTTAAAGGCAAGAAAATAATTAAATAATTAAATAAAATAATATAAATAAATTAGTAATAAATTTGAGATATAAATTACAGTATCAAATAAAAATGTGGGTACAATACCATCGTGACCAAATAATTGCACGATGAAATAATCTGCAAAATACATAATAACTCTGCAGCCGAATAACACCTCACAGTATTGACATTATACAAAAAGTTTGCTTCAAATTTTTCGTAGAAGGAAATTTTTTAACTTTAATGTAGAAATATTTCCTTGTACAGGGAATCCAATAGATTTTTCCAGATTTTACAACTTTAAAAGACGAGATATCAGGTTCCTAGGAAAAGTCGTGAGTGGAGGTCGCAGGTTCCAAGACCATCGCAGGAAATCCACAGTTGTTTTCTGCTAACAAAATTAAAATCGGAAATCGTTTTCATAATAATAATATAAATAACAGATAACAAAACTTATTTAGAGAACAATTATTTAAAAAAATAAAAATTACAACTAATATAATTAGACTTACAACTAAAATAATAAATCAAAAACCTTCCTCGATAATAGCCCCTATTTTTTACGGAAAAGTTTCTGAAGGCTGGTAATCTAGGGGTCTGAACTGAGTAAAAATCTAAGTAAGTCGCGACATTTTTCGAGCGTGACCTCGACTCAAAGGCTTAACTTCAGATTCATGAATGAGAACTTTGTGGACGGAAGCTGGGAGGTTGTACCACGTATATTCCTTATCTGAGTCAATATTATATCCCGATGAAATATCCTTTAAAGCTGTAGAGCAACGACCAATTAAATCTTTCCTTAAGCCTGTAATTTCAGCCGATACTGCAGAATTCCTGAACAATTTCCTCGACGTATTGCCGTCGTTCGATGTCCCACTTCTACATTTAAACCTAATCTATTTCTAAACTGATTACAGTTTCTTGTCTTCGTATGACCTAATCTGCCAGTTCTTAACATCAATCCTGTAAGCAAGATCAACAAAATATTCAAAGAAACGAATGTAAAGGAGATAAATCAAACTGATACCGACTTTCTGTATGTTTTTGCAAACAAACGTCTCATCTCTTTAATAGTTTTCCCACAAAGGTAACACTTACATGATGATGATTCGCTAAGGGTACTACATATTTCACCGTCCACCATATTTAGTTGTCAAGTGTGCTGAATTTTGAAATCGCGGTTATTTACGGTAAAAGTTGTTGGACTCAAATTACTTATTTTTTCTCTGAAGTAGGCCTCCTCTTCCCTAAATAGTTCAGAGCTCTCTTTCAAAAATTGAAAGCGGTCTACAGTATTAAGTGGCAAAGGTACGAGGACTTTTCCACAAAATGATACTACTGTCCGAATCTGAATTAACTGCTAACTGACGTGAAACATAAGTGACAAATAAACTACTGTTGTCTGAAACTGAATCTGAAAAAAGCTGTTAATATTCGCTATGACCCCATTTACCGATCAAAGTTAAATCATCCGATGAATCAATTTGCACTACATCCAATACAGTTTTTTGTGGGTCTAGTATTCTAGAATAATTATAATCTAATAAACTTTGCAATTCAATTTCGACTGTACATTCTGAGACTGATATATTTTCCGGGTAGTATTCATTTTGGCATTCAAATTACTTTAGTAGGATGGTAGATTATCCCATGGAGATTTACTATTAACAAAGTTTTTAATTAACTAGTATCGGTGCTTGGTCAAATAAGCCTCTATAAAAAGTTATAAGACCTCGTCCGCATTAATATTCATTGTTAAGCTAGTATCAGACTAATCGTCTATATTTCGACCGCTGACTAAGGTCGCAAAAAATTTGTTAGGACACCCGCGAAATGTCCCCCTCTGATTCTCTGTCTCCTGAACGCACTGCTCATCACTTCTTGTTAATTCAACACATTCAATTATATTTAACCTGTCGGAGTACTTAACCAAACATTTTAAATTATTCGTATGTACAATTTTCCAATAATTACCAAGCCTTTTACACAAATTCCGTACACGATCTAAAATCTTAATGTCTACATTTTCTATGTTACTGAAGGACGGTAGCATGACTTCTAATACGTGTCGTTGCTTTTTAAAATACCTTCACTTTCGGAATTCTAAATCTCAAATAAATGCATCCTTGAGGCGGAACTCGTGATGACAGTATCTGAAATTAAAGTTAGAAATTAGATAAGCGTCTTGAAAATCATGCCACTCTCGGCCCTACTACGCAGCCGTAGAGGCTTTCTAGCAGCCCTGGCCGCAAGGCGATGTAGATAATTACTTAATATTTTCAAAACAAACAGTTATAGTATTATTTTAAAGTAAATTCGGATGATTAAAAAAGCTTGAATTTTTTCATAGCTCCATATAAAATTAAGTTAATGGTAAAAACTTGCAACAAATTGTATGCGGCATAGCGCGTGACTACTACAAATAATAAGCAAAAAAAATTTACAAAATATGAATTACAAATATGCGAGAAAATTCAAATTCTTGTTCAACAATGATAGAAATTGCGGAAGCAGCTTGCATTTACAATGTGCAAAAATGCAGCATCGTTTAGCTGAAGCGGAAAGGCCTTAAAAGAAAACCATGTCTTAAACAGTGCCATCGTGAAACTCGACTGACCTTTGCAAAGAACCATTTACATTGGAAAAAACGATGGAGAATGATCATCTTTTCGGATGAAAAACGTTTTTGCCTTGGTGTTACTGACGGGTTCTGTCATTATTTTCATGACCTCGGAACGACGAACTATTTTCTAAATGACGACATGAAAGCGTAGGTGATATTATGGTCTGGGCAGGAATTTGATATCAGCAACGGATTAATATTCGTTTCGTTAGTGGTCCCATGAACAGTGATGACTACCACAAATTTGTAGATGAAGAGGTTATCCATTCCACCAACAACAGATTCAGTGAGCGTTATATTTTTCCCCCGACTTGAATATAATTTAAAACGTATGGGGCATCTTTCAGTATACCAAAGTTGAAAAACTTAAGAATGCCATCAGGAATGCTTGGGACAAATTGCCAAAAAAGTACATAAAACAGCTCCTTAAGTCATTAATCTCAAGGATGCTAGAAGTTGTTGAAAAGAAGGTTAGTAATAAACATTATTAAAATAAAGGCAGTGTCTATTTACCACCCTCAAACTGCCGTGTAATTTTCGTGAAAATTGAGAAAGTACACGGAAAGTACGCGGAATGAATTCAAAATCTTTCTTTTCTTTGTATAATGAGATACCAAATTTGTTTTAAACTCTTTTATTTTTCACTTTTTAGTGTCTTTTAGATATGATGTTTGCATAACAAAACAATTTCAACAGTTGCAGAGGTACGGATTTCTATAGAAAGAAAAGAAAATTATCCAATACGAAATTACTTTCACACCTCACTCCCTTCACTTTATATACAAATTTCTTACCATAGCACTAGTACGCTAACGTACTCCATATAGCAAGAGAGAATCATCAAAATCAGGGTACGCATTAAGAAGGAAAGAGTCTGCTCCACCCTCTTCTCATAGTCACTCTAGGGTTAATATTTTTTACCATATTTTCGAGGAAACGTATTCTCTGCAACAGAATTAAAATTATCAAAATCATTTCACGCCTTAAGAAGCTAGGTGCCACCCTCCGCCCACTCTCGCCCTAAGTCAACATTTCTGTTATGATAGAAATGGAGCAAGGTATTCTATTCAGTAATAAACCAATCATCCAAATCCCCCCACGCGATACGAAGTTAGGCTCCACTGCTTCACCACCCCCACTCCACTTAAAAATTTTTAAAATTCTACCAGTGGGGGTACATATCCTATACGTCAAAAACAAAATCATACAAATCGCACACGCAAAGTAGTTAGCCCACTCCTCCCCCACCCCTACCTAAGGTTCACATTCTTTCTCATAATAGCAATAAGGAATCAGTCAGTACACAAGAAAACAATAATCATCCAATTCGATTTTTCCGTTACGCAGTTTGTTCCACCCCCACCCCCTCAACACTAAAAAATTTTTCACATGACACTAATGACGGAATACCTAGGGAGGTGGGTGGGAACACCCTGAAAGTCTGGCAACTTTATCTACATCAATAAGTCGGCATTATATATGATGAGTCGATCTTTTTGTGGAAGAGAAGCTGGACAGGTACAAAGTTTCTTTTCCTTCATTCTTTTATTCTTTTAAAATTTCTACAAAAATTACTACAATAATCTCTTGTGAATCACGGGTGTATTTCGATGATAAATTCAGAATATAGGCAAGCTATTTTTCCAACCCCTGGGAGGGTAGAATCGACTTCCAAGGGTAGTCATGATCATATCCCTGCCATAATTCTTCTTCCTTTGGTATATCTCAGTCAAATCATCAACAATTTCCAGCAGAAACCATGCTGTCGCGAGTCTGGGGGAAAATACTGAAAAAGGGGGTTTTGGCCGTTTGATGGGGTGGGCACGGATAAAAACTTTTCTTGTTAGGATGTTCGGGTTCATCGACCTCGAAAACTGGGACGAAATTGATCTTGCAGGTGCCTGAATTTGTTGCATACTCGCCCGACTTATTGACTCCACTCTTAATTTTTAAAGTCAATGATTTGATTTCTGACGCATTAAAATAAAAAAAAAGTAAGTAAATGTGTCAAATCTCATGGTTTATTATCATTTTATAGCCAGTAACCGCCCGACTCGAAGGCTGGATTCACTCTTGTTGTAGCCAAAAACAATATATGTAATAATCACTTTATAATGCCTCCTCTATAAGGCAGAAACGGTGGTGTAAAGGTGGACAGGTTACAGAGACCGGAACATCTCAAAATACTTCTGCCTACAGGGAATTTGTAAGTTGCTTACTCAAGAAGCTATTTCGTTTCAACAAAACTTGCAAGGACGTATATAAGTTGGCCATCTATGCTGTGCTGAACTTTCTATTTTGGTTACCGTAACGTATCAAACACGTAGATTTGATCCCAATATAATTGAATTCAGTCGCTGGGAATTAAAATACTGCCTGGGGTATCAATCACATTTAAACTCTTCAAAGTCGAAATCACAACTAAACTACTTATTTTCACCTCACTTAATTGTCGAGTCGTTCTTCACCTCCCACGACATCTAACGTTTGCTTTACAGCATTTCTCACTATCTACGCACTACTTACGTTTTTATAGCGAACATTGTGCACCTTACAAAATATGTAAATATAAAGTTTTTTTAAGTTTTAATTTCTTTTTCTAGATGGCTTAAACTATCCTATATGTGGACCGAGCGGCCTCAAATGTTTAAAAGATCATAAGAATGTACTACAAACACTAATTGCTGATTATGGAATGTACACGAAAGAAATAAAGTGTGAATGTCTTTCGAATTGCAGGAAACAGAAATACTATTCCTATAAAAAGGTGATAAATTGTGATTGTATTTTATAAGAGTGCAAAGAAAGTTGTTGATTTACAGGATGTTAAGGAATTGTCTTTTAAAAGCTATAGTATAAACGTACTATTTGAGAAGGCTCCACTTTTGCGGTACAAGAGGGAAATCATTTTTACGTTTGTTGACTTAATTGGTAAAATTTCGAATTTCGGTACTAAAAATATAATAATTTTAAAATTTTTCCTAGTATCTATTGGCGGAACCATAGGTCTTTTCTTAGGATGTAGCATAATAAGTTTAATTGAAATACCTTATTTCTTTACATTAAGATTATTTTGGTACTGCCAGAAATTCAATAATTAATTTATTTACTTTGGTGTTCTTATGCTGCCCTCCGAAACCAAAAAGGCGTAAGTACACTCATGGTCAAAATGATAGCACATATTATGATTTTTGCTATTCGAAGGAAATGGGTGTATTCAAGGCAAGTATTATGTACCACATAAATGAGCACCTAAAAGACTAATACAACAACATACACGGCAACTCCGTTCTAGACTAAAATTCCCGGAATCGGAAAATATTTCTTTCTTGCCTGAGTCAAAAACAAAGCACAGGTCACCTATTTTTTGAAAATTATACAATAATTTGGTTTTATAGAAAATATTTTTATTAACTCAATTATGAGAAACGGAAATAAACTCAATCATTCTTTTTGGTAAAGTTGTGTACAGATTTTTGATATTTTTCCGCGGTAATCTAGTCCATTCTTCCTTAATGCACTGACGAAATTCTTTAACGTTCTCAAATTGCCTTCCTCCGGTGTAAACAGCTCGCGACAGATCTTCCCAAACATTTTCTATAATATTTAGATCCGAAGACCTGTGACGGTCACATTGTTTGATGCAAAGAAGTCTTTCACTACACGAGCGATGTGGACGGCAGCGGTATTTTGTTGAAAAATATACTCATGTCCTGCTATTTCAGTTGCGCGCTAGTGTTATTGCTCCCTAATTAACTCTAAATAGTTGGTAGCGTTTATTCCTCCTTGGATAAATGTTATTTCTGTTTTTTCTGTTTTCGTTACATCCAATGGCAGCCCGCACCATTACACTTCCACCACCGTGCTGTCTTCTGCTCATTCTCTGCGTAGATCATGGAAGTAGAAGCAGTATTTGGAGACGGAGTTGGATCAATACGTTGAGCGGCAAGACCAACATGCCATGGGTCCCGGGTTCGAGACCAGATGACCCCGTGAGCTTTTATTAAGAAATTAAAATAATTCACTCCGTCTAGCTCGCAGCAATGCAAAAACAAGACTCAAGTTTCCTCACTTCCCTTACCCTAATTCCCTTCCGGCCAAAACCATGCTAACGCATCAAAGGGTTGTCCCCTAGGATTTGGCCACATCGTATATTAAAAAAAAAATCCATCGGGACCACCTAAATAAAATTTTTTGTCGTCCGAAAATATTACTTCTATTGCATGTGATCGTCAAATTTCATTCTCATGGCTGTGTGTCGTTTCGTTAGGGGTGGTTTTCTTTCGAGTTTTTTTCGTTTTAAGTGAGGACATGCACCTTTGGTTGACCAGGGCTTTTTTCTTCCCATAATTTTCGGGATCATTTAATAAATGACTCATCACTTTCCTGCTTCTCTTCATAAATCCCGATACTCCATAAATGCCACTGACCACTCTTCCTTTTTAAGGTTCAAAATTGTTTTAATTTCACCTTCGTCCAACATTTGACTACGTCCCATTTCTACCTTTTTTGATGGTAAGCAACACTAAGAGTCTATCACGAATTTGCACGTTACACTTCGCTTCTTCAATGCTCTTAACACGATCGTCGTCACCAACTGAATGACTCAGAGTTTTGCGTACAACCTGCATATGCGCTATGTTTTTGACCCAGGCAAGAAAGAAATATTTTTCCAATTCCGGGAATTTTAGTCTAGAATGGAGTTGCCGAGTATGTGGTTGTATTAGTCTTTTAAGTGTGCATTTATATAGTATATAATACTTACCTTGAATAAATCCATTTCCTTCGAATAGCAAAAATTATAACATAAGCTATCATTTTGACCGGGAGTGTATCTCATATTTTCAATAAATTGCTTACTCCTTTACAAGGTGACTATTATATCTGTGGTCACAGGGAATATGTTGGTAAGTGGAAAATTGCAACTTTTCAGGACAGCAGTTTTTTTTACTTTTGAACAATTCCCGCAAATCCACTTTTGGGAGAAAATACATTTTGTTGATAACAATGTGGTCGGGAAGGATTAGGGTCATTAGTTACCAACAGTGCGATACTGCGTATAAGACACTGGAGATGACCACAGTATTGGCCATTTTTCGACTTACCAGGTTATTCCTTGTGACTACAGATATAATAGACGTATCTTGGACATATAGATGCTTTTAATTCATTATAATATAAGGAGCATCTTAAAAGTGAAGTAAAAGCCTAATCGATTATGGCGAAACTGTTTTGTATTATACCTTTTTGTTTTAGAGGGCAATATAATGTGAGTTTTAAAAAGGGCAACATTATTTTAGCCGGCGCCGACTCTGAAAATCAAATTAAAAAAGAAATAAAAAAAACTGAAGCACCATAACGCTTTCCCGCTTCACGCGTTCCCATGCTACTAGTTTTTTTTATTCTAACTTCATTTGTTTGGAGTATCCCGGTTTTATTTTATTGTTCGAATACAACTCCGATTAAAAAACGGAGACTTTGGAGGTAAATAAATAAACCACTATTCAATATGGACTCAATTTTTCAATAATTCGGTTCTAAGCATATCTAGCTCATGTTTTCACAAAATAAATTAATTTTAGATAAGGCCCCTTTTTTGGTTGAACAATATTACCATCATTTTAAATTAAAATAAGTAGAATTACAGTATCTGCCTGTAAAGTTAAATAATTTTCATTATATATTCTTAACTGTCAATGAAATTTACATAGAAACAGTCACGTGACTAGAAAAGCGACCGTGAGTCGAAATCTTATCAAGACGCATTTCCTGATCACCTGAACTTACTCCTCATCAACAAATAACCCTGAAAGGAACCATCTAAACAGGCACAAAAGTTGTTTTTTTATGATGTAGCCCAGGGGACAACTCTATGATGCATTAGCGTGGCTTTGCCTGGAAGTTGTTATGGGAACCATCGAATGAAAACTATCCCATCACTCGATGGTTGCAAAATGTTCATTCATTCGATGTTGTCATTAAAACCTTTCATTACTATTTTTAACCAACTTCCCAAAAACAAAGAGTTTCTAGGTTCGACGTGTATTTTATTTTATTTTTTTTATGTCTCACCGGGCATAACTTCGTAAAAAAAATTGTTGATAGAGTGTGGTGAAACGCGAGGGGGGGGGGGGGGGGGGGTAGTCTAACTTCGTAACCGCGTGGACCGATTTGTTGGGTAGAGTATGCTCCGTGGTTGATACCACGAGGAAAAAAATTTTGGTGGGGTGGGCGGGAGGGAGGTTGCAACCTAGCTTTGTAACGCGTGGACCGATTTGGATGGTTCTTTTGCTGTTTTATAGAGTGTGATCCCCCATTGCTAATAGGAGAATAATTTGGTCCTATGGTGGTGGTGGGGGAGGAGGAGGGGTAGTATCTTCGTAACACGTGGACCGATTTCGATGCTTCCTTTTCTGTTAGGTAGAGTATGATCCTTGATTGATACCATGAGAAAAAAATTTCAGTGAAATGGAGGTGGGGTAGGGGGTTTAACCTAACTTTTTAGCGCGTGGACCGATTTGGATGGTTCTCTCGTTCTCTTCGTTGCATAGAGTAGAAAAATAAAATACACTAATCAAAACAATTAAAGGAACAAAAAAAATATCTAAATTTTTTAGTGATTTTTGGCGGGCTGTATCTAAGCGAGAAATAATCGTATCGAGGATCTGAAAGAAAAAAAAATGATTTTTCCATTTTTATGAAGATTACACCATGTTTGAGATCACAATTCTTGTTCCTTTAATTTTTTCCAAAACTTTGACCGATCGGCCGAAGGAACCTTCCAATAGATCGATCTGCGGATTTACAGGGCTATTGGGCGTACATTGAGGTGTAAAAATTCCTACAAATCTTAGTCTTTCCATCAGTATTTGCAAAGATGCGGTCAATTTACCAAAACAAGGAAAAAAGTCACTTTTTTTGACTTTTTCAAAATTTAAATTACGGATAAAAAAAAATTATTATTTTTTTGTCTTGACGAATCCGTTAGGAAATTTATTCCAGGTTCCGAAACTGCCCTTAAATTTTCTGTACGATCATTGGTTGCTGGGATATCGATGGTTCAATACAAAAGTGTCCTTTTTCGTTTAATACCGGATATCTCCGCGACAAATCGACGTATCAAGGATTTCAAAAAAGATAATTAAAGCTGAATTAACAGGCTATCTGGTTCATAGGGTGGTCAAATAAAAAAAAATTTCCGAGTCCGTGCACCAAAAAAAAAAAAATTACTAAAAATTTTGAAATTGTTTTCTTCCGCTATTCCTTTGGATTGCGTGAGCGCCGTGGCCTTTAAAATTTTTTGGCTGAAAATTTCAAAAACTAGAGTTCTGGAGCCTTAAGATGTTTTTTCAGATCCTCGATACGATTATTTCTCGCTTAAATACAGCCCGTCAAAAATCACTAAAAAATTTAGATATTTTTTTTTGTTCCCTTAATTGTTTTGATTAGTGTGGTTTAAAAAAAAACTTCATAAAAAGCGCTAAAAAGCATAAAATAATTTTTAATTTGATATATTTTACGAAATTTTGAAGTCGGTGCAAATTAAACAAATAAAACAACTACAGAACCACAATTGAAGATAATACATAATACTGCCTGAACCTTTCAGCTCACGGGATCATAAGAAATCACGATTAAATATTTTTGTTGTAGTTGTTTGGCTTGTTTGATTTGCACCGACTTCAAAATGTCGTAATAGATATAAAATTAAAAATTATTTTATGCTTTTTAGCGCTTTTTATGAAGCGCTTTTTATTTTAAACCTATTTTATTTTCTGTTCAGTATTTGAGTACAATTTTCCTGGTTGTCTAAAAATAGCAATTATAGCCGCGAAAAGTTTGTTTAATTACTGAACGATTTCTTGTTCTTTTGTTTTTTGGTACCGAACAAAACTTACAGACACCGTAGTTGTAATAAAAAAAGGTCTTCAGGTTTCATTCTGAAAAGTAATGATGCACCCTGCAGGGCAGCCACTACCGCCACAGAGTACGCGGTTAGGAATCGTATAGTAGTATTAAGACTTGTTTTACTTCCACATAATAGGAGTAGGAAAAATTTTTTTGGGATGGTGATCGCTCAAAAATATGAATGCTCAAAAAAAAATTTTTATGGTTGTTTCGACCCGAAAGTGCAAGCTGGTCATCATCAGCGTGGTACTTACGCTTTCCACCACGGACATCCATGACGGAAGGTCAAAACCTCAACTCCTATAAGAACTCAGTTTGAAAACTAAGTACGAATTATTTATTTCATATTTTTGAGCGATCACCATCCCAAAAAATGTTTACTCCTATTATGTGGAAGTAAAACAATTGTTTTTACTTTTTTCAACTTTAAATAACTTCCACCAAGAGTCTTGTGAAAAGAAACTTTCTGATAGTAGTATTAGTCATTTGTAATAAGAGCGGTGATTTATTTTTGTGATTACAAACAATCAATGAATGTATGAATGAAATCGTTCGATAGCGCCCATCACTACCTGGAAGGAAGTTGTGGTAAAGGGATTGAGGAAACCTGAATGTCTTATTTTTGTATTGCTGTGTGCTAGTAAAGAGCCCAGCCATAGAGTGGATTTTTTAATTTTATTGTTTTATTCAAAAACTCACAGGGAGGAAATGCAAAATTTTGTAGGTATGGGATGACTTAAGTCGCATAATCCGGTGTGGAGCAAGCTATAGTCATCATTTGTAGAGTAAGGTCATACATATTTCATTGTTTATAATAAACGCAGTAATAATTCAGAAGCAATTATTAATTCAGTATTATTTATCCTTTTTTTTGGTTTTTTGTTTCGTTTTGCCTTCTTATTGATCTTCATATGTTGACTTTGACGGTAGCAAACATAGTGTTGTAATAGGACACTTGTAAACGCCGTTTTGATTTTTTACATTCATTACCCGATCAAGATTGTCATTTTCAGGGAATTTTTTCGTTATTCTTCCATAGGGAAGTTTTTCATCTTTTATCAAGACGAGATCGCTAATCTTTAAATTTTCAGAAACTGTTAACCATTTCGGACGCTGCAGCAGCGTCTCGGCTCCAGGCCTTCCAGAAACTTGCGTCGTGTGCCTTCCACAAACCTCCAAAATGAGGGGATACTGGTGAAATAAAATGCCACCCGCTGTCGGCTGCTTCTTGACTTGCGGTAGAATATGTCCTCTTTAAATCACGATTCATTTTGTTTCGTGCTCCTACAAAATTGCTTCTTCAGTCTGAATAGACGTTACGATATAAACCATGCCGGGAAATAAAGAATTTAAACGCATCAGCCAAGAAGGTCTCGGTAGTAAGGTCATTAACAATCCCAAGATGGATCGCCTTCGTGCAAAGACAAACGAATATACAAATGTATTCTTTATAGGACCAACAACCTCTTGACCGTGAAAAGGTCAAGTAAAAAGGGCCAACGTAGTCTACGCCCCCCCCTTATTTAAAGGACGATAAATAGTTACTCTTGGAGACTAGTTATTAAACGCTGGTCAAAAGAGTTGGACGACCCTTATATGTATAACAAAACTTCTCTATTGTATTTTTGTTAAGTCTGTTCTAGAATACGCTAGTCTTGTTTGGTTCCCTTTTTATGCGGTCCACATTAACCGTTCCAGGCCGTCCAGCGTAGCTTTTTTAGATTTGCTTTTATGGTTCTTTCCTGGAATAATCCACTGCCTCCATTTAGACAGACTCAAACTATTCTCGTTGGATTCTCATGAAGACAAGCGTACTTGAGTATATAGATTAGCGTGTAAACTTCACAAGATGTGTTAGAAAAAATTTGTGCTCCGCTCTTCTGAGTTCTACCTACTTAACAGCAATTAATCCAATGTTATTTCATGACCCTTTCTAGGTAACTAAGTATTTGGGAGATAATGAGCTGACTAGGGAACTAGTTAAGCAAACCAACAAAAAAGTTTCTTTTATAACTTGGTATAGATGCTGTCTAAACTAAAAAATATACATTGAAAGGATGTAGAGAGATACACTACCAAGTAATAATTTTAATTGATTATTGAATATTTAATGCTGTTATATTCGCACAAAAATAAAATAAAACCGGGAAAATGATCCAAATCAGTTGAATTAAAAAATTAAAATCAAAATTTAAGTGGTGCTAATAAATGGTTTTTAATTTTTTTAGTGAATTTTAGGAGTGCAGTGGCACAGAAATAATTATTTAAATCACTATTAAGAATCTCCCTGTTATAGATATAAAGAGTTTTCAAAAAGTCACTTTGGGATGTTAATTTTGAATAAAACACAAACGGGTTAGAATTAAGACTTAGAATATTTTATTTCATAACAAATTACTATTGATTACAGCTATACATATGAAATAATATCAATTAAGTGTTAAATCCTGCACTAAAATAAAAAAAGATATCTCATTTAAATTAAGTCTATTCATGTCGCACGAAATATTTGTGACTAAAATTTTAATTCTCACGCGGAGTTATGCTTAAAAATGCATTTTAATGTGCACTGAACATTATCATACTTCACGACAAAAGTAATATAATAAGAAGCCGATGCAAATATTTCGTGAAGGAAAGTAATTTTTGTGAAATGATTTTATTGTAGCGGAGATTGCTAATAAAGTACTTTACCATTCCTTTTTCAATTTTGTTAAGAATTATGATGTCTTTCTCCTTCATAAAACTTTTGTAACGCCAGACAATTTTTGCAAATATATAAAATACTTTGGTAATTTCAAACTGCATTGGATATCAGCAACAAAAGAAGCTAGATTTGGAAGAGCTAAGGGAGGCAGCTTATTCGGAATAAAATTAAAGTCTACTATAGGTTGAGATTTAACCATGATTATGAAAGAACTGTAATTGAGGTGACTTTAAGTGCAAATAAGGTGTGGGTGGGTGTTAACTTCTTACTTAAATTATAATGGATGGGATAAGGATTTTAAGGAACTTCCGAAAATGTTAGAAAGCAGCACGTGCCTATATTAACGATACTTCAGCTGTTTCTATTAATATGATCCCAAACATTAGTAGCTTCATGGTAGAAAAGCAATCCTTTTCTGCTCATATGCCAATCTCAGTTCATCTTACTCCGAACACATGTTTGAATCATACGAAATATCTAGAGCTACTAGTAAAATTAAGCTGGAACATGCAACAAAAAGAGGAATATGTACGAAAGCTGGAAGAGATTAGCCTTAGATTACACACTGAAGAACACGATACGCTATCTCTAGAAAAACTCATTACGGCCATTAAAGATAGTGCAAATCAGCAAATGGCAATTGCTAAATCTTTAGACAGAAATGGTTTGTTGGAGATGGTTTACGCGCCCGTAATGAATCCTTTAAATTGCTTTATATGTTTCGAAAAACATGCTGAGAATTCTGTAGGAAATTGTACATACAAAGCAGTAAAGAATACAAAAAAAATTTATCAATTTATAATTGAAAATTGATAACAACTCAAATTGAGCAGTAATTATTTGTACTGCTTTGCTTTGAGGAATATTCTTATTTTCTCTGAGGTTTAAACCGCTCTGGCATTTGTTTAACAATGGAATTTTCGTCTGGCAAATTAATTATAATTCTTTATGATAGTCAAAGAATAACATACTTTAATTTTAGCTTTGCTAAAGTAATTTAAAAATAATTTTTTTATATTGATTAATTAGAATCTGGCAAGGTGTAAACAACAATGAAACCGTCTGGCAATAAAGAACTAATTTTACTAGTAATAATATAGACGCAATGTCTTAAAAAAAAGTTTAATATTTTTATATATTTATTGCATTTTTTACCTGTACAGACGACAGTAGCAGGTAAACGCAGCGTATTAGGCTAGCCAGTCCCCACGCTTACTTTTTATGGCTCAACAAGGGAGACTATAAAGAGTGGCTGGAGTATTTGGTGGGGGAAAGTTTGTTTGTGGCCAAAACATATCCTCCGATGACTTTTCAGAACACCTTCAGGGCCTATTGAATCCAAATATGAAAACTAGACTTAACGGTGCCAGATCTAGATGAAACTGTTTCTTTGGAAGGACTTCACACAATTACGAATTTTTCAAATATGCATCCATGAGCTTTCTCAAGTTATTATAAGGTATTTATAATAAATTCTTTAGTGAAGGAGAAGTACCCAGTCACTTTGTAAAATCGCTAATTTTTTCCGATCTTCAAGAAAGACGACCTAAACGACACCCTTAATTATTAATGTTGTTGGAAAAAAAATTTTTAACATACTCGCACACAGTCCAACTAATTGGGACCAAAGGTATTGTATTCTACATAAATGAAAACCAGGCAGGATTTAGATCGGGCTATTCCACAGTTTATAATGTCTTTAACGTGGTCAACTTAACACTTATTAACTGTTACCGCCGTTCGATTTCGTTCCTTCATTCTCTCTTTTATTGCCCTTTTCTTTGCTCGGTAAGTTGTTATTTATAAAAGCAACAAATTTTCGGTGATCCAAGGTACTCCCCAGGATGGGGGAACCAAGCGGGCTCGCATTCGATAAATAGTACATAAAACAAAAACAATTAAACAGGCAAAAAAAATAATTACATTAACGAGACTAAGTCACTCTATCAAGGTTAAAATCAGTGAACATAATTCCCTTAATGAAGGCAAGGTTTTCATTTATTTTCGTGATTTGCAATAGTAGGGCGGAGTTAGTTGCTACAAAAAAGGAATTTGTTTTTATTTAAATCAAAAGAAGCTATTTTGGGAGATGCTATAATTGAAACGAAACACTTAAACAGTTTAGAATCTTCAAACATTTTCAAAAGAATTGAATTTTAAAAATTGAAGAAAATAGTGCCAAATGCACAGGTCAACATTTAGTTCAAGAAATACACCGGATTCTACCTAGGTGCTCAGGGGTTTTTGGAGTCGCTGAGTCTGAATCTGGTGTCGGTTGACCTCTACCACATCAGTTTCAGGGTCATTTGAAGGTCAAACTAAGTAAAGGTGGTTGAAAAAATCTGAAAAGTTGAAAAAATCCATACACAGGCTTTTGGGGTCACTGAGCCCGAATACGGTGTTCGCGAACCCTTAAAAGACATTCAGAGGTCATTTCAAGGTTAATTCGAGAAGTGAAGAGAACATTAAAAGAATTTGAAAAAATTCATACATATTTATTCAGTTTTTGCTGTAAAAGATTTCACTCACTGCATTGACTAAAGTATAAGTCCGCCACAAGAGTTGGTTAACGACTGAAGTACATCTGTTGCATCATGTCTTGAAAGCCCTAAATCGGTTCTGTCTGTAGTTTTCGTTTTAATGGTAATGAACAACTTATCCAAGTAACAACTAACCCCGCCCTCCCCTACGTGTCAGATGAGGAAATCTTACAAGAACTCAAGACGTTTAATATAATTGGCATCAAGCGATTTACCAGGCAAAAAGAAAATCAAAAGAAAGAATTTGGACTCTACATACTTACCTTTGCAATATCATCGGCTCCTGAATTCATTTACATTGAATACAACAGAGTTCCAGTTAGACCTTTTGTTCCTCTACCTCTCCGTTTTTTCAATTGCTTTAAATTCGGGCATCTTACAACATTGTGCAAAAATGAAAAAGCCTGCTCAAACGGTGCTAATAAATTCCAGTTGATGAGTGAAGGTGAAATTTGTGTTTTAACCAAAAAGTGTGTCAACTGTCTTGGACTTCACGGATCCTTCGAAAAAACTTTCCCAAGTTTTCTAAAGGAGAAAAAATCCAAAGAATTAGAATTATAGAAAAATTCGACATGAGGGAGGCGATCAAAAAATACAAAATTCGTAACCCGCTACCGCTTAACTGGTCTTCTTTTGCGGATGCAGCAAAACAAGCACCAGAAGCAAGAAATATAGTACAAGATAGTAGAAGAAAATTCTCTGCCTCCTAAACTTCAGGAGAAGGCACTCCCTGACCCTAAAATATAAAAAAATAACCGCACTTCCAAGGAAAACCAACAAAAGGGTAAAACTCGCACTGAAAACACAAGCTAATAAAATTATAAATAGGAATACTCGCATCGGCGCAAAAAGTTCTAAATATGAAGAAATGGAAGATAAAACTATATCCTCGGACTCAAATATAGATAAGATACATAATGTCAAGAAACAACATCATCCAATGGACCTGCAATAGATTTTATCCACATTATGAAGAATTCAAATTATTGGCAGATAAGTATTCCTCTTATAAGTTTTGCCTACAAGAAACTAAATTCAAATATAATTATCATCAAAAAAATAGAAATTTTAAGATCTATCAAAAAAACCTATTCTCAGAAACAATCGCCCACGGAGGTGTAGCAGTCTTCGGTAATGATATATTCGACTCAGAAGAAGTATTACTGCACAATCAACAGAAAAAGTAATGGAAAACTGAATACCACAAGGATCCATCCTCAGCGTTACTCTCTTCTTATCCTCATGAACTCTCTACTTGACACAATCAAGCCTCCAGTAAAATCCTTGAAGTATGCTGATGATCTAGTCATCTTCAAAAGAGGCAAAAAAAACCTCAATCATACAACCATCTATTCAAAGTACCTT
Organism: Leptarthrus brevirostris; assembly: GCA_964036015.1. Classification (NCBI taxonomy): domain Eukaryota; kingdom Metazoa; phylum Arthropoda; class Insecta; order Diptera; family Asilidae; genus Leptarthrus; species Leptarthrus brevirostris. The sequence continues at coordinate 88,573,467 of OZ038373.1, read as the reverse complement.
TTATAATCTTAGCGAATGGAGCGACAAATACAGACTCAGATTCTCAGCTAGTAAAAGGTAATCCAGTCCACCATACAGGCATACGCTTAGCTACAGGAGCCTTAAGAACAATCCCATCAATAAGTATACTCGTAGATGCGGGGTACCCGCGCTAAAATACCGTAGGGACAAACATATGATAAACTATGGAACCAGGATTCTATCATCTGAAAATCACCCATTAAAGGACAATTTCCTAAATACCATTAATCACCATAAATTATCAAATAAAAGTGAAAAATACCAATCAACCGAATACTGGCCAAATTCACGCATTATGACATCCCATACACTACCTAATTCAACACTCAAAAGTGGCAAAAATCTCCGCCCTGGATCGCTCCTAAAATTGATATAGACTTGGGGCTGACAATACACAAAAAAGAACAAACAGGAAGGGCAGTTCTATTCAAAAAATACCACTTAAAATATCACCTTCCCAAATACGCATCAATCTTCTCTGCAGAACTATTTGCTCTCCACATAGCAGTCTGCCACGCCCCCAGAGAACCCCTGAACTTGGTAATATGCACTAATTCACTCAGTGCTCTACAAGCACTCAAATACCTATACAGCAATCATTCCATAGTCCAGGATATTAGACATAAAATTACCCAAAAGAGAAATCAACGCTTTTCGTTCATCTGGATCTCCAGCCATGTTGGTATAAAATAAAATGAAATTGCGGACAAATTGGCCAGGGAAGCAACCGCAGGTACACCACATAACGAATATAAATTCATCCCCACTGACCTTAGATAACAAATAGATCAAAAAATCAAATCTAAGTCGAATCTTGAGTGGAACTTCGTCACCGAAAATAAATTAAGAGATATCAAAACCTCTATTGATAGCTGGGAAGAAATAAACAGACTAAATCGAAAACAATCAATCACCTTCACTCGCCTCAGAATAGGACACTCGCTATTTACACAAAAACACTTCCTAGGCAGATCAACTGCACCTACATGTGTATGCTCAGAAACACTAACCATTAGACATATCTTCAATAACTGCCCACATATTTCCAGTCTAAAGCAAAAATATAACAGCAAATGAAATCCATACCAACATCAAAAATATTTTTAATTTTATTGAAGAAATAGGAATATATAATGAATTGTAACTGAGAACTGTATAAGTACTCAAAATATAACTAATTTTATTAAGAATTAAAAATACAATGTAACGTAACCTTAGAACATATATTATGTAAGATTAAGCTCAGTGCCGGATAAAATCCCTAGTGGGTTAGCAGGCAAAATACCTGTATAAATAAATAAAAAGCCGGCTGCCAGAAAGTCGACAACATTTGTTCTATTTTATATTTCAATGTATTTATTTACTATTGCTACCCATGCACAGGGAGCAAGGTTAAAATAAAACTACGGCGTAGTAAACTACGACAGCTTTTGAACGACTAATTGTTATAATCGTAGTTATGTCGTAGCCCTGGGACGCCGAGAGGGAGGGGGCGAAGGGGGGTGGCCCGGGGACGGGCTTTCAAAAGGGGCCCCGTCATCTAAGTCATCAACGGAAAAATGTTTCCATTTTAATTGTTTCACGATCGAAAAAGTGTAATATACTAGACATATTTTAAATTGAAAGTCACTTATTCGATTGTATATGGCACCGTAAACACTTAGTCCCGGGCCCGAAATTCCTTTCGGGGGGGGGGGGGGGGGGGGGGGGGGGGGGGGGGCGTATGTGGTACCCCCCGGGGCCCGAATTTTGTCTCTACGGGCCTGGTCGTAGCTAACATTGTAGTTTTTGAACGTCAAGAATTGACTATAGTTAACAATAGTGAATTTTTTGAACGCGCTTCAGGTATGTAATGAAGAAGTAGTAAAACTTCAGAGATTTTTCTTGAAGCGTATGATGGGAGTTTCGCAGCATGCGAAATGCGTATATGTTACTTGTCGAAACAGGATTGAATGATACATTGATACCTTGAAATTCCATATGCAGTATATTCACAAGGCACTAAACATAATGCCGAGTACAGATATCCGAGATTTTACCTTCCAAAATCAAAACGATAAAATTTTATTGGTATGAAGAATGGTAGTAGCTAATGAATAGACGACAGCTGGATATAACTCCGCAGTCGATTGGAAGCGTCCTTGTTGAATTAATTGATAAAGAGAAACTTTTTGTATGGAACCTAAAAGTAGATAAGGTATAAGGTATTAGGTATGTATTATAGGAAGCTCAAATATTTTCTTTGCTAAAGTAAATTACTTATCTGATAATTACTCTATGGAGATGATTAGGTATATTTTCAAATATAGAGCTGGTCTTCTGCAGCTAAATACGTGACCTTTTAGATCTAGTGGCAGCTGAGAATGTTCTATTTACAATATGCATGAAGATGAAGACACTTACCATTTTCTTGTGGTTTGCCCGACTCTTCAGAATTTAGGGGCTTTACTATGGAATAGACACTAAATAAAAGAACAGCTCGCTAAATTTCTCTGGTCAAACATGAACGAAATAGTTTGGCAATGTTCTAGAAAATCAATTTTGTAACTCTCAAAAGAAAAATTCCCCTTTTCTTTGATTAATTCGTATAAGTGGACATATGTATGTGTTGGTTAACTAATTGACAGTTCTACAAATTCTTTACTTTCGTATGAAATTAGTCTGTAATTCTTTTTCACTTCTTTCATAAGGTGTTTTTTAATTTAGCGAGACTACGATATCTGTTAGTTTATTTCTCAATGGTAAACCCGTGCGAAGGGGTGGGGGGGTTAAAACCACCCCAGAAGGGTTTTTTAAATTTTCTGTACTTCTTAATTGTATATATGTATATGTATATGAACATATTTTTTAATTCCGTAATATATCATATTTTATGTACATCCATTTGTTGATAGTTTACTTTGTATAGCTCCTTAATTTTTTTTTATGAAATAAGATGCCCCCCCACCCCCACCTTCGGTCCTGCTGAATGGGACATGCTCACTGTGATCCTTGTCACTTGATCTTAATAATTGAATAAAAACATTCAACTGCAAATTGGATGCATAACCAAACATTTACTCGGACGAAATGCCATTTACAACTTCATACCAGATAACTGAGAGATTTCCCATTTGGGTAATTTCCTCTCAGCGACATTACCATTTAAATGAAAAATAGAATTAAGTGCGGGGAAATTTTTGCAGTTTTGTTCGAATCTGGTCTAATATTCGTATTTATACTATGGCTTTACTTTGGCTCTAATGTACTGTCCTTTGAACAACCTTCAGTTATATTAAACGGAGGAAATTGGAAGTTGGTACAATAATGCAAGAGATGCATTGCGTTACAGACATTTCCTTATAAATTAATATAATTACTAACTTAGTGTAACGTTTCACTTTAATATTCTGTTAATGTCAAATTTTAGTTAAGAAAGTGCAAACTAGACAGACGCCCGCGGTCAATGTCGAATTTTTATTACTTTCCTTTCGCTTTTTCTAAGAATGTTTGTAAGTATCCTTTGTTTTAATATTTATTTAGATTGAATTATTCGTTCTGCTTCTACTTGAATTATTAATTTTAGGAGAATATAATGAAATTAAATAATTCAGCAGTATAGTTGTTACTTACTATTAGAATTACTGAAATAAACGATTGTTATTATTATTTTGGGTTTACACATTTGTCTCTCGACTTTTGGCGGGAAATTCGATCACGTCAATGGCCAAGAACTAATAAACAAACGAACGAATGAAGAAATAAATGTTGCAGAAAGAACACGAGTTAAGAACGTGCTGGACATTCACAGAACAAGAACGTCTTTAACATGCGGATAATGGCAAAGTACCACCAGACGAAAAGATTGAACCTGTACGAAAACTGACTATCTTGCCGACTTCGGGCAAAAGAAAGCGGAAATTGCAAACTGTGGATTAAAAGTTACGAGATTTCGGGAAAGTAATGGGAAATTTACTGAACGAAACTCCTGCCTCGACTAAGGAGCTAGAAGTTCAAGAATGTCACATTAGCAAGCCAATCAACACTCCAACGGTTCATGCTGAGGAATATGAAATTATTCGACTACGACAGAAATTGAAGGATGCAGAAGAATGCATTCAAAGTCGAAGTTCTCACTCTCTCGAGTGACTTTCGCGGTATTACAAGGATCTTCAGCTATATAACAAACAGGTGGACAGAAATCAAGAAAAGAAAATATAGGAAGGAAAGTACAACTCGATCCTATGGTGAATAAGTGAGGTAAAATGTGTGACGGAAATATCTACAACTAAGTGGCTGAAGTTTCTAGAATTAGGCTGAGTATTATAAATATGGCTACGTAGCAAATTAGTTAGTTTAGTTGTGATTTAAACTACGAATAATATACATGAAATAGTGTAAAGAGTTAGTTAGAAATATTGTAAAGGAAATTGTGAAAAACGAATTTAACAGTAATTAATTAATGGGGTGAGCCCCAGCTACATAACAATACTTTTATCAATTATATTTTTGGTCGAGGTAGATTTTTTTCTTAGAAAGGCAGGTATGAGCTGTACGTTTGGTCATGTAAGTTGAGAATGGTGAAAGCTTTTTGTGTGTTTAACTTATCTTTTGAAAGAAAACACATTGGCCACTATTTTGAACCCAAAATTAAAACAATTATAAGGCAAATTATTAAAATATTAAATACACACACACACACACACACACATATATATATATATATATATATATATATATATATATATATATATATATATATATATATATATATATATATATATATATATATATATATATATAATATAAATGCGCAGTGTGTTTTCTTGCTCCATGTGGATTTTTTTGTAGTCTAGTGGAAAAAACCCATGCCATATACCATACCCAACTAAAGCCGAAAAAATGGCTTAAAAATCAAGGAATAATAAAATGAAATATTAATGTTCAGAAAAAAAGCTGAAGACTTGCCTAAGCCATATTTTTATAGAGAATCGAAAGACAAAAACTTTTTTCATAAAAACTTTTGATATACGAACGATATTTCATGATGTTCTAGTTGAGAAAAGTCAATTTGTCTTGAAAATTTTCCTCCCGAAAGTTCTATGACCACTAATTCTCTGGAAAATGCATAATTTTGTAGAGCATTAATTGTAGATTAATTTAAAAACTGATAATTTAAAAAAAAAATTTTTTTTTTCAAAAAAAACCAAAGGTGAGGGTACTAATTTCGTAATATGTTGCCGGATTTGGATAATTTTGTTAGTGCACTACCTCTGCAACTTTTACAATTGCTTTGTTCGTACGAGCAACATTCTTCGAGTCGTATAAATGAAGACACTAAAAAGTAAAAAAAAATAGGTTTTAAAAGAAAAATTTGAACCGACTTCACAAAAAACGCTAAAAAGTATAAAATAAATCTTCATTTTATATCTATTACGACATTTTGAAGTCGGTGCAAATTAAACAAACAAAAAAACTACCCAACCTCAATTGAAGATAATATATAAAACAACCTGAACGCGTCAGATCACGGAATCATAAGGAAGTACGATGAAATACTTTTTTTGTAGTTATTTGGTTTGTTTAATTTGCACCGACTTTAAAATGTAGTAATAGATATAAAATGAAGATTTATTTTATAATTTTTAGCGCTTTTTGTAAAGTCGGTTCAAATTTTTCTTTTAAAAACTATTTTTTTCAATCTACAATTTTCCTCTAACATGAAATTAGCGTGCGACAAGTAGCACATGTTATAAAAAATACAATTTTAAACGATTTGTCATAGCGGAAATCTACAGTTTGTATCGAAGAAATAAGAAATGGTAGAATCGCACAAATTATGAAATTATTAATAAAAAATTCAGATAATGTGACGTGAAAAATTGCTTAAATATATCAAATAGAGTTTGTGCTTCACGTTTGTGGTCACGATATATATATATATATATATACCTATATATATATATATATATATATATATATATATATATATATATATATATCACTAGTCCTCGCTCCCCATTTTCCCACCAAAATTCCCTTTTTTTATCTCGCCGAGAGGGGGACCGGACAGAGATATAGCAAAATATTGGTCTTGGCTTAGTGCCATGAAATCCTAGTTGCGGAGATTCAGTACATTGAGCGGATGCGCTGTGACAGTTACTGTGGAACATAAATCACCAAACATTTAGGCCGAAACCGCAAATTTATTAGCAATTACTTACCTGATCCCGAAAAATGCGTAAATCATATGTCTTTTCTACTTGAGATGAAATTTCAACAACGAGAGAAACTGGCATTCTCAAGCCATCGTCGGTAAGCTTAAGCTGTACATCTGCAGAGGAGGAGATATAAGAAAAAACTATACCTTAAACAGCGCGCCAACGCGAAACTCGACTGACCTTCGCAAAAAACTATTTACATTAAAAAACAGAATGGTCATCGAATGAAAAACGTTTTTGCCTTGATATCCTGACGGATTCCGTCATTATTTTTATGAGCTCAGGAAGGACGAGCTATTTTCAATATGACAACATGAATTGGATATCATCAACAGATGAATAGATGTTTTGTTAATGGTCGCATGAACAGGAATAACACGCAATATATTTTTCAACAAGACAACGCCGCAATCCACACTCCTCGAAAAGTTAAGCAATACATCGAGGGCAACCGCATGCAGAGACTTAACTGGCCAGCACTTTCTTCTGACTTAAATATAATTAAAACGTGGGGGGGGGGGGGGGGGGAATCTTTCGCGTGTGGTATTTCAAGCAAGACGCCAATATAGCAACGTTAAAGAACTTAAAAATTCTATAAGGACAAATTGTCAAAAGATTACATAAACCAGCTGTTTAAGTCATTCATTATAATTTTTCAAGAATCTTTTAACTGTGCTATTCTCTTGTCACACTATAATTTCAGGTTAGAGGAAAATTCTATATTGTAAGTGGAGGGAAGTAGTCAAATAGCTTTTAAATTGTCTTGAGATAATCAAGGGAATCTCCTACAACAAAAATTTGAGTACTCACCCGTATCAAAATTTGCCGCAAACGTGTTATGTATGTATATAGTTTTACACCTCGTTAAAGATTGGAGGTTTTCCTTAAACTTCGACATTACTCTTACCTGTTTTCATATTTATTAATTTTTAAAATACGGGCTTTACTGAAATGAGAAATAAATTAAATTGGGTTTAAACTTTTAAGTTTTCCTTGTTGTTTTTTTTATATTTTGCCTTGATGTTTCGAAGAGAAATAAAAGTATCACGTAGAAGTAGAATAAATATGTTAATTTTATTAAAATAAATGGAGATATATTAAACTTTCAAAAAGTCATCTTTAAAAATTATATTTAAATAGTTAAAAGTAGACTATATAATGGACGACCTAACACTCTCCTTATGACTACAAACCAACTTCGTGAACATGTCAATCATAATTACCAAAGCAAAGATGAAATATGATGCCACAATTTAATCTTATGCAATCTCCAACAAATATAAAGTCAACGACATTAAATAAATTTACATTTACAAACATGACATCAGCGATCCTAATTTCATCCGGTTCATGCAATCCGATATCTTTTTTAACAGCAATTACATTACTTTAAGAATGACATACATACGTTGAAATTGCTTTCCTGTTTATTTTACTTTCAATAACTTCAGAGTTCATTACCTTCGCTGTAGGAATAAATTTGCTCAATTTCAATTTCTAGAACTAATTTTGTTTTTCTTTTCATTAAGTTAATTTGTTGTTTTCATTGAGTTTGCTGGCAGTTTGTTACGTCTTCACGGCTAAACTACTAAGCCGATTTTGACGAAATTTCGCAATTGTAAGTTTAATTCCGCAGAATTACATAGGCTAAGTGACGTCATCTCGAATTCGATATGACATATGCTCCAAGATGGCGGACTAAAAGTGATTGGCGAATAGAGTACAAAAGAACTTCAGCAAGGTGGAGACAGAGTTAGAGCAACGGATGATTGGCGCGCTATGCATGTAAGTTCGAGCTTTGGTCTGCCTATTCGTTTTTGAATTGAATTAAAATAAATAAAAATATCCGCCCGTCTCTGGGCTGTTGTTTTCCTCGCACTATTAGTGCACTACCTCTGCAACTTTTACAATTGCTTTGTTCGTACGAGCAACATTCTTCGAGTCGTATAAATGAAGACACTAAAAAGTAAAAAAAAATAGTTTTTAAAAGAAAAATTTGAACCGACTTCACAAAAAACGCTAAAAAGTATAAAATAAATCTTCATTTTATATCTATTACGACATTTTGAAGTCGGTGCAAATTAAACAAACAAAAAAACTACCCAACCTCAATTGAAGATAATATATAAAACAACCTGAACGCGTCAGATCACGGAATCATAAGGAAGTACGATGAAATACTTTTTTTGTAGTTATTTGGTTTGTTTAATTTGCACCGACTTTAAAATGTAGTAATAGATATAAAATGAAGATTTATTTTATAATTTTTAGCGCTTTTTGTAAAGTCGGTTCAAATTTTTCTTTTAAAAACTATTTTTTTCAATCTACAATTTTCCTCTAACATGAAATTAGCGTGCGACAAGTAGCACATGTTATAAAAAATACAATTTTAAACGATTTGTCATAGCGGAAATCTACAGTTTGTATCGAAGAAATAAGAAATGGTAGAATCGCACAAATTATGAAATTATTAATAAAAAATTCAGATAATGTGACGTGAAAAATTGCTTAAATATATCAAATAGAGTTTGTGCTTCACGTTTGTGGTCACGATATATATATATATATACCTATATATATATATATATATATATATATATATATATATATATATATATATATATATGTATATCACTAGTCCTCGCTCCCCATTTTCCCACCAAAATTCCCTTTTTTTATCTCGCCGAGAGGGGGACCGGACAGAGATATAGCAAAATATTGGTCTTGGCTTAGTGCCATGAAATCCTAGTTGCGGAGATTCAGTACATTGAGCGGATGCGCTGTGACAGTTACTGTGGAACATAAATCACCAAACATTTAGGCCGAAACCGCAAATTTATTAGCAATTACTTACCTGATCCCGAAAAATGCGTAAATCATATGTCTTTTCTACTTGAGATGAAATTTCAACAACGAGAGAAACTGGCATTCTCAAGCCATCGTCGGTAAGCTTAAGCTGTACATCTGCAGAGGAGGAGATATAAGAAAAAACTATACCTTAAACAGCGCGCCAACGCGAAACTCGACTGACCTTCGCAAAAAACTATTTACATTAAAAAACAGAATGGTCATCGAATGAAAAACGTTTTTGCCTTGATATCCTGACGGATTCCGTCATTATTTTTATGAGCTCAGGAAGGACGAGCTATTTTCAATATGACAACATGAATTGGATATCATCAACAGATGAATAGATGTTTTGTTAATGGTCGCATGAACAGGAATAACACGCAATATATTTTTCAACAAGACAACGCCGCAATCCACACTCCTCGAAAAGTTAAGCAATACATCGAGGGCAACCGCATGCAGAGACTTAACTGGCCAGCACTTTCTTCTGACTTAAATATAATTAAAACGTGGGGGGGGGGGGGGGGGGGGATCTTTCGCGTGTGGTATTTCAAGCAAGACGCCAATATAGCAACGTTAAAGAACTTAAAAATTCTATAAGGACAAATTGTCAAAAGATTACATAAACCAGCTGTTTAAGTCATTCATTATAATTTTTCAAGAATCTTTTAACTGTGCTATTCTCTTGTCACACTATAATTTCAGGTTAGAGGAAAATTCTATATTGTAAGTGGAGGGAAGTAGTCAAATAGCTTTTAAATTGTCTTGAGATAATCAAGGGAATCTCCTACAACAAAAATTTGAGTACTCACCCGTATCAAAATTTGCCGCAAACGTGTTATGTATGTATATAGTTTTACACCTCGTTAAAGATTGGAGGTTTTCCTTAAACTTCGACATTACTCTTACCTGTTTTCATATTTATTAATTTTTAAAATACGGGCTTTACTGAAATGAGAAATAAATTAAATTGGGTTTAAACTTTTAAGTTTTCCTTGTTGTTTTTTTTATATTTTGCCTTGATGTTTCGAAGAGAAATAAAAGTATCACGTAGAAGTAGAATAAATATGTTAATTTTATTAAAATAAATGGAGATATATTAAACTTTCAAAAAGTCATCTTTAAAAATTATATTTAAATAGTTAAAAGTAGACTATATAATGGACGACCTAACACTCTCCTTATGACTACAAACCAACTTCGTGAACATGTCAATCATAATTACCAAAGCAAAGATGAAATATGATGCCACAATTTAATCTTATGCAATCTCCAACAAATATAAAGTCAACGACATTAAATAAATTTACATTTACAAACATGACATCAGCGATCCTAATTTCATCCGGTTCATGCAATCCGATATCTTTTTTAACAGCAATTACATTACTTTAAAAATGACATACATACGTTGAAATTGCTTTCCTGTTTATTTTACTTTCAATAACTTCAGAGTTCATTACCTTCGCTGTAGGAATAAATTTGCTCAATTTCAATTTCTAGAACTAATTTTGTTTTTCTTTTCATTAAGTTAATTTGTTGTTTTCATTGAGTTTGCTGGCAGTTTGTTACGTCTTCACGGCTAAACTACTAAGCCGATTTTGACGAAATTTCGCAATTGTAAGTTTAATTCCGCAGAATTACATAGGCTAAGTGACGTCATCTCGAATTCGATATTACATATGCTCCAAGATGGCGGACTAAAAGTGATTGGCGAATAGAGTACAAAAGAACTTCAGCAAGGTGGAGACAGAGTTAGAGCAACGGATGATTGGCGCGCTATGCATGTAAGTTCGAGCTTTGGTCTGCCTATTCGTTTTTGAATTGAATTAAAATAAATAAAAATATCCGCCCGTCTCTGGGCTGTTGTTTTCCTCGCAGTAATGCACAAACAAACATTCGATTTCCCTCATTCCCCTCACTCCAATTAGAAATCAATTTTGACACCGACTTATGAAACAATAGTGCAAATAAATAAAAAAAACTATGTCGCCCCTGGAGGAAGACACTGTTGAGTACCTATCGGTGGATAAGGTTCTGAACCCTTAACAGGTAACCTCATATTCTTCCTTAACTCTTTAGAGGTTTAAGTCGGAGCACCACTTCTGCTGATAAGTGACCTCAATGCACCGAGATTTTACAATGGCACACGGTTACAAATAACACACGTAGGGCGAAACATCGCATGAACTACTGTTATGACAGGAAAAGCAATAAGAGAAAGTGCTCTATTTTCTACGCATTCTGATAATACCGACGTTATGCCATTCTAGTTAACAACTTTACAGTCCCCTTTGAAAATAGCTGCAATAACAATTAAAAAGTCTGAAGGACAAATACTCAAAGTCGCAGGTGTTACATCCTCCTCTAGACGCAAGCCTGGAAGCAAATTTGAACAGATGCTGGTTGGTGGTATAAACCGACCACACTTCCATAGTAAACCATAGGAATTGGATGGAAAATTCTACTTGCTATTATAACACTTCTATTGATTTTTTTCGATTCTGTCAACTCCTTCAATTTCAGTTATAACACTTAAGATTGCGATTCACTGAATATCACTCAGACGTCTCGCCAAACATGTATTTTTAACGTTTTAACTAATTTCCTTAGAGTCGGCGCGTTTTCCCGACTCGTTCATTACAACTTGGCCATCCGACAACATCGCTGTCCTCAGTGATGGATTAACAATAAAAGCATTATCAGTCAATCGTCAGGACCAAGATACCACACAGAATTTCTTTAGAATTTACGCCACACATCATTGCATAATCAACATCTCCAACGCCACTTAGGGTCCTGAAAGATAAATTAGACCACTTAGAGTCTGAAAAGACCACTTATAGTCTGAAAAGGCCACTTAGAGTCGTAAAAGGACCAGGACGTACCATCTCGTTCATCCTTCCACAACAGAAAACTTGGCGAAAGGGTAACACATAGAGTCTGACGCATATCCAGAAGAAAATACTTGCTCACCACAGAGTTTCAAGTAAGACCAAAACTATCTACTAGCTCCAGAACTACCCCTTTTTAGCCAAGTAGAATTGATAGGCTGCAAAAATTTTATAAACCTTCGATTAATCTTTTCTTATAGGGGTTTCCTTATTATAGTTTGCTTAACTGAATTTGATCAACACTTGAACTTTGAACACATTGAACTCCGAAATATTGTGTTACATCATTCATCAAATTAATCACTGCGCGACTGGTGGTCGACCGGGTTGCTTTTAAGACGGCAAATTCCGTAAATGCACATATTAGTACATTAGTATTAGGCATATATTCCCCTTTTTGATCTTCGGATATGGTCCTAAGTGATCTATATGGACTGTATAAAATGGAGTTGGTTGCCTTTCTGGTTTGTGCAATACGTATCTAGAGTCGTCGTTGCATTTTTTATTATATTTAAATTCAATACAGCAATTAATATATTTTTGGATCAATTGCCGCATATTCGGAAACCAAAAGTATTTTTGTAATTAGTCCATGTCTCACAGTGTCCCATATTGTCGTGTGCTAACTTCATGACTTTCCATCGAACAGCGTGAGGTACTATAGTACAAATCGTAAACCCTTTTCAGTCGCCTTGAATGTTCTGTTGTTTTCTAAGTGGTAGTTTCCGTCCGCCTCCGCTTCGTTTATCAAACTTACATCTATAATCTTTCGAATTAGTACTAGTCTGGGCTGGGGTCTTGTGCTTGAAGAGTAGCTAACCAATCTTTCTCCTGCATTCCAACAATGAAGATATTATTGCTGACAGGTTTGCTTTCTTTGCAATCTTCATGTGGACAACGGCTCAGAGCATCTGCATGATTCATTTGGGAACCCTGGAAATTCTAGTTCAAAGTCTTATTCCACCATCTTGCAATCCTTGGAATTAAATCTTTTTTTTTCCTGAGTAAGTCAAACAGAATTGCAGTCTGTTACAATTTTAAAATGCTTGTGTAAAAGATAATGCTTGAAACGATCACAGCTTTCTACAACAGCTAGTTCCTCTAGTTCGTAGCTGTGATATTTGGCCTCACAGTCCGTCGTGGCCCTACTATAGTATGAAACAGGTCTTAAATTTCCATTTCTATCCCTCTGCATTAGTAGGTATTCCAGCCAAACCATAGCATAGCATTGGTGTGTAGTTCATGTTTGTTTAAATTCGTTTCCTCTCTTTAATAAATGAATGAGTGGAGCAGTTATCTCCGAAAATCCCCGCACAAAACAGCGAAGGTACCCTGCAAGTCCTAAAAATTGCTGCATTTTATTTGCACTCTGTGGTTTCTTATATTCTGTTGCGGCCGCCGTTTTTGACTCTCCTGGTTGTTCCATTCGAGATATCATGCTCCAGGAAATTAACTCAATTCCGTCAAATCTCTTTTTAGAACTTCTATATTCCTTTCCTCACTTTCGGTAGCAATTAATACATCATCCATATACAACACAAGATCCGTTAATTCCATACGACTTGTAATTTCCCTCATTAGTCGCATAAATCTGCTGGAGTATTAGTTAGTCCAAACGGCATCCTCTTGAATTCGTAGTGCCCGTCCGGTGCTACAAAGACAGTAAACTGTTGGCTATCAATTTCAAATGGAATCTAATAATATCCATTCATCAGATCCAGACTTGTAAAATATCTCTTATTTGTAAGGGAATTCAAGGTATCCTCGATATTCCGGACCGGGAAACTTCCTCTCTTAGTCACTGAATTTAGGCGACGATGGTCAACACACATACGTATTTCCCCATTCTTTTTTGGAATAAGCAAAACGGGACTGGCATACTCGGATTTCGAAACCTGTATGATATCTGCATCTAGAAACTCTTTAATTTTTCCCTTTAAGACATATTTTAACCCATAAGCTACCTTGTACGGTTGGTATCGCACCACTTTGTTTTCTTTAATTTGTATGCAAAGTTCGACTAAGTCGGTCGCATTTTGCTACTTAAGCACTGCAATCTCCTGTCTCATTTTAAGACTTGTACTTTTTTAAAACACTTCCCAAAATGTTCCGGGGTATGTCCCACTTCCCAATTTCTATAACACTTCTATTGATTTTTTTTCGATTCTGTCAACTCCTTCAATTTCACTTATAGCACTTACGATTGCGATTCACTGTCAACTCTCTGGCATGCCCCACGGTAATCTAATAATCACTCGCTGAATATAACTTAAATATGCTGGCATTTGCCCATTCCCTTCATTCACTCGTCATAAATTTACCTAATTGTACCCTAACCGAATATCAGTCAGACGTCTCGCTAAACATGCATTTTTAACCGACTTTCCAAAAACAACAAGGCTATAAGTTCGACGTGTATATTTTATTTTTTTATGTCTGACCCGGGCATTATTTCGTAACGCGTCGACCGTTTTGGTAATTCGTTTTTTGGTTGAGTAGAGTATGTTCCCTGGTTAATACCACGAGAAAAAAAATTCTGGTGGGGTGGGGGTGGAACTTAACTTCGTAACGCGTGGACTGATTTGGATGGTTCTTTTGATGTTGTAGAGAGTGTGATCCCCCATTGCTAAGAGGAGAAAAAAAATTGGCCTAAGGTGGGAGGGGGGGGGGGGGGGGGGGTTAAGGGTTAGTCACACTTCGTAACGCGTGACCGATTTCGATGGTTCTTCTTTTAATCGGTTCTAATCGGTTCGAAATTTTTGTGCGTTCGTTTAGAACGTGTTCGGATGAGTGCTCCCGGAGGACTAGAAAAGTGGCGATCGGCTCTACGGAGAGGGCATTTGCTTGGGAGCAGAGGTTCCCGAAGGAGGAACTTCGCCCGGCGCTGCATCTACCCTCTGGGAGCACTCAGACAATCATGTTCTTGTTTAAGTGTCTTCACGGTTTCGGAAATTTTTGTTTAGTGCTAGGATTAGTTCTGGAATTTTTTCAAAATTTTTGAGAACTTTTCTTAGAGCTGGCACTCGCTTGGAGGCATTTTAAAACTTCTTGTATTTTCTTTTTTACAGGTTTTTTACTATTTTTTTTTTTGCCTTCAAATTTTAGAGTCGTTTTTATGAAACATTTTTAGAATAACGTAGCGTGTCATTTCATATGTTCTTTTTGAATATTGTACATTTTATAGGGTAGCTAGAGTTTTGTAGGATTTTTTGTTTATAACGATTGTGCCGAATAAAGTGCCATTATATACATAAAAAAAAATTATTATTATAAGAAAATATTTTTTCATCCATTTCATCTGCTTATTCTTGTGTGCTTAACTAAGCGATATTATGGTGTGTTCAGACGACAATCACTTAACTTTAGAATAATTCGACTTTAAGGTAAATTTAAAGAAATCGTAAAAATATTGACTGGTTAAGATACTTTTGGTCTGATGAAAGAAGGACCAATCACAAAATTAGCTTTGGTCCTTTTCAGAAATTCACTAAGCATGTGATTTGTTAAGCTTAAAACCTAAATCCAATTTCAGAAGTATGCGGGAATGTACAAAACTTTAAAATTTGCACATGTGTTTGATCAAAAAGGATAAGAAAACATCAAATACATACCTCGTTTACCCACAACTTTTCCCATGAGTGACAGTAGCAATAAACGTGTTGAATTGTTAACATCCGCGTTTTAAATAAACCGTTTTATTAAAGCATAGAAAGTGTATTATGTTTTGCATTTATAGGGGAATAACTTGCAACAAATTTACAATTTTTGTTAATAAATCCGAACGTTCGTTTTCCATTATCAGAAGCAAACAATTTTTCGAAAAATATTCAAGACCGGCCATTTTTTAACGAGAGAGGTGAACATCTTACAAAAGACGCCGGACAGCCCGTGCCCTACGGTAGTGTAAGATTCTTACTCACTAAAAACACCTCTTCAAGGAATAGCGGAAACAGACCACATAGGAGCGGGTCCCGTGTCATCCCCTCCCAGTCTCCCTTAGTGGTGGCAATTGAGTTATCCAGTTATCGCACCGTCGCCGCTACCCTCGGTTTTCTGGGTCACTGCTAGAATCCTAGCCTATCTACAGGAACTCATATTGTTCCATCAGTGTTAGTTGTTGATCCATGCGTTAATCGTAACCTTCTGTAGCCACCGCAGAACCTTCGGATAATTTTCCCACAGAAATATAGTGATGCTCCCTTCATTGGATCCAATGTAAGAAAATATATGGGCTTGACTTTCATAGTCAATAGCCCACTAAAACGTGCATGCGCTGAAGCTACTGGAAAAAAATGGCATGCACGCGGCTAGGGATGGGGGATAGAGTTAATAGGGACTTTTAGGAGGCCCTATTGAAGGTTAAAGACTCCCTTCCTGAGAACGCCGAGGATATAAATTTAACTTGATGGTCTGATAACACTGAGATGTGTTAATCAACAACCCAAGGTCTGGATATGCAAAACCGCCAAAAAGCTGAGCAACCTTTAAAAAGGAACTAACTTGAAGGTGGATCGTCAAGGACAAGGATGTCATAATAAAGAGGTTAAGAAGTCAAAACCAGTGCATCACAGACACATCCAAGTGGAAAGTAAGACGGTTGGATCTGTGAGCAGGCCTTCTTGATGTATACTTAACATGACGTTTGTGCTGGTTTTCTTTTATACGATTTGGCCAAATCCTAGGGGACAACCCTTTGATGCGCTAGCATGGTTTTGGCCGGAAGGGAACTAGGGTAAGGGAAGTGAGTAAACTGGAAAGTCTTGTTTTTGCATTGCTGCGAGCTAGACAACAGCCCAGAGACGGAGTGGATTATTTTAATTTCTTAATAAAAGCTCAAGGGGAGACCTGGTCTCGAACCCGGGACCCATGGCATGGTGTTCGTGCGGCTCAACGAATTGATCCAACTCCGTCTCCGTTTTACCGTCAACACAGACGGAATTCGGTTTGTCGTGCAGATAGGCTAGAAATAGACGTACGTTTCCGTAAATGCGGCGGTCCCATTAACAAGACAAGAGATATCGTCCATCGTTGGAAGCAACATTACGCGAAGTCAATTTAACTGTAGGTGGGACTAGGGGATCGATATATTAGTGATGTTCGGATAAAGGAGTTTTGGTTAGCGGAATGGGCGGGTTAGCGGAGGTCGAAGTTGTTTGAGACGGGGCGACCGTGAAGGAATATGATGGCTTGAAATTAGGTGGGCATGCAGAGCAAGTAGCGGGTGCTAGATTTCGTGTATACAGAGGTAAGGTGAAACAGACGGAAATCGACGCAGGAGTAGTGAGGTGGTCGGAAGATGATGGCTTGTGCTTACGTGGGCACACGGTAGAAATTGGGAGTGCATGGTTAGGTGGATGCGCTGGATATACAGAATTCAAAACTGTGGTGGTAGGGTTTTCGGCTGAAATGGACGTGTTGGAGGGCTTCGGTGTAAATGGAACGGAGGGGTTAAGGTTGTGAGAATATATAAAGTTAGGATACTTGACTTGGGTACATAGATTAAAGTTTGGAAATACTCCCATTTTGAGCTGCCAATTGGAGTTTAGATCACTAGCTTTAGGGCTAAAGGTGAGGAGTGCGGAAGAGTGATGAGAGATTATGTTATTACTAGTTGTGATATTCTTAGATTACGACTGAATACTAAATTTGAGTATGGGAAAAGGTCGTTTGGAATTACCTCTGGGATAGTTAGTTGGATTTGGTTAATTACTATTTCATTTAGGGTTAAGTGCATAGGGTTTAGGGTTCAACTTAACATACTTATTAGTCCACTTAGAAAATTCAATGCTGAGAGTGAAGATTTTGCTGGAGGGGTTACTGATGAGCCAGACATACTTGTTCGGGATGGAAATCTTGAAGTTGCTGGATTTCCCTGCGTCTGACTAGAGTAACTTCAGGCAACTAACGGGGATGAATGTAAAATTCCGGGAAAAAGCTGTGGACCCAGGAATTGTTGGCGTTATGAGGGGCACCCTTAAGAAGGAATGAAGTATAGTTGCTTGGTAAAGATGAGTGTTTGCTGCCTAGTCATTTTAGTCTCTGTTCCCATTCAGATACTGTCCAAGTGGTGGCAAATTTGTTAACCGTAGATGCGGTGGAAGTGGGTTGGGATGACACTGGCGGAGATGACAACATCAGCACCCGTCTCTATATCGGGCTCGACCGAACCAACAGTAGCATCAACATCTGGAGCAGGCTGCACCAAGGAGGAATGCGGGTTTTAAGGAATCACTTTAACGGTTGATCGAGGTGGAGCTGCAGATGTTGAATTCCGGAGATTGGGGCAGTTCTCATTCGGAGATGTAGTTCCAGAAGAAGAAGAATCCAAACCAGAAGCAGCTATGGCGTCAGACATAAAAAAAGAAGAAAAAGAAGACCCGAGAGAGCTTTTTGAAGTTAAACTCCTGATATCAGAGGCCACTGAACCAATGAATTCAAAGTTCCTTTCAATGGCTGCAGAGCACGAATCTAGGTCGACTCAGCAGGTTGGCCGATGGAAGGCGATGTTTAACTAGACGCAGTTTGCATTATGCGAAGGTCATCCAAGGAAGCGACAAGGCCGCTAAGCTTTGAAGATAGTTCGTAAACAGTGGAAAGCAGTGACGAATCATTGCTCAAAACCTCAACGATATGAAGCAGCTTGTTTAGTTTAAACCGACGCAGTCATCGGACAAAATCTGAAGTCCGGCCAAGTTTGAAGAGATCTCGTTGACCTTATCACCTATAATATTGGAACAATCCTTATATGTAGAAAGACCACCAGTAGAGGGCTCCAGACAAGTGCCATGAAAATGGTTTCAAACACAAAGGTTCTCAACGAATATCGCAAAAAAGGCATGATAACACGAATCAAGATGCAGTTTTACTACGACAAGTGATGAAGACATCTTTAGAAGATATGGAAAATTAATTGAAAGTTAAGAAAGTGTGATGTTTTAATGGGAATTTCGCTCACTGTATGTATTACGCAGAAAAATTACCTCAAAGTAAGAGGAACAAAATGGCAAAATGCGTAACTCCAAAAATTATTCAAATTGTAGATATATTTGTACAGTATTGAAGTTACAAAAAAGGCTTTAATCTAGTATACGCATTTCATTAATTTGGGTAAAGATGAAACTTCTTATTATATTTCTATTTTTTAAAGATTCGCATACCCATGTTTCTCTGGGTGAATGTTTCATTAGTGGAGATCCATGAACTTCTTCGTTGTCACTTTCTAATTCTGTCAAGCACAAAAAAACCTTTTTTATGATTTTTGTTAATAATTTATAAAATAATGAGAGGGTTGTAAATGAAGCACATAACTACACATACTTTTAAGCATATTTAAATTAATTTTTATAAAAAAAATATAATAGTCATACGTTTCGCCATAGAGGTCTTTTAAAGCAATGGGTCCACCTAGCGAGATAAAAATTTGGGGTGTGATTCATCTAAATTTTAAGCTCCAAACGTTTTCTTAATCGGTATGAGTGCTTCTCTGCTTCACTTTACTAAGATCGCCTATACAAAAGGTACATTAACAGGGACTGCCTTACATAATCTTGTTAGCAAAATAGAGAAAAGAATAGCAGAATAGAGAAAGCCCTTTATATAAGGAAATAACTCCATGTGCTTTTCTTGGCATAGAAATTGCTTTCGACAACACCAGGTGTGGATCTAGAGTTCCGACATGGAGGTGTCTGGATTCTCATACTGTAAAGTGATTGGATGTTATGCTAAAGCAGCGAGAAATTATATCAACACTCTCTAACACCTCTGTGTGCATTAGGACAGCTAAGTGCTCACAATTCGGTGTAATGTCGGCGATGACCTCTTAGACAAGCTATGTGAGCTTGATTGACCTGTAATTATTATTGCAGGGTTAATTGCCCCTCTTTAGAACTGTCAAAAAACTGCGCGTAGGCTCCCGCAACGAGGAAAGTTTGGCGTCGTTTTGACATTTATGCCGGCGCTGTCATTATGTGTTCCGAGTTTTCTTGATCGTCTTCAGTAAGCACTAAAGTTAATAACTTATTTTCGCATTTATTAATTTAATTTGTTGTTTTAACAAAAAAAAAATTTAACTTTTTTTTATAACTTTTATATCAAAAAGAGCTGTCTCGCAGCGCATAAGCATATGCACATTCAGAAGAAGAAGAAGCTGCTGCGCATTATATATACATGTGAACACCACCAACTGCGCCATTTTGCGGTGTACAGGGAAAGCAACAGGATTAACCCGAAGCCAACCCGAATATGATCAAATCGCTTGCGTCGCTCTTCTAAAAATATACATTAAAATACTTGGGTGTTGCACTTGAATAGAAAACTTAATTGGAACGCTCACCTTGACTCTACCAGAAATAAGGCTACACGAGCCCTATAGTCCTGTCGAAAACTCTTCGGATCGCACCCCGAAGATGATCTTCTGGTTATACCATACGATTGTAACACCGATTTCTACCTACGCCAACTTTATCTGGTAAAAAAAAAGTTGAACAACGGTCGGTAATCGCCAAATTTAACAAGCTACAGCGGCTTATCTGCCTCTCTATAACAGAAACAATGAGGACCTCCAACAACTGCATTGGAGGCGGTAATTTGACTCTCTCCCCTGCATATTTCTATCATAAAATCAGCTGCAATTAATACTTTGAGAATACAGCTCACATCTAATATTCCGGTTGGTCACAAGGGTCACATGGGCATCTTTCAGCGCATTCCTGGTATTTTGCTTCCAGACTAGACCCTACTCTACCTCCTAAGACCCTTTGGGGTAATCTGAAGAGGCTTAGCATTCATAAAGAATCTGGTGCAGAGTGTTATCTCGATCCGGACGAAATGAACCAGTTTTTTACTTACCCTACTGAAATTGCGTCCAATTCATTGCAGGTTGATACGTCTTTCCTTTACATATGGGGTGAGTAGTTCTTCTCGCGTTCGTCAATCTGGATCTGATGCATTTTCATTCCTATGTATTCTATTAAATCGAATGCTGTTGACTCTTATCAAATGAATCCTCGTTTCATTAAACTGATATTGCCATGTACTTCACCATATCTACTTCACATAATAAGCTGTTGCCTAATGTCCTCTTCCTTCCCGGATGCGTGGAAAATAGCGTTTGTTTCACCAGTTGCTAAGAAAACTTCCCCCAGTATCCATTCTGACTATAGGCCTATTAGCATACTGAGTTTTCTTGGAAAAGTAATGGAGAAAATAATGGTGGTTCAAATTCAACAGTTTTTGAGTAGTAATGACCTTTTATGTAGATTTCAATCTGGTTTTCGGTCGAAGCATAGTTGTGAATCTGCTTTGTTGAAGGTGTCAACGGATCTTCGAATTGCACTTGATGCAGGAAATGTTGGTGTTCTGGTTCTGCTTGATTTCTCAAAAGCATTTGACAGCATTGATCACTCGATTCTGCTTGAAAAGCTTTATAGTAAATTTGGTTTCTCTACTTCTGCTGCAGCTCTGATAAATAATTTTCTCGCACACAGGTTTCAGCAGGTAAGAATAAGGGACAAGTTATCATCGTTGTTACCTCTACGTCGTGGAGTTCCGCAAGGGTCTGTTCTTGGACCTTTATTATTTTGTATGTACATTAATGATCTCCCTACGGCAGTCCAAAATGTGCAGCTTTATCTTTATGCTGATGATGTTCAGCTTTATTTGAGTAGACGGGTTGGGTTATTGGAGGATATATTTGCTAGAGTTAATGATGACCTCGAGAGAATTTCTGCTTGGTCGTTGAACAATCACCTCATACTTAATCCTAGTAAGTCCCAATGTATAGCTTTATATGGCTACACAACGCTTAGGGTAAATGAATTACCGTCTGTTATTCTTAATAATAGTGTTTTGCCTTTTGTAACCAAAATTAATAGTCTGGGGGTGTTACTGAATACTTCTTTGAGGTGTTGCGATCATGTCAGTGCTACTCTTGGATATATGGTGGATTGAGAAGTGGTTGACTGCCGATGTATTGCCTCTTAAAATGCGCTTAAAGTTGGTTAGAAGTCTTATTCTACCTTATTTCACATATGGTAGCTTAATTTACCCAAAACTTGACTCAACTCAACTCAACTCAAGGCGCAGGGTAGAGGTTGCATTTTATGACTGCATTCGATTTGTTTTTAAACTGAGCCGATCGGATCACATTACTCCCTTGAAGCTTTCTTTACTGGGTTGTAATATTGATGTATACTTAAAGCGTAAGGCCTTATTATTTTTGTTTAATTTAATTCATTCTGGAGAACCAATATATCTTGCTGAGCACATTCAACTGTTACAGTCGCGGAGAGGTCGCAGGTTGCTTATTCCTAGGCATCATTCGTCAGTCCTTGAGGGTTCTTACTTTGTCCAGCTTGCCCGACTTTGGAATTCTCTTCCTGCAAGAGTTCGGGATGCTTCTTCTGTCAATTAGTTCAAACGTCTTATTTCTTTTTGTGAATTATAACTTCTGGTTCGTGTGTGAAAGGTTGTACAGTATTTTTTTTTATATTTATATGAATTTTAATAACTATACATTTAATTTATTTATATGATTATTTTCTTATTTCTTATTATTTACAAATTCAATTTTCGCTTGCTTTACTTTCAAATTATTTATATTTGCTTTATGATATGTAGTAGACTTTTATTTGATTTAATTCTTAGTAGCTTCATTGTTCACCATAAATTGATTTATTTTCTGAATTGACTGTTTTTTAAACTTGTGTATGCACTTTTATATTTGAATAAATGAAATGAAATGAAATGAGATATGTGCATGGTAATGGACCACATGACTAAAGAACTGCGCTTCGGCCAAAGATTAAAAATTGAATTTACTTTCTTGAGCGAGTAGACTTGGACGGCGTGAAATTTTTTTTCGAATCTTACTAAGTAGTGCTTCAAAATCCTCAACAACTAGCCCCCCATAATAGGGTCAGGCTCTGTTAAATACCTGGTCACTCGGGTGCTGAAGGCGATCAGATGCTGATAGCTGGCCAGGAAGGTTTCATTTTTTCGGCGCCAAGACCCCAAACCTTATTGCAGTCTCAGCTGGTCATCGGCGAGAGCTTTTATAGAAGATTAGGCTCGGAGTCAAAAGCTGCTATGCTGGAGAAATAGCATAGGACTTAGCTAGGCTAAGGCGCTTGTTAGACTCTATGTCTAAAAGACGATGAATTCACAATGTAAATTATATGCTTTTGTCCTGCTCTGGCATGGCTTAGAAGGAGGATATTTAGTCGGGAACTTCTGTGCCCGGGTGATGTTATATCCTCCCCTGTTAAAGACCTCCTTGCTTACCTGACGGTGGTTGAGCGTGTTTTACGGTAGAAGGGGTTTTATCACAAAAGAACATCTTGGTCGTAGTGCCCACCATATGGGTAGCCCTTTAATTAATAATAATAGTGAGTGCTTCTATCGTTAATTAAGTTAATTTTTTAAATAAAGCTTTTAATTTCAAATAACGAACTTTTCAAGATACAAAAAACAGCTACATTGTTACACGTCATCTGTGAAGTAAGTGATAACGTGTCGGCGTACCAATTCGTAGGCCCCAGATTCGAATACCACCGGCGACGACCCAAGATCGTCTGCTGACAGAACATGGACGTTACAATGTAAGACTGGTATTTTTTCAGGGTAAAAAATGTCAAACCTCTATAGCTTAAAGGGGGATAGACCCCTCTCATACAATTTTTTTCGTTTGTGTCACATACATTAGGGCCTCTCCATTAAGTTTTATACTGTGAGGTTATAACCGAAAAAACTCTTTGCTTAATTTGAAAACAAAGAAGCTTTGGGGATATTTCAAAAAGAAACAGTAAAACGAAGTGCGGTGGTATACAAAAAGATCATAGCTTACATTTTAGAGAAATGAAAAAGTACATTTGATCAGAATAGTTCAACAATAAGCACATAGCTATACTACTCATGCAACAGAAACTACAAGGATGACAAGTTTTTTTGGCTATCGCTCCACGATAAGGGGCAAGGAGTTACTATCTTATAATTTTACACTTCTAAGTTTCTAAGTTCATTACTTTCATTGCTCCAATCTTTTTATTTCCGGTAGTTGCAAGTTTCTCATACGTTTAGCAACATAACAAAAAAATTTCCAGTCGATTTCCCCAGAAACATGGTCAGCAAGAAAACCCCGATAGTACTTATACCTAAAATTAGGGTTCTAAGATTACTAAATGCACAAAAGTTGTTGTTTTGATTTTTTCTTTTTCAAGATTAGTTTTAATTATATAGTGATAATAGCACATTATAAAATTTATTCATTACACTTTCATCACGTTTTACAGAGCATTACTTCTGCCGCTGCAAATATTAGTAAAAAACGGCCAAAACCACACTGATTCACTCCACTGAAGAACAGCTAACGATTCACGGTCTGGTAAGACTTGTTTACATTAACGAGAGAAATATAACTCGTGATTTCACCTGTTAGTACTACGAATCGCAATTTTCTGACTTTTTTAATTCGTCCTTAGGTGAATGTTGTACTATAAAAAGTGAAAGGAGGAAACACCGCAAATTCACGTTAAATCCATGTGCACATTTTTAGTACCCGAAGCTATGAAGTTCGTGGTAGATTAGTGCTTTGAAGTACAAGTTTTAAATATATCTGTATATTTCTGAAAATACTTCAATTTGTATAGCCAACCTTTAAAGTTGTGAGACTAAAAAAATACGTAAATTAAAAAATTCTTTTGAAGTCGAATAGGAAACTTCTTGAAAGGTATGGAAATTCTTTAAATAAAGTTTCCTGATCCCAAAAGTTTGTTGCTTAAAAAGAGAAGAAAAAAGTTTGTTGAAAATGTGGAATCGAATATAAAAATTTACATTCACATACGTAGCGTTCACAATAAGGGGTTTATTGCAACAAATTGTTACGTTGTCAATCAATACCATAGGGGATGTGGTGGCCTAAAAACAGAAAAGAATTTGAAAAATGATTTTATTTATTGTATAGGGAATTACCTGAATGTTCTTCGTGTTTGTCTCCATCCCCGTGCGAATTAAATGATTCTGCAAAGAACTCTGCTTTATTATCAGATACAGCGAGAGGTTAAAGGAACAAAAAGGATTACTTTCACACTTTCTGATCCGAGAAGATCTACTTTTAAGGATATTTCCTTTGAAACCTTTCCTGACCGATGATCCCAATAGCTTTTCCCATCCAATCCTACAGTACGAAGCCGATTGAATGATCATATAAACCAAATTTATTCAAAATTTACCTGGTCTACGAAATTGATCCAGTGAACTGGTTATCAACAATCAGCTGTATCTGAGCTGGATGAAAGCACACAATAGACTTACTGTACCCGTTCAGAGCTAGTTAATGAGTTGGAGCTCTAATTCATCATTACGCCGCATGTAAATAAACCACCTGTATGGCACCCGCCTCAATCAAATTCTGGATAGCATTTTTTTTTCACTTACCGGGATTTCGTCGCCGGATTTATGTAATTACCTGGATTAGCATTAAGTAGTATTAAGTTTATTTCTTTTATTTTCATAATTTAAATATAAATTAATTACCTTTGTGAAGATCATGTACAGCAGAAAGGGTACCGCACAAAATGAAGTTTGAAGTCTGGAAAAAGTACATAAACCAAATTAATTCATGTTATTTATCTTTAAGCGTAAAGTAGCGCACAAAAGAAATCAAAAAAATATTACCTGGTCCAGTTTTCTCCTCCTAAACATCTCCAAAGAACTCGCACTAAAAACATAACGTAACCTGTACATGAAGAAACCCGAATTTACCGAAGAACATCAACTTCCCGAAAACGCCAAGGAGCTCAGCAGGTCATCCGTAACCCAAAGCAAGGGATTGAAAATCGAGCAAGAGGTAAATCGCCCCAAAACAAAAACACGAAAAAAAAATACGCGTCGAACTTAGAACCTCTTTGTTTTTGGGAAGTCGGTTAAAAATCAAAATATCCTGATGACGGAACTGTCAAGTCAAGACATTTTTACCAAAATTTACAAGTTCCAGAGAAGATAAAATCTTTCTGAAAATACCAGAATTATCCACGAATAATAATCCGAAAATTTTAACACAAGAAAAAGTATTTATAAAATCAAACCGTTTTTAACCGATACAAAAAAGCTGCTAGAAATAGGGGGCGGAAGTCACAATAGTGGAGGATTTTCTATATAAGCTTTGGTATGTGAAGCGGATGGCCTCTCTCTCGCTCGGTATTCATTCTTCTTAGTGAAAACATGGTGGACGTCAAGAAAATTTCGGAGCTAAGAATTAACTTTAAAAAGTGAAAGTGGTAACGAAATTAAAAATAAACCAAAGGAGTTTGCCTAGATAGTGCGCTGAAAACGAAAAAGGAAAAGAAAAATAGTGTATGCTGTATGCAGTAAAGGACGTTGGAGTTTAATGGGAACCAGAACACAGAGACAGAAGGTGGAGGACATTTGGCCGGGATTAAGTTTCGAGAAGTGAATTAAACTAGGAATATAAAGAAAAGTACCATTCTGTTCAGGTAAAATTTTATTTTATTTCGTTTAGAAAATTTTTATGCGCTACTTGCCCTGCTTTTCTCTTTATTTTGATTTGGAAATTATTTTTTTGTGAGATTTATATCGTTAAATGTATGATGAGTTAATTGGAAATATTGTGAA
The DNA here is from genome assembly GCA_964036015.1 of Leptarthrus brevirostris. Classification (NCBI taxonomy): domain Eukaryota; kingdom Metazoa; phylum Arthropoda; class Insecta; order Diptera; family Asilidae; genus Leptarthrus; species Leptarthrus brevirostris. Next base: position 88,546,874 of record OZ038373.1, on the reverse strand, counting down.
TTTTAATAGTTAGTTAATTAATAATAAATTTGTCCGAATTAGTTTTTTTGAAAAAGAAAGTGTTTTGAATATTAATGAGTTCGTGGACTCAAAGAAAACCACGTGGCGCCCAAGAGGTGTGAAAGTCGCCCACTCTAACTCACCCCTTTCACCAATTCTAGCCGGGGTGATTTATGCACCGAAGGAAGTACATAATAAAATACTTTTTTTCTTTCATGTACTGCGAGTACGGGTTTCATTGTTAAAATTGCATTTTTTTTTAAAATTAAGAATCCCCAAGAGGATAAGGTAAATCCTGTCATTAAGAAGTAGCCAAATAATCCGGAAATAAATGATTCCACAGGAATTCTGGGCTGCTAATTAAATGATTATCTATGCAGATTAGGTGGAAATAGACCCGACAGCGTTGCCCCTAATTATCACATAATTATCATGGTTTATGGAAACGTGGCTTCTAAGTAAACTAAAAAACCTTTAAAAGTATCTCATTTATTTTGGAATGAAAGCAATTTTCTCACGAGAGTTGCTGTGGTTAAGGATTTTCAAAAATATTTATTATTTCTTAGCAGAAATGTGAAGAAACAATTGTATCTATGCCACAAGCTCCTTGGAAAATTTCCTAAATTTGACTTAATACTTTGCTCTGAAAGCTTGAGAAAACGAACTTATCTTAAATAAGATTAAATCAGTCAATGTCGAATAATAAGAATTCTTGGTTTGCGGCTTAAGCTGTGTATTTCATTTCTCTCTGAAATGAAATTCAAGAAAGAAAATATGACAAAAATCCATTGTACTACATTCTTTTTTGAAGAATACAGGCAGACTTTTATTTTAATTTACTCGCGAGGAGAAAAAAAATTGCAAAACAACTTAATAATTTTAAATTATTTATTTGAAAAAAAGTTATAAACGAAGCTTAATGTGTATATTCGCGGAAGTACAAACTGAGACTAACTATTCCATTAATCTAAGTTCAATGATTACAATTATCTTCAGAAGATGTTAATGGAGCAGGTGTTCACTTGGAAATTCGTTTGTGGTATGATGAGAAAGATATTAGAGTTTTAATTCTTAGAAGAAATATTGCTTGCTGGGAAACGGACTTAGGATTCTATGGAACAATTTGTTACCACCCTTTAGGGGTAACTAGGCTCGCTCAGAGAAGGGCGGGTTATTATCTGAAAAGGGTTATAAAAAAATGTTGGGCGCCACGTGATTAATTAAGAGTCCACGAACTCTTCATAAAAACAAATCCATTATCTATTAAAGTGGTAAACGTTACAAATTAAATTTATTAATACTTCCGAAATGAAAAAGAACAAACTCGGTTCTCAAAGAAACTTTCCCTAAACATGAAATTCCCAAAATTGAAATAATTGAATTGAAAAATGAATTCAAATAAACTATTAAGTTAAATTCGATTTAAAACACTACGTTACGTCTTATGAACCGAAATATATCTGCCAGGGAGATGGCACACAGCACAAAAAATTTATGATTACGAAAACAAAAGAAATCAAATATAAATAATAAGAAAAATGAAATTAAGAAATTTTAAAATTGTAAACAACACTTATATTTGGTATTTGTTTTCCTTGCTCGCGAGCTACAATCAGAAATCCAGGCTACCACTTTCTGGGTAGTCTTCCTTTAACTTTGCACGATTACTCTTCTCCTTTTTGTTTTATTTTCGGTCGATTGTTTTCCTTCGCTTTTTTTTAATTTCTTTTACTTTTCGTTTAAAACAGACTTTGCACTAACTTTGGTTTTCACTTCTACTTTACGGCAAGGATCTCACAAAAAAACTGTCTGCTTCGCATACCAATTTAATTTTTGCCACTATGGGAAAGTGGCTTCCACGAATTCCCAATCGGAACATTTTAGAGGATAATTTTCCCAATCGGTTCAAAATTTATATATTTTTATTCTCAATTTTCATTTTAAAATGATCCTTATTCTATTTTAATCCTTGTCCAATTCTTGGAAAAATTCTAAAATCGTTGTAAACAGCGATTTTTGCAACTTGAAAATATTTTGACAGGCTGCACCACATGTTGTAAAATTTTATGTTTGAAGGCTTTTTTGACTTTAATATTAAAATCAACCTTAACTTTGGGTTACAGCAGTTTTTTCCGGCTATTAAATATTGCTGGTAAATGAAGTACTGCATACAATTCATGATTTAATTATCATATATGTTAGGTTCCTTTTGTTGGAGTTCTTTCTGATTTTCCCGTTCGGGGATAGCCTGGATTACACTAATTAGATACTATTTTATCTGAAGATAATAAATTCGCGAAATAAGTGTTGCTTCTTGTTCTAAATTTAGTAAAATAAAGTGGCTACCATCAATCTCTACAATCCCTTATAAATTTTGTTTACTTAATAATAATATAAGTGATCCAGTTTAGTCCACGTCCAGGTAAGTATATGTTAAATGCTCTTCTTATACGGGGATGCAAAATTCTGATATTCAAGTAGGTGTAAACAATTTGTCATACTATTCAAACCGCTTTATCCATTCTTCTTTCAGGTGTTCTAGTACGAGTACTTATGGACCAAAACATTATTGAGGTGGCCCAAGTTAAAGTAAGGGCTCCGACTTCCGTCTTTCTTTCGGGAAGCGTTAAAGGCTTAACAATAAATTGCACCCTTCATTTCCAGGTTTTCGGAATTATCTGGGATCTGCAATATATAAAAAAACAAGTACAGCATCGAAAACCCAAGATGAATGACAATTGTACATCACAAAAGGTAACATTTAATTTCTATTTGGTATTTATTTCTATTTCTTTAATTTCAGGTACCATAACACACCTCCCTTTCCTCCGGGAGATTTCAAAGAAATCTTATTAATGCGCGTTTCTAAATTAAGTTTATTTATTTATTTATTTAGTTTTTTAATACATACAAATTCATATTTCCAAAAAATAAAAATTCCATTTGATACTTCAATTCTATTTCTTTTTCTCCTCTGAGTGACTGAAAACTAAAAAAACTTTATTTGTCTATCAATTCACTACCCATGGTTCTATAATCTTACTGATCTAATTTCAATTGCCAATAAATCCCTATACTGGAGGACTGCAAGGTACTGGTCACTGTAATTCGAATTCTCTCTTGATCCTAGCACTGTTAACCAGTATAAACCCAAGGAAATATTCCGTCCGGTTTTAATCCCTTGTGCGTGTGTGTTGTCACTTATCATTCTTCAAAATAAAATAGTTTTTAAAAATAAAGTTTAACCGACTTCACAAAAGGCCTTAACCTCACCTGTATTCCATCCTCATGGACGAAGGTGAAGGTGGTCTTTATCCCTAAAGGAAGAAAAGCCTCACACTATAAGCCCAATGATGTTAGGCCCATTAGTCTCTCCTCCGTCGTGCTCAAAACCTTGGAGAGACTCTTAGATGTATATATTAAAGAGACAATTAATCCTTTCAGGTTGTCTCTTTCGCAACATGCATACACTAAAGGTAAGTCCGTAGAAGCAGCCAGAACCTACCACAATCATAGAGCTTTCGCTACTACAAAAAGAATATTCACTTGCAGCCTTCCTAGATATTGTCAGAGGCGATAATGGCATCCTTGAGGAGGCTTGAAATTGACCTATTTAACTTATTGACCTCATGCTAAAAAGTAGGGTCATTGTCTCAAGTTTGGTAGGATCCATTATCCTATGGAACTTAACTCTAAATGAGTAACTCACAGACCTGGAGTTGTCCGGTCACAAAGTTATCGCCAACGCCGATGATATTGCCCTGATATGTTCAGGTAACACTGGCTGAAGTGTTACAATACGCCCTCTCCAAGATTTTATCATGGAGTAATGGATGTGGTCTGGGTATAAACTGGAACAAAACAGAGTTAATACTCTTCTGTCGGAGGCATAAAACACCTCTTTTTAACTGCCCTACACTAAACGGGGTTAGACTGAAACTGGGTAATCAGGTAAAGTATCTAGGTCTTGTCCTAGACAGAAAACTTACCTGGAAGCCTAAGGTCCGGGAAAGAGTACGGAAGGCCACAGTAGCGCTATACTCATGTAAAAAGGCTATTGGGAAAAGATGAGGTTTGGAGCCACGCATTGTGCATTAGCTCTATACAAGTGTTTGGTGGCCGGCACTAAATGTATCAACCCATCACAAAGCAATGGATAAAGTCCACAGGATGGCAACTCTGCTGATAACAGGTGCCCTTAGAACCACACCTTCTAAAGCCCTGAACACTATATTATCCATCTTCTACCGTTTGATCTTTATGGTAAGCAAACCGCATCCTCGGCCGCCATTAGGCTTAACTCAATCCAGACCTGGAAGCGAACTGACTTCGGTCACTCCAAAATATTGGACAGAAAACTGCCAGCAATATCGACTATACCTCGCCCAAGCCTTTCTTTGGAACTAAATTCGACTCCTTCTTTCCCAACAGATCGGAATGGGAAAAAGGTCCTCCCCAATGGGGGGAGTCGGTGCATCTCTACACCGACGGCTCCAAAATGGAGGGCAAAGTGGGTAGATGCATCTTCTCGGAACATTTGGACCTCGATGTCTCATTCCGCTTGCCTGACTACTGCAGCGTGTTTCAGGCGGAAATAATGGCTATTAAGGTAGCTGCGGACCGCCTAAATGATCTAACGCTACCCATAGATAATATGTGTATTTTCACAGACAGTCAGGCCGCTATTAAATCCCTCTCAGGAGTATACACCACCTCCAAAACGGTTATAACATGTCGCTCAGCACTAAATGACATATCTGAGAATCTGAAAGTGCGACTCATCTGGGTGCCTGGACATAGTGATATTCCTGGCAATTGTAGAGCCGACGAACTAGCGAGAATCGGTACCACTCGTCCTGACTCGGACATTTACCACCTGGGTAAACCGCTGGCCATATGCAAACTTGAACTCCTACAGGAGTCTCTCAGAATGGCAAACGCTAATTGGCAGGAGGAACACACCTGCCTGATTGCCCGACAGATATGGCCAAAGCTTGAACCTAAACGGTCAAGGGAGCTCATCTTACTCGGACGCAAAACAATTAGCAGTATCGTGGCCGTTATCACGGGTCACTGCCTCATAGGCAGTCACGCCGATAGACTGGGCGCGCCTTCAAATAACTTCTGTAGGAGTTGCCATGACGAAGAGGAAGAGAAAACCATACTCCACCTCCTGGGTAACTGTCGGGCCCTAGCCAACCGTAGGAACCAGTTTCTGGGCTCCTCCTTCTTTGAAGAGTTAACCGAGCTGGGTTCGACTGATGTCAGGGACCTGGCTCGATTTATCAGAAGGTTTTTGTAAGTTTTACAAGTTTTACCAAATTTATGTAGTTTTTCCATGGGTCAGTCAACAAGTAAAAGCTTAATCGGAAGAAATATTTTTTGAAAATAAGGGAAAGAAAGGGAATGACAATATCGTGGACGTTTGTGGACTTCAACCTGGTATTTACGTGTCGTGTCATATGAAGTATCAGTGTTGAATCTTAACTGTACCCATGTTTACTTTGATATAAAAAGACCAGGATATTAACATTTTCTGGCTTTAAGCAACTGTGCTGCATCATTGAAGCTGACGATATTTTGTCTCCACAGAGCAACTGCTGGCTATTTTTTACGGTTTTAGCACACTTATTACGGTCAATCATTTCAAAGGTTTAAGTTCCAAAGGGTTTTCACACTCTAAACCAATTTCTGTGTTTTTGAAACAGATTTTTTGGGGAGGCAGAAAAGTTTTTTTTATGGAAGTACCGTTGCAATTTTTCTACTTCGTCGTACGTATTAACTCACCAAATTTGAGCTCCATAACACAATACAGACCTTAAGGCAGCATTCCACTTTGGTTGCTGGAAAAAAGGATATTTTTATGAAATATATTAAAAAAAAATTTTATTATATATTTTATGCACTTTTAACGCACAAAAACTCCATTTGAATACAACACTTCGATTACAAAAATTTTAAATTTTTAGATTCAATATATCACTAGCAACTGGCTGAACTGGGATTTGTGATGTACATGCAAAAATAACAAAATGGCGGCGAAAAAAAGAAGAAAGATAAAAAATTTTATGTTTTTTCACGGCTTTTTGCCATAAAAAAATTGTAAAAATCACAATTTTTAAATAATCCTAGTTCAGCCGGTTGCTACAGGTGTGCAGAATATATGGTTAAAATTTTATAAGAATTTACTCAGTATTTTCGGAAATTTTTGCAACAAGCAGTGTAAAAAAAAGTAGTTTTGAGATAAACGCGTTCAAAGTCAGCGAGTGGGTCACCGCGTCGAATTAACGAGCTGAGGTACATATTTACGTTTGAGGGCAGAAAAGTATACTTAGACTCCTTGAATCTTTTTAAAGTTTTGAGAGGATATTTTTGAATATATTTACTTTCGAAAAATGTAAAAAAAATCGATTTTTTTTAAAGTTTCAAAGTAGAATACTGCCTTAAGGTGGTAGTGAAGATTCTGAATTTATTCTTAAGCAGATTCTGAATACCATAATTGTATATTTTTCTAAACTCACAGTCAAGTTCCAGTTGCTGCAATATTCTTCTAGCTTGTGTATCTTCAGTTGCAGCTCTGATGAGTCATCATCATCCACATATAGCAGAGTCCTTATCCTAACACCATCAATATTCACTCCACCACCAATATAGTCTTCTATGTTGTTTATAAAAAGGGAGAATAGTAGCGGACTTAATCAACTCCCATAAAACCAGTCTGCTGTTTTCTATGCCTGTTAATAATTTTGCAACGTAGAGCGTACTTCCATACCCAAGATCACCCATGATTACAAATGAATCACTCTAAAATTCGGAAGAAAGTATCACTACGGCTCTCAAACTTATTCAGAATAACCCCAGTAGAAAAGAATAGTTGTGTTACTAGTGAAAAGGGACTAGTTCCACAACTATTTCAAAAGCAATGCAGAGGGGAACCAATTTTGAATGGCCTCGGTCTGTATGATAACATCAGAAACGTATATTTTCCTGTTAGTTTAAGTTTCTGTCGAAATAGGCTTAATTTTTGCGAATTATTCGACAGCTAACGAGAGTGATAACGCTGTTCGCGGTTGCTGTAAGAAAGTAGAACTGTGAATAAGAATAAAACTTTTATTTTTGTCTTTTTATTTTACGAGGATAAGGGATAGGAAAAGTTTTGTTCACGTTAGAATTTAGAAAATATACCTCTGCGGAGCTTCCAGTAAGGTATTACAAACGTTCCAGACTCTCCATTACACTTACTTCTTATAACTTGTTCAGATCCGACAACTTTTAATTAATTAATATTTTGATTTTAAGTCAATCTTATAAAACTTCTACACACCTTCTCACTGTTAAAATAATATCATGTCATGTCCTGAACTAGTTCCTCGTATAGATCCAACCAGTGACCCTGTAGGAACTAGCTATGTAACTAGTTTCCTAGAAACGCAATAGGTAAGAATTAGTCTGTTCGTAGAAATCTGAGAACAACTTCCTAATTATCTTAATAGAAACTATTTGTACATCTAGTTCCAAAGTAATGCACTAAAGAACAATTGGTTAGCTCAAATGACAAGACTGTGTGACGCCATAGAGAATCACCCAAAATAGAACTAGTAATCACTTCTTATGAAGTAATGGATTCTTTACTCTAGAACTAGTCTGACTTCCTGTAGATAATTCCTCGATAATTTTGATAATAAATAATTAAGAATGCTAAACAACTACATAACCACAATTGAAAATAATACATAATACTACCTGAACGTTTCAGCTTACGGGATCATAAGAAATGACGATTAAATATTTTTGCTGTAGTTGTTTGGTTTGTTTGATTTGCACCGACTTTAAAATGTCGTAATAGATATAAAATGAAAAATTATTTTATGCTTGTTAGCGCTTTTTGTGAAGTCGGTTCAACTTTTTTTTTAAAAACTATTTTATTTATACAATGTTTTTACGGCGTATTTACTCTATAAAATACGAAAATGATCTCAATTCAATATTTCTAATAGTTTCAGAGCTTAAAATGTTAAAAAAACACGACTTTTTACAAATTAGTCTGTATAATTTTCTTTTATGACATCTCGTCAACTTTTTATATTTTTTTTTTGTAATCTAATCGACAAAACAACTAAATTAAGCGAAAAAATATCCCAGAAAACAATTTTTTCTTTAACGATTACCATATTTGCAGAAAGTAGGTCTAAAAGCCTGATTAATACAGCTGTGTAATAAAAATTTTACAGAACGTATTGAGTACACGGATCCGTGTACTCCGTATACACCGCGATGCGAATAGACGCTGCTTAAAAACATAAATTTTATTTTATTTCTGAGATTTTTAACGTAAATTCGCCGTAAAAGAAGAACATTTAAAAAAAAGTTTAGTTTTGGATTCTTTATCGCCAAAAAACCAGGTGACCGCCAAAGTGTATAATTACCATATATATATATGTTACACTTTGTCTAACGTGATCCATGTGGTGGGTCAGCCCCCTGCCGAAATACGGGAATTATATTCAAGGTTTAAGGTTTGGCCTGTCAGACGAGGTGAAGTATTTCTTACAACCCTGTAGAAAACCCAATTGGGTATATTCACTCCGTCGACAGTGATGGGTTGAGGGTGGGCTGGGTGTTTTTTTAAGGATATTGGTATCGTTGCTTGAAGTTTAACTAAAAAGCTTTTGAAATATCAAGAGCGAGATTTCGGACTCAAATTATGGAGACAATGGTTCCAAACCTCCGTTAGAGCCGTTAGTAATTTTCCAGTTGACCGGCCTGCGCGGAAACCGTACTGGCAGTCGTTTATAAGCTCGTTGTTTTCTAGACATTTTATCAACTGAGAGTTGATGAGTTTAAGACCATTAACCAAAACCGTTTAAACGGAAAGATGGGAAAACCTTAGAATATATAACAACAGGAAAGGCCCTTATCTGTGAAACCATGTACGTGTAATCGGCATTTGGCTTTTAGGCGAGGTGAGGTCGGAGAGCTCTTCTCCTTAGTTTGCGAACTGTCAAAGTTATTACCGTGAATTGTCCGATGGTTTAACGTTTCGGACGTTTTACACAAGTAAAAATATCGGATAAGGCTTTTGTAGATTCAAAGGTTGTACTTACACATCCATAGACAAGAAGAATATATGAGATAAAGAGTAACTGCGCCGGTTTGAAATGAAAAGGAGGAAATGTTACCAAATGTGCATTAGTACGTAAGTGAATAATATTTAAGCAAACAATCTGAAATGGGTTAGTCGATAGATTAAATTTAAATATATTGCAATGTTAGCGAATAAGGAATGCATGAAGTTCGGATGTGATCAATACTCACGATGATGACAAATCTTTAAAAATTTTCGTTTGATCGCGGTTGAATACAGGCCAAAACGAAATCGACATGAGTCAATTATTAACCCAATTGCTCAAATAATTAAAGTTGTTTGACTTATTATTTATTGAACAATATCAATCATCATCATCAGACCATGTTCGTGGAATTCTTGTATTAACTTTGTAACCGATTTGATCTTAATTTTTTCAGTGTTAGTTGATAATGGCAAAGCCCCAGTTCTTACCACAAGCGTGTGTTTAACTTCTAACCAAACTTGTAATTTTCAATAAAATACATTATATATACAATACCCGTACATAACATCCACAGCACGTTTATTCGCAATATAAAGACGTCTTCCCTGAAAATTGGAGTTATTTACCCAGAGTCCCCGAGTTGTAGTTTACGCTAAGGTCACGTAAAGAAACGTGTCTCTTTATACAGTTCGTTCAACCTGCTTCTGCACAAGATACACATTTCTTATACATTCACATATGTATAGCTTTATAAGTTAGTTTTGCAGATTTACGACTGGATTTAGATATCGGCTTTATTAATATCCCCATAGAAGGAACGTGCACACTTCGTGTAAAGTTGTTATTGTCCCCAAAGTTTCCTAGCTTTGATAGCAATGTCTGATTTTCTCTGCTATAAATATTATCATAACTAAAGCGAAAAACCAAGCCTTGTAGGCGGAGAAATTGATTCCGGCAAATCTGTATCAGTTGCTGGCCAGAAAATTATCTATTAGGACTCGTTGTAGGCTTCGGAATTAAAAATTTTTCAAAACACTTTTGATAACAAGTTATTAAATTTCTGTGTGTATGTGCTTATCTTTATTTGCATTGTTTAATGATTAGTTTTCTTTTTGAATTTTAAATACAAAATTTAAAATCCCAAATTTGAATCCATAAGACGAAGTTTAGATTTTTAATTTAGAATGATGATATCTGTCTTACCAAATCCCGATTGCGATTTCAGGTGTGTTTGCTGCATAGCTAACTCCAATAAATTGAAATAACGACGACGAGGTTTCTGTCTCTTCGGTTGCACTTTCGTGCACAGCATCGATGGTTTCAGGTGTACAAAGATTTGTTTGTATCGTCATAGGGCATCGAACATAATAATAATTTCTAAAAAACCGTCATTAACAAGATGTGTACCAAGCTCATTAAGTCAATCAAACCCGCCGCAAAATTCACGAAGAGTCCTACAACTTTGACGAAGTGAATACTGATTTTTAAAATAAATTTCAATAATTTGTAAGCGTTGTTAGAGTGTAATTTGAGCATTCAGTGAGCACAAATCGTTGGTGCACAACAATAGTGACACAACTCAAAAATTTCCAATTTCGAGTTTATTGTAAAAATGTATAGCAAAATCCCCACATTTTTATGTGGAAGAACGGCATATTGCTACTATCGAAAATGACCGCTGGAATTCGATTGTGTCGGTCTTCCTTTACTACAAGCCTTGTAGGAAACAAGAAAATTTTAAATAGCTGTCCTGGAAAATCTATTTTTTAAGTTGTGTCACTAGTCTTGTGTACCAACGCAATATCAAAAAGAACTATCGTTATTTGTTTGACAGTTAACAGTGTAAGGTTAGAGAGGTGCTGCTGAAAACATCACCTGCATCACTTAGCGCACCAAAGGGTCCATTGTGCCATTGACAATGTCACTTTTCGAAAGATCAAAAAAACAACACTCTTTACTTGGATGGAATGGGTATACCTATTGACTACTTAAAAAAAATTATGCAAATTATTGTAAAAAAGAATGGAACAGGTACTCACTTATTCTCATACACTAACAAAAGAATGGCTGACATCGGTCCATGCAGATCGTCTGCTAGGAGAGCTTTTCGGAGTTCACTTCGATCTTAGGTCCTACAATACATAGTATTTACAGGGTGTTTCATTTGACGTGATAAAATGATTGGGGTGCTAGATCTCACCTAGACAAATAAAAAATTGTATGGCAGGGTGTGGGGCAATCTCAACCGTTTGGGAGTTACAGGATGATTCGTAAATTTAATGCACATTACTCTTTCATTTTTATCTTTTGATCTAAACAACGCAGCGACATCAAACAAACGCTAACAAATTACTATCCCAATGATCTTTCCAAAATTTGTTCAATAATAACTGTTTCGCAGCCATTAAAAACAAGGAAGCGGCCTTCCGGGCATATAAATTGTGCCCTTCAGAGAAATTGAAACTTATCTATAGAGATGCGGGGAATATTTGCAATTCAGTAATTAGTCGGGCAAAGCTCAATTTCGACCAGAGCGTTAGACGGAAGGTATTTTTTACTCAAAAGGGCAGTAAGGGCTTCTGATCTCTAGTAAAAACCGTAAAGAACAATTTCACCTGTTCGTCAACAACACCACTTATTTATAATGAGAATATTTTTACTGACTCATTGGACAAAGCCAACCTGTTTGCTGCTAATTTTGCTGCTAATTCGTACTTGCCACCTTCATCGCAGTCACTTCCATCACAGTGCACTAGTAGGCAAAATCCGCTACACTTTCACACTCGAGAAGTTTTTTTACTTTCGAAACTCGACGTGTCCAAAACTGCTGGGCCTGATAGTATCTCGTCAGTGGTTTTAAAATGCTGCGCCTCTGCTTTGGCTAAACCTCTGCGCAAACTTTTTCACCTGTCATATTCAACAGGAATGTTTCCAAGTGCATGTAAACTTGCTCATGTCCAGCCGATATCTAAGAAATGAGAGGCATGCAACCTCTCTACCTACAAAGCAATTGCACTAACTTCGATCATATCTAAAGTTTTTAAATCACTCATCAATTCTCAGTTGATGAAATATCTAGAAAATAACCATCTTATCAACGATTGCCAGTACGGAAACTTACTAACGGCTCTAACGGAGCGTTGGAATCATTGTCTCCATAATTTTGATGAGTCCGAAACCGTCGTTCTTGATATTTCAAAGGCTTTTAGATATAGTCTGGCCAAACCCTTTTAGCCAAACTTCAAACATTTGGTCTGCACCCTACCCTCGTTAAATGGATAGAGATTGTTTTGCCAGACCGGTCAATCCGTGTAGTAATTGACGGAGTTACTTGGCGGAGTCCTACGAAATAAATGCCGGTGTACCTCAGGGTTCAGTTCTTTCACCAACGTTATTTCATTTTTTTATTAATTATCTTTTATCCCTTACTCTCAATCCTATTCATAATTTCGCCGACGACAGCACCCTTGATTTCGCGTACTCATTTGATTCTGTAATGAATTCACGTGGGAATGCTACAGAAGTCAATCGAGAACGCATGTTTAGATCATTAAACAACGACATTTCTATGGTCCTCACTTAGGGCAGAGCAAATCATGTTTCGTTTAATGCATACAAAACTCAATACTGCTTAATTTCCCTTAAAAAATGGCCAGTTCACCCCAAACAAATTTTAGTCTATGCAGTGAATATACCCAATTCGCCCTCCCTAAATATCTTGGGTATTCAGATATCACATATTTGCAATCGCCAAAAGTGCTGTGAAATGCTTGGGTTTTCGACAGAGATGTAAGAAATATGTCACTCCACCTGACTTAGCGTACGCCTAGACTATGAATATAATTCCCATATTTGGGCAGGGGCCGGACATACCGCATTGTCCGCGTTAGACAAAGTCCAGCGTAAGGCTATTAAACTTATTGGCGATTCCTTAATCTCTAAGAGGCTTGATTCTCCAGAGCATCGACGGAATGTCGGTTGTCTCTCACTCTTCTATCGCTATTTCAGTCGCTCCCACCCCTATACTTTCCAGGTCAAATTTGGAAGTACCATAACATTTCGGGAATCTTTTCTAAGCAGAACAACACTAAAATGGAACAGTTTAAAATCTTCTGTTTTTCCCTAGTCATATGAGCCCGAAACTTTCAAACGGGGCGTGCTTCGACACCTCCTTCACTCAACCTCCTAACCCATTTCCCTCATCCTTAATTCCTTTCCTACCAAGGCTGTGCCTTAGCATCAAAGGGCATCCCCTGAGCTTTGGCACATCATATAAAAAAAAATTTCACCAATGTTGCAGGTACAGTCGCTTCCAAAAGTGAAAAAAAATTTTTCCGATTATCTAAAATTCAGCATTTTCCCAAATTTTTTCCGAAATTCATGTATTAGTACACCCCTTTTTTATTTTTATTGGATAACCCATCTTATAACCTTTCCAATAAGGTACGACATGCCCAGATAAGTAAAGGGTCTATGGCATATAACTGATAAATGAAGAGAATGTCTGAAACATCACGACGTTTACTTAGAGGTTGTAAGTCGATGAGTTTCAGACGGTTTTCATAAGGTGGTAGGTTGAATCTGTCTACCCACGGAAGATCACGTAGAGCGAAGCGAATGTACCTACGCTGGACAGATTCAATCCTATTAATGTGAGTTGTTTGTGTAGGTGACCATACTTGGCTGGCACTATCAAGGAGAGGTCTAACGAAGGAGACGTAGAGAGATTTGGAACCATAAGGATTGGAGAACTCTCTAGACCAGCGCTTCACAAACCCTACCGCGGAGTTAGCTCTGTTAATTATGCTGTCAATGTGGGAACGGAAATTGAGTTCACTATCACAGATTCTTCCTAGGTCACACAGAGAGGTAACGATAGGGACTGGTACGTCGGTTAACATATAGACTCTTGGGGTGGCGGTAAGACGCTTGCGGGAATAAGAGATGGACTGGCATTTGGAGAAATTGAGCTCAAGAAAATTTTTCATGCACCATGTGGTGAAGGAATCGAGATCTTTTTGCAGGAGAAGAGAGTCGGTTGTGGAGGAGATTTGTTTGATTATTTTCATGTCATCAGCATAAATGGACAGCTCTGAGTGTTTGATGATACATTCAACATCATTTATTGTAAGGATAAAAATCAATAGGCAGAGGTGGCTGCCCTGAGGTACGCCGGAATGAGCGACAATAGGTTTAGAAATGGGTGAGCTGAAAAGCACATTGTACTGACGGTTGTTGAGGTAGGATCAAATCCAGGTGATGAATCTTGGGGCGGGGAAGCCTGGGCGATCAAGTTTGAACAAGATTACGTTATGGGAGATCTTGTCGAAGGCTTTACTAAAATCTAAATCTAAATCTTTACCGTTTTCCAGGGCACATAATGTTTTAGAGACGAAGTCTGTAAGGTTGGTGGTTGTAGATCTACCTTTGAGGATGCCATGCTGGGAGAGTGAGAAGATAGACTCACAGTGGAAGAACATGGAATCATAGACCAATTTTTCGAATAGTTTAGGTATGGATGATAATTAAGCAATGGGTCTGTAGTTTAACACATCGTTCTTGCAGCCTTTTTTGAAGATGGCAATAATATACGAGTTTGTCCATGAATGCAAAATAGTTTAGGTCGTGTTGTAGAGAATTGTCGCTGAAAGATTTACTGAAGAAGTGTGCAAAAAGGTTGCCGATAACCTATGGATCAGACGAAGACATATTCTCGAGCTTTAGGGTTGAGGGGTAACCATTGGATTTCTTCTTGAAAGTAATAAAGTTATAAAAACGCTTGGTGTCGGAAAGGAGGCTAGTTTACATCCGTTGGAGGTACTCATAGTATAGGGTATCACAACGTTCGGAAAAAGAGATATAAGCAGATAGGTAGGAAGAATAGTCAGACTCAGTCTGGGTTAGAAGAAAAGTTTGCCAACCTTTATTTCTGCTGTTGCGGAGAGAGCGTAATTCTTTGTCGTACCATACGGGGGATGAGTAGTAGTTTTTACGAGGGAGAAGAGGGATAGATTGTGTAAGACAAGCGTGTATTTCCGAATAGAACGCCTCTAAAGCAACGTCAATTGGAAGATGTTGAGGGAAAGTGCCAATATTAGAGTTGAGGAGCAACTAATTTAATTTGTCAAAGTCGCCTTTACGAAAATTGAAGGAAAAAGAAGACTCGGAGCTTGAAACGGCATGAGGGTGCTAGCAGGAGAAAACGAGGAACAAAGGATGGTGACGGTTGAGGGAGGAGAGGAGATGGTTGCTTTCTGCGACAGCCGAGTTAACTGGGTCTGAAAAAAAGATTAAGTCTAATTGTCTGTCCAGGAAGTTCCTGACTCCGCTTACTTGAAAAAGACCTAAAACGGAGAGCTGATTGTTTAAAAAGGCTTCATTGGCCGAGGATGCGTTAAGGGGGACAAAATGAAAACAGTCCTCTGACAATTACCATTGAATACGGGGGAGGTTAAAGTCACTCAATAAAATAAATTCATCGGAGGCATTAGCGTTATCAAGCAGGGTATCGGTAGCTTCAATTATGGGCTCGTAGGCGTCTAGAGGTTGAGAGGGGCGAATGTAACAACAGAGGATGTACAGAAGACACTTATTTAGTGCTATTTTGATACGTACAAATTCTGATATTGTAGAGTCGGAGGTCTTAAGCAGGGTGGCATCATAACGGTTGTGAGCAGCTATGAGAACCCCGCGACCTGGTTGATCATTGGTGCCTGTACAACCGTCAACACGGAAAATGGTGTAGTTTGGAGGGAATAGTTCGTTGTCGAGAATTCCTGGTGTTAGATTGGTTTCAGTTAAGGCAAAGATATCGTGCGGGAATTTGTGGGAGTTAAGCAAAATATTGGATGTTTTTGTGCAAAGTCCTCTTACGTTCTGGTAATAGACTGACAAGCTGTTGGGGAGAAGCACTTGATCGGAAACCGCGAGTGCAATAGAAGGGAAGTCAGAAATAGGGAAAGCAGGAGGGTTAGAAGCGAAAGTAGTTTAAGAAGTCGTTGCGACTTTTTTGAAGATGGGAAATGCGGCGAGAGCTGACGTACTCAGCATAGGTGGATAGATCTTCTGAAACCTTATGGGAAGGTATATTGAATGATTCATGGTACTTAGTGAAAAGTTGGAGTAAGACTGTTGGGTCTGTGGGCAGGCCATCTTGTTGTATACTTAACATGACGTTGGTGCTGGTTTTACTGTCAACACAGACGGAGTTCGGTTTGTCGTGCAGATAGGCTAGAAATAGGCGTACGTTGTCATAAATGCGACGGTCCCGTAAACGGGACAAGAGGTATCATCCATCGCTGGAATCAGCAGAACGCAAAGTCAATTTAACTGTAGGTGGGGCAAGGGGATCGATATATGAGTTATGTTCGGATAAAGGAGTTTTGGTTGGTGGAATGGGCGGGTAACGGATGTAGAAGTTGTTTGAGACGGGGCGACGGCGTGCAATTAGGTGGGCATGCGGAGGAGGTAGTGGGTGCAAGGTTTGGTGTATACAGAGGAGGGGTGGGACAGACGGAAATCGAATCAGAGGTGGTGGAGAGGTCGCAAGAATTGGCTTGTGGTTAGGTGGGTACACGGAAGAAGTTGGGAGTGCATGGTTAGGTGGGTGCGCTGGATATTCAGAACTCAAAACAGTTGTCGGTTGGAATGGACGTGTTCGAGGGCTTCGGTGTAAATGGAACAGGAGGATTAAGGGTGTGAGAATATATAAAGTTAGGATACTTGACTGGAGTACATAGATTAAAGTTTGGAAACACTCCCATTTTGAGCTGCCAATTGGAGTTTGGACCACTAGCTTTAGGGTTAAAGGTGAGAGGTGCGGAAGAGTGAGGAGAGATTATGTTATTCAGGCAGCTAACGGAGTGAATCCAGAATTGCGGGAAAAAAGCTGTGGACCCAGGAATCGTTGGCGTTATGAGGTGCACCCTTGAGAAGGAATGGAGTATGGTCGCTTGGTGAAGATGAATGTTTGCTGCCCAGTCTTTTTAGTCTCTGCTCCCATTCCGATATTGTCCAGGTGGTGCCAAATTTGTTAATCGTAAATGCGGTGGAAGTGGTATGGGATGACACTGGCGGAGAGACATTAATGACAACATCAGCAGCCTTCTCTATAACGGGCTCGACCGAACCAACAGGAGCATCAACATCTGAAGCAGGCTGCACCAAGAAGGAATGCGGGTTTTTAGGAATCACTTTCATGGTTGATCGAGGCGAAGCTGCGGAAGTTGTGTCCCGGAGAGTGAAGCAGTTCCCTTAAGAAGATCTAGGTCCAGAAGAGGAATTCAAACCAGAAGCAGCTGTGGTGTCGGACAGAGGAAAAGAGGGGCCGAGATAGTCTTTTGTGGTTAAACTCCTGATGTCAGAGCCGACTGAGCCAATTAGTTCAAAGTTCTTCTCAATGGCTGTGAAGCACGAATCTAGATCCCGCTTGACGTGCCGGACACCGCGCCGAATGTCATCTAAGATTAGCATGATAGACTCCGTAGGTTGGCCGATGGAAGGCGAGGAGGATAGCTCGTAAATCCTGCTGTCATTGGTCAAAACCTCAGCGATATGAAGCAGCTTGTCCAGTTTTGAGTTAAGACCGGTGAAGTCATCGGATAAAACTTGCAAATTTTGTAAAGATCTCGTTGACCTTATCAGCTATGAAAGATTGATCTGTGGTGAGCGTAGCAACGACTTCTTTCATGAGTCGTAAAACGTGGCATGGCTTAATAATTGAGCAATCCTTACATGTATAGAGACTATGTGAGAGACAAGTGCCATGAAAAACACCACCACAGATGCCATCACAGGCAACACCATTGTTGAGTAACTCATTAGTGCACGCCTTACAAAGTGCCATTATACGCGTAAAGATTAATCAGAAATATTTTGAAAATAAAAAGTTAAACAAGAAGCTTTTCACCAGGTTGCAGCAATTCCGAGTAAAAAGCAAAAATATTTCCCAGCAATGTAAATAAACAAACTGAGTCACTTCCGAGTGAAAAACAAAAATATTTCCCTTCACTGTGAAAAAAAATCTTGGTCACTTACAAAATAGCGGCGGGTTAAAAATAAGGTCACTGACAAATAAGTAAACCAGAAGAAACTGCGTCAGGTAAGTTATTGACCGGGAAAGAGTGGCACTCACTTTGCTGAGACACGCACAAAACACACGAAAAGAAAATAATGCAGAGAATTTCGATAAAGTGTGGAGCGATCACGCAACGCGTCCGGTCGATTAGGCGGTAATTTTAGAACTGAACTCATATTAACTCTAAAATCATTTTTATTAAATTAAAAACGTATTACAATTAATCTTAGTAAATTAGTAAAGCTGTCCAAAATGTCCTCCGCCACTTTGGATGCATGCCAACAATCTACTTTTAAGTCCCTGATTAAGGCGTATTGCAGCCAGCCTCTCCCGCATTTTCTTCGCTGCATTCCCAATTCTGCTAACTAAATCCTCCCTAGTGTTAACAGTGCTTGAATAAACTATATCCTTCATTATTTCCCATAAGATAAAGTACAATGGGGTAAGATCTGGAGATCTAGCAGGGCAAGGAATCGGTGCACCTTGTAAAATACCGCGGTTAGGAAATTTTTCACTTAGTATTGCCTTCATAATGTTAGCAGTATGCGCTGGTGCTCCATCGTGCTGATAAAACATGTCCGTTCGATTATGATTAGATCTTGCAGTGTATTGTCCAAAAAGGCCGCATAAATTGCATTATTAAGCACTTGCCTGCAAAATTAATGGTACTACCTAATGGTTTACAACGATACTAGCCCAAAGATTAACACTGCATCTCTGCTGGAATGAGATCACCTCTGTCCTGTGTGGATTAGTTTTCGACCAGGTATGGAGGCTATGGAAGTTAGTGATACCATCCCTGTTGAATTGAGATTCATCCATCCACAGAATTCGGTCCAGAAACGCCTTTCGTCAATGTTGCGTTCCAAAAGCAAAGGGTTAAATTCCAGTATTCTCTCGGAATTTCCTAGCAGTAGTCCTTGGACTAGCTGATGGTGATATGGACGTAATACCTCTCCATGAATAACCCTCCAAACCTTAGATGAAGACATTTCTAATCGTCTTGCGACTCGTCTCGTGCTCGCCTCAGGGTCTTGCCTCACGATGGTGATTATTTGCTGCTCGACGTCGGCAGAAGCTCCCGAAGTTTCGGGTCGTGTCTCCCTATCGTGTGAAGTTACACTTCTTGCTTCTCTTAACCTTCAGAAAGTCCGTGTAAATACCCCTCTTTGGGGTGCTCGCCGATTAGGGAATCTCCTTTGATATTCCACTACAGCCGCTCTCTCGTTTTCGTCTACTACACTATAAATGTAAATAATATCCGGGTATTCCTCAAAAGTAAATTCTACCATTTTTTAAGAATATTTGCTTAAAAACACCCATACTTATTGATTTGTTTTTCAACTATGATAGCAAAATTTCCATCAGGTCAAATAACAGAACGCCAGGATACAAGGGTGTGAATTCCGGCTAACCCAAACTAATATCGGCAATAAAACAAAATTACACTAACATTTTGATAACTTTTTTGCAGGAATAATTAATAATAATTACCTGTTAACCCAAAACAAACATTTTCGAACCTTTATCTTAAAAATTTGGTTTATTTAAAGAATTTCCTACCTCAAGTGCAATAAAATAAACAGGTAGTCAGGGATTTCTAAGGATGTTGTTTTTGTAATCCTTTGACTACCTTGCCATGTTGCACCTTTTTGGAAAGGTAATAAGATGAAAAATCCAAAAAAAATAAAAAAGAGGTGGGCTCATTACACGAATTACTGAGAAAATTTGGAAAATTGCTGTATTTTAGTTAATCGCAAACCATTTTTTCACTTTCTTTTTTTTTGTAATAGAAGTTTTTAGCATTTGTTTGATGTCGCTGCGTTGAAGATAAAAATAAAAGAGTAATATGCATACCATGAAAAACTTAAATTTATGACGCACCCTGTAACTTCCAAACCGTTGTGATTGCCCCCCACCCTGCGCTCATTTTGGACGTCAGATCTCAAACACCCTGTGTTGGGTTTTCCCCAAAATTTTAATCTTATGAAAATCACTATTAATTGATCTCTAATCTATTTACAATGTTTGCTCCTAAGACTCTTTTTCCAGAAACTTTAAATATTTACAAATGTACCCCTTCCTACATAGTTGTAATCACTTTCTATCTACCTTGAACTGGTAGCGCACTCCGTTTACTAATCAACAAAATTTGCTTGGAAAATGTAATGGATATTAATTTGATCTAACGGAAAGTTAGGAAAAACTCACAGCGATAGCAAGAGTAGAGGTACAGTAAAATGCTGAAAGAAATTGATTTTAGCAAAGGATTATTTAAAATTTTCAGTTTCCGAGGACTAGTGATTTGCCGAAAACACCAATCAATAATGAAATTCATGAACTACCATTATAGTAATCTTCTTAATATTACCACTCAAGTTCCTCTTATAACATTAAAATAGGACTACAGCCTGTGTTTCGAATTTTAGTATGAATAGAAATTTAAAGTTTATTGACTCTAGCAGAGTGAGTATGCCTAAAATGGCCACATAATTTTGAGACTATAGGAAACTCGACACGATTCAATTACAATATTAACAGCAACCTCAAACAGTACCTCAATAGAGAAATCAATTTATTTTAGTGACCAGGGCCGAATATGCATACAATCATATAGATACTGTAACCAATTCGGAAACAACTCTACGTCGGGTGTGCATGATTTATTGGAAATGTTTACTCCATTAGTCAAAATGTCTGGTTAAATGAGGAGAGAATAGTTGTTGAGCCACCATTTGGTTCATTGTTCCCATAAATCATGTTTGTCGGACTTTTTTTGGTAAATAGCTCCTGAGTGGCTTCTTAATGGAATTTTGATTCAACTTAAGTTTTGATTAAGGATTTTTATGGGAAATTATTTCAACAATTTATTCATTTATTTTCGACAACGTGGTTACAGAGAATGTCGGCGAAAGGAAAAGGGATTAAGTGTTTGAGTTGGAAGCTGCGGAAACGTCTGTTTATAGGGAAATATAATAGAATTTAACACAGAGTTTTACAGTGGGAATAAATAAGGCATTTTTTACATACCATAATCGCGGCAATATTGCACCTGCAGATACATCAGTGTTAAGCCTTTCAGTATTTTATGCAAGGAATTTTGAGATCAAGTAACAGAGCTTTTTATTACTTATTACTTCACACGAATCAATGTAAGTGTGCATACAATTTAATGGCATTTTACCGTAATCTCTTGTCAGCAAAAACTACCATGGTTCGTCGCCGGCGGGATTCGAAGCTTCGACTCTGACGCTGAAAGCCAGCATATAACCCGTTAACAGTTTACGACAAAGTCAGTGTGTCGATACTCCTCCGGAAAAATTCATAAAGAATAATTTAATAAGACTTAAACAGTCGATTTTTTGAAGAAAAGCTAGTTCGGCACGTGTTTGGTTCCGTAAAGCTTTGATATGACTTTGAAAGCAAATATCTCAATTTAACACATGGGCTGAAAAGTCCCGGGCCTACAAAGAAAACGCGGTTTTTTTTTGTTCAAAATTGGCTTTATTCATCAACGTAATCTCCATCAAGAGCCACACAATCATTCCAGCGCCGCTCTAACATTTCAATACCACTTCTGTAGAACGATTTATCTTTTGCCTCAAAATAGGCCTCAGTTTCAGCGATAACCTCTTCATTCGAGCGAAATTTCTTACCGGTGAGCATTTTTTTTAGGGCTGCGAACAGCCAGTAGTCGCTGGGAGCCAAATCTGGCGAATACGGTTGATGTGGGAGCAATTCAAAGTTCAATTCATGTAGTTTTGCCATTGTTTTGTTTGACTTGTGACACGGTGCGTTTTCTTGATGAAACAAAATTTTTTTCTTTGCCATATGCGGTCGTTTCTTTGCAATTTTGGCCTTCAAATGCTCCAATAATGCTATATAATATTCACTGTTGATGGTATTTCCCTTCTCAAGATAGTCGATGAATATTACACCACACACATCCCAAAATATCGAGGCCATAACGTTTCCAGCCGCTTGTTGTGCTTTCGGGCGCTTTGGACGAGGTTCATCAGTTGCTCTCCACTCAGATGACGATCGTTTTGATTCCGGAGTGAAGTGATGGATTCATGTTTCATCCATTGTTACATATCGACGCAAAAATTCCGGTTTGTTACGTTTAAACATGGCCAAACACTGCTCAGAATCATCAACACGTTCTTGTTTTTGGTCAACAGTGAGCAAACGCGGCACCCACTTTGAACAGAGCTTGCTCATAGTCAAATGCTCATGCAATATAAAGCCAACACGTTCTTTTGATGTCTTTACGATGTCAGCTAACTCACGCAACTTCACTTTTCGATCATTCAAACGATTTTGTGGATTTTTTTATGTTTTCTGGTGTTACCGCCTCATTTCGACGTCCACTGCGTTCTTCATCATCGGTGTCTCTACGACCACGTTTGAAGTCAGCAAACCAACGTTTTATTATTGTTTCCGTCTGCGATGGCGAGAACGTCGCTCACGGTAATGGAAGTATCCTCTCACAAATACAGTGATACTGAGGGTGGTGCATATTAACCTCCCCTACTCGAACGCAGCTTGGCCGCTGATGAGCTCCCTCTCGTCCAAGAACTTTGGGTCGTTAAATAGAAGGTTTTGCCCATTTTATAACTGAATGGAAGGTACCAAAGGAACCATCCTTTTCCGACCACGCTTATATTGAATTTAGACTCCTTATAGACAAAGAACTAACTTAGACTTATGTAAAACTGTCCTAAGAAATACTCTACCTACCGAAAGTCCCCCTAGACCTCCATGGGGCCATGGGGGTCGACGAAAGTCACCGCCCTTAGAAGCGAATATCCTAACCTTTTCAATCAAACGAAAACGATTAATGTATGGACTTCCTATAAGGAATTCCTCAGGAAATCAAGAAATTTATTAGGAACACTATACGATCGTCGTGGAAGTGCTTCTGCAGTAAAATCGGGAATACCTCTAAAGCGTGTCATTTGCGTAAAATCCTCTTAACGATACCCAGTATACCCAGCCACTTAGTTAACGAAGCATAAAAAAAACATCACGAAGTCAAGCCCAGCACAGAGATAAAATATTGCAGATTATAATGAAGTTGTTGGAGAAAGATAACTAGGAGAATAATTTTTTAGAATCAGGAGTTATTTTTAAGTTAAGAGAAAATGGCGAAAAACAACTTTGTGTTCCTAAGTCTTTGCAAATGGAGGTAATCGGACAAGCCCAGGACACTTTGCAACAAGAAAAGTGGAGCAATTGATAGAGCGACTTCGATCCAAAATAGAGCAAGTACAACGGAATTGCATACAGTGTATCCTCGCATATAAGAAAACCGGGAAGCAGGAAAGATTCCTGCATACAATACTGATAGAGAGTCAACCGTTGGGGACCTATCATCTGGACCATCTTGGACCACTAACGCAAACCAAGAAACGATATCGATATATACTGAGTGTGAAAGATGCGTTTTCTAGGTTCGTTTTGCTCTACTTATGCAAATCAACAACCACGGAAGAAGTTATCCAGAAACTCGATGTTCAGAAGCCATCTTTTGCTAACCCTAAACGAGTAATTTGTGATCGCGCAACAAGCTTTACGTCCAGGCATTTCCAACAGTATTGTGACCGAGAAAGGATAGAGGCGGCATACATCACCACTGGCTTACCCAGAGGCAACGGTCAAGTGTAGAGAGTAAACCGAATAATCATACCGATAATAACAAAACTCTCTGTAAATAATCCTGAACTATGGTATAAGCATATCGGGAAAGTACAAATGTTTATCAACACCAGCTTGTAAAGAAGTATCGCCAGAAGTCGGAGGAGGCGATCGAAGAAGCTTTTGACTCCAAGCATAAGGAAATTAGATCACAAGCAGCGCTTAAGACCCAAGAGATGCAAATGAAAAATAAGAGGCATAGAGATGTGACTATTTCCCCAAATACGACGATTTCGACGATTATGAGAACCTCTAACCTAATACGAAGTTGATCCAGCGATGACAATCCAACTTTGAAGAAGGTGATAGTGGAATGAGGTGTAGTTCGGAAGATGATAATGTATCTAGAGCGCAGCTTCAAAGACGACGAATGTGAAGTCTAATCTCGAGGATGAAGACGGTGCTGTGTGTACACTTGAAACGACGGTATATCCAGAATGCAGCTGTGATAGCTAAAACGGCGGTAGGCGATATTGGAGGTGCAATCCTGACTACAATGATGATGATTTAATCCGACGACCTTTTCTGAGCTAAATATGCTTGCCGACTTCCCATCGCGAAGAAGACCAAGTGACGATAGTTTGACCTGATGATGACCTAAGAATGACCCGATGGTGATACGATGGATATATTCTGCAACGATCCTACGATGGCCTACCTGATGATGACGACCCGGCGATGACCTACTTGATTGTTTAGTTACCGTATTATGCTCCTAGAATGGCCGAGATGTAGGATTTGAATTCGGTCAGCATTTCAATTAAAGGAAAACATCCCACATGGCATCACTTAATCTAGTCTATTCGGCGGCCATGTAAAAGTGGAATTGGAGGAGGCGCCTTCTTCTCTTGGTATCCGCCGGCACGATTAGAGGCACGATTAGCATTGTTTTCTTTGTTTCCTCAAATATATATATATATATATATATATATATATATATATATATATATATAGGGTGTTTCAGATCTGGCGTGCCAAAATGAGTGAGGTGATATAAAAAAAACGTGTATGGCAGGGAGGAGGGCATTCTCAACCGTTTAGGAGTTACAGGGTGATTCATAAATTTCAGTTTTTCATGGTATGCACAGTACTCTTTTATTTTTATCTCTTGATCTACCCAACACAGCCACATCAAACAAAAGCTAAATCCTATCCTAATGATCTTTCCAAAAATGTCAACACTACTGATCGAACTCCTACCATTGCACGTACACTCACTTCCAAAAGTGAAAAAAATGGTTTGTGATTATCTAAAATTCAGAATTTTCCCAAATTTTATCCGAAATTCATGTAATTAGTACACTTCTCTTTTATTTTTATTGGATTGCCCATATTATTACTTTTGTAAAAAGGTGCAACATAGCAAGGTAGACAAAGGATTACAAAAACCGCATCTTTAGAACTCCCTGAGTACCTAATTATTTTATTGTACTTTAGGTAACAAATTCTTTAAAGAAATAAAATTTTTATGATAAAAGGTCGAAAAGGTTTGTCTTGGATTAACAGGTAATTAATTTTAATTATTGCTGCAAAAAAGTTATAAAAATGTTAGTGTAATTTTGTTTTATTGCCGATATTAGCTTCTGTTAGCTAGAATTCACACCCGTGTATCTTGACGTTCTGTTACTCGTGCTGTCATAGTAGAAAAACTAATCAATAAGAACGGGTATTTTTAAAAAATGGCAGAATTTACATTTGAGGAATACGCGGATATAATTTACATGTATGGTGTAGTAGACGGAAAGGAGGGAGTGACTGTACTGGAATATCAAAGAAGATTCCCTAAACGGCGAGCATGCAAAAAGGGGTATTTACATGGAGAAACAAGAAGTGTAACTTCAAACGATAGGAAAACACGACCCGAAACTTTGGGAACTTCTGCCGATGTCGAGCAGCACATAATCGCCATCGTGAGACAAGACCCTGAGACGAGCACTAGACAGAAGTGCCTTTATCAAAGGTTTGGAGGGTTATTCATCGAGTGGGATTACGTCCATATCACCATCACCCAGTCCAAGGACTACTGGAAGGAGATTCCGCTCGACGTCGGTAAATAGTGGTTACTATCCACAAGCCATACCAAGGAGATCAGCGAAAAGTTTCTAACCAGCAGCACAGATAGGCAGGAAAACCAAACGTCCACCTGTATATCTGAAGAAATGTTTTAATAATGTAACCTTATTGCAAAATCTAGGAAAAGAATACGAGGCAATTCAAAATGAACAGGGTAATCACCGATACCCAACACAAGGATACACCTTCAATCCAGACTCACGCGCACAACAGAACAATGGACAATAACCGAGAGGAATACCGCCCTTCGGCCGACCAGAACTGTCCATAGTCACTGTACATCTACACTATAATAATATACGTGTTGCGGGAAGTGTGGACAACAAGGCCATGTCGACTACGATGCGGCAACAGTCCCAAATTATTTTGCTCCAGGTGTGGAAGAGACTTTCCAGGTCCCTCACTCCTCTTACGCTATTTCCCTTCCGGCGAAAGGCATGCTAACGCATCAAAGGTTGTCTACTAGGCTTTGGCCACATTGTAAAAAAAAGCTTAGGAATAAAGATTGCAGCGCCAGGATAACACCGACCCTAGTTGAACAAAAGATTCGACTTAAAACCGGCCAGCCGATCAGTCACCAATTCCCGGCCTTGCATCAAATAATAAATCCCGAAGTAGACCGCATGTTATCTAAGGTTTTCATAGAACCATCCAACAGCCCAGCCCGTAACTAGAATGGCAAATACCGTTTTTGCATCGATTTTCGGAAGATCAAGGAGATCTCCATTAAGGATGCATACCCATAAATAAATAAAGAGAGGCAAGATATATTTCAACACTGGAGCTTCACCAAGGCTATTGGCAAGTACTATAAGACACCGAAAGTAAATTAATTATGCATTTACTGTATCAAGAAAGGGATTGTTCCAGGTTATCAGGACTGTCATGGCGATTACATTCCGCACCAGCGATTTTCAAAAAATCATCGGTCAGACATGGTAGACAGAGCATTCGTATGTTTGGATGCATCATCGTTCTAGGTCGAATATGTAAGGAACATCTTAGTCTGCCAATTTACGTCCGAAGGCATTAAAACCAATGCAGACCGATGCCAGCTACAAAGGCCTAGGAATAGTACTCTCGGAAGTAATAGCCGGGGAATGCGACTAGCTGGATTTGGAATCGTTTATGATACCAAGGACAGCAGGTCGAGGACCTGTATTGTATATAACAAAACGAAAATTAACTGTATGCCGTTCATAGACTTGTGTACAAGGGACCTTACAGCTGTCAACGTAGAGGTATGTGCGGGGGGACGCATATACTGGGTGCTAATCTTCTCTGCGTACTTTCCACAAGCCTTCACTGAACCATCACCGACGAGAGAACTCAGGGATCTCATCGAGTCGACAAACGCGGTGCACACAACTACTAACCTAGTCGTACATAACCGTGGATCTGACCCTACTTTAACAATGGCCGTCGGAGGGAGGTAATTGACATCACTCTCGCCAGTAGCTACATATCAGGTCTGGTAAGTGACTGGAGAATGTCTGACGAGCTATCGTGCTCCGACCGCAAGCACATCCTCTTCATAGTTGGAGAATGTGTCAATGAAGTAAAGGAATACCTGAACCTTAGGAACACCAACTGAGTTACCTCTAAATAGGAACTGGGTGGTAGACTCTATGGGTTCATGGGCTCGATCAAGTCTACGCAAGATTTCGAACTTGCGGCAGACCTTGTAAACGATGCCATACAGATGGCCTTCAGGGTAAGCTGTCCGGTGTCAGTAAGGTCCCACAATAGGAACGTTCCTTGGTGGACAAATAAACTTGCAAGACTAAGGGCTACTACCAGGAGGCTGTTCAACGGGGCGAAAGGAGGCGGTTGCTGGGAAGCATACAGACAATCCCTAACTGCCTACAACCGAGAACTGCGCCGTTCTAAAAGATCCAGCTGGCATGAGTTGTGTCAAAATGTGGAGGGCGCCCACGATTCTGCAAGACTGCATAAAGCCCTTATGAAAACTACGTCGGGTGACCTGGGCACACTCCAAAAATCCAACGGGACATTCACTCAAACCAGTAAAGAAACGCTAGAGATTCTGTTGCAGTCCCACTTCCCTGGTTCGAGGGTGGAACATCCGAACGAGGCAGACAGGCCCAGCCTAACAGACCACCTAGCAAGGAGGGCGACCAAGGCGGACTGGAGGGTTGCCAGCTCGGTCTTTACATGCAAAGCTATCAAGGATGCTATTTCATCCTTTGAACCATTCAAATCCCTTGGCACGGATGGCGTGTACCCGGTGCTCATACAGGAGCGCCGGTGCTGTGCAGAATATACAGGGCGTCTTTTCACTAGGATACATACCCTCTATCTGGTGGACTGTGAAAATAGTCTTTATTCCGAAGCAAGGCCGTGTAGATTACACACTTGCTAAGGCATACATGCCTATTAGTCTAACATCATTCATATTAAAGACAATGGAAAAAGTCACTGATCAAGCGATCAGGGAGAGGTACCTTCTACACTGGACGTGACGCCCGGCAGCACGCCTACATACCAAACCGGAAAATCCACTACAACGGCACTCCATGACTTAGTACTCAAGCTGGAGTGAGCGGTTAAAAGAAAGGGAACTGCGATTGCATCCTTCTTGGATATAGAAGGCGCTTTTGATAATACATAATTTGATGTGATCACTCGGGCCCTAAGAAGAAGAGGACTTGGGACGATCTTCTGTCGATTGATAGATGTGTTGCTCTGGTCTCGAGATCATACCTTGAGTCTCCTCGATAGGACGACTAATAAATCCGCCCAACTTGAGATCTTTGGGATTCGGATGTTTGAACAATGACTCATACAAACATTCTTCAACTTTCATTGGATCTGAGACCCATTGGATAAATGCTTTAGGCTTTTCGACCGTACTGGCGTCATCACATCGACAAACAATTTCTTTTACATTTCTATTTCCTTCTGCAATAAATTTAACAATCGTGATAACATATCCCATCTAACTCAACCCTAGACTCTGCTTTGCGGTAAGACGTCGATATCCAGGTCCACCCTACAATTTAAAGTCGCTTTGATCTATGTAAATTACACGATCGAAAACAATTCTTCGACTTCCCCTTTCAGGATCATGAGAGTAGTAAGGAAAATCAATTCCGATTGATTTTTCAGATGGGAATTCTATTAGAGACATTTTTAATGGTTCCAAGGCAGCAAGGGCACGTGGAGCAGTCAAATTGAAGACATCTCGTACACAGCTTTCAACATTTGAGGATCAACGGTAACCTGAGCACGGGTAACACCCATCTGAGCGCAGAAGTTATTAATTGCCTCCGCTAAAAATCCCCTTCTTCTTAGAGCAGTCAGCGTAAACAACCTAGGATCATCCCAATACGACACGATGTTCTCAGTAATGGGTTTGCTAATCTTACGTTTAGATACAACAGTGTAATTAATCTTCCGAACTCCCATTGCAGGGAATTACTCCCAGGGCAGTAAATATCGAGAGCATTGCGCAGACAATAATATGAAGACCGTCCAGACTGAAAATGCTTGGCACAAAGTGAATGAGTGATATTTTCAACGCTGTCACACAGACAGTGAGTATAGTCGTACGTGGGATAGTACGATGATTAAGTCAAAATGTTATTCTATAAGCAGCAGGATCCGTTTCTCCCTCTTCTAAGGTAACTCTCATACGGAGTGTAGGTTTTCCTTCATCGATTTTTTAATTCTTCATATCTTCAAAGAGGCGCAAACTCTTCAATTGGACCACCTCGCCATGGACTGGCCTCCTGCATTACTTTACCAACATTAAATCTGTACCTGTGATGTAAGATTTCATCTTTCTGATTTCTAATTTCTTCTTCGACAGTCTAATCGATCTCTTCTGGAGTAATTACAATTCCTACTCCGCACTAATTTCCATTTCAGAGGAATTAACTAAATCTTTCCGATATCCATGAGATAGTTAATATTCTAGGGCAGCATCTACACCTAAAGTATTGTCCAATTTCTTGGATACTACATACTTAACAAGCAACGGTTAGTGGTCTATGATTTGAGGCTTGATTTTCGATGCTAGGTAATAGAAAAGCATTCCAGTTCCTTCGGAGAGTTCAATTCCTCGACATTCGTATTAAGCTTTGTGAAGGTTACTAGTTACGTTTGCATTTGTAATGTTTCCTTGGCTTTTGCCTCACTCATTCCAAGAGCCTGGAACTGCACCAGTAGCTCCTCAGTGACGGTCATCTTTAAAGACTTTTCTAAAAGTATACTATAACTGCTAGTGCGAACTTGCTATATTAACAATATTTATACAAAAATTACATCAGAAATATAAATTTAAAGATTAAATGAACCCCACACGGAGTTTTGAGAGGGCTGTAAGCCTCGTCACCTCGCCCTCTAACCAACAATAATTTGGGCTCCCCAAAAACTAGTTTCTACTGGTAGCAGAGTTCTAGCTCGGTCTATTAGGACATCAGGTTTGAGTGCATAATCACAACTGTGCATGTCACAATGGGCCACTCTGACCTAATTCTGCCTTTCCTTCCAGGATAGGCAGCAATTGTAACCTTACCTAAACTAATCTAGGGGACCGATCTAAAGACATCCCACTCAATGGGGTATGTAGAAGAACAATTTTTGAATACACTATTTTGTGAAGGTGTCCAAAAAATTATTTTGTTTAAAAATGTCATTATTTCTGTTCTGACTTACCAATTTATCTTAATAGGTGAGAGGATGGGAAGACTGTGACGACGGACAGACAGACCGAAACTGTAATATTTTCCAGTTTTCTATGGAAACCTAACTAAATGGGCAGCAAAACGGATTAGCCCATGCATGACGAGCAAATAGGATTACTAATTCAGGAAACAATAAAGAACCATTTGCCATTAAGATATGTAAAAGATAAATTACGCCGCTTTACACGGGTCCAATATTCTGTCTTCTATTGAACAGCTTTATCTTATATAAGACAGTAAAACAATATTAATTAGAAGAAGTCCGAAAGTAAATAAAATTTTCTTTAGACTCATAAGAACAGCTGTTTAAAGCTTACTGAAAATACTTAATTATAAAAATAAATTTAATGTAGATGGGTCTGACAGCCGGAGTTGCTTCCAGAATAATTTAATTGAAACAAACGAAAAGAAATCAAAGAGAAATTTTGCAAGCGTTACTGTTATGCCTTAGGGGCTTTCTATCAAATAAAGAACTTCTATTTGCTATCAATACTCGAATGAATGCTACAACGAATACATGTAGGTTTACCTATTAGAACGTTCTTGTGAAGTACTTTAAAAAAATTTTTTGGTTTAGATTTTGTAATTCCGATATATCATATTTTATGGACTTATGGATTTTGGTAATTGTTTACTTTCAGGATAACTTGGTTTTTTGGCTGTAAAAAATCGGAAAATCAACTTTTTGTATAATTTTTTTTCAATTTGTTCGTTTTATGGCGGAAATTCAGAAATGAAAAAAAATTCTATTTTGTAGGCAGCGTGTATTCGCATCGCCCATGTCCATGTAAAAGAACTCCCCCCCCCCCCACCGGCAAATCCTGCGCATTGTTATATGCCAAATTTAAGTAAATTAAATTTTGGCATAATTAATAAATTAAAATGTTATATTCGCAAAATTGCCTTCACGTCAAATTCAAGAATTTTATTTTGCGATATAACAAATTAAAATATTAATTTATAAAATTAGTTTGTTGCACGCAAGCAACCAAATATCGCCTACACGGCAATTATTACCTTTGCGACAAACAAATCGCTCAGATTTCCGCGCATTCCTTTCCCACAAAATTGTGGCGCGCCGGAAACCTTAAAATGTTAAAAAAGCATTTTAACCATCATTCACCTGAACAAAGTTAAGTTCCCAGCCGAAAGGTGCGTGATCATCAAATTCCGATAAGTACATCGCCTTAGCCAAGGTCTATCGGTGCTTGAACTTGATCAAGCCAGTGAGAGGAAAAAGCTCTCACACACACGACCAAAAGCTTACCTAATGTTTAACGACTGAACGAAAGGTATACGATCGAGAGCGAAAGCTCAAAGCTTTCTACCTCGATCAAAAAAGTTCAAGTCGAATAAACAGGTAAGTGGTCATGAATTAATGAATGAAAAAAGGAGTCTGTTGTTAATTTTCGCGCCACTAAGTCGGGTTTGATGAGGAATTCTAAAAAGTGAGATTTGGTTGGTTTAGCGTTTTTGGTTGGTTCGGCTTGCAACATTGAAGAAAGTGTATATTTTATAAAGTAGTTATCGTACATTTTATAAAGTAATTATTATAATTAAATAATTTAGAAAGTGAAAATCACCGGGTGTGTAACATAAACTGAATAGTGTAAACAAAAAGAAGTGTAAAAACTACGTTGAAGTAAGTGTACGTTTTATAAAGTAATTATTATACATTTTATAAAGTAGTTATTACAATTAAATAATTAAGAAAGTTAAGATCACCTGTGTCTAACATAAACTGAATACTGTAAATAAAAATACATAAGTATAAACAAAAGGAAGAAACTTGTTGTTTGGTGTCAGTTGTTGTGTGCGTCTCTATTGGTCTCCAACAAGTAAAAATAACTTAACAAATTGGCGCAGCCGGTAGGATCGAGGAAGCTTGGTTGGTACAAACCGTAAACGCTTTAAAACCCTCGATCTAATATCGAATAAAAGGGGACCCTTTGGCCACTGCTGGGTAGTCAATAGCCCAGTAAGTCACCCCCAACGCTCAGGGCTAAACAACTTTAGCTGCCTCTGCTCCAGGCGAGCAAGCGGTTGTCCTTTTAACAAGTGCACGAAGGCACCATCTTTAAAAGAGCCGAACATTTCCCCGTGACCAGAGAGGAACAGAAGGAAACCCAGAAATCATCCTCCAGGGCCAGCGGTGCTCCCAACCAATCCTAGAAGGACGATTTTAGGGAAAGCCACCCTCACATCGGACGACTCAAAGGTCAACCCGTCCGCAACTTTAAATAACGAGACGATCAGAGGAACGACTCGCCTCCACCAATTACGACACAGCGGTAGGTCTGAGAGGAAAAACAGAAGACGGCTAAAAGCCCCCTTTCAGATCGCATCACAGGGAAACCAAAAGACGGCTGAAGTAGCCCCCCTATCAACAGAGAACTACGGCAAGGGAGTACCTAAGTAGGCTACTAGCCCCCCTTGCAACCACCAACAACACGTAGTGCATGTCGGAGTCGGAAGGTGACTCTCCACCAAAAGCCGCACCGAGGATTAAATTTCCCGCTGAGAGGACGTCCCAGACAAATAGCGAACGTCCACCCCCTTCGCCGAAAGAAGCCGAAGGAAGAAAGCTTAGGAGCGGCACAGTTTTACCCATTCCTACAACCGCTAGTAAAGTAAGTTTAAATAGATATTTAGATAGGGTTCTCGAGAAAGCGCGGGACTCCGATAAACTCTCTGTACCTCAGTGTGACGTTTTAGATAAAAAACTCACACAAAACCGCGAGGATAGGCTCGCCTTAGTTAAAAAATATCAGGAAGATACAGAGAGATTTAAGGCAGACATCGCCGAATTTAAGGGAATCTCGCGCTCGCTCGAATTAGTTAAGGAAGATAGGTTAAATAGGGAAAATTGTAAAGAGGCCAGTGTAATTGTAAGAGCCTCATCAGGAACAGACACCGACGATCAGACCAAATCCGACCCGACCGACGAAGACCTCTTATTCGATTGGCTGGAAGCATCCTTCACGGACACCAGTCACGAGGAAAGCTTGCTTAGTCTACCCGAGTATAAACCCAAAACAACCTACAAACACTCCAAGATGGTAGATTATGCCAAAGTAGCCAAACTGACGGCACAGCTTGTTCCTTTGTTCTCTGGCGCAAATAGCCCTCAGTTGAGCCAAGAGCTCCAAACCTTTATAGGTTGCTGCAAACAGACACAGCAATGCCTTACCACAGAGGAACAAGCAGCTTTCCTCCAAATTTTGCCTACCAGACTCCGGGGCGAAGCGTATCAACTCTTCGCCTCAGACGTACCACCCACCTTCAAAGAAGTGGAAGAACGTCTAAATAGGGCATATTTACCTAGGGAAACATACCAAGAGTTGGTAAATAAACTAATAACAACTCGACAACTACCCCTAGAAACATTAAAAACATATACAACCAGACTGAAACAATTGCTGGTC
The DNA here is from genome assembly GCA_964036015.1 of Leptarthrus brevirostris. NCBI lineage: Eukaryota > Metazoa > Arthropoda > Insecta > Diptera > Asilidae > Leptarthrus > Leptarthrus brevirostris. The sequence continues at coordinate 88,512,823 of OZ038373.1, read as the reverse complement.
CTTTGCAAAGAAGCTGCCGACACCAAATACGGCAATGCAGCGTCCACAGTGAAGACTCAGTTAGAAGACTTCGCTAAAAATGCACTAAAAAGCGGAGTAGGAAACCCGCATTTGTGCCAGTATCTCCTTACAATAGGCGATGCTACAGTGGACGAACTAATACAAAAGGCGCTGGACATGGAGAGGCTCCAGCAAAGCGCCCTATTTATACAATCCCCACTCTCACAAATGCCCACATTACCACACACACAAAGTTATGACACACACACAGGGACCAGCCCGTTAGCCCATGGTCAAATAAACTTTTTACAGGTACCCCCTAGGACAGCACCACCAAATTACCAAAACCAACCATTAACTCCCCATCCATCACAACGCCCTTCATTTCAGCAAAGAGACCACAGGTTTGGAAACAGGCGACCGAACCTCAGTACACCGGCACAAAACATCACATGTAGCTTCTGTCAAAAACGGGGTCATACGTACTCCGACTGTCTAAAGCGCAAAAACACACCTTTCTGCGTGAATTGCAAAAATTATGGGCATGATGTTCGCGATTGCAGAACAAATCGTTCTGCTAGAATCCAAGATACAGCCCATGCAAGAGGGCCCCCAAGAGAAAACAGACCGACTCCAGAACAACGTCCATCCAGCGGCCCCAGAGTGTATAACATAAGCGTCAAATGTAATTTCTGTGGCCGACGCGGACACTCTGTAGACGTTTGCCAACAAAAACAGAAATGGGAGTCTCAGAATCCGGGAAACGACGCACAGTCGACCCAAAACTCCCCGGCTCGACTATAAACCCTCCGCAAAACAAACAAGGGTCACCTCAGACGCCCAAGACTAGTATCTCGACCGTAAAACTTCCATTGGACATCGGCCTACACGGCCAAACCAAATTGGTAGTGGATACTGGCGCTGAGGTTAGTATTATTAAGAAAAAAGCACTACAGTCCCTCGACGACATCAATACCGAGGAGGTGTACACACTACAAACGCCGTTTGGAACTGGAAAAACCTTGGGAAGCTGCCAGGGAAACTTCACTCTAAAACACAACATACCCTGCAATTTCCAAGTCATACAAAACCTTCCAGGTCTCACGGACGACGGTTTGCTAGGAAATGACTTCTTAGCAAAGAATTGTAATGTTGAAGGTCCAAATATGGCGCTCAGGTTTCCTCGCACGGAAACTAACCTCGAAGAGTTTGCTATACCCCTAATATTAGCATCGGACGAGGAGTGTTCACAAAACGCAGTCGAAGTAGAAACACTAACAGGTAGCACGGAGGCCCCAGAGGTCAAGCTTTCTACTTGCAGTGTCCTCAAGGCATCTCAATTGGAGAATGCTGGCTGTAGCACACAAGAACACCACTCGGATAAAAGAACTACCAAAGATCCGGCTTGCGAAATAAGGCAGCACCAGATAGTCTTAGACAAACCTGTTTGCATACCTGCAAGATCCCAGATTGTAGTCAAAATCCCGTTGCAATTGGCGGAAGAAATGCTCTGTCTATCGCAGGAGATAGACGATGGAGTCTTCCTGGCAAATAGCTTACTCTCATCAGGAATCAAGGTAGCGCCCATTGGGATCCTCAACGCTAACAATTTCCAAGTAGTTCTGACAAGCCTCGACATAACGCTTGTCCACACCAAAGACTACACCGTCATCCCTATCTCCAACGGATCGGATGAAACAAAATTAGATGAAGAAAACAAAGAATACAGAGAGACACGGCCCATGAGCCGGAATAATGGCGCTGACAATCCCCACAAAAGGTCTACTCTAACCGGTCACAAAGACCCAGTAGCCCCAACGCCAATTAGAGGTAGAAACACGTCCAAACATGTAAAATGGCATAAGAGCCCCTCCAGAGACGCTTGCGGGTCCCTCAAGAAAACCCCAACGTCTGGCGCTTGTGAGTACAACAAATGTCTGGTACCCAATGAAAGCCCAGATCTGCAAACTCCATCGCCCAGAGGCTCAAGCCCAAAAATACAAACGACAAACGCTTGCGAGTTCCAACAAATGCCTGAACCCGTAGGTATCAAGGCCAACAAAACTCCAACGTTCAAGGACAGTAGTTTTAAGAAAAATAAAAACAAGAACAGAGTTACTAGAGCCGATAAGATGGCCACTCTGCAACACATTAAATATCTATACCCGGACAGTGACGATCCGGACGAACCCCAACATAACCCGCGTCTCGCCAGGTTAGTACAAGAACTCAACCTGGACGACACCTTAAGCGCGGAAGAGTCATCTGCCATAACCAAACTATGTTATGAGTACGATGATATTTTCTTTTTAAAAGGTGATAGGCTCACTCATACCAAAGCCATCACCCACGACATTCCCCTGGTGCAAGACCAAGCACCCATTAATCAAAAGATGTACCGATTGCCGGAAACCCAACGCAATGTAATCAACGATCAGCTCCGAGAAATGTTGGATAATGACATAGTCCAACCGAGCAAGAGTCCATGGAATTCACCTCTTTTAGTCGTCCCCAAAAAAGCGGGACCTGATGGTGAAAAAAGGTGGCGCGTTGTCGTCGACTTTCGCAAGCTAAACGAAAAAACGATTGGCGACGCCTATCCGCTACCTCGTATCGAGGACATACTCGACCAATTAGGTCATTCCCGATACTTCACTACACTCGACTTGGCCAATGGTTATCACCAGGTATTAGTCGACCCCAAAGATAGGCCAAAGACGGCTTTCAGCACAAACTATGGGCACTACGAATTCAAGCGTATGCCGTTCGGGCTCAAAGGAGTACCGGCTACCTTCCAACGTCTAATGAACTTCGTATTAACAGGTTTACAAGGCCTGGAATGCTTCGTGTACCTAGATGACATAGTCATCTACGGGAAAAACCTGGCGGACCACAATCAAAAGCTCCGCAAAGTCTTCAACAGATTGAGAGAGAACAACCTGAAACTGCAACCCGAGAAATGCCAGTTCCTAAGACGAGAGGTTGTATACCTAGGCCATAAGTGTTCCAACAAAGGAGCACTCCCAGACCCCAGCAAAACGGCATGCGTCCAAACATTCCCCGTTCCCCGAACAGTCAGACAAGTCCAATCATTTCTGGGACTTGCCAACTACTACAGGAAATTTATACCCGATTTCTCAAAGATAGTACGTCCAATCACGAATTTGCTTCGCAAGGACGTGAAATTTACTTGGACTAACAAATGTCAAGAGGCATTTGAAATTATTAAAAAATCCCTAATTTCCCCTCCACTTCTAATCTATCCCGATTTCACCCAACCGTTCAACCTAACCACGGACGCCAGTAGCGAGGCCTTAGGAGCTGTCCTCTCCCAAGGAGAAGTCGGACGTGACCAGCCTATTGCCTATGCCAGCCGTACACTAAATAAAGCTGAACGCAACTACTCTACAATAGAGAAAGAGTTGCTAGCCATAGTCTGGGCCACCCGTAACTTCAGATGTTACCTACAAGGCCGAAAATTCACAGTCTACACAGACCATAAGCCTCTCAAAGGCGTCTTTAACGTCAAAGACCCAACTTCCCGTTTGGTGAGATTTCACCATAAACTTTCCGAGTTCGATTATAAAATCGAATACAAACCCGGAAAATATAATACAAATGCCGACGCCCTCAGTCGCATCCCGCGGGAAGAAACCGAAGACACCACTCTTCTAGTAAAGGCCCTAGTCCACCATAAAATGGATTCAGACTCGGAGGAAGAAAACGGTACAACCCCCCACAGTCGCTTAAAATGCAACGCGGTGACTCGGGCTCAAACAAAACATGTTCAAACAGAACCCAAGAGCCCCGAGACACAGGATCCCTCGTTAAGCAACCAGGATCACGAACCGCCAAAACCCGAACAAAAACTAAAACCAATAGACCCACCAGGAAACGATCCAGACACACATGGACAAAAAACCCCTGAACTTATTACAAACCCCGAGGAAATCAGGACAATCTTACATGACTACCATGATTCTCCTTTCGGTGGCCACCAGGGCGTAATTAAAACGTACAAACGGATCAGAAGAAAGTACTGGTGGAGGCACATGATTAGTGATATAAAAAAATACATTAAGCGATGCCCCAAATGCCAAAAGATGAAAGCGTCACCACAATTCCGAATGCCGATGGTTATAACGCACATCGCAGAAAAACCCTTTGACAAGGTCTACCTCGACATGGTAGGTCCACTTGAGGAAACAGAGTCCGGAAATAAATATATCTTAACGTTCCAGGACAACCTTACAAAGTTCGTCGACTGGTATGCCATACCAAATGGAGAAGCTGTAACAGTAGCGCAAATTTTCTTTGACGAAATAGTAACGCGCTATCGCATCCCCAAACGAATTGTCACCGATCAGGGAAGCAATTTTCTGAGTGATTTATTCAAACAGGTATGTAAATTGCTAAGGGTGAAGAAACTCCAAACTTCAGCGTATCACCCACAGTCAAATGGCGCACTAGAGCGTGCACATAGACCATTAATTGAATACCTCAGAACAATAGTGGACGAAAATCCCAAATCTTGGGACCAATACCTGCGAACCGCTGCATTCGTGTACAACAACAGTGTGCACGAAGGGACGAAACTAACTCCCATGGACTGCCTTTACGGCTTTACAGCGGATGTCCCCTCCAACCTTAAACGGGACCCAGAACCCGTGTATAACCACGAGAGCTATTACCACATATTACGGTATAAGCTTCAAAAATCTTATGCAACGGCGCGGAAAAACATATTGGCCAGTAAACAACGCTCGAAAGGTTACTACGACAAAACTATACGCCCTATATCCTTCCATATAGGAGACAGGGTCCTCCTCAAGAGCGAAAATAGAAAACATAAACTCTGTCAAATCTGGGTAGGACCCTATTCGGTAACCGGCGTTCCCAGCTCAGTGAATACCACGATACGAGTTGGTAAGAGAATAATCACCGTCCATAATAACAGGCTGAAGCCTTATTATGACTAAAACCAATTAGTATACTTTACATTTTAAATACTTCAACCCCATTAACCCTTAAGTAACACATTTAATGTAACGGTTTTAATCTTTAATATTAAACCAATAAAAGCATCAGTGCAATCCATCTAATTAAAACCTATCCCCTTTCTATAGACATTTCCTTAAAATACTTATGGCAAATTATTAACCCTTTTAGTTAAAAGACATGTCGCAGAAATTTTAAATAAAAACATGACCTATACTAATTATTTTCTCCCCTTTATTTCCTCCCGTGATCTGTTCCTCTCCAAAGAACAGCTCACTTTCTCCAAGGGGGAAGGATTGTTATATGCCAAATTTAAGTAAATTAAATTTTGGCATAATTAATAAATTAAAATGTTATATTCGCAAAATTGCCTTCACGTCAAATTCAAGAATTTTATTTTGCGATATAACAAATTAAAATATTAATTTATAAAATTAGTTTGTTGCACGCAAGCAACCAAATATCGCCTACACGGCAATTATTACCTTTGCGACAAACAAATCGCTCAGATTTCCGCGCATTCCTTTCCCACAAAATTGTGGCGCGAGTTACGCATGCTGCACATATCCATAGATTCATAATTACATAGATTCATAATTATAAAGATCATTAACATAGCATTCAATTAAATCAGCAATTTCTTTATTTCATTTCTGTAAGCGTAAAGTTCACTAACATAGCATTCAACTAAATCAGCAATTTCTTTACTTCATTTTCGTTAGCTTAAGTTTCTGTCACAAACAAGTAGCTAAAATTTCCAGATAACAGGAAACAAGGTAGACGCCTCGTCAGCATACGAGGCATAATTCCTAAGGTAGATATATCATAAGTTCAGTCTTGATTGTAACTCGTGTCATAGCAGTAATGTTCTAGTAATAAAAGTTATTAAGTTGATTGAAATCTTTTAATTCTTTCCCGAGTGATTATATTTTTTTTATAAGAAAAATCTCGGCTGAACTTAAGTGGCGCAGTCGGTAGGATCCAGATAACGATCCTAGTGTAAAACGATTTAAAAACCGCGAATTAAGTTAAAACGACGGATCATCGTAATAATTTTCGCGAAAGTATCGAAGGATTATCGATAAAGTGAAAGGTTTAAAGAAAAATACTCACTTTAAACTTAGAATTTCGACGGAATATCGAAAATTATTCTAATAGTGATAGTAAAATTTTTTTTTCGAAGGATTATCGAAAAATCAGTTCTTTAAGCCGTAAATCGTCTCACAAGTGCAAATAAACTATCATCAAGTTTGTGGATCGGCGAGTTTTAACTCCTCATATCTGGATTCGTATTGAAGGAAGAAAAAGAGCTCCAACTGTAAAATCACAGGAAACGATTGAAAGATGTCAACAAGAATTTTTATGATTTTGTACATGTAAGTCAAATATTGATATCTAATTTTTCATGTCCTTTCCCATCCCCCTATGTATAACCGTAACAAATTAAACAAGCCCAAAACTAGAAAGTTCCCATATTTACGAGGAAGCTTCCCAAATTTATTTTCTCGACCAAGTACCGAAGAACTTTCTAGTAGCTCAGAAAGTATTTCTGATAAAATTAAAAATTTAAATTTTCAAGATATTGACAGTGACAATAAAAATATAAATCTCAGTGCCGAAAGAGAATTAAATAGTGTTTTAGATATAAGTGTAATTTGTGAAAAAGCAAACGTAATTAATTGTGATAATATAAGATACCCTAATTTCAAAGCGGAAGAAAATTTAAACATGGCAACTGGTCAAGACGTAAATATTAATGCACAAGTTTTCAATTCCCTTCAAGTACCTGCAAATGAAAGTGCTAATGTGTCAATAGACCCAAATTTAAGAACAAATGTTCAAATTCCTCATTCTTTTCAAATGCCTGTAGCAACAAATACTACTACGGCAACACAAGTTTTTAATTCGCTCAGGATACCTGATGCAATCAAAGACCTCCCTAAATTTAATGGAAACCCTAGACTGTTGCATGAGTTCATTAACAACGTCGAGGAAATCTTATCCTTGGTAGCGGCAGTGGACGGTTCTCTCTATGGGAAAATTCTCCTTCGTGCCATCAGGAATAAGATAGAAGACGAAGCTAATGAGGTCCTGAATATGTACGGAACTCCATTAGAATGGGAACAGATAAAAACAAATCTCATTCTTCATTACTCAGATAAGAGAAATGAAACATCACTTATTCGAGATCTACATAATCTCAAGCAAGCAAATAAATCTGTGGAAAAATTCTACAGTGAGATTATCGAAATCCAAGCAGCCATGTATAATCACATGCAAATACACGAAAGAAATCAAAGCGTGATAGCTGCAAAGAAGGATTTGTTTTCAGGAATGTGTCTAAACATATTTTTATCCGGATTAAGAGAGCCGTTGGGTTCTACTATTCGTGCGATGCAACCCGATTCCCTACCGGTGGCATTCGCATATTGTATTAAAGAACAAAATATTTCTTACTCTAAATCAGAACACCTCAATTATAACCAAAAACAAAGACCTTCTAAATTTAGTCAACCACTTCAACGGCAACCAACCAATTTCCCTTACTTACAACAAAGGCCCTTTCAAATACCACAACATTTTAATCCACCTAATCAAACGTTTAGGCAACCATATAGTAATCAACAGCAAAGGCTACCTTTTAGTTTTCAACAACGACAGACTACACAAATGAACCAACAACCTAGACCTTTTATCCCAAATACTGTTACTCGTCCAAATCTCCCTAAACCAGAGCCTATGGACACTAGTTCAGGCTATACTCATTTGAAACAGCCAACCCGCTATCAGCCTTTTAAACCTAACGGAAATAATTTTGTTAATTTCAACAGGCAACCAAATTTTACTAGTAAAGAACTTTTTAATGTCTCAGAAATAAATCCTCGAACTGAGCGAGATACCAATCACGCTTATACAAACGATTTTTATCGAACAAACCTAGATAGATATTATAATAATCATGGTAATAACGATCCTATTCAACAAGTGATAAGCGGTATTGACCAGGACTTTGAGGTAGATGATACAAATTTTTGTACCCCTGCCTCAATAAATCCATCGGATACATAGATGTAAACACCCACGGGTACACACTCCCTTATATTCACATATCATCTCCCTTTGGTCGACCTTTGAAATTTCTAATCGACACGGGAGCTTCATCATCTTTTATAAATCCTGAATACATAAAGCCGCAAGACCTTTTAGAAACCAAGCCAACTATTATTACTACAATTCTTAATAAGTATACACTAAATCAGGAAGCGATTCTTCCAGCGTTTATCGAATTTAAGCAACCAGGTAACATTAGGTTTTTAGTCTTTAAGTTCCATAATTACTTCGACGGATTGTTAGGATTAGATATCCTTACTGCTCTTGGAGCCAAAGTGGATTTGGTAAATCAAGTGCTAGTAACCAAAAATTCTACGATCCCTTTATACCTAAAACCAAATTTTATGTCTGGAAAATACTTAATTCCAGCAAAATCCAAATTTATTGTTAAACTTCCAGTAGACGTACAGAATGGCGATATATATATTAAATCTCTTGAGATCGCTCCTAAACTTCACGTCTCTGAGGGAATATATCGATCAAAAGATTGGTATAGTGTCATAGAAGTTGTAAACCTATCAGCCCAGGATCAGACCCTGCTGTTAGAGCAACCTCTAAAAGTCAAAGCTTTTCTGCCAAACTATGCAGAAGTTAATACATTTAATATCGAATGTGAAATAAATTCTAACATCTCTCCTAAGGAAATTTCGAGTCTGCTTCGTATATCGCACCTGAATAACGAAGAGAAAAGAAACATTCTGAAAATATGCAGAGACTACGAGGATATTTTCTTTAATGAAGGTCAAGATCTAACCTTTACGAATCAAATAAAACACCATATCCCAACTACTGATGATAATCCTATTTATGTGAAGTCATACAGATATCCTCATGTGCATAAAGAGGAAATTCAACGACAAATAGGTGACATGTTAAAACAAGGTATCATTCAGCCTAGTTACTCCCCTTGGAGTTCGCCCGTTTGGATCGTTCCTAAGAAGAAGGACATCCACGGTAACCAAAAATGGCGGTTGGTCATAGACTACCGCAAGTTAAACGAAAAAACGATAAGTGATAAATATCCGTTGCCAAACATAGACGAAATCTTAGATAAATTGGGAAAATGTATGTACTTTTCCACACTGGATCTCGCTAGTGGGTTCCATCAAATTGAGATGAACCCAGAAGATGTTAAGAAGACCGCATTTACTGTTGAAGGAGGACATTATGAATATGTCAGAATGCCCTTCGGTCTCAAAAACGCACCCGCAACCTTCCAACGGGTAATGGACAATGTCCTAAAAGATCTCGTAGGTAAAATATGCCTAGTCTATCTCGATGATATTATCATCTTTTCCACTTCTTTGCAAGAACACTGCGAGAGTTTAAGAAAAGTGTTCGACAGATTACAAAAAGCGAACCTTAAAGTTCAAGTAGAGAAATCAGAATTTCTTCGGAAAGAAATAGCTTTCTTGGGACATATCGTGACCACAGACGGGGTAAAGCCAAACCCGGATAAAATACGTGCAATCAAAGATTTTCCAATCCCCCGAACTACAAAAGAAATAAAATCCTTCTTAGGCCTCTTAGGCTACTATCGAAAGTTTATTAAGGACTTCGCAAAGTTAACAAAGCCCTTGACGTCATGCCTTAAGAAAGGGATGAAAATTGAAGTCAATGAACGTTATATAAAAACATTCGAAGATTGTAAAGATCTTCTTATTAACGATCCGATACTTCAATATCCGGATTTTTCCAAACCGTTCATACTCACAACAGACGCCAGCAACTACGCGATAGGCGCTGTTTTATCCCAAGGTACTATTGGGAACGACAAGCCTATTTGTTATGCAAGTAGGACACTGACTTCTTCAGAAGTAAATTATTCTACGATAGAGAAGGAACTATTAGCCATAGTATGGGCCACCAAATATTTCCGTCCTTATTTATTCGGACACCCATTCACAATTGTCACCGACCATAAGCCACTCTTATGGCTTATGAACCTAAAAGAGCCTAATTCCAGACTTGTACGTTGGCGCTTGAAATTAGAAGAGTTCGATTATCAGATCGTGTACAAGAAAGGTACTCAAAATTCAAATGCCGATGCCCTAAGTCGAATAAAAATTGATACAAACGAAAGAAATATAGAAGTTAACGCCAATGAAGAAAGACCCAGTACTTCAGTACAAAGTACTCATGGCTCCACAATACATTCAGCGGAAGAAGACCAAAATGATGGCATACCTATATCGGAGAGACCCCTGAATGAATTTAATATTCAATTAATATTCGAAAAATCAAATAAAAGACCTCCCATTTCACTCCAAGTTCCATTTAAGAATAAACATCGGCGAATAGTTCGACTTCCGGAATTTACGGAAGAGACCATGATAAGTATCTTCAAAAAATATCTCCCTCCAAACAAATTAATAGCGGTATATACCGACAATGATATTTTCAAATTAGTTCAAAATATTTACTCCAGACACTTCTCAAGATGTCAGACTTTCAAACTAATTCGGTGTACGGAATTATTAAAAGATATTATCGACGACGATGACCAGGATAAACTTATAAACGAATACCATATCAACAGTAATCACAGAGGCATAAATGAAACCCTTTTACACTTAAAACGAGAAAACTATTTTCCCCTTATGAAAGATAAAATAACTAAGATTATAAACAATTGCGAAACATGCCATCAAATGAAATACGACCGAAACCCACCAAAATTAAAATTCGAAATTCCCGAAACCCCAGAGAAACCTCTAGATACATTACACATAGATATATACAGCATAAACCATAATCAGATTTTAACAATCATAGATAAATTTTCAAAATTCGCGGCAGCCTATACGGTTTCAGCTAGAAACAGCTTAACAATGATTAAATCACTTAAACACTTCATTAGCCTTCACGGCATTCCAAAGAAATTAATCTCCGACCAAGGTGCTGAATTTACTTCTAGCATATTCAAAGATTTTTGTAACCAATATAAAATCGTTCACCACATTACCTGCTACCAGCAAACCAGCAGCAATGCACCTGTCGAACGAATGCATTCTACCTTAACCGAAATCTATAGAATAATTTATGATAAACATAAACAAAAGGATCACGAAGAAATCCTTAACGAAACAATTATAACATACAATAACGCGATACATTCCACAACAAAACACACGCCATACGAATTATTCTACGGCAGGACTTACAAGTTCAATAAAAATTTAAATTACAATAGTACTCATGAATACTTACGTAAACTAAATGAATTTCAACGTGAAATATACCCAGAGATTAAAGCCCAAGTGGAAGAAAAAGTAAGGAAATATATAACTAAATTAAATGAGGGTCGAAAGGAACCCCAAAGTCTACCAATAGGAGACATAGTACATAGGAAAGAATGTAGGCGTAATAAGTTAACTCGTAGGTTTACTAAGCACAGAATAAAACAGAATAAGAGAAATTATATTATCACTAAAAATAATAAGAAACTACACAAAGGTAAATTAAAAATTAAACGCAAGTTTCAGATTGACGAATGTGACAGGGCAGAAACTGGAAATACAGGACCTGACGGGACACAAAATACTAGCAATGAAATTGGGAACAGCTAGAACAATACAAAAGTATAACAACTTACTCCACATAGTCAGACTAGACAATTACGAACAAACAATCGACAAAATAGCCGAGTCACTGAAGACATTTGACGACTTTAACGAACTGACAGATTCTTTTAAAATAACGAACTTAAAATTATTAGATCTTCAACATAAACTCAATACACTAAAACCTAACATTAGAAAAAGAAGAGGTTTAATAAACGGTTTAGGTACGGTTATTAAAAGTATCACGGGAAACATGGACTATAGAGATGCACAACGCTTAAATAAGGAAATTGAAAACTTGACTTCAAACCAATCTGTTATCAAAAACCAGTTAAATAAACAAACGGTAATAAATAATAGGATGATAGAACGTTTTGAGAATGTAACAAATCACATAAATAACCAGCAAGAATCGATAGAGAAGTATTTGAGCTATTATCAAAAGACAATCGACAATAGAATTAATAACGGCAGAGATATAATAAAACACAGTCAATATCTTAACCAAATTAATTACAATATTGATTTACTAAACAGTCACCTGACAAATTTAGCAGAAGCTACGGTACTTGCCCGATTAAATATTATTTCAAAGCAAATTTTAAGTCCAAGCGAAATTACAGATATCTATCAAAACCTTAAAAATCAATCAATTGATATTAAATCCAATGAACATGTTTATGAGTTACTAGGTTTGCAAGCTTACTATTCCGATTCCAACTTAATTTTCAATGTGCAAATACCTGTATTATCCCACGAAAAATACTCCATGTTCCATATCATCCCCTTGCCAATAGATAGTACGAAAGTAATATCTACAAAACCCTATTTAATCCAAACCCCAAGAGATATTCAATATTTTGATGAAGCATGCAACAAAATAGAAGGCATCTACTACTGCAAAGAATCAGCCTACCGAGAGATGACAAACAGCTCTACTTGTATTGGCCGTCTTATGCAGAACAAACCGGCAGAATGCAGACTCATCGAACGGATACAAACAGCGGAGATATTTCAACCTGAACCAAATTACATACTCCTGACCAATATTCCAGAAACCCCAATAAAATCGTCATGCGAATTCAGTCACCCACAAATCGAAGGCACGCAACTCATTCATTTTGAAAACTGCTCAGTAGAGATCAACAACATCATCTATCAAGATAGTATCAATACCTACTGGGATGACGTCCACATCTATCCGATCGTACTGAACCAAATTAGTATTTCATCCATGACAGAAGACCTTAAACTACAGAAGCTCAAATCCTATCACATCGAAAATAAGAGAGCAATCGAACTTCTTGAAGTAAAGACAGATCAAAGGGATTACTACACGCTGGGAACGATTGGGATCCTGAGTTTCATCATATCCTTAATGGCAACTTACCTTATACTCAAGCAATTTTCTACACGCATCATCAGCCCACCATCCTTGTACAGTGGAAATGCATCAAACCTTCCTAAACCTCCTGAAGATGGACCTCAAAATATACGTTACCTTTGGCCGACGCTTCACACCTAGGGGGGAGGAGTTACGCATGCTGCACATATCCATAGATTCATAATTACATAGATTCATAATTATAAAGATCATTAACATAGCATTCAATTAAATCAGCAATTTCTTTATTTCATTTCTGTAAGCGTAAAGTTCACTAACATAGCATTCAACTAAATCAGCAATTTCTTTACTTCATTTTCGTTAGCTTAAGTTTCTGTCACAAACAAGTAGCTAAAATTTCCAGATAACAGGAAACAAGGTAGACGCCTCGTCAGCATACGAGGCATAATTCCTAAGGTAGATATATCATAAGTTCAGTCTTGATTGTAACTCGTGTCATAGCAGTAATGTTCTAGTAATAAAAGTTATTAAGTTGATTGAAATCTTTTAATTCTTTCCCGAGTGATTATATTTTTTTTATAAGAAAAATCTCGGTTGAACTTAAGTCGCGCCGGAAACCTTAAAATGTTAAAAAAGCATTTTAACCATCATTCACCTGAACAAAGTTAAGTTCCCAGCCGAAAGGTGCGTGATCATCAAATTCCGATAAGTACATCGCCTTAGCCAAGGTCTATCGGTGCTTGAACTTGATCAAGCCAGTGAGAGGAAAAAGCTCTCACACACACGACCAAAAGCTTACCTAATGTTTAACGACTGAACGAAAGGTATACGATCGAGAGCGAAAGCTCAAAGCTTTCTACCTCGATCAAAAAAGTTCAAGTCGAATAAACAGGTAAGTGGTCATGAATTAATGAATGAAAAAAGGAGTCTGTTGTTAATTTTCGCGCCACTAAGTCGGGTTTGATGAGGAATTCTAAAAAGTGAGATTTGGTTGGTTTAGCGTTTTTGGTTGGTTCGGCTTGCAACATTGAAGAAAGTGTATATTTTATAAAGTAGTTATCGTACATTTTATAAAGTAATTATTATAATTAAATAATTTAGAAAGTGAAAATCACCGGGTGTGTAACATAAACTGAATAGTGTAAACAAAAAGAAGTGTAAAAACTACGTTGAAGTAAGTGTACGTTTTATAAAGTAATTATTATACATTTTATAAAGTAGTTATTACAATTAAATAATTAAGAAAGTTAAGATCACCTGTGTCTAACATAAACTGAATACTGTAAATAAAAATACATAAGTATAAACAAAAGGAAGAAACTTGTTGTTTGGTGTCAGTTGTTGTGTGCGTCTCTATTGGTCTCCAACAAGTAAAAATAACTTAACAGCATGGCCCTGCTTGGAATGCATCATTGACATCAACATTTCTCCTGTTTTTAATTAAGAGAATGTGCAGTTCTATGTATTTGTGTCCAAGAATTGGTTACTCTGTGGTAGAAAAAATGAAATCATGACGACACGCTTGCTAGTAAAATGTCATCATGTCATGTTGTTAGTCGTCAGTAGAGTAAGTGGTAACGTGTCTGCCTTATAATCCGGGGGTCCCAGGTATAAATCCCACCGGCGGCGACCCAGGGTTGTTTTCTGTTGACATTAGTGTACAATAAAAAAAGACCATGGGGTTGCAGAGAAAATACCACTGGTTCGGAATCCACTTGAAATTGTGGGTCCACTTGCAAGTGTTGTTGACTCAATCTTTATTATAGACATTGTGTGGTAAGCCATACTGAGTGTACTGATGATGGCCGAAGGCTGAAACCGGTCTACACTCCGTGTTCGTTTAAAAAAGTAAGTGTGGTAGACAACCTTGTTACATGTTTATTTATTTTTGTTTGCAATTGTTGTCTCCAGTCGATTGAAATTCTTCTCCCCCCCACAAGTGATTACGGGAACTAGAACATTTACAATTACATAGAAGTTGACTGAGATATTTCCAATTTAATTTCCTTTCAGTGACATTACCATTTAGGGTAAAAGAATTTTTAAAAAAAGTTTAAACGACTTTATAAAAAGCATAAAATAATATATAATTTAATATCTATTAGGATATTTTGAAGTCGGTACAAATTATAAATAAGCAAAACAACTATGTACCTACAATGAGACATATTCAATCTATAAGCCCATAATATATTAATCCTTCCTACTATGATCAGGCGTACTTAAAGTTAAGGTAGTTTTATATGGTATCTTTGATTAGAGTAGGTAGTTACTTTGTTTGTGTAATTTGCACCGACTTCAAAATGTCGCAATGTGTTTTAGTGGTTTTTGTGAAATCGGTTCAATTTTTTCTTTAAAAGCTATTTTATTTTTCACTTCTTGGTTTCTTTAAATATGCTACTCTTAACGGTATTCTCTTTGCAATGAAAACAGCATCATCCAAATCCATTTACAAATTATGAAATTAGTCAGCGGCCCTTTTCCATGTCCTAATCCTAGATAAATTTTACCATGGTGTTAGTCCAGCAACGTGCTTCATACTCTCCATCTCTCTCTCTTTAGTTTCCGTAATGCCTTGTGGAGCATAGGGCGAAAGAAAAAATACAGCCTATTCGAGGCAACGGTTGCAAGTGTGCCTACAATTTAAAGTGGATTTCAAGTCGCCTAAAAAGTCGTGTCAATATCTATGCAAAAAGAACGTAAAGTTCAAAGTTAGACAATACCCTCCTCCACCACCCCCCTCCCCTCCCACAATAAGAACAAAATTGTTTTCCTGCTATTAATGGGGCGACATACAGCAGAAGAACAATTATGCAAATCGGCCCAAGCAACAGAAAGTTAAGTAGCGTTCCTCCACACGCCCCCACTCACATAATTTTCGACACAGTAGCAACGGGGAATATACTGTGTGCAACAAAAATATAATTATTCAAATCGATCCCCTACCCTAGGTACACAATTTTTCTCTCAGTAGTAAAGGGAGAGCATACTCTATTCAACAAACAGAGAATCATTCAAATGAGCCTATGCGTTACGCAGTTAGCTTCCCCTCCTCCCACTCCCTCCGTTCACCCAAAATGTGGAAGTATTTTCTACAATAAAAAAGTATGTTTCAACTTTCAAACCGGTCCCAGGGTAAGGAAGTTGTAGATAAAAAAAAGAATAAAAAAATATGGCTCGAACTTAGAAAATTCTCGTTTGTGGGAAGTCGGTTAAATAGTGGAATTAAGTACTAGGAAACTTTTCCCGCTTTTTAGGAAGCTTGCCTACTATGTATGGCTATGTATACTATGATTGTGAAATACAAGCGTGGTTTGTTTGTATAGATGAAGTGGGAATCTTTTGATGGGTATGTACATATACCCAATACAAGCTTTTTGCCCGAAATTTAAATTCATCACACTCAATTAAGTAGAGTAGAAAACAGAAATTATTCTCTTGGGCATAGAATTACACTGAAATTTTTACTATCAATCAGGTCCGTGCGCACGGAAGGGGGGGGGGGGGGGCGTTTAAAATGTTCTCAACTTCTTAATTAGGGAAAAATTTGAAACTGCAATACTAAAAAAATAACTTAAAATGTATATGACCATCTTTTTTAATTGCATAATATATTATATTTTATGTACATCCATTTATGTTGATAGTTTTCTTTGAATAACTCCGTTATTTTTTTTTATGAAATTAGATAACCCCCCCCCCCCCCCTCCTGCTGCCTGCTGGTCTACTATCAATCATCTCCTTGTGTACGCGTACAAATAAAAAGCGTTCTTAAAAGTTGCGATAAATCAACATTAAATAGGTGCAGTGCTTAACATAATTTTAAAGTAATTAAATAAATAAAAACAAAACGTTGTCGACAACCACGTACTTTTATTTCACAATATTTATTTTCTATTCGATCTTGCGATCATTATCAAGGACTGCTGTCTTGCTACGTTGTCGACAACGTTTTGTTTTTATTTATTAACATGTTTCACAAAGCCATTTCGGTAGATTCTATTAAAGTATTTAAAGTAATTCTTTGAAGCAAAACTTGAAATATAGTAATTACATCAAAGCAGAAGTAGAGAATCCACCTCCCATCCAATGGATTTATTCTTCCTGCCCTGGCCTTGCTCTTAGCGTAGTACCTTACAATTGTACATGGCAAGCCCTAACGGGTAAAGAGTTAAGAGTCGCAAAAAATTTTGAAACAAAGTACTGCCTTACATGCAGGAGAGACGCCTTTTTCCCGATTATAAGGTGAGAAAAGTAAATGTGTGCACTTTCTTTCTTACACATTAAATAAAGTAATTATTATAATTTTAAAAGCAAAAGCAAATTTCAAGCTATAAAACCTTAAAATATAAACCTGAAATACTACCTTGCTCTTGCAGAGACGACGTGCATTAGTGGTCCAAAATTCTTTTTAAGTAGGTACAGGATTTGCTGATGCCAAAATTAGCACATTTTTCATTAAATTACTCTGACCAACTTTCACCATCAATATTATGGTCCTCCTAATTTCAACATTTTCTATGGACAGATTATTTTAAGTATTTTAAATACAATTGAACTATGATTTAATTACAAATTTTCACTAAATTACTTTTAATAAAAAGTTGTCGGTATCTTATCAACTTGGCAAATTGGAGGCATACATATTAAGGTGCGTGCATATTTTTTCTTAAATCTACGTTGAAATTCATCTCACGGCAAAGAAGCAGGTTCCCCTAGTCCTTAAGGACACCTATTCTTCTAAACAACTAGACATTTTTTTCTAAATTGGGCCTTTTTCAAGGTAGTCGTATATCCTCTCTAGTCTTTTCACAACCTTAGAAAAGGTAACGTATCTTTGACAGAGAAAATTTAAAGTAATCTGCCTCCTGAAGGAAATCTAGACAACAATTTTATTTGTACATCAATGGAGTTTCCTCTGTACATAGGCATAATATGTACACCTAAATACCGCAACCCTCCTGTAAGGTTATAATTTTCTTTGATAAGGCCTGATAGAATTTTACGATATTTCTGCCAAGAAAACGACCCCAATGGAGATAATTTGTCTCCTGAATTACCAAGAGCTGAAGATCTCCAGAGGGGTGTACGAAAATATGATTTCTGGATGTTTGCGTGTTTATGGCCTACGTGATAATGAAAAGTCATCGCAGAAAATTGAAATTGCTCAATATATTCTCCATATGGCTATGGGACATGAGGCTGTCCTGGCTGTAGGCAACAATGGATGAACATTCTTGACATTTCATTGACATAACTTACAAGATTCGATATGGATAATTTTATGCTAGCTTACGTATCAACAAAAAATTGAAAATATAATGTGTGAAGGAAAATTATGCCGCAGCGCGGTACTTACTGCACTTGAGACGTTTATATTTTTTCTCAAGATTTTTTATTGAGCAGCATAGATGTTATTTATGTATATGACACACATCTAGCATAAATTATGATTTTAGGAAAGCTTAAAGGTGTTTTAAATTCAATTTTTAATAAATTTTTCTTTTTTGTCCAGAGAAATTAGACAAATTAAGTTAAATTTTTGATATTGTCAAAAATTACTCAGAACTATACAAGGGGTTTCAGATGTGATGTGCCAAAATGAGTGGGGTGATAGATCTCACCTAGTTAAACAAACAATTGTATGGCAGGGAAGGGGGCAATCTCAACCGTTTAGGAGTTACAGGGTGATTCATAAATTTAAGTTTTTAATGGTATGCACATTACTCTTTTATTTTTATCTTTTGATCTAAGGAACACAGCGACATCAAACAAGCGCTAAAAACTACTATTCGAATGACCTTTCCAAAAAGGTGTAACATGGCAGTGAAGATAAATTATTAGAAAAACCGCATTCTTAGAAATCCCTGACTACCTAATTATTTTATTGCACTTTAGGTAGGAAATTCTTTAAGTAAACAACATTTTTAAGAAAATGTTTGTTTTGGGTTAACGCACTGAAAGAAATAATTCGTTTGAACACCTTTTGCTGCAAAAGTATTTGTTTGCCTTAAACGAAAACGCTTAGCGCAAATAATACATTATTTGTATCAAAAGCAAGTATTTGCAGCAAATCTTTAATTTATTCGCAGGAAATCAAGGTTCAAATCCGACAAATTTTATTTAGTGGAAACGAAAATTCGATTTGCAGCTAACAAATTTTTAATAACTCGCGTTTAAAGCAAATGAATTGCCATATCAGACTTAATTTGCGGCAAATAAAAGAATTTTCCCTGCAGTTACTTCACTTTTGCAGCAATTGTTAAAGTTTTTGTAGCAAATACCGAATATGTATGTAATTTTAATCTGCAAATTTTAAGATGCGGTATTTTTAAAATGTGTAATGTGTGTAATTTAGTGTTTTCAAATCAATTCTTGCAGGGCGAATCCCTCCATTTTAGAACTATCGCCTCTGTAATTAGAATAAAATACAGACGTTAAGAATTACAAACAGTTTAATGCGTATACGAATTTTTGATATCAATTAGTTCTTAGTTTCTTGAAACGAAGCAAATACATGCTAAAATTTTTAAAGGCTTACCTAAAGAAGTTTTATTTGTGTTAACTTAAATACAGTTACTATATGTCGTGCATTTTTGTTTTACTTTCGGCAAATTAACGTTACGGGAGTATGCAAGAATTTTATTTTAATTTTTCAAAATTCGTAGCATGAAGAGTAACCATTCTTCGGTTTACTGCTAAATTATGTTTGTATTAAATTCGAACTCCATCAGCACATTATTTATTTATTCTTTTTATACCAAAGCCCAAATGTGTCTGGCGCCTATACTATGTGTTCCTTTAATAAACTGTCTTCAGATATTGATGAGTTTCTAAAAATATCTAGGTACCTCTACTAAATTTGTTCTAGCAGGCGATTTTATCGTCCACTATACACAGTGGCTGAAACATTCTTCCACCGTAAGCCTATCTATAAGACATATCGAGTTACTCAGAGAGTCCTTTAATTTGCATTAACTGGTTGAGTGCTCGAATCTTGTTCCTGATACATTGGGTCACAACCTGCATCTTTTAAATCTTTTTACTGATATCATATCTAGACAAATACTCGGTTTCGGAAACGCCTCCCTTGGGAAATTCAGACCATTATCTAGTCTCCGTCCAATTTTCCACCTCTCTGATAACGACTAATCAAAATTCCGCTAAAAGGTTAGTGAGGCATTATAAAAATGCTAGACTGAACTGATTGCTTTTCTTAACCATAGTACCGCATATATTTTGAACATCCTATGGTTTCTGATGCATCGATTTATTCCTCATAGCTTCAAAATCATCAAACGAACTATTGGGTTCAAGAATGATTGTTTCGCAATAGAAATAAGAAAAACCAGCATTCCAAGCATACAAACTGTGCCCTTATGAGAAAATGGGATGTATCTATAGTGATGCACGAAATAGTTGAAAATTATTGATTAATCGGGCAAAGTTCAACTTCGACCAGAATGTCAGACGGAAGGATTTTGCTACTCAGAAGGGTTATAAGGGCTTCTTGTGTCCAGTAAAAACCGTACAAAACAATTTTACTTGTGCGAGCTGTGCGGAAAAAAGGAAAGGTGCCGGAATTAAAAACGCCCAATACAAATCCAAAATTCAAATATTTATTTGAAAATTCATAAAAGAAATTCAGAAATTCAGGGCAATAACTTAATCCTAATATGACAGTCAATAAATTCAACGATAATAAACTTAATACAAATAATCATTCAATAATTCATTTAATTTTAATGTGTTTGTTTATATAGGAAGCATTTATAAAATGACTTAACATTACCTGTTCTTCAATAGCACCACTTGTTTATAATGGAAATATTTGTACTAGATCTTTGGAATTTTGCTCCTAATTCCTACCTGCCACCTTCATCTCAGTCTCTTCCATCTCCATCGCAGTGCACTAGCAGGCAAAGACGTTACAAAGCTATTGTAGCTGGTGTTTTCTCGCCGCTGGTTGTAAATTGCTGCGCTTAGTTTTAGCTTAACCTCTCCATAAACTCTTTTCCCTGTCATACACAACCGGAGTTTTCCATATGCGTGGGAACTTGTTTATGTTCAGCCGATATCTAAAACAGGACATTCATGCGACTCCTCTTACGGCAGACCGATTGCACTTACTTCGGTTCTTTAGAATTACTCATCAACTCTCAGTTGATGAAATATCTAGAAATTAATCATCTTATCAACGATTGCCAGTACGGTTCCTGTACTGGCCGCTCAACCAGAGACCTACTAACTGCTCTGACGGACTGTTGGAGTCATTGTCTCAATAACTTTGAAGAGTCCGAAATTGTACCTCTTGATAATTCAAACGCTTTTGATAGAGTCTGACATGCTGCCCATCTAGCTAAAATTCAAGCATTTTAGTCTTTATCCCCACCTCTCTAAATGGATAGAGAGTTTACTGTCAGGCCGTTTAATTCGTGTGATAATAGACGGAATGACATCTTAACCCTACGAAATAAATGTTCTTCAGGGTTCAGTTTTTTCTTTTATTAATGAGACTTTCTGCTACACACAATCCTATTCATAGCTTCGCCGAAGACAGCACCTCTTTTGAGTCTGTAATAAATTCTCGAAGGAACTCTACAGAGATCAATCGAGAACGCATATTTGGATCATTAAAGAACGACATTTCTGCGATCCTCGTTTGAGGCAGAGCAAATCGTTTTATGTTTAAAGCGTTCAAACCCAATTCTGTTTTATGTCGCTTAAAAAACACCCAGCCCACTCTTAGCTGGACCGATTATATACTTGCAGTGGCTAAAAATCGATGAAACGCTTGGGTTTTGTACAAAGATGTTAAGAGTGTTTCACTCCGACTGACTTGGCGCTGATCTACAAGTCCCACATCAGGCCTAGACGCGAATATACTTCCCATATTTTGACAGGGGCGGGACATACCGCACTTTCCGCGTTAGGAAAAGTTCAAAGAAAGGCTATTAAACTTATCGTCGACTCCACAATTTCTGAGACGGAATGTCTGTTGCCGCTCACTCTCAATTTCTAAGGCCATTGTTCTAACAAAATTTCTAGTCTGATTCTTTGTAGATACATTATATTGCGCGATATAAGATCTTCATTTCGTTCCCACCCCTATACCTATACCCAAGTCAAATTTGGACCGAACGTCAAATTTCGGGAATCTTTTCACTGTTTTTCTCTCCCGAAACTTTCAAACGAGGCATACATCACTCAACCTTTTAATCCCAATCCCTTGCCCTTAATTCCTTTCCCGCCAAGGCTGTGCTTTAGTATTATATAGCATCCCCTGAGGTTTGGTATTATCATACAAAAAAAAAAACAGTCGTCGTCACAAAGTCACTCCAAAGTATCCGAGGCATACTAGTCGTCTCGGATAAATTGGTTACGAACCTACCCCTCTTATCCCGAGAGTGTATTTTTATACAGCAAAAATTCTCACTAAGCCGAAGTGCTCTAGAGTAATGAGTTTTACCTAATGTGATAGCATGTCCCGTTGTCCCCAAATCACAGCTCTAGGACACCAAAATGCTATATTTTCTGAAAAAGAGCAAAATGTGATATGTCGGCGAAAAAAAACATATAGTTGACATGACAAAAACAGTGTTTTTGCACTTTTAGGTTAGAATATCTAAAAAATCTGACGGGATAAAGAAATTCTGAGCCCAGATTCGGTTTCAGCAGGAGAAATTACTTCGGAAACACCTATTCATTGTCTAGGGGAAAATTTTTCAAAATTTCGCAAGCCTGTGATAATCCGTCGACAGCGCCTAGTAGTGCGGCGGTAGCGGCCTGCGCAGTACGTGTTCCACGTAAAACATATAATGCAAGTTGGTCAGAAAATTACAAAAAAATTACAAACAATTGCAAAATTTAAGTTAATCAAAAAGTACTCCCGATCAGCTAAGGGTAGAATGTTGCAAACACTTCTGCAACTGTTTAAAGAGTATTTCCGTTAATAAATAAAATATCGACGGTAGAGACAATTCAACTGGAAGTTTTTTCGTTAAAATCAATGTTGCTTGTTAAATACAATTTAAGTTTCACTTCTATCGAGTTTTACAATTATCTAAAGTCATCGCCAATCCTAAAGAAAATTCTTACACAAAATGAATAAAGTTTTAAAAATACAGAAACCCAGTATATATCTGACGAAATCGGCTACTAAATTAAAAATGTTTGATAACGATTTGTTATGGATGCGGTAACCTGGGGATGCGGTAACCTGGAAACAAAATGAAATTTGAAATAAAACTTTTTTTTTAGGTATGACAACATAATTACCTGTGTTTACTGTCCTCACTGCGTTCACCATCGAGAGATTTGAGTGATTCTGCAAAGATTTTTGCTTTAATTTCAGGTACACGTATAAGATCGAAGATGCAATACTTACGTATTTTTGTGTGGCCGGAAACATCAACTTGGATCTTGATTACGATCCTGCAGAACGCTCTTTATTATTGTTGAGTCACGATATTTCCTATTTAAAGCAGAACTTACATTTTACTTTCGATGTTCAAGCTTTTGAGAAAACATAAATTAAAGTTTTGCCTTGCCCGGTTATTTAGACAGCGGAAGTCGCTTACCTGGATTTTTGTTCTTAAATATTGCAACTGAAAAGATGGAACCATATTCGCTTCGTTGGTATGTTCTTTTAAAAAAGTTTTCCTCCTTTTCTGGAGGTCACCGTCGCGGGATCTGGATGACCTAAAATTAGAAATAAGTAGATTAAGTTTATTTGAAATAATTAATACAAAAGTAGAGTAATTGAAACAATAAATATAAAAGTAGAGTAGTAGTAGTAAAATTAGAAATGGTGACGCACAATATGTTAATTTGATTATTCGCGAAATACAAAAGCTGCCGTACTTATTCGTCCCTGAAAGCAAAGAAGATAAAATAATAGAAAAGAACAAAACACTTACCTGATCCAGTCTTCTTCAGAATCCAGGAACATCACACAAAAAAAACACGCAACATCACATAACCTCTACATCGACAGGTAAAACACCGATTTACGTAGATAACTTTAATATCCCGGAAATATCACGAACGTTACTAGAGTGACCGTAACCCAAAGTAAACGTTGGAAACAACCCCACCTGAGAAAAATTAACAACAGGAGAAGAAATCGTACATGTACCTGTCAATGTGAAAGAATATTGCATAAAAACGCATAATTTCGCAAAAGGGGAATTTTTCGGAAAACGACAAATGTATCTACGAGTCACAAATAATATTTTATGAGTAAAACTATTAGTGGGCGGAAGTTTCAATACGGGTGCTTTTCCAATATACTTGAAGCGGTTCACTCTGAGTTCTTTGGGAAATCTACGAGCTGTCAAGTTGTGCGAAAAGAAAGTTTTGAAGTTGGAAAATTAAAAGAAAAAAAGAAAGAAAAGAAGTTAAAGTGTGAAGGTATAATTAAAGCAAAATTTGGAACTATAAGAACCGGATTGCAGTAGAAAAATAAAAGCAATAAGAAAGGGAAGAATTAACACACCTGACGTGACACGCTTGAAAATCTTATCAAGGATTCTCATAATACGAAAAGATAAGTTCCTCTTTTAATATATGTTTGAGTTTTCCATTTTTTTCGTTAATAATTAAAAGTGAAATATTTTTCTTGTGCGGTGTCGCCAGTAGGTATAATCCACGGCTCTGTCCTCTTTTATTCTGCTCTTCTTCACTGTTATCTTCTCGTTCGTTTAGGTCTTCCTTCGATGTTCTCGGTTGGATTTTCGTCCTCTCTCGTTTCGTTGGGTGGCTTCTAAATTGACCACAGTAGTATGAAAAAGGAATTATGAGCTTAAGTTCATAAGTTGTACTTACATAGTCGCGAAATTATAATAGCACCGTTAAAAACATTATTAATGCATAGCAAATAGTCAATTTCAATGAAAAAATTGCGCTCCGAAAATGTTTCCCCCACCCCCTCGGTGATAAGGGTTGACGATAGCACAAACGTCGTCACCGTACGATGAAAAACGGGCGAGATATAGGCGATACAAGTTTTCCACCTCCCCCCCCCCCCCCCCTCCCCTTTCGGGCTATGTTGTAGGACCCTATTTTAAATGTCGATTTTCCTTTGACTTTACTAGTCAAGGCTTATGAAGTTTTGGAGTTTTGAAAAGTTATACCTCACATTAGTACATCTTCTTGAAAAGCAAAGTTAATATTGTTATTACGTAAAATTTAAAAAAATACAAGAACTAATTTTTGGAGATATTTTGTTTATTGTTTGTACCGAGAGTAAAACCTTACGTATTTACTGTTGAAGGAGTTTTTTGTCACCAGTTTCATGTTGCTAGGTTGTTCTAGTAAAAGGACCTATTAATAATAAACTGGTTCCCAAAAAAAAAAAACAAATATTTAAATGTAATAATCCCCCAGTTACTACTAACCCCTCTACTCTCCTTTAAAATTATTTTTTATTTGCCACAACGATTGTACTGATCTCTCAAATGGAAACACCCTCTATATGTAAAAAGGATAGTTGCAAGCAGAATGGTAAAATTACAATAAAATGTTTTGAGGCGTTTTATGTCCTCCTTTAGGGTAAATGTGTTTAGTTGCCGCTCCAAGCACAAGTTACGTGATAAATGCATAGACCTCTGGGCTATATAGAAAATTGAATGAGTACTAGTGAGTAGGATTTAATTGAAAGCCATCCAGAGGCATGTATGGGTTTGTTTAAATGGAAGATGTATGTTCAGACCACAATCCTTTAGCTGAACTAATGAATGAGATAAAAAAAATAAAAGACTTTATTTATTTTTTATGATGGGAGCAGAAAAGCACCAATTAATTGGATAAAATCTGAGCCTTGTGCTTTGGGAAAATTTGCTGTATGTGGAAGGAACAATTACTCAGGAACAAGAAAAATGTATGGTGTAATATGCTAAAAGGTGTTTTTGGCAAGGACTACGAAGTAGGTCATAAAAAAGGATTACTCAAAATGAATATCTTCTTCTCCCTAAAGTGAACTAATTACGAAAAATATTTGAAAAGTGTAATAAACTTCTTCTAAAGCTGAGTTTGTATTTTGATAGTAATGGTAGGAAGCATTAGTAAATTTTAGGGATTTTGAGAAAGTTTCGTAAGAAATAATTTAAATTTAAAAGAAGTTCAAAGGCAAATGTTATTTTATTTTAAGTAATATAGAGTTTTCCAAAAACCGCTTTATGATTTCCAATGTGAATGACTCTTTAAGGTCTTTTGGGTCTGAGCAATCAATTCGCCATTTAGTTAAGAGAATTGATGAACTGGTTGGATTAATAATATACCAAAAGGTAGTAGACCAAGAAGTGCATATTCAAATGATAACATTAATGCTCTTTGTGAAAATGTTTAAATTAAACTGTCAACAACCACGGCCCCATCTCCCAATAGTAAATTGGCTGTCTTAAACAGGGAAACGGAACCGAGTTTCGTCGATGCCACATGAAAGGATGTTATCTTCTGGATAGAGGGTCTCATGGGGTTGGCAGATAGGGTTAAGTTATTGGACCACAGGGCCATAACATTTGACATTCGCTATGGGCCCCACGTAGAGTGCAACGAGAAGATGGTCAGGATTCCTAAAAATATGAACAGGTTGAAATACCACCAAGTGTTGAAAAATAAGCTACATACCATCTGAAGTAATGAGAATAGTTAAAACTACGACTAAAATCTAGTTAAAGCTGCATTATCTGCAGTCAGCTATGGAAGAAGGGTATCGTAGAGCATTTAATCTTAGTGGTAGAAAGGAGCCTATCTCGCTGGTGGGACTGGACTCACTAAAGAAAGCAGGTACGAAGTCCTTTAACCAAATCATAAGAGGTTCCCGCAGGCTTGGAACAATTACAATGCTCTCAAGAGAGCAATGGAAAGAACTATAAGTCGGAGGAAAAGAGAGGTGTAGTGGGATTTCTCCTCGAAGACTAGGAGCATTTCTGATATCTGTCGCCTTCAGAAAATGATTTCTGATAACCCGGTCTTTAGATTCGGATTCATTCGTCGCAGGACGGAAAGGATGTTGGATGCACCGGGCGAGACGAATGAGATCCTGCTGGAGGCCCACTTATCAGAAATCCTCAAATCTGACATGTCATGGATACTCAAAAAAACAGGAGCACATGTAATGGAGAAGATTGCAGTTGAACGTATGTTGATCCTGGAGGAGGAGCGATCAATGGAATCGTTTGCTCCATTTTAGTCAGCGGGACCAGATGACATATTCCCGGCACTGTATTCGTGGCAGCTAGACCAGCGGATATGATGACCTACGTGACATCATTCTAAACTGAATATGGTCCCTAAGCAGCACTGCTTGGTTATTACTTCGTCTTATAAGCATGAAAGGGACATAAAGTCATAACCTGTGACTTCCATAATAACTCCTCTTCTAGGTCTGATGATAACGTGGTAATATACTATAATACCATTTTATATCTACTTATAGTTGCAAGAACAAGAAAAATTGTGGTTATATATAAGTAGTTGAACTAACGTAAGTATTATTACTTGAATTATGACTTTTGCGGATTCAGGGTTCCGCTAAAGGGGGGGGGGGGGGGGCAATTTCTTCATTTTGTATTTGTGGGTGTTATAATCCGATAAAATTAAAAAAGAGGTGTACTAAATTCATGAACTTCGGAGAAAATTTGGATAAATGCTGAATTTTAGGTAATCGCAAAACATTTTCTTTTTCACTTTTGGAAGTGACTGTACCTGAAATGGTAGGAGTTTGATCAACATTTTTGACAATCTTGAAAAATTCATTGGGATAGTAGGGTAGATCAAAAGATAAAAATAAAAGAGTAATGTGCATACAATGAAAAACTGAAATTTATGAATCGCCCTGTAACTCCCAAACTGTTGAAATTGCCCCCCCACCCTGCCATACAATTTTTTGTTTGGCTTTGTGAGATCTATGACCCCACTCATTTTGGCGCGTCAAATCTGAAACATACTGTATTTTCTACTAAAGTAGGCCATACACGATCAATTCTACCGTCAAGTCTGCATTGGACTGGCGTCCAGTGTGCAGCGCATCCATAGAGACCACTCACGATCAAGTTTACCGTCCACTTTGCATGATGCCGCACTAGTTGAAATCATGGCGTCCCCAGTGGCGGACGACGCCGCGTAAGCCATCCTAGGCTTATTGCTCGCAATTAAGAACCGAAAAGAAAAATCGTTCGCATGCAGATGCCGACTAACGTCATGCATATTTGACCGCTCATACACACGTTCAAGTTTGCATCACGCTGCAGGCTTGATCAAGTCTGCAGAATCGAAATTCGATTTTTCCTTCATGTAGACTTGTCATGAACAATGATAGCCATACACCGTCAAGTATACTGGACGCCGCGTCAAGTCCGCTGCAGACTTGACGGCAGACTTGATCGTGTATGGCCTGCATAAGGATGGCCGACACTGATACCGATATCTGGATTATTGTTGAAGCTCGTGTATTTAGCAGAATTCAAAATTGGGAAACGAAATACAAATTACCTTGAAAGCGTTAATTTGGAAAAAAAAATTTGCTATAAACTGCATTGCCTTTATTAGGCACGGGTGATTCCTAAAATTCCCTAATGAATTGTTTCAAAGTAAAGTTAAAACCGGTTATTTTAAAAGGCAGAATGCTTATTTAGTTTGTATTTTTTAAATTAAATTTCTAAAATATGTGAATAAATACTTTATTTACTTTCTCACTCACAAATATACAATAAAACTGTAATTTTTTTAACAATAACGTGAAATGTTTTCCACTCGTTTGTTAAATTTTTTTTTTTATAAATTAAAGACGACATTAATGTAATGCTGAATATTACAAAAGATATGAAATAAAAAAATGTTCCTATGTTTTGCTAACTCTAGCATTTCTTATGGTATTTTCATTTGTACTACATATATCTGTCGCCGGTCGAGCCTAAACTAACGACTTACGTTGCTATAAGGATTTCTCAACAGGGTTAGCAATAGAAACTTTAACATTGGAATTACTTAAAAACAATAACATTAAAAACAAGTCATTAGTCTTTGAAGCCACATATGTTATTTTACTTTTACTGAATGATTTTTCAATATTTAGAAAAGAGGGCTACTAATCAGATAATTTGCAATTTTTATGATATATAAATAGCTTATATAGCGGATATTTGATGGTATCGATATTTCTGGACTAATAATATTGATGTCGATATATCGATAATTTTCTAACTATCGCCCATTCGTAGTCTGTATGATAGACGACAGTTATTTGTTATTCAAGACTTTGACTAAATTGCTCAGTTCCATCATGGACGCCATACTGTTCATACGCATTTTAGTCAACCCGCTCTGCGAGATCTTTATGGGGCGACATCGGAACTCAGTAAGTCATCAAATAAATAAATTAATATCATTATAAACGAAATTTAAAAATCAAGCGATTTATCGTTATCTAAAAACACGCGGTTAAAAATTGTTCTGAAAAATTAAGTTGCGCAAATTAAAAGCTGAAATAGCAAAATAAAATCATAAAATCTTTAATGCTTAAACTCATAAACCTACAATTACTTCATAATAATACTAAATATAATATAAAAGTGACAAAATTCAAATCAATGATTTACCGTTATCTAAAAACACGCAGTTAAAAGCGTCCTGAATAATAAGTTACGCAAATTTAAGGCTTAATAGCAAATAAATCATAAAATCGTTAATGTTTTAACCTCATAATTGTAGGTTTATGAAAATATTAACGATATTATGATACTTCATATTAATACTATAAATAATATTAAAGTGACACAATATAAATCAAGTGATTAAATATACAGTGACCTAAAAACGCGTACATATACGCATAGAACCAAAAGTGGTTTATAAAAACCGAAATACATAAATCTCACAATAAAGTGAATATTAATTTACCATTGAACGATGGCCGGAGACTCACCTAATAATGATATAGGAAAAAATCCCGGACTTCCACAACAATAGTAGAAGAAGAAGAAGAAGAAGATTATAGTGCTCGATACAGCGGTTGCACTTATTGACAACTTATTATTAGAACTTGTCATGACAAATAAATTATGGCCATTGTACAATAAGTTTGACATAAAACATAATTACACAAAACTTTATAAAATTTGTCAAATGTTAGCAATTGTCGCTCTTGTCAGTTTTATGAAATAGGCTCCTTATTGCACTATATTTGGAAACTCTCCGATATTTACTATTTTTAACGGACTTCCCAAAAATAAAGAGGTTCTAAGTTCGATATATATTTTTTTATGTCTGACCGGGCGGGCATATACTTCGTAACGCGTTGACCGATTTTGATGATTTTTTTGTTGGGTAGAGCATGTTGTAGAGGATGGACCGATTTGGATAATTCTTTTTCTGTTGGGCAGAGTATCGTAACGTGCACGAGGTATGAAACGAAAATGGAAATAGTCAACCGTGTAATGCGCATACCGCAGGTGGCCAGAAATCAGTAAAAGGAAATGTCAAACGGGGATAGTCAAGGACAACTCGAATCCATGTTGAATATGTGAGGTGAAAATGTGTAAGGGAAATATCTAGAACTAAGTGACTGAACTTTTTAGAATTAAGCTAAGTAGTATAAATAGGGCTGAGCAGTAGCCTAGTTAAATTAGTTGTGATTTAGACTGCGAGGTGTTTACATGTGATAATGGGAATAGTTAGTTGTATTTTAACCAGTGAAATGAAAAATCTAAATATAGGTCGCAAATTGAAGGCCTTACGTGTTCAAGACTTGAAGGAAGAATTAAGTAAACGTTCCCTACCTACGAATGGAAATAAATTTGCCCTGGTAGCGTTACTACAAGAAGTCATGGAAAAGGAAGGAAAGGATCCAGAGGTTTTTGTTTTTGAAGACGACCTCGAAATTACTCCAAGCATGACAGATCTTTTCAACTTAACTTAACTCATCAATGGAAGAACAGAAAGCATTGATGGCGGAACAGAAGAATTAATTAGCCGAGTTGAAATCGCCACTGGAAGCATCAATGGCTGAACAGAAATCATTAACGGCAGAGTTGAAATCGGCGATGGAAGCATCCATAACTGAATTAAAGGCATCAATGGAAGAACAGGAGCGGAACTTAAATCCTCGGTCGAAGAAGTGAAAGTTGAAAAAGAAATTTCGGTGCGAAAACAGTTTGAGGCTTTAAAATCAGCTGTTGATATGAAACTTGACAATATTGAGAAAAGATTAGAAGAAGTAGAAATTTCTGGACAAATGAATGTTACACAAGTTAAAGGCGATATAGAAGCAATAAGGAATGAGCTGGAGATCGTCAAGAAAAAGCAATCAGGAGTTTTATCTAAAGACGTAACCGTAAATAAAAGAATTCATCCTCCAACATTTGATGGTCAAACTCCCTGGCAGACATACGGATTACAGTGCAAGACAGCAGCGGTAGTACATTTTTGGACTGATGAGGAAAAAGCTACAGCTTTAATCGTGGTATAA
This sequence comes from Leptarthrus brevirostris, assembly GCA_964036015.1. Classification (NCBI taxonomy): domain Eukaryota; kingdom Metazoa; phylum Arthropoda; class Insecta; order Diptera; family Asilidae; genus Leptarthrus; species Leptarthrus brevirostris. The sequence continues at coordinate 88,481,337 of OZ038373.1, read as the reverse complement.
TTATTCATCTCTAATACAAGCCTTAGAATTGCGGTATGGAAACCAGCACATGCAAGAAGTCTACCGTCTACAGCTACGGAGTCGAACACAGAAACATGGAGAGACGTTGCAGCAGTTATGTGTGGACATAAAAAGGCTGACACATTTGGCTTACCCCATGTTTAGCCAAGATTATGTTTATCGAATCACTTGCAGATCGTTACTTGCAGCAAGCTGTACGACTGTCCGGAAAGAGCACTAACGCTGAGGTTTTGGCTTGCGTTCTGGCTTGGAAGGCAGCAAAACAAGCCTCCAGAGGACCTCGGTACAAAACAGAAGAAACCGAAATAAAATATATTTGTTACCGACACAATACCCACGTCAACCGCGGCCGTCCTAGATGTTGGACATGCGGCCAGGAAGGTCATCTCCAAAGAGATTGCACGAAGCAAAGGAGATCAACCTTTCCGGGATATGACACGAGGAATATTGGTTGTACAAAGTGCAACAGAAGGGAGCAAGAATAATTTGGATTGAAGAGAGGTACCGATTGGAACAACGAAGCTAAATCGCCCAGTCAAAAGTACAGATGCTGGTCCTGCGGTAACCTGCAAAGCGATTGCAGAAGGAAGACCCTTGATCACTTGTCAGAGAAGTACAGTACAATGAAAGGTGCCCAAAACGATGGGGGTGTTTTGAGAGGACATCGATGGCGAAGTACTAACGAAGAGCAGCGAATGAAGAAAGAAATGTTACAAAGTGAAAACGAGTCAAGATCTTGCTGGAAATGCCGAGTACAAGACCAATTTGGACATTGAGAAATATGGCAATGCATCACCAGAGGAGAAGATTGAACCTGTGCAAAGCGGAACTACAGCCTATTGATCAAGAAATACAAAATTTAAAGGACGCACTGGAAACGTCACTAAAAGACGATTCTGAAAAGGAGGTAGTACTTAAAGAATGTGACGTTAGCGAGGAAACTAACATGCCAACGGTTCATGCTGGAGACGATGAGATTATTCAACTACGACATAAATTGAAGGAGGCGGAATAATGAAATCAAAGTCTACGTTCTCAACAGGAGTAGCTTTCATGGTACTACAGGGATCTTCAGCAACATAGTAGCTAGCTAGAAGATAAGTCTGAAAATATGCAAGCAAAGCGCGAAGAGAGAGCCAACATGAAGGAATTCGAGATAAGTGGCCTTAATTCTTTGTTCGAAGAAGAGAAATCTCATAGACAACTAGAGAAGCAGTTGAATCTAAGCAACAGTTCCCACAAGGTACAAAGGCCAAGGAAAGATTATTAAAACAGAAGAATTGTAGAAAAGCCATTGAGGATAAAAGCTGTTCGGGACGGGGTGCGTGGACTTTGTAATGCGTGGACTAATTTGGATAGTTCTTTTGCTGCTGTACAGAGTAGAAGACATTTAAAAGTGAAAAATAAAATAGTTTTTAAAAAAATGTTTAACCGGCTTCACGAAAAACGCTAAAAAGCATAACATTATTTTTAATTTTATATCTATTCCGACATTTTGAAATCAATGAAAAGCAAACAAACCAAACAACTATGTAATGTGAGCCACGGCTTCGAATCTGTGTTAGCCGAGACTCGGTGTTTGTGACCGCTGTTGCTGCTGAAATTGAACGGATGTGCCGCTTCTGAGGAAGAAGAAGGCATATTCGTTCCGTGACAGTAGCAGCAGCTAGTCAACTCACATTTAAGATAAAATTTTCCTCTTTGCAAGATTATTTCCAAATTATAAAAGCCATACATACTTGGATAATTTTCTAATTGACATACAACCTTTAAGCCATTGACGGGGAGAAATAAGAAAAAAATTTAAGGAAAAATTTCGTGCTAACCTCATTAACAGATGAGTCATTTCGGTGCCGAGAAGTGGCCAAAGCAAAAGGAAATCTCAGGAGAGCCCGATGATAGAGTGCGCAATTCCACCCCGAAACAATTTTTTTTCAATTTTCTGTAGATATCAGAAAGTGCAAGCGTCGCAGGTAATTTCATTACAACTCAATTGCATACAAATTTAATTCAGGGTGCTTATCGTTAACAGCTCGAGGACGTAGAAACGCTCATACAGCGCTGCGTACAAGGAACAACGATTTTAATCGTAGTGGATCACTACTTTGGTATGAGGCACGCTCAAAATTCCTTGCATCATTTTGGATTATAACGGGCCACTTTTGGGATATTTTGAGCTAAAGTGCACCGTTTATCGCATCCCAAAATTGCCACAAATAAGTCGTCCAGAGTTTATAAATATCTGGAAAGGATTCAGGCGACCCATTTGATACTGACAGATGTCTTGGCGAATCCTCAAATATTGGACTTTGCCTGTATCCAGTAGCACCATCAGCATCTGTTAGTCCAACGGATTCATTACGTGACGGATCAACAAGAAGCTCGGTATGTAGTCAGATTGTCCTTTAAAACAATATTTAATAGATCCTATGTAAGTAGAGTTAAAAATTTATTAAAATTTATACAACCTTAAACTTAAATGAAATAAGAAAAAAAAAGATAAGGTACTTTAGACGGCAGTGTCATTTTTTCTCGGTACATTAAATGTTTTTTGAATAATCCCTTCCTTTCGTCAAATTATGAGGAAGATTTGTTATAAAATTAAATAATTTTTGACGTAATTTTATAATTACGTAGGCAAGTGTAGTATATCTCATTCTCTCATGGAATGATTTAGCTGAATTAAAGGTACAAAAAGGCAATAACAGTAGCACTTTTTGGCTCGAACCTAGAAATTCACTGTAAAGAAAACCAACACAACCTCACATCAAAGTAATTAAAATCAAAATTAGTACCAGTACAGTCTTAGATTGAACGCAGTGAGAACATTCCAGTTTTTTTGTAGCTCGTTTATTTAGTTTTTAATATATAGTAATATATTCATAACAAATCTATATTTAGCACATAAAAATTTAAGCGGAAATAATGAAAAATTTATTATATAACAGTTCAACTTCAATTTACGGTTGATCATGCTTATAGAGCAATTAGTCTCTTTGATTCGTCATAGCACTTGGTGTCATGCGTTAGCGATCTAGCGCTAGATATCTGCCTCCTCGCGACTTCTTAGATATATTAGTTCACGGCCATCGCAGTTTCATTCAAATTAGCTCGGTTGCATAAAAAAGAAAAAAACTAACAAATTGCTCTTAGTATCCGGGTAATCTCAGACATTATTGTATTAGTCGAATCCAGCCTACTAATGGACTTTAAATACTATCGTAGGTTTATAAGACCTAATTCACAGGGTCAGTTCATTTTTCATTCGTTAAGCATCTGAGGATAGGCTTAATTACTTAGTTGTCAATTTACCAGGAAGTTGTTGGAAATATAGTAATAAGGTAGAAAGACTGAATATAATATGGCTAATTATATGAGCTAAATTTCATTTGTCAGTTCAAGATGGTTCAGTGCGGCTAAGAGTAACAGGTAACACCAAGCCTATTATTCTTTCTTTTATCTGTTTCTGGTTTTTTTGTGATTTGTGGCAGACCTGAAAGTAGGACTCCACAACCTTCTTTCGCCACAGGCACGCGAACTTCTGTTTGCAATGTGTGATAGGATGTTCAAGGAGTCACACACTTACACTTGAACAACTCGCGGCAACTTCATGTTGCTAAATCACGCGCACACATTACAACTGCAACAAAAGTATTTAATCGTTCTTCCTAATGATCCCGTGAGCTGAAACGTTCAGGTAGTTTTATGTAATATCTTGCGGTTTGTTTAATTTACTCCGACTTCAAAATTTCGTAAAAGATATAAAATTAAAAATTATTTTACTTTTTGTGAAGTCAGGTCAACTTTTTTTATAAATCTATTGTATTTTTCACTTTTAGTGTCAATCTATTGTATTTTTCACTTTTAGCGTCATAAAGTTAGGTTCAACCCCCTACCCCTATCCCACCAACATTTTTTTCACGCGATATCAATCAGAGAACATACTCAACCCAACAGAAAAAGAATCATCAAAATCGGTCCACACGTTACGAAGTTAGACTACCCCTCCCCCACCCTAGGCCAAATTTTTTATCCTGTTAGCAATGGGGGATCATTACAAACGCGTTACAAAATTAGGTTAAAACCCCCTCTCTCCCCCTCACCTACACCACACAAAAAATTTTTTTGACATGGTACCAATCGGTGAATATACTCTACCCAAAAAGAAGATTCATCAAAATCGGTCAACGCGGTACGATGTTATGCCCGGTCAGACATAAAAAAAATAAACGACGAACTTAGAACCTCTTTGTTTTTGGGAAGTCGGTTAAAAAGTGGTAAAACTTTCGCGCAAAAAATCAATGAACTTAAGCTATACATCAGATAAAGCAAAAGTTTGCAAGATGTCTACAAAATTCGCTACATGAAAATTATATTTTACAGGCTTACTATCCCTTTTTTCAGAAGCCACCTGTATAGATATTAATATTTACTCATATGTACGTGTGAGTAAATATTAATATCTACACAGATAGCTTTATGATGCAAATCTGTTCGAGACAAATAAGCTACTTCAGAAACCACATCAGATGCATTATGTTCAGTAAGTACTCGATCTTAATCTACTCAATTCATTTGGAACAGTGTTAACCTGATACAAATTAAGAGCGGATATTAAGTTCATAACGAAAGGTTCTAACTCATTGGTTCAAAATATTAATTAATTTAATGCTTTTATATGACTTCTACAAATATCAAAGAAACTACATGGTGGAATATAACTAGCACCGATATACATACATATAGTCTTGAAGACGATCCAATATTCACCAGAGCTTGCAAAAATTCGATTGCAGCCAATGATGCATTTACAGCAATTACTTCGCCGTCAGCCTTAGAGCGATTTGATACATCTGAGTATCTATCCCTTCTACATACATATATATTTACTACATATCTCGATTCATTAAAAATCTCACTTTTGTAGGTTCTAGAACAAAGCCATGTTTCGGTTAATACAATTATGTCATAGCTGCATTCCAGCATCGATAGATAGAAAGTTTGTAATTTAGTTTGAGGACCATTGACAATGCAGTAAAATGTGAAAAAGCTATGTAATTTAGAACTATTTGGTTGCAATACTTCAAAATAATGATATAAAGCAAAATTATTTATGGCTGAGGCTGCACTGTTACAGACAATTTATCATTTTATTTCAAATATATAGCGGAAACTGCAAATCATAACTACCGCTGGCAAAATATTATTTTTGAAGTAAGGGATGGCGGGGTTAGTTGTTACAAAAAAGGAATTTGTTTTTATTTAAATCAAAGGAAGCTATTTGTGGAAGATCCTATAATTGAAACGAAACATCTTAACAGTTTAGAATCTGCAAATATTTTCAAAAGAATTGAATTTTAAAAATTGGAGAAAATAGTGACAATTATCATCAATGCGGAATATGTCACAACTTGCCCCATAAGGGGGGTAAAAAGTTACAGAAGTGGGGCAAGTTGTTACTTACACTGTTATACATAAGGAACAATTACACTAATCACTTGTGTATATGTAGGTTTATCAACATTTATTAAAAAAAATATCACATTCGAATTCAAGTGAAAGCACATATAGAATAACTCCGTAGAAAGGTGTGACACGTGGTTGTCTAGAAGAAGAAGCACTGGTTTTTCTTTTGAGCACCTTACATGCTTAACAAAATGTTCAACAAACATTAAAAAATTTTCTGCTGTCATCCAACCGCTAGGATGTGCAGTTCCAATGCATCCTGGAGGTGAATCCGTTAGAAAATGCATTTTAAAAAATTTTCGTGGGAAAATCAAATATCTCCAATCCATATCTTCCAAATATCTTGGCATTCAAATTTGTGACGATCGAGAACTTTTGCTAGGTTATCAAAGAAATCGTTGACGTTTTTTTATTGAAAGAAGTTGCTCTACTCAGGCTAGTAGCTTCAGGTGTTCGAATCGACAAACTGTCATTTCGCCTTAAAAACAATGTCAACCAGTCTTTTGTAGCAGATCCACTGTATCCACGCTGTATTCAAAGGCTGGTTGTTTTACATCGGTTGTTGTTAGACCGTAATAAATCTTTGCGCATGTTTTGATATATGACGCTAGCTCGTTCTCTCCTTCATCTGAAAAAACCTTTCTTGGGGTCCCGTAGCCAACTAATTTTTGTGAACCAGTTGATGTAGCCGCTCGCTTTATAAAGCGTTGTAACGTCATAAAATTAATTCCGTGCAGTTCGGCTATCTTTCGTAAGGAACTCTTTCCAGCTTTTACTTCGCTTGCAGCTTGCTCATAAACCTGTACTGGTACTGTCCCCCGCTGGGTTTTCCTTTTATAAGTCTGGGGCATCGAGATATCTATTATTTAATAAAAAACCAAACATATAAATCATGATAATCAATAGAAATCTTCTAAAGACGAAGTTGTTACATGTAACAACAAACCCCGATATTTTTGTAACAATTAACCCCACCCACAGCTTTTGAGTCATGTGTCACATATATGTTCTCTTGTGTAAAAAAGAACTAAGAGAAGAACACTGGAATTGATTGTTACCCTTCCAACAGACCTTTGCATCTACTCTCAGTTTCTTACCTCTTTCCGTTTGGTGGGAGAACGAATTGAAGATACTCTCTGGGATATTACTTATTTTGCTGTAAAAGCTTTCACTCACTGCACTGACTAAAGCATACGTCCGCCACTTAAAAAATTTGGTTAACAACTGAAGTACATCTGTTGCATCATGTCTTCAAAGCCCTGAATCGATTCTGTGCGTAGTTTTCGTTTTAGTGGTAATGTAACAACTTACCCATGTAACAACTAACCCCGCCCTCCCCTACTCTAGTCAGCAAATACTCTAGGAGCCAAAATTTAAAAGTGATTAACTTCAATAAAGCCATCCCGGCATCCCTTTTGACTGGACGTTTGCAGATTAATAAATCCGTAAATATTAAAAGTTTATAAGCAACATACCTTTTTACTTCCACTTCTTGATTGTTCGGATGCCGGCCGGCGTGATATATGCAATAGGGTGGTCACAAGGTATAAGGGGTAATTTTTTTTGTCCTTTCTTTCGGGGACCCCTTGAAAAGTTGCCAATTGGCTAGAAAATATTCTTGACAAACTTTCAGCTCAATTTAATAACGTTAGCCCGTGCCTCGTTGAGGTTAAAAAAATAGCGTTTTTTAGCAAAAAATCGAAGTGATTTCTCTAAAAAAAGTTAAACCGTACGTCATAGAAACTTAATTCTTATCCCATTTTTTGGAAATTTTATTGCCCTAAAGTTTTGTTTTTATTATCTCTTGCTTGAACTTATAGATTTAATAGAAAAATGAGTTTGGAGGTGTTTTCAAAAGGAAATGCTACAAAATTCAAAGTGAAAATGAAGGAATTAGGGGAAAAGAAGAGCAAAGGAGGTATAAAAATAGTGTAACGTAAATGGGGCTCTTCGGGCTCGACGGATTAATTATTATTACACTTATTTTCAATCACGAATGTTCACAATTTTATTCACTTAAGGGGGGAAGTACATGAATGACGTTTTCTATTGTCTTAATCGATAAGTATACGCTCTAAGAATATAATTCCAAAATTCCAAAAGCCTATCTCGAAAATTGTGAAAGATATGCCACTTGAAATTGGTCGGCGCCGATCCGGCCCAGCGCGCCTGGGATCTAGGATCTCTGCTGCGCGCGTGATTCCGCTTACCGGATTTTTTTTCTGCTCTGGAATTTAGAGTGATGAATGCGACTTTGTTAAAGAGCGTTCTCGACGTTTTCAGTCCAAATACCGATTTTTCTGAGAATACCCCGATGGAGCCGATTAGCGTCCGACTTCGGTAAGTTATTTTTTCCTTCACCGCAAACTTTAAACGGCGTTTTCTCAAAACCATGTTTTTCAAATTTGCGTAAAAGATTACAAAAAAACTAGTGAACCGATTTCCTTCACACAGCAGTCATTTTAAAGGGCATAAAAAACTACTCTAGATAGACTACGGACATAGCAAAAAAATCATTTTAAGACCATTTTTGACGCGAAAATAATCAAAATTTTTGCAAAAAAAAGCAACTTTTTTTTCATGCCCGATTTTTATAGCTAATGTTCGAATTTCGAAAAGATCTTAGTCTATCTAGAATAAACAACCCCCTCGAGTATAAAAATGTTTGGTTTTTTGATTTCAGATGAAAATTGCGGCCAGGAGAATTTACGCCGATTTCGATGTCAGTTACGTCGAGTTACGAGTTACGAAACCCACCAAAAGTTGATTAATTTTTTATTTTTCAAAATCTAAAAAAAAGTTTTTTCTCTTAAAACATTGCCCTAAATACATATAATATCGATTTGATGTGGACCTTTGTCATTTTTCCAAAAATAAATCCCAAAAAAGTTCTTTTTTTTCGGCCTCTTCATGTACTTCCCCCCTTAACTTAATTAGTTCGTATAACAACTTCCTTTACACGTTTTCTTCACAATTATCTGTTTCGCTTTACTTATTTACACTTATCTCTTCACTGGTTAAAATGCAACTGACTCTTCACATTATCTCATGTAAACACTTCGCAGTCTAAATCACGACTAAATAACCTAGGCTACTGCTCAGCCCTATTCATACTACTTAGCTTAATTATAGCAAATTCAGTCACATAGTTCTAGATATTTCCGTTACACATTTTCACCTCATAGATTCACCATTGGTTCGAGTCGTCCTTGACTTTCCCCGTTTGGCATTTCCTTTTCTTGAGATCTGGCCACATGCGGCATGCGCATTACACGGTTGACTATTTCCCTTTTCGTGGCCTACCTCGTGCACGTTACATTAGTAAAAAGAGTGTTTAAATGCGTTTTATTAATTCTATTATTAAATTTTTAATTTTATTAAATTCTTAACTTTTATTATCTTGAGATTAATGTGATGATGGTTAAAATAACGTAGATTTTAAAGAGTCAGGACTGCTTGGGATAAATACAAGGTGGTTTAAAACTCAAAATTGAGCAGGAGTAATGTTCCTCTGGAATCGACACAGGAAATCGATGATGAGACTGCTAAAATTGAAGATGTTATCAGACTCGCATTCGAGGAAGCGTGTCCAAAGAAACGTTTGAAAACACTATGGAAACAGAGATGGATGAACTCTCGGCTTATGATAATGAGAAAAAGAACCAGAAAGCTATTCAATAAAGCTAATAAACACCAAAGAGATGAACTCTGGGAAGAATACAAAGCAGCACTCAGGCCATTTAAGTCTGAGTGCCGAAAAGCCCAGAGCGAATTATGAAAAATGTTTACTAGCCAAATTGAAAGCACGGGTGAGGCAGCTAGACTGAAGAAAATATTATCTAAGTCGAAAAGTCAATAAGAACTTATTGAGAACTCATCCAACATGAGGGAACCTCCTAAGAAGCTGTTGAATCGATAAGGAAAGACGCTACCCCTTGGAGATCCCAAGTTGGGATGGAAAAGGAGGAAACGAAGAAAATGTGTACTTTGAACAAGGTAAGATGGGCAATAAAATCTTTCAGCCCATATAAATCACCGGGCAGAGATGGGATTTATTCCATCATGCTACAGAAAGGAGGTAACAGACTATGGAACAAATTATACTAACTTTTTAGAGCGTGTCTAAAGTTCAGTTGTACTCCTAAAAATTGGAAACTGGCAAAGGTAATATTTCTACCCGTACCCAATAAGACGGACTATAGTAGCTTATATAGTAGACCAATTAACCTTACCTCATTCTTAATGTAAAGTCTAGAAAGACTCATAGAATGGGAAGTAAGGAAACAGATAGGCATACCCCAACTATCAAGTTGTCAACCTGCATATATGAAAGGTAGATCGGTCAATTCCGCTCTACATAGCCTGGTATATCAAGTGGAAAAGGTGTTGATATACAAAGAAGTAGTAGCGTTGGGTTGCTTCTGTGACATAGAAGGGGCCTTCAACAATGTCAGAATAGATAAGATTCTCAATAGAGAATAGGGGGGAGATCACAGTATAATCAGCTGGATCAAGTCCATGCTGGAAGACCGAATTTTCGTAATTACCAGTTGCGGAAATGAGCAATTGACCGCAGTGGTAAATATAAGAACTCCACAAGAAGAGATTCTTTCTTTTAGTTGTTTTTTTTGTTTAGTTAGCCTTGTCAGATAAAGGTCTCTACGTAATTTGTTATGCGGGCGACCTATTGATAGTAGTCAGAGGTAAGTTTGAAGAAAACTTGGGATACTTACTTCAAGAAGCAATCGCCACGACAACCTCTTGGGCGCAAGACTGAGGATTGAAGATAAACCCAGATAAGACGGAATTATGCTGCTTCACCAAAAGACAAAATGGTAGGTTCGAGCAATTTAAAAAAAATTATTTTTACATTTTCTAATATTTTAAATCCTTTTAGTGTCTAGAATAAGCCTCTAAGCCGATTTGACGAAGTTCGGAAAAATGTAAAAGTTACAGCAGATTTAGTGTGAACGCGTATCGGTAGAAAATCATGCCTGCGTTCGGGCTAAATGCAGATGCACGCGCGCCGTATTGTTTGCTCAGCAGGTATAAACATCCTTTTATTGTTCTACTTGGGCAAAATAATGTTCCTTGCATATAACAGTCAACATCAGTTTCACAGGGAAGAAGAAGGATTGCTCTATGGTCCAGGAACAGCTGATTACCTGTAAGAAACAAAAATTATATTTTCCCACTTTTTTTCTTTGTCAAACTTTAACGCGTTTTTCTCAAAACCATTTTGTTAGACACGCCGTGCAGAGTTGCAGTCCAACCATTCAACCGATTGACTTCTTTTTTCTACTAAATAAAGATTATTGAATTTAGGGGGCCATGGACCATTTTCAACAAAAAATATAAATATTTACTTTTTTTTTAACCACTATGAACACAAAAAAAGGGTAAAGAAAGTCTGCTTTTTCTTCAAACGGTCGCCATTTTTGTGTTTCAGATAAAAGAGGAAGGCAAAATCCTGCACGGCGCAGCGCGTAACACGCACTACACGGCTCCAGAAGCGCGTGGATATCTCAAAAATTTTACAATTTAAAGAATTAAAAAACATTTCTTCGTGAATTTAAATAAATGTACTTATAGTTGAAAAGGTCGAATTATATATTTACCTTCTTCTGGGAGAAAAAAATTCATAAACTTCAGCCATTTTTCAGCCCACTCGACTAAAACCTACCCTTAAAAGAAAAACAAAGCGGTAAGAGCTTTCTGGACGTGTAGAAAGGCGATAGGTAATATATGGGGACAATTACCCTATATTATCAAATGGATATACTCATGCGTAATCAGACCCATGATAACGCATGGAGCGATTGTCTGGTGGAAAGCAATGGAGTGGGAAGAAACCAAAAGATTATGGACCAGGCCCAACGTATGTGCTGTTTAGGCATAACCGGGGCTACCAGGTCAACACCCACAGGTCATTCTAAATATTACTCTACTAGAATTCTATGTTAAACAGGCGGCACCAAACTCGGTTGTACGTTTACGTATGAATAAACTGTGGAAGGAAAGGGGAATGCAAACCCAACATGAGAAGATCATCCATGTGTGTAACGGAAATACGATCAAGAAATTGTTTGAGGAAGAATATTGCTGGTAATCCCAATATGGAGGCAATATTCAAACTCATTTTCTGACAAAAAGTGAATGGGTCAACAATAGATTGATTCAAGAAAACACATTAGCGATTTACACAGACAGTTCAAAATGCGAGCGTGGCTGTGGCTCTGAAATATTATGCGAGAAACAAAACCTGGAGTTATGGAGAGGGGTAAACAATTCCTCCTCAGTTCGTCAATGTGCAATTGCAGCGATAGGAGCTAAACAACTAATAAAACGGAAAATAAGATCCTCTAGAATTGCAAAATGTACATATAGCCAGGCGTCCATCAAACCTTTAACAAACGCCGCAGTAAAATCTAAAACGATAGAGGGATGTAAGCAGGCCCGCACGCAGTTAGAGAGACAAAATTATGTCATCCTAATATACGTGCCGGAGCGCTGCGGTATCCCAGGAAATGAAAAAGCGAATGAGCTGACACAGAGGGGCGCAAATGAAGAGACTCCAATAATACTCAACCTGAACATACCCATCTATGAAATCAAAAAAGAAATTATTGAATAGGCAACGAGGAGGCACCAAGAAAATTGGGATTATTAAGCTTCACATGGCCAAACTGAAAATTCTTGTTGACCTAGTGACAGGACATGCAAGACTAAGGACTCATGTCATAAAAATGGGAGGAGCAACTCTAGTCTATGCTGGGGATGCGGGGAAGAAGACAAGATCGTATTACATGTTCTCGAGCAACGCCCAGTTCTAACGCAAAAAAGGTTTAGAATCTTAGGAACATACTACTGCGAAGATTTAGCACAAGTTAGGAAATCGGATTATAATCGAATTTATCGAACTCGTTACGGGGATCACTTTTCTCGACGATGGATTTTAAGGTACGTTGACAACCAGGGGGCGTACAAAGGGCCACTAAAGGCTTCAGTGCAAGGAAGACACACATTTTCCCCCTCTTGCAAACCAACCAACTAACCAACCATCCAAAGAGTCGGGAAAAACGCGTTCAGATACAACTTGTAACAGAAACTACCGTTTAATTTTCCCCTCTTTCCACTATTTTTTTTTAGCTTTTAAATAATGTAAATTTGTGTACCATAGTGCGGGATCAGTATTTACAAATTCTGGAGCGATTTAAAATCTCTTAAAATACTAAGGGTTCGAGGAAAAACAAAAGAATAAAATTTTTTGTTTAAGACTGATTGTTGCTTTTACATCCATATAATCACAGTCCTCTTAATCATATTTTATTTCGGACGTTAATTTTCCAATCATGCTTATATTAAAATTTTTTCCCAAAGTATATTCGAAAAATGAAAATGCGAAATATCAGATCAGATTGCAGCTGAGTTTACCACAGGATCTATGCTAGTCATGTTACATTTCAATAAAATAATTTAATTCTTCAAACTTCTTTCGAAAGATTAAAAATATTCTCAGCTAATTCACTTATTGGCATTATGTCACAGTTGTAGCACTTCTAAGCAATTCTGTTATTACTCTCCAGCACTTACAATCAAATTATCGTCACACTTAGAACATCTTTTATGGAACACTCATTTGCATACAAAACTGTTATCTTTGTCAAATAGTGTAGAGTCAAAATTAATCAAAAAGTAAATAAATTAAAGAGCCATTAGGTAACACGTCCGATCACGTCTACGTACTTGCTGCAATACTTACTGCATTTAAAATAAATGTTAGAGGTTTAAGTTACTTTGTATATAGCGGACACTAAATCACCTGCCATGTGGATCATTTGCCAAAAAATCCAAACGATTTTAGAAATACCGAAGAAAAGAGTGATATTGAAGAAAACTACCAGCACGGTTTCCTATACCTTAAGGATTCGATTGATGGAATTTATCTTACGACTTGAGCTTTAATTGAAGGTATGCAAAATAATTGCGAAAACGAACAAAAGAGACAGGAAGAAAAGTCAAGGATTCAAGAGGAATTAATAAATCGACTTGAATATATTATTAATACACCTGAACAATAATTTGGAAGCAATAATGACGAAAACACAGCACGGAGATTTTTTGAATATGGAGATATATTCTCAGAAATTACTAGAGTGGAAATATAAATTAATCAAATGTTTAAAACATCTTTTGTCCACCTGTGAATATGAATATATGCACAAGCAATAATATCATTAAAATATGTAAATCCTGAAGAAAGTTCTTAGTTATTAGAGATATGTACAAGTATTTCAAGAGAAATCAGTCAATAAATGTTAAACTGGAATCTCAGGTCATATTTCATTTTTAAATTCCTTTATTGCTAATGAGGAATTACTTCTTGTTACTAAAAATATAAAAATATTAAAAATTTTGTTCGGAATCAAAACTGTTCAAAAAACTCCAAAAATTAAAATACCGGCAAATTTATACCTTATAAGGTAATATCGAGACTCCTTGTTTTTTAATACAACTTATACCAATATGAACTTATGGCCAATAATGTAAAGATTTAGTTGCCGTCAACCATCACGTACACAGGGGGATCCCACATGTACCTAGTGGAATAACACGAACCACATTGCTGTACGTGCCGTCACTCGTAGTGCGACTACAAGCTTATTGTGGTGGCGGCTGGTGACAGACTCTTGGCACTGTCATGTATCTTCCAGGTGTGCTGGTTAATTGTAGTTGGGCGGAGGGAAGGATACTCTCTTAAATTAAATACTCCAATCCAAGGTGGAATAGCAAACGCCGAGGGATGCGTCACCAAGGTTGGAACTTGGTCTTTAGTATGCGGACTCTGGATACCTGTAGCCCTCCAGTTTCAAAAAATACTTCTCATGGCAACGGGCTTTTGACTCTTACTACCCGCTCACTCTTAGGAATCACATGGATTCTAATGAAATCTACAAATTACCCGATGTAGTTCTAAGGTCATCAAACGACGGAGACGGAGTTGGATCAATACGTTGAGCGGCAAGACCAACATGCCATGGGTCCTGGATTCGAGACCAGATGACCCCGTGAGCTTTTATTAAGAAATTCAAATAATCCACTCTGTCTAGCTCGCAGCAATGCAAAACACAAGACTCTAGTTTCCTCACTTCCCTTACCATAATTCCCTTCCGGCCAAAACCATGCTAATGCATCAAAGGGTTGTCCCCTAAAATTTGGCCACATCGTATAAAGAAAAAAAACTGTAGCCAGTGCGCTTTTCGGTTCTCTGGATGGAGCTTTTGGGTATATTTCTGGAGATGCTGGCATGGAACCAAGCCACCAAGAGTTGATGATCGAAAGTGCCACAACTTCGTCAGTGCTAAGCCGTGCTGGATAAGAAGTGGTATCTGGGAAAGAATCCTCTGATATTGATTCCATCTGCACCCTAGTGCCTGACGTAACGAAACTCCTCTGGCAGTTGGCGTGGGAGGTTCCACGAGCATCATACGGGCACCCCATTCAAACCGCACCATGACAAAGGAGCATTAGTCATAATATGCAGGTTTTGCCGAACAACAGTTAACACCGGCACTAATTCGGGAGCCCTGGGTTTTCAGTGGCCAAGTAAATTGTTTTACCACGGGAGGAGGATGGAACACGGGCGGCTATCCTTTCTAGAATCTCTTCTCTGGCTGCAGTGATATAGGTGCACAGGAAGGCTGATATGCTGGTCACCACAAACCTGTATAAGTCTACTTGAGGGGTAGGGCTTCTGAAGAAGCAAGATGATACCTATACCGAACTAGAATATATATTGCAGGTGCACTTCCCTGGATTATCTGCAGGGCCAGACTCAGTTTACCACATGGACGGTCATAAATGGTCACCTCTGAGCCCTAGGCTTTTAAGTTTGCCTGGCGTCATTTTTGACAATGGGAAGGTTAGGTTGGCAGTGGCCCCTTTTCAATCCTTTAAATTCCTTGGGGCGGATGGTATCTTCCCAGCCCTTCTCCGAAACTGCTTAGGTACCATCCTTGTTAATTTGTTTAGAGTAAGCCATAATTAGGGATACAAACCGCTCCAATGGAGAAAAGAAATGGTTTTATTTATCCCCAAACAAGGCAATAGGCGTCTATAGCGACCTAAATATTTTAGACCAATCAGTCTTACAGCCTTTTCACTTAAGACGATGAAAAGCCTACTAGACCTTCATATGAGGCGCAAACTGGACCAATCATCTCTTCTTCACTCTACTCAGTTTGCCTACACAAAAGGTAGATCAAAAAACTGCCTTACGAAATCTTGTTGCCAAGATTAATAAAGCCCTTCACTATAAAGAAATGGCATGATGTGCTTTTCGTGACCTAGAATGTGCTTTCGACAACACAAGGTATGGGTCAATATCTAGAGCTCTCGCTAGGAGGGATCTGGATTCTCATAATGTTAAGTGGGTGGATGATATGCTAAAGGAGCGGGAAATTACATCTACCTTTGTGAATTAAGACAGCTAAGGGGTGGCCACAGACGACCTCCTAAACCACCTTAGTGAGCTTGGTCACCAAGCAGTGGGATACACAGACGACCTTCCAATCATTTTACAGGAAAGTTCAGTCGACAGTCACTGATTTAATAAGGTCAGCTTTTCGCACGCTTACGAACTGGTGTGCTAAAGAAGCCCTCATTAACCCTGATCCAATCTCGACGCAAGACATTCTTGCTTCTCCATAAAATGATCAATAAGTAATTGTCCAACAGCTATAATGCAGGCGGTAATTGGACTCACTCCGATGCACATCTCTTTTATGAAATTGGCTGTAATTAGCGCCCACATGACCAAGGACTTTTTTCAGAAAATTCACGACATTCTTTCCCAAATAAGCAGATGAGGATAGCGGTGGCCAAGTCTAGCCTTAAATGATTCACTGATTGTTTAAAAAATGGAATATGCTGCTGATTTCTTTGGACCCAAAACTAGAGATTCGATTCCATTGGGTACTTGGTCCGGCGTCTTTCAAGCCGAATTCTATACAATCGAAATTAATGCTCTTATCAACGTCAAAAACTTACTGAAAAGGGCTGATATAACTTTCTTTTCTGTTAGCCAAGCAGCCCTTAAGGCTCTGTAATTTTTCTAGAGGCTTACGAAGGATTGTTTCGACACCCTCCAACAACTGGCCACCCATTACAGGGTTACGCTCTTTTAGATGTCTAGTCATTCGGAGGTCAAGGGTAACGAGATTGCCGATGAGCTGGCCAGGAAAGGCTTTTATTATCAGTGTGAAGGTCCTGAGCCCTTTTGCAGCTGGTCCTCGACAAGAGCTGTGATTGAAGATTGGGCTAGGAGTCACAAGTTGCTATACTGGAGGAATGTCCCAGGGTTTACACAGGCTAAGACACTTATTATACCCTATACTATACAAGGATACTACCGCCTTAAATAACGCAGATCTAAGGTTACTTTCAGCCTCTTTAACTGGCCATTGTGGTCTGAGATATCATCTACAACGGATAGATCTGTTCAGTGTGAGTGTTAGCTTTGTCTGGAAGACGATAAAACCAGTACGCCTAAAATGTACTCCTGTCTTGCTTTGGCATGGCTTAAAAGGGTGACCTTGAATTGGGCACAATTGGGCCCAGCTGACTTTAGATCCTGCACTGTTAAAGACCTCATTGCTTATGTAAGGCTGGCCGAGCATTTTTTGTAGTAGTAGGGTTGTGGCACAAAAGACCACCTTACCCAAAATAATGAAAAATTATCATCATTTTTGAAACGCATATAACCTTTTGTAAATCATTTTCGATTATTTCTGCACCACCTAAAACTGTCTTCAAATCATTTAAATCTATTAATGGCTCATATTAAATTCGGAGGATTTCAAATTCCCTTCACGCATATGTTTCCATTTTTCTCTTTGTATTCTTTATTAGCTTTGGCGGATCAACTTTTTTTCTTTAAATTTTTATTTTTTTATTGAATCGTAAAGTACAGAGGATAGGGTAATGTATGGTATAACACATCGGACAAATGGCCTCCGCGGCTTTGCTGGTACATAAGCACTCTTTCGTCGTAATTTTCCATGACCATTTTGCATAACTGTGGCTGAATTTCGTTGATATAGCGTTGAATTTCCTCCTTCAAAGCCCGCGTGCTTGCGGGCTTGTTGGCATGGACCTTTGACTTCAAATAACCCGTTAAAAAGAAATCTAATAGTTTTAAATCATACGATCTAGGGGGCCAATTCTTATCACCGAATCGAGAGAGTAGCCGGCCAGGAAATGCCTCATGCAGAAATTGAATTGTTTCACGGGATGTATGGCATGTGGCACCGTCTTGTTGAAACCATATGTCATCCACATCAATTGCATCCAAATTAGGCAGAAAGAACTGTGTTATCATGTCGCGATATCGAGCACCAGTAACATTCACTGAATGACCAGCTTCATTTTCGAAAATGTATGGTCCAATGATTCCTCCAGCCCAAAATCCGCACCAAACAGTGACACGTTAAGGATGCATTTGTTTTTCGACAATCACATGTGGGTTCTCTGAATCCCAAATGCGGTAATTTTGACGATTAACAAAGCCATCAAGGTGAAAATGTGCTTTGTCGCTGAAAATGGTTTTGTTCGAAAAATCGGCATCCATATGTTGATGTTCAATAATCCATTAAACGAACTCTCTTCGCTGTGCACGGCCATTAGGCTTCAGTTCTTGTGTTAGTTGAATTTTGTAAGCATGGAGAAGCAGATCTTCAGTGAGTAGACGCTGTAGAGAGCTTCTTGAAATTTGCAATTCTTAATGCAGTCTGCCTTAATTTTTCAATTACTCTCGACCATATTTTGTACGAAATTTTCGAACTGTTCCGCCAGATTTCATTATTTTTGAAATATTGTTCAACAGTTAAAGCACGTTGTTCTATTGTGTAGCGCTACATTTGTACTAACCCTCAACTATCAGCTGTCAAATGGTTCTTTTAATAGTGATTTTATGCACGAATGGTAGCAAATTCAAATCTTGCGCTGATTTTGGGACACCCTTTATAAAACACGTATAAATTCAATAATGGCGGAAATTATTCACTATCATTTCGAACATTTTCCGCAAATGACTGAAAATCTTTCACAACTTTTTCGGTAACACAGAGCGGGGGGGGGGGGGGGGGGGGGTAACTTGACTGACTTAAAGACAAAAATCACAATGGACTTGGAGCTTAAAAGATTCAAAAAATGAAAAGAAAAACACTTGTTTTTCTTCCACAATTAGGAGTGAGATGGATGTTTCGACCGGAGTGCAAGTGGTCATCATCAGCGTGGTACTTGCACTCCTTACCACGGACATCCATGACGAAAAGTCAAAAACTCAACTCCTATAAAGACTCAGTTTCTGATCACACAATTTTTAACCATTTTTGGTTTTATATGAAATTGATGGATTAAAAATCCTCTTCATATAATTCGTACTCAGATTTAAAACTGAGTCTTTATAGGAGTTGAGTTTTTGACTTTTCGTCATGTCCCAAATCCTATTCCTTCACCCTCTTTTAATAACTAACACTTAAAGTGAAAGACAAACCTACGGCTGATGTAGCGCAGCAGCCGTACCGAAGGAAGACAAATCAACGAGAAGTTTGACCAGGAAACAAACATCGAAGAAGGACAACGAAGGACGACAACAAATCGAACTGAAGGCCGAAGATAAGCCTCTACGTGGGAATTAACCAACCGGAATCGGAAAAGATTAAAATTTGACAGTATTTTAAAAACGCGCGGACTTGACTTGACTTGACTTGACTTTTCGTCATGGATGTCCGTGGTAAGGAGTGCAAGTACCACGCTGATGATGACCACTTGCACTCCCGTCGAAACATCCATCTCACTCCTAATTGTGGAAGAAAAACAAGTGTTTTTCCTTTTCATTTTTTGAACAAATGACTTCCACCAAGTGTTACTGAAAGGTAACTTTCTGATCTTAAAAGATTGTCGGACCTTCAAATGTTATTCTACAAAGCCTGATAACCTTTTAGTTTGACTTATTTTTAGCAGAAAATAAGTAAAAACCAATAGTTGTGGTCGGCGGTATTCAAACATGGGCTTTAATGGTGAAAAGTCAAAACGTTATCCATCACCAACGATTTCACCATTTATTTCTCGTCGATTTCAAAGCACATTTTTTATATGTTCTCAGATATGTTAGCAGATACACAGATGACGCAGTATGCATACTACACATATTAAAAGAGAACACATTTTGGTTGTTTTCTGGTTATTTCTTACAGCATCAATGAACGATATCTCATTTCTATCATCGTTGCTGTAAGAAAATACGTGTTAGCTTTTTACGCGAGAGTCATACGTTCGCATTCCATCCCGTGGTTATTTGCTGCTGACAACAGATTACCCTAAAAATGGTTTTTTTAAGGAAGTTGAACCGACCTCACAAAAAGGGCTGTAAAGTATAAAATAAGATTTAAGTTTATATCTATTCTGACTTTTTGAAGTCGATACAAATAAAATAAATAAAACCACACAAAGAAAATTATTTAATGCTTCTTCCTTCGTAGTTCTATAGAAAGGAAACAGAATCATCCAAATATTGCACAATGTTTCGAAATTAATCATAGCCACCCTCTCATACCTTCGCCTTAGAAACATAATTCTTACCACGCCGATAGTACGCCAACGTACTCTATACAGCTAGAGATAAACAACAAAATCGGTGCACGCATGACGAAGGTAAGAGACTGCTTCCTCCTTTTCCTTCCTACTACTCACTACACTCCAACCATTACAACCACCTGAATCACTAGACCACTATGGGATGTAATGTCAAAAAAGCATTATCTAAATCCGTCCACGCGTTCCAAAGAAAGGTAGGCTACCCCAACCCAGGGATCAAATTTTTTCTCATATTAGCAATGGGAGATCATACTCTATACCTACAGCAAAAAGAAAGAGAGCCATTCATATCGGTCCATGCATAATTTAATATGCATCGAACTTAGAACCTCCCCGTTTTTGGGAAATCAGTTAAAAGCCTCTGGGACTCTAGAGTAATGTCGTTGTAAACCTTAAATTGCTCGTGCACTATAATTTTTACCATTGAATCGGATGTAATTCTTCTCTCCCCCGACACTTCATAAACAATTACGGTAACTCGAGAGAGAAAAAGATTCTACTTTGGTACCTAATCGTATTACCGGATTATTAGACTACTTTCTCGCAAAATTTTATTGAAAAGCATACTTATTTTGTTAAGAAAATTTTAGTCAGTGAACTTGAAACTAGTCTTTGAATGCAGACCGCAGCTGTTTTTCTTGGATAAACATAAAAAAAGTACACTTACGTGAGTACAAAGGCGTAATAGGATTAATGGCAATTGAGCTGACTTTCTACCTAAATTCTACCATAATATCATGTGTTGTCGTATGGTATTATATACAGTACACTGAATGATGACAACATATAACAAAAATAAGCTCTTAGGTTTATAAGTGAAATCCCTCAAATAATAGTCTTTTATGGTGGCAACAAAGGACTACTTTGATCAAAATAAGTACTATACAAAAGGACGATTATTCTTCCCACATTTTTTGGCAGTGATAACTTTCAAATAAATATACCCTAAAACTAATTTCTAGGGAACGTTAGGTACAAATTGAATATTAAAGATATTAATTATTGCAATTTTACATATATTCACTTCTCCAACTCAATGAATGCGAATGTGAATTTCAAACGATTAAAATTTGATGCTCCTTAGCCCAAAAGCAATTGAACGGAATGTGGTAACAGCTTTCACCGACAAAAAATCAATACAACGCCACAGAAAGCTTAAGTTGAGTGGATGTAATGAAAATCGATTATATAAATCAGAAGGCAGAGTGTCATACCACAACCAGCCTTTAACACTTTACCAACAAATACCTATGCTACGAGTACAACCAATTTTAGGTATCCAAGAATCCTTTTTCTCGAGAACGTAAGAGGAATTCGTATTCATGTATATGACGAGAACGATTTTTCTGCATCACTGGGTCCTTTAAGAGGAATTTGATTTTGTTTAGAATATTGTCGGAACCTTCATTATACACACTCTCTTGATATAATCTTGTTTCCTTAGCTCAGATCTCAACATTACATAAACAAAGGGTTCATGTGTATAGGCATGTAGGTATGTAAATATTTTAAAATATATAAATATTCATCAAATGACTATAAGTAAAGTAATCCCAAAAACTATAGTGCACGACAATTTATCACCAACGCGATTTTTACTTCAATTATATGTTACGTCGAAGCAGTGAAGGAAGTTATTCTGTCGCTCCATTACAGGACCTCCTTTGATAAAGAATGGCTCACATAAGATTTCACTTTCTCAGTTACCAATAATATTCGATATTCCGATAAAGGATGTTTAATCTTTCTCTCATCCGAATGCCTTTACTTTTTATGCTATGAAATGCTTCAGAGATGGAAATACGTTTCGCTATAACAAAAGTAACGAATGTATACATCGAATGTACGTACATATACATCCATATGAGAAGAATATGGCAAGAAAAAGGATGGGAGTTCCTTTTTTAGAATGAAAAGGTAAATAGACTGTGATCAATCACAATGAATAATGAGTCAGAAGAAATTGAATAAGCTTTGAAGCTATGAAGCTACTAAAATTTACATTAAATAAGCAAATTGAATCTGTTTCGCTTAGCTGTTGTTGGAGCCTTTTACTAGAAATTGTACACAATTATTCGAAATCTGTAAAATATTCCAATATGATCCAAAAAATCTGCAGATTGAACTAAATGCCTTATTCTCCTCACCTTACTCTTCTCCATCATATGTAGTTGAAACAGTGAATATAGTCAGGAAATGAATTATATTTCAAAAATATAAATAAAATTTGCAATAAAGCAATTTTGTGCTTTGCTTTTAATAAATCTTAATAACGCACCCATATTAAGCACTTCCTGTATTTCGCTTGAATCTTTGACCCCACTATCTATTTATTTTTTTGACTATTGTTGTACTCTGCGAAATAATACTTACAGCGTATTCAAATAGCAATTGATAAAATAATATTACTGAAATATAATTATTAATAATAAGCTGAACAAGACGACTGGCCTCTTCGCTGAATCTTTCTCTGACTCTCTGTTTGTATGTTGTGTTGCTGAGTTTCCTTGTTTTGTTTGTGCTGCTTTCTTTTTGTTTGAAATGCTTTGGATAAGCCTTTGAAAGCGAAATGTAGTATGTAGGCGGCACGATTTCTAGGGTAACTTTTGACTAAGGTTTTGCTTAAACGATCTCTGTTGTCTTTGCACCCCTTTTGTAGTGTTTGGGAGTGTTTTTTTTCTCTTTTTTGTTTACTAATATTTTATTGCATGGGTTATGGGAGCCTCATTCACCTCAATATATGTTATATTCTGGTGAATAGGTCAATTGTTTCCAGGCCTCTGCCTGCGAAGTGCGCCTTCTAAGTTGGAAGGGTTAATTCTATAAAAAACAATAACATAAAAATAAATAAAATACAAGCTTTAACATAATACTAATCCTACAAACTATAATAATTGATAAGTAATAATAAAAAAATAAATAGTATAAGCTACAATATGAGTTGTAAATATAGTAGATACAGGCAGAAGGCGGAAGGAAGAAGAATTAAGGAAGGCGATCAAGATTAGGATGGGCGGGATCAAGATATAAGGCTTTGTGAAGGGATGATTTACTCAGATGGAAGTCAAAGAAGGAAAGGTCGTTGGCTTTTCGTAGCATCCTGGTAATTGGCTCGCTTTTACAGTGAAGTATTTCCCTATTTACACTGCGCCAAGTCAGAAGCAGTATTTTAATTATTTCTTATGTCCCTGTAGAAAACCCAAGTCAAGCGACTGCAACTATATTTTCTGTTCAATTAAGAATCAATATCGTATTCTATTCAAAAAATTTTATATCACGACTACGACAATAATTTATTATTCAGAAAAATATATTTTACTTTATTCGTCAATCAAGTAAATTCTTTAACTCTACTGTAAGAAGTACGGGTTTATTTTTTATTTATTTTTATACGATGTGACCCAACCCTAGGGGACAACCCTTTGATGCGTTAGCATGGTTTTGGCCGGTAGGGAATTAGGGTAAGGAAATTGAGGAAACCTGAGTCTTGTTTTTGCATTGCTGCGATCTAGACAACAGCCCAGAGATGGAGCGGATTATTTTAATTTCGCTCACGGAGAGACCTGGCCTCGAACCCGGCACCCGTGGGACGGTGGTCGTGCCACTCAACGAATTGAATCAACTCCGTACCCGAAATAAGTCTACGTTTGACTCCCTTCGTCGCTTCCTTTCAGTATAGTAATTTTTACAGTGATTTTCCCCGTAAATTTTCCTATACGAGTCAGTCTAATCGGTTTAATTAGGGATTAGTTTATCACGATTCTTGTAAATAGTAAAAAATTCGACCGAGGCTCAGGGGTTGCTCTTGTTTGATGAGAAACTTTATTTCTACAAAATACCATAACGTTGACTCCAGAATCTCATCTACTCCAGCACTTGTTGTAATTATGGCTTTTCATATTTCAAAAATCTGGCAGGGTATAATATTCTTCGATACAGTTTAAACTAATTTTTTTCTGTTTTTTTTCTTTTTCCTTTTTGTTACAATTGTATATTGTGTATGTTAATCTGTGGATTAAATAAATAAATCGTTTTGAGTCAAAAAAAAAAAATAAATTGAATCAAAACAAAGCTTTAGTCAACTTTTCTGCACAAACTTTCACTTTCCTCATGACCTTTAAAGCTAAATCATGGCGAATGTAACTTTCCTCCTGACCTTTAAAGCTAAATCATGGCGAAAGTAAGAGAAAGAGAAATGATGTCGATGTTTGGTTTTATAATACGATCTCTGAATTTATATCATTTGTCTCTTTAAATAAAGACTATTACTAAATCAATTTTTTGACTACAAAATCGTATTAAATATTAATTACCGTGAGCACGAATACGGATTTTATTGATATCATGACTAACAAGTGAGCGATTTTGAATTTCATACAACCACATAACAATTTTACAATTATTTATGATTTTGAAAAATTTATTTGTGAGTAAGAGGTTCTTACATTTCAATACGCTTTGTTGTCGTGAAATCCGCCCATTTTTCCACGCTACTGTATCTATTTTATATATTCTTTATTGTATTAACAATTACCTGTTCCCAAACCCTATTTAGCACTGTAATTATTTGCTTCGACACTCAAGTAGTCCAAATCTTAATGGGATAAGCCATTTCCGATGTACGTGTCGAATAACCTTCTCAGGTGAATTTCTTGCCATCAAAATGCCCAGCTTTTGCAGTAGAAGTAAGAACAAGCAATGAAAAACTTCTGAGCCCTTTAAGTGGAAAACTCCAACGCAGTCAATCTTTTATTAAGAAATTACGTGCAAAAGTATATTACAAGCGAAGGCCGAAAGATAAAGTAATTGTTTCCGATGAAAAAATTGATGCAGAATCGTACTCTTCCCCATCCCGATAGATACTACTATTAAACGTTGACTGTATCCTGATCTTTTGCAATGAAATATTGAATGAAAACTGTTGCAACCCAAAGCGCAGGTACCTTGGTTTTTCTCTTTATCGGCCTTTTAACTTTTTGCTCTTATTTACCTTTAACTTGATAATACTTTGGAGTTTGGACAACTCTTATTTTGGTTTAAAAGCTCTTACTCATGTAAACCTGTTGCATTTTAAAGCTTCGCCTACCTGGTTTCCGGCAATTACACTACTATAAACAACTTAAACTGTTATTCAATCAATAAATATTCTCACAGCCTGCAACTTGTTAGGCAAAATAAATAAAAAATTTTTTAATTTTTGTACAAAATTTAATTTGAAATAGTCGTTTTCAATCTACTGGATTTTTCATCTATCTAATAAAATTTTAAATAAAGTTATTTATAAAAGTTGAAAGGAATTTAATTTCTTACAAAAAAGGTTAGGTTAGGTTAGGTTAGGTCAAAAGTGGTTGACTAACCGGCCTGGAGCTCTTAAAAGGTAGAATTGGATCTCTGTCAACAGTAAAAACTATTTCTCGGGGAGCTAGCAAGTATTGTAGGCTCGAGTACAAGATTACAGCCGTGTCACGTAGCCGGGAACCATTCAGAGCTCCTGATAAACTAACTAGGTCCCTGATATCAGTAGAACCTATTTCGGTTAAGTCTTTGAAAAAGGGGGAGCCCAAAGACCGGTTCCTGCGGTTGGCTACAGTGGAAGAAGTGGAGTATGGTTTCCTCTACCTCCTCATCTTGGAAACTCTAAACTAGTCATTTGAAAAATTGGCGCAAAATAACGCCCAAATCGGCTAAATATGCCGGGTAATAATCCAAGTGTGTTCCCTCTGTCAACTTAAATTCGCCGTTCTGAGGGATGCTTGAGTAACCTTCAGCTTGCATGAAGCTGCCAAGCTAGTGATTTATATCCGAAACGAGAAGAGTAGTACCAATTCTCGCTAGCTCGTCAGCTTTGCAGTTACCCGGAATGTCACTATGCCTCGCTACCCATAAGAGACGTATATTCTGTATATCTCAGCGATGTCGTTCAAAGTTTAGAGCGATTTAATAGCAGGCTGACTATCTGAGAAGACAGCATTAAGTTCTTCAGACGGTCTACGGCTACCTTTATAGTCATGATTTCAGCCTGAAAAACGCTCCAGTATCAGATTTGAACTATCAGTGCAAAGATGCATGATCCCTCCGAAATGAGGAGCACCTTCCTCTCAATTTGACCTGGTGGGGATACAGAAGCCAAATTTATCACTAAAGAAAGGTTAAGGTGTGGTATAGTTAGTATTTGTTAGAACTCTATTGTACAGGATTTTGGAATGTCCGCAGTAGGTACGCTTTTAAGTCTGGACTGCGTTCAGCCTAATGGCAGATGAGGATGCGGTTTGCTTGACAAATAGAGCCACCCGTAGGAGGTGGAGAATTGCGTTGAGGGCTTTGAAGTCTATAGTTCCGAGGGTATCTGTTATCAGTAGTACTGACATTTTCTAAACCTTTTCAAGCGCTTTCAGGTGGGTTACTTTATTCAGTGCTGTCCACCATACGACCACCACATAAGTAAGTATGGGTCGTATAAAATTAATATGAAGCCAGTGCGCAACATGTGTGGCTCTCTACCCCATCTTTTACCTATAGCCCTTTTGCACAAGTACAGTGCTATTGTAGGTTTACGTACTCTTTAAAACTTTTTGTGCGACTCACGTTTAGCAAGATATCGCCAACAACTTTTTGCACCTTTCATTTTAAATGGAGGCTGAAGGGGAAAATGTATATCTTGGGGTTTTTTGAAAATATTCTAGGAATATTTTATTCTTTCGTTTTAAATAGAAATCACCGCAAGTAAAAGTTGACAGTTCAACTTCATATTCGTCCCATCTCCACCTTGCCAAAGAACGAAATAGCCAACGCAGCAAGTTGCCAACGCTAAATCCAAACATGTATTTCAAACACCATCACAAATCCACTGGCATAGTACCTATTTAAAAAAAGTAATTGAGAAAGATGAGATTTGAACAGCCTGCTCCTTTGTTTTGAAAATGATTCTTGTAAGTCTGACAGGTGCTCCCAATAGTTGCTATAATTCTATCAAATCCCAGCACAAAACCAGTCACCGTCGATAGTCCGTGGAAATTGTAACCTTATTTCCCCTTTACCACAATAACATAAGAGGAGAGAGAAACATGACTACCTCTCAGTTGAAAATTTCAAAATGGACACAGTTTTGGTTTACTATTCAAGTGGTGATTGTGATTGAAAAAACTTAAAGACTTTTCATATAAAACTGTTTTAATAAAAGATTATGTAAAATTTTAAAGCACGCAAAATAAATTCTGCGTCTTTTTAATTTATTGTGGAAAGGTTTTTTACACCACTCACCATTGCTTAAATATCTAAATCCATATTATTTTAAAAGTGTAAACGCTGTCAAATTTGAGACTGTAGGCTACAAAAACTTTTAATAAGTGTCAAATCTTTGATAGAGTAAACATGGACAAAACTCAAAAATTATATCTGCTTCTTTCAGGAGATTAAGATCTACGTCAAATCTACGTGAATTCCACATAAGTTTCTTACTAGGATTAAACGTGGCAGTATACTACCCAGTCACAAAAGTATTGGGACACTTGCATTTTTTTTACATTTTCAACTTCCCGATAATAAATAAAGCTACTACAAACTACAAGCCGATAGTCAGGTTCAAAGAGCAAAAAGCTGACTGGGAGAAATTCCGGGCCTTAACGGCCAGGATAGCTCAGGACAAACCCAGGTCAGAAAATGTAAATAGAGAAGCTGCCCTAATCGGGAAAACTATCAGGATGGCAGCATCGCAATGCATACCATCTGGTCCCATTGGATGAGTTACGAGATCAAAATACAAATCACGGTCAAATACAAAGCCTAAGAAGAAGATAAGAATCCCGAAAAAAGAATCTTTGGAGCAATTCGCAAACTCCATTGATCCATCTATCAACCTTGTCGATGCATGGAGAAAGGTCAAATCCTTTTATGGGAACAAAACTAACTTCCATAATATCGAACCTAGAGTCCAATGGCCGAACTCTACACGACTCCATGCAAATTGCCAATGAATTAGCGAATTCGTGGTCACAATATGGTATACTTCAAACAGCAACTTTCCGTCTACGGTTATATCCCAAAAACTCAATTTCAAGATAAGTGACCTACCATACGCTCCAGACCCAAAGAAAAACCTTACATACCTAATTACCTACCAAGAGCTAAGTTGTACTCTTAGCAATTGCAAAGGTAGTGAATCCGGACACGACAAGATTTCCTACGGCATGATAAAAAATGTCGATTTGCAACTCCAGTACAGAATTCTCAATCTCTATAACGATATTCTGAGCAAAGGTTTCTATCCTAGCTCATGGAAAATAGCGATACAGATTCCACTCAAGAAAAAGTCGAATACGCATTCAAGAAGAATTACACCAAAGGATCTGCGTCCAATCTCGCTACTACCCTGTATATCGAGGCTTTTCGAAAGGATACTAGGTATAAGGCTGGGGCAACTGCTAGAGGAGGATCTGTCCTCGCGCCAGCATGGTTTCAGAAGAAGACGAGGTACCACCTCTCTCTTACTGGAGCTGGAAGCGAGCCGGACATAGAGTACTACACATACGCAGACAATATTATCATCGGAAAACCCAAACGACGTATTCAGTAGAGCGGTATATAAAATGAATGCTTGGTGCGCGGAAACAGGCGCCATATTGCCATTAGAAAAAGCGGAGGCAATAACCTTCAGTAGAAAGAGAGTACCCAAGTCCAATCTAATTAGGTTTTACGACATAGAGATAGACAGATATGATAGCTTAAAGATATTAGGACTTATATTCGATAGAAAACTGACATGGAGAGAGCATACAGAAGTAATCTGCAACAAATTAACAAGAGTGAATGGGTTAGCCAAGTCACTGGCGGCAAAAAATAAAGGGGCTTCGACAGCGGCCATTCTGAGGATTACCAACCCCATGCTAACGGAATATATAGGTTACGGACTACTTCTGGATGGTAGGACCCGCCGGACATACTTGAACAAATTACAGGTCAAAATTAACAGAACTATACGAACAGCTACAGTATTAAGAAAGACGACACCAGTTCCAGCTCTATCAATAGAAGCTGGAATCAGCCCCATCCAGGATATAATATTGCAGGCCAGAGTGAACTTTACATTGCAAGACAATGAAAGGACCACACCAGACAGCGTTGCCAGATATTTTTTTTGCCAAGTCGGGATTTTGGAACTTTTTGAGTGAAAAAAGCGGGATTCTTTCGTCGAAAGCGGGACATAGTAATAAAACGTATATAATCAGAAGTTTTTAAATATTTATCTTTTTATTTGAGTTCAAATTACGTTTAAAAATATGATATTTTAAATCAAATTTACCCTATCGTTAAATAGTTGAGTCTTATTCGTCTTCTGAATAAAAAAAAAAAAAAAAAAACAGAAATCAAAATCAAAAAAGTTGTATTCATTAGAAAAATATGGCGTTTCAAACAATAGTCTGAGGAGTGAGTGTTACAAATTGCAACTTACAATAAGAGAATAATTATTTATAAGAATTACTTATTCATGATATTTCTGTGAAGATTTAACTTCTTTAAAAGTTTCCTTTTTCTCTTTAATAAAGATGAAGAACTCTTCACAGGATAGCTGTAGATTAAACTGGATGAGTAATTCTGCTTTCATTAAATTTACGGAGCATTTATTTCTGACATCCGACCATTTTAAATTCATCTGGGAAAAAACGCGTTCAGGAAAGCAGTTTGATGTTGGGATGCTTAACTAGTTTAAACATATTCCTGGTATCTTTTTTTGGAAATTGTTGAAAGAGCTGGTACCATTTCTGTGCGGTGGTGGCAGTGGTGTCTATGCAATTTCCCACTAATACGTCCAAGGATGATTTCAACAAGTTAAATTCTTCATATAAGTTATCTATCGAAATATCGCCTGTCAATTTTATTAAAGATACAGCATTTTCAATCATGTCAAAACTAACTTCACTTTCCAGGTTTATGAATTTAAGTCTAGAAAAAATATTTTCATCTGAAAAATTATAACGTTTGTCTATATATTGTTGGCAATTTGTGTAAAAAATTTTGAAGTCTTCGATGGCTTTGGTCCGTTCAGATTCAACCAATTTATTTAAAATCTGTTTCGTCTGGTAGCCGAAAAACCCATCCTTTAGCCTTTGAGTCAACCTTGAGCGGAAGAGGCATAATGACTCATGCATTTCTGTTATGGCAATATCATTTCCCTGAGACTCTTTTATTAATGTACCAAAAGCACTCATCACATTATGAACAAAATGCAAGTAGGCTGGAGTTTTTGTTTCCTCTGCTTCAGAGTAAAAAATCTTTTCAATGGCTTTCGCACATGATTTTTGCTTATCAAAGTAGCTTTTCAAAGCAGGCCAAACCTTGATTACTCTCTCAACAGCAGGACAGAGCGACAAAAATCTTGTATTTACGTGACGTAATAATTCGACCCACTCCATTTCCGTAGTTTCAAATATCTCCATCAATTCCGCACGACGTTTAGCTGAATATGAGAAATGGCCGTATATTTTTAAGATCGATGTCTAATCTATCACATGCAAATTTGCTCATGTTATGCAAGATGTGAACTGAACAGTTAGCTTTTAATATTTTTTCGTTTTTGGCAACGAGATTCATGAAAACAGAATGATTTGAACCAAAGTTTACATTTGCATTGTCAGCACCATATGATGTTACTTGCGATAATTTTAAGTTATGTTTATCCAATGTTTCACAAAGTACCTTTGTTATTTGGTCGGCAGTTTCGTCATTACTCTCCACAAAATCTATTAATTTGTTTTGTATTCCTTTGTCCAAACTGAAATATCGCACACATATTGGAAACATTTTCCGGTTTCCTTTATTGCTGGCATCCGTAGAAATCGAGAAAAATAAATCTTCTTTTAAATTTTGAATTACGTCCTTCAAATCTTCTTTTGCCAATACTTCACAAACTATTGCTTCACTCTTTGTCCTACCACATTTAACATTCTTAGCTATCTTAGAATCGGCGTACATGAGAGGTAATAACTTTTGAAAACAATCCATACTATTGTAGCTTAACGAATGTTTAACGGTGTGATATATAGAAGTAATTTCTGCAGCTGACGTTTTGTACATAATATCATCGCGATCACGATCAGAAGTGGAAGTACCTGGTGCCGGGAAATAGCTAGTTATGTTTCTTGCAGCGCGAGAACTCGCTATCTTCGAGTGACTACTTGTTTTTGAATGCTTCACTACGTCGTTTAATCCGCCATGAGAAATAATAAACTCTTTTTTACACAGTTTACAGTAAGCTTTATACTCATCCGACGTCACAATACACAAACAGTTATAATCATTCTGCCAATTTGTACTGTATTTCGTGAGGCGATGTTTTCCTAGTTTGACTTTCTTCTTGGGTGCAATGTTTTCCGGTTCCGAGCAATCCGAAACATCACTATCGGTTTCATTCATCTTTAAACGATTCTAATAAGTAAACTCCAGTAATTTACGAACAAAAACACGTAAAAACTTAAACTTTTGTTTGCTTAATGTAATTAAACTAAATTACGCGCGCAACGCAACTCACAACTTGCTCACTGCTTTCCAAGCACTAAAACAAATAGTATTCGTTATTCCTTCTTACGTAATCGTACGTTCTCGCGAAATAGAAATTTATAAAAAAATTGGAATAAGAAAAGAGCGAAAGAGAAGATGTCACGGTCGCACACACCGATTGCATGACGCACCCGTCTGTCTCCCGCGCGCTTATCTTCATTACGCGCCGTTACGGGCCGGGCGGGCGGCCAGTCCACACTTGTCTGTGCCACCCGCCTGGGCTTCCTCAGAACGCTGCACGCACGGTCGAGTTATCCCCAAAAAGCGGGACTGAGCCTGTCCCGCGCGGGACATTTAATTTTGATTTAAAAATCGGGGCGTCCCGCCAAAATCGGGACGTCTGGCAACGCTGACACCAGACAACTATCAACAGCTATCTGGGACATAATAGAGAAGAAAGACCAAAGCCGAAGAATGCTATTGAAGACGCAATAAGTATCGTACTAGATTTAAGAATACCCATAACCCCTCCCCTTAACCCTCCCCCCGAAGTCCCACACAGAGTGCTCCTTGGAGCTCTGCATTTGGATACTAACAGACATGGAACGAGACAAACTTACACGTCAGACGGACACCAACGCATACATTTGAAAGCTCTAAATGAAAACAAAAACAGGCAGTTCATATACACTGACGGGTCGAAGACCGAAACGCAAACTACAGCGGCATTAGTATACAAACATCCAGAAAATCCTCAAGAATACATCACCCATAGGGTAGTAGTCCATCAGGGGAGCTCAGTATTTGAAGCTGAACTCACAGCAATTATCCAAGATATAAACACAGCTGAAGACAACAACGCCAAATCGATTAATCCGATTCCAAAAGCTGTGTAGATCAAGAATCTGGAAAATCAAGAGCCCTGATCACATGGATCAGGCATACTCTATTTTAACAAAAAGGAAGTATAAAAATAAAATGGATCCCGAGTCACCAAGAGATCCCAGGCAACGAAGCAGCGGACAAAGAGGCCAAAAGACTGGTGAGCGAATTAGAGGCTACGTATGTCCCTCAAACTAAAGCCTTCATTAAGCGTCTCGGTAACAAAGCATTACTAGAAAAGAAGGAGAGGGCCTGGCGCGCTAATGGAACATTCCTAAGCACATACTGGAGAAAGATAACACCACCATATTACCAGGAACAGGAAAATTGACAGGACAGGACGTACAAGACTAACACACGAATACTTATATAATAAAACACCATCGCCAGGATTCATTAAATGCCAACAACGATTAACCATTATACACATACTGAACGAATGCATGACTACAAGGAGCATTCTGCAGGAAGATATACCACCCCTAATACAATTACTAGACCCCCAGAATTTAAGTGATCTTAAAAAAGTATTAATGGAACTCGAAATATATCACCTTGTTTGAAATGATAATAATGTTTACCTTTATAGATATACTGAAAATATTAATGTCTAAAAATATTTATAAAAAATCATTGTATGAGCTAGAACACATATTGTAACTTTATACAATCTAATATAAAATAATAGACATTAAAATTAAATAGACAAATTAA
The DNA here is from genome assembly GCA_964036015.1 of Leptarthrus brevirostris. Lineage (NCBI taxonomy): Eukaryota > Metazoa > Arthropoda > Insecta > Diptera > Asilidae > Leptarthrus > Leptarthrus brevirostris. Next base: position 88,448,103 of record OZ038373.1, on the reverse strand, counting down.
AAATGTAAATGAGCTTTGCGAAAATTGTACAAAAAATAAAAAAATAAGTTAGATAGAAATGCAAAAAATTAAATTTATGTTAGCAGTTAAGACCGCCTTAAAAAATGTCGTAACGCGCTCAATGGGCTGTTTTATAACTTTGAGTTTTAAGGCAATAACTATTTTGAATTTGAATTTTAATTTGTTATTGTCTTTGCAATATTTGTTGTTTGTCGGATTTCAAAATATATATGTCTCTATATACATCAGATACAGGTCTCTTATCACTGTTTCAGACTTAACTTGTAAATAAAATCAGTAGTTGCACTTTTATATAAATTTGCACGATCTCATATTTTGAAACTCAAATTCAAAATATTCCGGGATTTTGCATTCCGGGATTCCATACCCAACCCCAAGTTTTTTGAGTACTGGATCCCGCCTAGGCGTGCTCTCGGGACAAAGTCACGAACGATCGAGTTTGTACATGGCTGCCCAGAAAAATTCCTCGGGAACGAAGACCTTGGAATAATGCGGTTGGGGATGGAATCGAGAGTGGCAATATTGAAAGCAATGTCATGCTCTCAATAGTTAAGGTGTACTCTGAAAACGAACAACCATTTGGGACGTCTAGCAGGCCTTAGGACAATAGACCCAGGGTGAGAGGCAATATTTGGCGCAGCACCAGATGCGACGTCCACAGTCCTCCTGATGAGTGTTGATCTTGGTAATTGATACGGGGTCCCGGAGCAGTTGGAACTAAGGGGGAAATCGATACACCCGACATGAGACGTTAGAGGGGGAGGGAATGCGAGGGGTCAGGAACCGCGTGAATAAAGATTTAAGATCGGAGGATCAAGTAAAATGAAAAGAAACTTTGACATACATTCTGTCATGTAACATGGTTAGGAAGGTAGCATCTTCACGATCTAGTAAACTGCTTAAAAATAAGAAAGATGACAGTACATATTTATATATGTAGTTCCTTAAAGTAAATTATGCATTTATATTTACTCTGAACAACTGCTGCTACAAGTGCTATAATTTTAAGAAAATATAAAATTAAAAGAAAAGTTTAAGTAAAGAATTGCTTCTAGTGAGGAAGAAATATATATTTATATATACGATATTTATAATTTCGGTTGCTGCAATTTACGTCAACGAACGAAATAATGTACTTATCAACCAAAAAGTAATATTATGTTTTGAATTTCGAATTAGAATAGTTCCTTATATGGTTTTAACAGCTGTGCAAATTAGCATTTCCTGGACCGATTTTGATGATCCCTTTTTTGTCGTATATTTTGTTTTTTTATTGTATATTCCTCGATTGGTACCATGTCAAAAAAATTTTTGAGGGGTGTGGTGTGGGGGTGAAACCTAACTTCGTAACGCGTGGACCGATTTAGATAATTCGTTTTTTGTTCTATAGAGTATGATCCCCGATTGGTAATAATGAAAAAAACATTGGCCCTAGGGTGGGGTGGGGTGGGGGGCTGAAACTTAATTTCGCAATGCGTCGACCGATTTGGTTAATTATTTTGTTGTTGTAAAGAGTATGATCCGCCACTGCGCATAATGCAAAAAATTCCGATAGCGTGGTACCATGTCAAAAAAGCGTTTGGTAGGGTGGGGGTGGGGATGAAACCTAACATCGTAACTCGTGGACCAATTTAGATAATTCTAATCTACCTTTGTAACTTGTGGACCCATTTGGATGCCTAGTTTTTTGTTGGGTAGGGTATATTTCCCGACTGGCACCATGCCAATGAACTGTTTGTTCGTAATGTGTGGACCGATTTAGATAATTCCTTTTTTGTTCCATAGAGCATGATTCCCGATTGGTAATAATGAATAATTTGGCCCTATGGTGGGTGTATGGTAGAGTGGGGTGTAGGGGGGGTGAAACCTAACTTCGTAATGCTTGGACCGATTTGAATGATTCGTTTATTGTATAAAGCATGATCCCTCATTGCTAATAATTCAAAAATATATTCCTAGGGTGGAGTGGGAAGAGGGAGGGGAAACCTAAACCACCTAAAAATTTATGGAGAAATATTCGCAAATTTGGCGTTTATAGTCGGGAATCGTCTGAAATCAATATTGATCCTAATGAGCTTAATAAATTCTTTGCAGCAATCCCGACACCAACAGCTCCTATGACAGGCCTCAATTCTTTCATGGAAGACTTCCCTAGCGATGGATTTGCCTTTCGGTGTGTTGATGCCGTGGAAGTGTTTTCAACATTGCAATCAATTAAATCTAATGCTGTTGGATCTGATGGGTTACCTCCCCGATTTCTCAAATTAATAGCTGCGGCATTATTACCTGTTTTAACACACATCTTCAATCACTGTTTCACTACCTCACAGTTTCCTAAGCAGTGGAAGCGGGCTGTCGTTGTTCCTATTCCCAAGAAGTCTACCGCTTTGCATATGAGTGATTTTCGTCCTATCAGTTTGCTTTGTTTTTTATGCAAGATTTTTGAGAAACTTATATTCATGCAAATTCTGGACCACGTCAGCAGAAATTCTATGATATCGACTTGGCAGTCAGGATTCCGCCGCTCTCACAGTTGTGAGACAGCCTTATTGAGGGTCACATCTGATATACATGAGTCACTCGATGAGGATTGCCTAACAATCCTTGTCTTACTTGATTTTAGCAAGGCTTTTGATTCTATTAATCACCGTAACTTGCTAACAAAGCTTTTCCGGCGTTTCTCATTCTCTTCGACGGCTATCAAGTTTATCCAAAGCTTTTTACATGAACGGAGTCAATTTGTTCGGGTTAAGGATGAGCAATCGGAGGTCGAACTACTCAGGTGCGGCGTACCTCAGGGATCCATTTTAGGGCCTTTGTTGTTCAGCTTGTATATTAATGACCTACCTGATGTAGTTCTTGATGCCTCTATACACTTATATGCAGATGACGTTCAGATATATCTCAGCAGGCCAATAGGATTAGTCGAGGACTGTGTCTGTCGGCTCAACGACGAACTTCAGCGAATACATGAATGGTCCATACTAAATAACTTGATACTTAACCCGAGCAAATCTAACTGTCTGGCTATTTACAGAAATGGGATTGACTCTAATTTGCTATCTCCAATATTATTAGACGGGGTAGTTCTCCCTTATAGGGACACTGTCAGAAATCTGGGTGTTGAACTCAATACAAGGTTCTCGTGCTGCAACTACATAAAGGGCATAATGGGAAAAATTTATGGCTGCTTGCGGCAGCTCTGGCTAAGCTCTAGCATCTTTTCGTTTAGTTTACGCAGCCGTCTTGTTAAATTATTAGTTATTCCCCATTTTACATATGCGAGTATTATATTTCCGGTTCTTGACTCAGTATGCCGGAGGAAAATTAATGTTGCATTTAATGATGTGGTTAGATTTGTCTACAAACTTCCCCGCAATAGTCATATATCAATGTATTCTAACTCTCTTCTCGGATGCAATTTGGATACATATTTCGCTTTTCGTATCCTGCTATTTCTCCACAAGCTCATTTACGTTAGGCAGCCAGTATACCTCTTTGAGAAGTTACAGTTCTTGCAATCGACCAGACATTTAAACCTTTTGATCCCGCGGTGCAGGAGTCAGTTTGGTGAGCGTTCTTACTTCGTTCAGTGTGCTAGATTGTGGAATCGGTTACCAAGTGACGTGCAGCGTACGGTTTCCAGCGGAATTTTTATTAGATCCATAACGCAGGCCAATATTTTCTGAGTGGTGACGCACATCGGGGGTTGTTTCGCTTTTTCTTTTTCTTTTTTCTCGATCTTTGCTCTTTGTTTTTCGCTTTCTCACTAGTTCTTTTACTTCTTTTTTTGCTATATTGTAGTTAACGTAATTTTGTTCTCAATCCATGAGGTTATAGCGTTTGCATTTATTTTTATTTTTATTTTTGTTTAATCTTTAAATTTGTAGTAGCCATCAATATTAATTAATTCAACCATCTTACTTTGTACACTTTAAGATAATTAATGTATCTTTGTACTCTTGAATAAAGCATTATTATGATTATGATTAAGTCTAACTTCATAACGCCTAGACAGAGTTGGATGATTGATGTATAGAGGTTGATCCCACATTGGTACCGCGACACAATTTTAAATGGTAATGTTGTAGTAGGGGAGGGGTTGAATGTCAACTTGTAATGGGTCTTTCACCCTGAAGCCCCAATAAAGGGGTTGCAGGGAGCTCTAGAATCGTCCAAGGTTCTAACTAATTGAAAAGACTCATTTACAAAATAAATATAAAATTCCTTTGGTCAGGGTTTTTCGGTTTTTCCGGTTTACAATCAATGTTTCTTAATTCTAGCTCTTTATTGTATGGCTAATGTTACAGGAAAGTAGGTGAACAGAGAGAGGTTATGGTCGACAGAGGTTGAGAGAGAGAGATGCGGTGTGTTACGGACGGCGGTTCTTATGTCAGTGGATAATATATACGATGATGTTGGGTACGTCGTATTTTTACTGTATGGGGTTTCGGATAGATAGACAGGCCAATTTTTTAACGGACGACCAACAGGTCAACGGAGATGCACATACCCAATTGATTATGGGTTATCATGCAGAGAAGAACAATGTGTGAATTACAGAAACCCAATCTGGTTATCGAGCACAAGTTTTCTATGGCTTGGGCATTGGATGACGTCACGCACTTTTGTATGCCCGTTCACTGGAGCATTTGTGAGTGGCATCTTTGTACTGCTTGAACGAACAACTTACAACTGATTATGGGTTGATGTGCCAAGAATTCAATATAACAACGCAGCTGGTGGGACGTCTTTTTGTGTGAACTGTCTGAGAAAATGACATGGGCGATGGCGTAAATTTATGTACGGAGCAAAATGCTTCGTTACTGTTTGTCATATAACATTGTCAATGTTACAGGATCGTGTAGAGGGTCCCTAAGAAATCAATAAAAACTTAAAAACTAAAACGTAATCAAAATCGTTGTCATCAATTCTAAAGAAAAGTTATATATCAATCCATTTACTTTCACAGGTGTTAACAAACCTTTTGATAATCCGTATATTTATTAGAAAATATTCATCCAAAGTTCTAAGTGTGTATTAAATTGTAAAGTAGCCACACAAAATTAATTTTCTTATTTTTTAGGATTTGAACAATTCCGTTGGTTCGTTTATTTCGCTATAGACATGCCACGTAATCTTTGCGGGGGCAAAATTTCCATTAATTTCGATTTTGATGTGTTATACTAAATTTTCTTAACAGAGCAAAATATCAAATAAAAATATTATTTACATATGTCGACAGCATAGTCTTCCTATCCTTGAATTTATTTCTTAAGGTACCTTATGCGGCATACTAATATCAGACTTATTGTCTGCTCAAAATTCAATTTTCTGGTAATAATCAACGTAAATGTGAATATGTATATGAAAAATTCGACACCATTCCAAAGATGAAATTTGCAAAACCAGAATACAAGAAGAAGAAATACAAGATTTATAAATAAATATCGAATAATTTACCACATAAGTAGTTAACATATTATGAGAAGTTCGTGGATAGAATAGAGTAAATGGTCTAGGTTTATTCTATTTCGTCCATAGACTAGGATGTAGATTATTTAGCTTGACCTTGCTGGTCCTCTGTTTGTCTTGAATGATAACGGCGAAAGCAGGAAGATGTATATCTTGTTACTGACCTGCGCAACTGTGCGAGCAGTCCACCTGAAATTGGTCAAGGATTTGAGTACGGAGACTTTTCTGATGGCATTGCGCAAATTTGTGGCACGAAGAGGTCAATCTTACATTATTTATTCTGATAATGCTCGTACTTTTAAAAGAGCAGCCAAAGAATTGCAGAAGATAAGCAATTTTCTTTCAACTTATCAAATAAGATGGAAATTTTTAGTAGAGCGTGCCACTTGGTGGGGAGGTTTCTCGGAAAGATTAGTGAGAAGCGTAAAAAATATTCTTAAAACCAATATATTGAAGAACACTTTTACTGTTGACGAAATGAGCACATTGTTAACAGATGCTGAAAGCCGGATTAATGCACGACCGCTCACTTATAATTCTGATGATCCATCATCTTTGTCGCCTTTAACCCCGGCCCATTTCCTTATTGGGTCCTCCTTTTCAAAATCTATTACGAACTACGAAATACGTTTAATGTGGAAACATAGGATGAGTCGCGCTAAGCATTTATGGAAACGTTGGAAGGAAGAATATCTTTTGCACCTTAGAACTCAACATCACACTAAACCTACTTCATCTTCTAACTTTAATTTAAATGATGTTGTATTGCTAGCAGATAATTCTTTACCTCGCCTCAACTGGAAACTCGCTCGAATAAATGAAATATTCGTAGGAAGAGATGGTAAGGTACGAGCCTGCATGGTAACATTAGGTGACAGTACCACACTAAGGAGAGCCGTACAGCACCTGTGTCCATTAGAACTATATAAAATTAAAGTAAGAAATGAATTAATATTCGAATTGAATTGAAATTGTTGAATTGTAATTTGCAAAAAAAAATTTTTATAGAATTTAGATAGAACTTAAGAATAGGCCGCGGGAAGGAGCTGTAAATTAATATTGTAGTTGAGCAGACACTCTTATTTTCGATATAGCTCAAAATTTACATACAAACAATGAATGTTACAGTTGTACAAGGAATAGAGGAAAATAGTTCATAATGCAAATAAAGTTAGTCTACCACTGAAATTGAAACCGAACGGACGTGTTTTATTGCTTCTTGATCTCGAGCAAAAACTAAATTACGAATTCTCATTTTTGACAACCACAGTGGAGAACGTTGGATGAACTAGACAGTTTGAGTGGAACATACCAATTAAACAGACCGTAAACCTTATCATAAAACACGGAAACACACTCGTCGACATCGTTATTACAAAATAAAAATGGGAAATCGATTGCGAGGATTATGTCTGTAAGATCAGAGATGTTCGTCTTTTTAAAATCAAAAAGATACTGATCTATGTATGTATGTAAGTTGGGATCAGCAATATTAGACCAATCGTAGTATAGAACAATGGAAATGGGAGGGTTTAAGCTGCCGATAGTGGATAAGCTACAAAAAGTCGATTTGACTGTAGTAGAGATTGAAAGCTAAGTCCTCAGTTGTGAGCCTGTCAGAGGAAGTAGAAATATTATCCAAGCTGGAATCCAAGTGCAATTTGCACGCAACCAAGACACCATTACCAGAAGTAATGGAGACATAGTATATATTCCTATAAAAAATCTGATAGGACTCGTCAAGAATTTCGGCATCAGTAAAAACCTGATGAAGCCAGGTTTCGGTCAGAGCGATGACGTCGTGGTAAAAGAAGTCTGAAATAACTTTTTTGTACATTTCGGTAGTGACGGGAAAGCGGACGTAGTTTTTTCTTTACTGACAGTGGCTCTATTGTGAGATGTACCTGCGAATGGGGAGCAAACTCAGCTCTGATGATGTTCTCGGGCCAGAAATCGGGGGCAGACAATATTTCGAAAAGATCCGGGGAGGATGCCAAATTAAAAGGCGACATGACTCCCCGAGAATGACAAGATCCCAGAAGTTGGCAATGGAAGAGTGCAGAGTCATTAGTCCCACTCCTCATCCTCACGTAACTAATTACGTCATCAACAGAAGTTGATGGACCAAGACGGGAAATAAAGAATGGCCTCGGTAAGTGCGCAATTCTCAGAATGAAACGCTTATTTCGAGATACATAAATGGATCTCAACAAAGGCTGAGTGGTGAGGAGTAGACTGATTCGCACGATGGAGGTGGATGGGGGAGTAGAAGAAATGTACGCGATCGCAGTGGCAGTGCGTCCATCAGCAGACATAGTCGTAGGAGGCTCATCAGCATCAGCAGCAGCCATAGGATAAGGGTTCGATAGTTTCAATGAAGAAACCCCCGAGATAATGGCTTCCACGATGTGACCCGGACGATCATTTAGAGCCATATTGCAGAATGAAATCGAAAGCAGGTAAGACGGAGACATCAAAGGGATCAGACTCGCCCGTAGTACGCGACACCAGTACATCTGAGGAGATGGAATTAACAAGATTGGTGTTCTTGCCAACAGCAGTCACCCAGGAATCAAGATCCGATCTAATATGCTTAACGCTACTACGGGGATCGTCAATAATCGGCATCACCGGCTCACAGTTGGTCGCCAGTATAGGTTGAGACCCGTCACTACCAGAAAGCGTCATACAGAGGTTATCGAAACAAGTTGACAAAAAGATCTCTCTAGCAAACATTCAGAGCTATCCAGCTTGCTGTTGAAGCAGCCAACATCGTCGATAACAGCTAGCAGGGATGCACATTGGGAATACATGCTGTTGATCTTATTCGCGACGAAAAAAATATCATTTTTACTTTCGATACTCCAACTGACTCGACCGCAGAAACTAATTTTCAATTAAATCAAATTTTTAATAAGATATATTATACCTACTTTATACATAAAGGAGAATACTGCAGAAAAACTAAAAGCTTCACTGAAGTTAACAGGTGAAAGGCTTCAGACTTCTCTCTTGTTAGAATAATGGTCGTCGAAATAACGACAGAACGGTTTGTCCAGTTGCTGCCCAAATATTGGAATTATGATCTGGAACTAGTAGATGTAGTCAGATGAAGTGAAGTAATTCTTAAATCTCTGTAGAAAACCCAAGCATTTCATTGCATTTTAAACGTTTGCAAACATATGTTCCATCCAGGTAAGATTGCTGGATACCTCAATACCCAATTTGTCGACTGAAGTAAGTTGAGAGTGGGCTGGGTATTTTTTAAGGAACATTAAACAGCGTTGCGTTTTGGTTGCATTCGAAATAAGTTTGGTGACTGAGCTGACTCTTGAGGTACGCCAGCTTTACTTTAGTAGCGATCAAATCTAGCTCCATCTATTATTATGCGGAGAAATCACGAGAACCAGTAGCTTTGGATACGTCGAGTTAAGAGGATACCTTACAAACTTCCCAAGTGTGAAATTGTAGCGGCCTCTGCTTGCTAGTTCACTGCGATGGAGATCGAAATGGCTCCGATGAAAATGGCAAGAATTAATTAAAAGCAAAATTAGTAGGAAACAGGTTGGCTTTGGCCAATTCCAAATTTCCTAATTAGTTTGGTGATGGTGATGAGATATACAGAAAATCATGAATCCTCAAAGAGAGCTATGAATAGTTTATAGCTGCTTGTAGATATTCGAGCGCCAAATCAGCTCCCTCAGAAAACACTCTCTCTCAGCTTTGTTACGTCTAATTTCCAGGGAGTCCAAGGATATCAACGGCGACCATACTGCACCAGCGTACTCAGAAATTGGCCCAACAAATATACAGTAAATGAACCATTAAACTTTTTAGACCACCTTGCTCTAAAGTTCAAGCTTGTATTCGCCTTACCAAATGTGGTTTTCGAAATAAAGGGCAAAAACCGCACTGCTTCAAGAAATAAAGCCATAGAAGTTAAAAAGTAATTTTTATCCGACTTCCCAAAAACAAAGAGGTTTTAAGTTCGACACGTATTTGTATTTCTTTTGTATGTATGATCGGGCATAATTTTGTAACGCGTGGACCGATTTTGATGATTATTTTGTTGTTGTATACAGTATGTTCACCAATTGGTGTGATGTAAAAAAAATTGTTGGTGGGGTGGGGCTGAAACCTAACTTCGTGAAAGAGGTCGTTTCTCAACATCTTAACGCATAGACCTATTTGGATGTTTCATTTTTGTTGTATACATTGCTACTACAAGGAGAAATTTTGACCAAACGATGTGGTAGGGGTAATCTAACTTTGTAACGCGTGGACTGATTTAGATGATATTTAGAGAAAATGAGTATCATTTGTGTCAATAAATAAAATGTAGCTTATAGTGCGAGTTGAAGGCGAAGCATCGCCTAGCTTTGTAAGGCATAGATCGGTTTCGATGATTTTGATTCTGTTGTACAGAATACGCTTCCTGATTGGTAAATGGTAAAAATGTTGTACCTAGAGTGACAACGATGATTCTCTGACTATGATAATTCTCTCGTGCTGCATACAGGTTGTTTCAGATCTGACGTGCCAAAATGAGTGGGATAATAGAACTCACCTACGGCAGGGTCGGAGGCAATCTCAACCGTTTGAGAGTTACAGGGTGATTCATAAATTTCAGTTTTTCATGGTATGCACATTACTCTTTTATTTTTATCTTTTGATCTACCCAACACAGCGACATCAAACAAACGCTAAAAAATTATTCAATGACCTTTCCAAAATTGTCAAGAATTTTGATGTAACTGCTAGCATTGCAGGTACAGTCAATTCCAAAAGTGAAACAAATGGCTTGCGTTTACCTAAAATCTCCAAATTTTCTTCGAAATTCATGTAAGTAATATACCTCTTCTTTATTTTTATTAGATTGTCTATCTTATAACTTTTCCAAAAAGGTTCAACATGGCAAGGTATACAAAGTATTAGAAAAACCACATCCTTAAAAATCCCTGACTACCGAGTTATTTTATGCGCGCTAGGGTTTGTGAAGCGCTGGTCTAGAGAGTGTTTCCAAATCTCTCTACGTCTCCTTCGTTAGACCTCTCCTTGAATATGCCAGCCAGGTATGGTCCCCTACACAAACAACTCACATTAATAGGATTGAATCTGTCCAGCGTAGGTTTATTCGCTTCGCTCTACGTGATCTTCCGTGGGTTGACAGATTCAACCTTCCTCCCTATGAAAACCGTCTGAAACTGATCGACTTACAACCGCTAAGCAAACGTCGTGATGTTTCCGACATTCTCTTCATTTACCAATTATTAACTGGTGCCATAGACTGCCCCTCCATCCTGCAATCTTTACTCATCTATACCAATCCCCGTAACCTTAGGTCCACTCCCCTTTTCCGACTCGACCGCCATCGCACAAACTACGGTCAAAGCGAGCCAATTACCAGGATGTTACGAAAAGTCAACGACCTTTCCTCTTTTGACTTCCATATGAGTAAATCATCACTCCACAAAGCCCTATATCTTGACCCCGCCCATCTTGATCCTGATCGCCTACTTTAATTCTTCTTTCTTACGCCCTCTGCCATTAATCAATATATATAGCTCATATTGTAGCTTATACCTTTTATGTATTTATTCTTATTATTCATTTATTATAGTCTGTTGAATTAGTATTAAGTTATAGCTTGTATTTAATTTTTTATTTTTCTATTTTTTTACGTAATAGCTTGTATTAAGCTTAAATAAATAAATAAATTTAGGTAGGAAATTCTTTAAATTAATAAAATGTTTAAGACAACAACATCTATTATTATGTAAATATATAATGTGCTCATACAATAAATCCTAATAATCCAATGGCTAATATAGCATAAATTATTCCTTTTGTAAAAAACAGCTTTTATACTAAATACAAACTGGATTCCTAGGTGAGGCTACATGCTAAAGGGATCGATTAAATTAAGAAAGGCAATCAAGATGTGCGGAATCAATGAAGGGATGATTTACTCATATTGAAGTCTAAGGAGGAAAGGTCGTTGACTTTTCGTGGCATCCTGGTAATCGGTTCGCGTTGACCGTAGTTCGAGCGATGTCGGTTGAGTCGGAAAAGGGGAGTGGACCGAAGGTTGCGAGGATGGATATAGATGGGTAAAGATTGCAAAATGAAAAGAATGTCGGGAGCATCACGACGTTTACTTAGGGGTTGTAAGTCGATCAGTTTCAGAGGATTTTCATAAGGTTGAATCTGTCTACCCACGGAACATCACGTAGAGCAAAGCGAATGAATCTACGCTGGACAGATTCAACCCTGTTAATGTGGGTTGTTTGTGTAGGTGACCATACCTGGCTGGCATATTCAAGGAGAGGTCTGACGAAGGAGATATAGAGAGAATTGGGAACATAAGGATTTGAGAACTCTCTAGACCGACGCTTCAGAAATCCTAGCGCGGAGATAGCTATGTTAATTATACTGTCAATGTGGGATCGGAAATTGAGTTCGCTATTACAGATTATTCCTAGATTGTAATGGGTCTTTTCCCTGAATCCTCAATAGAGGGGTTGCCGGGAGCTCTGGAGTCGTCCAAGGTTCTTTTATATTGAAAAGACTCAGTTACAAAATAAATTTATAAATTCTTTATTCAGGATTTGTTTTCTTATCTCTAAACATCCAATTTTCTCCAATACTTTCTTATACTTTATTATCTATTTCTACTGGGATGATGGCTGGAGTGAAAAAATAAGTCGACACTGTTGAAGAGAGAGAGAGAGATGATGATAGTTTGATTAGCTTTATCTGGCTTTTACACGTAGTTCTCACGTTTGTATCGTGGTCGATGATTTATGTGTACGTGGATTGACCGACAGGCTACGCCACAGAAGGTCTGAATATGTGTGTGAGACTAACAGGCTACGCAACAGAAAGTCGGTGTGTGTAAGCGGAAACGACTAACAGGCTACGCCACAGAAAGTCGGGGTGTGTAAGCGGGATGACCAACAGGCTACGCCACAGAAGGTCAGTGTAAGCGGAAACGACTAACAGGCTACGCCACAGAAAGTCGGTGTAAGCGGAAACGACTAACAAACTACAGAAGGTTAGTGTGAGAGAACGGGATGACCAACAGGCTACGCCACAGAAGGTCTATAAGAACGGATTTAGACTGACAGGCTACGCCACAGAAAGTCTACGGGTTGGGACAGGTACAATTATCTACTTCTACCTACGGGGACTTTATTGTCCATTGTAAGCCACTAGTGCTTCTCGGTGCGGAGCTAGTAGCTTCTTGATCTAAGCGCACTTAGATCTGAACGTGATCCCTTTCGAGATACTACTGCTCGATTTCTATACGGTGATATGTACAACGAAGAGTTTGGACAAAAAGTGAAATGTCCGGAAAATGACATGGGCGACGGCGTAAATTCATGTACGGAGCAAAATGCTTCGTTACAAGGTCACCCAAAGAGGTAACGATAGGGACTGGTACGTCAGTTAACCTGTAGACTCTCGGACGTTTGCGGGAATAAAGGATGGGTTGCCATTTGGAGACATTGAGCTCAAGAAAGTGTTTTGACTGTTCCAGCACACAAACGAAGAAAGTAAATTTACCTTGCCCGACGTTTCCCAAAATAAAGTAAGTGAATTTTTCCGTATCTTAAGCTATAAATAAACAAAATTCTTTGCAGGATCATTGCTACTTTTAACCGACTATCCGAAAACAAAGGCCTCTTTCATAAATGCATGGTTGCTTGCAAGTGGGACGTTAAACTTGCAGTCGAATTAACGCCAGATTAAACAGTTGCGCATGTAAACTGCGTGCATTTATGAACGCTTTCAGCCATTTTTATTGACCTGTCAAGGAGTGTAATATATTTCATACCTCAATTCATCCAAAATACCCAAATCCCCCATTATTTTTATGTAGCTACCGCACAACAACGGTCAAGTGTCAAAATCCAGTTCTTCTTCATTAATCATAAAAGCATGCACTTTCAGCTCCATGCGTATTTGCGATCATTTGCAGCGCATGTTGCTTTTTTGAACATCTGACATTTGCATGTAGGCAATTATGAAACACATGCAATCGTCAGTTGCACGCAACCATGCATTTATGAAAGAGGCCAAAGAGGTTCTTAGTTGGTCACGTATTTTTTTTTTAATGTATGACCGGGCATAATTGCAATTGCAATAATGCAAAAACAAGACTTTTGAAACTCCTCACTTCCCTTACCCTAATTCCCTTCCGGCCAAAACTATGCTACCGCATCAAAGGGTGGTCCCCTAGGGTTTGGCCACATCATATAAAAATAATGATGCCCCATTGCTGTCAATGAAAATAAATTGGTCCTAGACTGGGTGGGGGAGGAGGGATTAGTAAGCAGGCATTACACGAAGCAAATATTTGCTTAAAATTACAGCAAATATTTGCTTGTCCGTGTAATAATGAAATATTTGACTTAATTATTTGCTGAAAAAATTTTTGCTGTCGTGTTTGCTAAACAAAAAATGAGGCAAATATTTGCTTCGTATAATATATGTATTTCTTTGCTTGTGACCTCGCCACTGAGCAAATATTTGCTTGGATATTTTCTTTACTCATACCGACATTCGGTATGAGCAATTAATAGCAAATAATTGGCATTTTCAGCCCCAATACAATGCGGAAAATTCCAGCTATCATTAAAGTCACGAGCCAATTCGAGCCGAAACTGAAATATATACTTTTGTAATTGTTGAGTTCATTGAAGAGTTTAGGAGAAATTACCTTCATAAGGTCGGGCAACAGAGCTTTGTATATTGCGTCAGGAACTATGGTCGATACAGGTGTTTGTGGAATTCGAAAATGGCATTGTAAAGACATGAAACTGTCATCTGCAGCGAGAAAACGTAATGTGACAGAAAAACGTTCACCAGGGGAAATAGCTTGCCGCATGTTTGAGTCCACTTTTTTAATCAACGGAGAGAACATTTCCAACAGATTGTTGAAGTCAGCAATGTTCATGCGAAGAAAGTTTTTGTACAGTTGTGGCACCTCATTTTCTAGTTCTCGAAGAAGTTAACTATAGCAACCGAGTTCATTGCAACGTCTCACCCAATCGCGCACCCAAACACTACGCATTTGACGACGCCTTTGATTCCTAGTTTGGCTCTCATCATTTTCGATAATAAATTGAGCGGCACGGCCAAAAAGGCAAACCAACAGTATACATATCTTCTTCTTCGAAATTAGTCATTTTAACTCCAAATTATTCGCACAGAACACAGAACACCGGTGATTATTTTTTATTTATTTTTTTATATATGATGTTGCCAAAGCTCAGGGAATGCCCTATGATGCTAAAGCACAGCCTTGGCAGGAAAGGAATTAAGGATGAGGGAAATGGGTTAGGAGGTTGAGTGAAGGAGGTTTCGATGTACGACCCGTTTGAAAGTTTCAGGCTCATACGACAAGGGAAAAACAGAAGATGGTAAACTGTTCCACATTCGTGTTGTTCTGCTTAGAAAAGATTCTCGAAATTTGACGGTACGTCCAAATTTGACCTGGAGAGTATAGGGGTGGGAGCGACTTGTAGATCTTGTATCGCGCGTTATAATGAGTCTACAAGGAATAAGGCTAGCAATTTCGTTAGAACAGAGAGATTGAGGAATCTCCAATAAGCTTAATAGCCTTACGCTGGACTTTGTCTAATGCGAAAAATGCGGTGTGTCCTGCCCCTGCCCAAATATGGGATATATATTCAAGTCTAGGCCTAATGTGGGACTTGTAGATCAGCGCTAAGTCAGGTGGGGTGAAATATTTTTTACGTCTCTGTAGAAAACCCAAACATTTCATCGCACTTTTAGCGACTGCAAATATATGATCAGTCCAGCTATGATTGCTGGATATCTCAATACCCAAGATATTTAGAAAGGGTGAATTAGGTATATTCACTCCGTCGATTGATTGGCGTTTTTTAAGGGACATTAAACATCAATGAGTTTTGGATGCAATAAACGTAACACGATTTGCTCTGCCCCAAGCGAGGACCATAGAAATGTCGTTGTTTAATGATCTAAACATGCGTTCCCGATTGACTTCTGTAGAATTTTCACGTGAATTCATTGCAGAATCAAATGAGTACGCGACATCAAGTGTGCTGTCGTCGGCGAAACTATGAATAGGATTGAGAGTAAGGGATAAGAGATCATTAATAAAATGAAGAAATAAGGTTGGTGAAAGAACTGAACCCTGAGGTACGCCGGTATTTATTTCGTAAGAATCAGATGTAACTCCGTCAATTACTACACGGATTGAACGGCCTGACAAAAAACTCTCTATCCATTTAACGAGGGTAGGGTGCAGACCAAATGTTTGAAGTTTGGCTAAAAGGGCAGCATGCCTGACTCTATCAAAAGCCTTTGAAATATCAAGAGGGACGGTTTAGCACTCACCAAAATTATGGAGACAATGATTCCAACGCTCCGTTAGAGCCGTTAGTAAGTCTCCGGTTGAGCGGCCAGGCGGAAACCGTACTGGCAATCGCTGATAAGATGGTTATTTTCTAGATATTTCAACAACTGAGAGTTGATGAGTGATTCAAAAACTTTAGATATGATCGAGGTTAGTGCAATTGATCTGTAGTTAGAGGGGTCGCATGCCACTCCTTTTTTAAGTATCGGCTGGACATGAGCAAGTTTCCATACACTTGGAAACATTCCTGTTGAATATGACAGGTGAAAAAGTTTGCGCAGAGGTTTAGCCAAAGCAGAGGCACAGCATTTTAAAACAAGGGGCGAGAAACCATCAGGCCCAGTAGTTTTGGACACGTCGACTTTCGAAAGTACTCTAAAAACTTCCCGAGTGCGAAAGTGTAGCGGCTGTTGCCTACTAGTGCACTGCGATGGAGATGGAAGTGGTTGCGATGAAGGTGGCAAGTACGAATTAGCAGCAAACAAAGCAAAAAACAAAGAAAAAATGACTTTCGAATGACAGATGCAGTACAGCAAATAAAATAAACGTTTCCTATATTTGCTACGCAGTTTATTTTTCGAAAATTATTTACTTCGTGTAATGACAAAGCAAATATATTTGCTACAATATGAGCAAAGATACTTTGCTACTTGTTTAGCAAACAGGTTTTAGAGCAAATATTTGCTACAGTGTAATGGCATAGCAGTTCTATTTGCTCAACACCAAATATAGCAAATAATTGGATGATTCTTCTTTTGATGTGTAGAATATGTTCCTTTTTTTGATTCTATGTTCTGAATAATAAATAAAACTTTGGTGTAAAAATTAAAAATATTCACAATGTCAAATTGTCATATCGCGCCAAACGATTTACTTATGTTTTAATGTTATCCAAAACTTAAAACGCCTAATACCTCAAAATAACGTTCCAAGTATCGGTACCCAAAATATGTTGAAAATTATTCAGCGGATTAACTTTAATTTTTTCGGGATTAAACACTTACCAAATTTAGAAGTCTTGTTGAGAGCTTTTTTTCCTTAAAAAATGAAGTATTTTTTGAGCTGAGAAAAACAACTTTTTTGCCTAAAACCCGATGTAAAAAATTTAAGGACGCCATTTCGTCAGAAATTCAAATTTTTTTAATTTTAAGAATCTGGCTTGACAAGGACATATTACTGGTATATACTAGTACTTTCATATGCAAAAAAATGTGTAAATACCTAAATACTTATATTACTACGTTTAATTACATTTGAATCAAAGCGTACACCGGCCCAACGATTACGCTCAAATGATGACACGTAATTGAGAGTATCATACTTCATATTTCCTTTCATTAAAAACTCGATCGATAAAGACTCTAAACAGAAATAGTTGACGAAAACTTTCCGCCATTTTGATAACCTATGCATATGTATGTATTTATGGGACCATCTATCGGTAATGGCTTATAATTAACACGTTCACGACAAAGGCAATATTTGTAAGGGATCCCAGAAACCAATCTTTTAAACTGCTCTTAGGACATGTATTCTGCTGTAAACAATATCGTTTGGTGCTCGCAATGGTGACTTCGCCGATATCCTGTTTCTTAAGGACGTGTCGCACAATATTTGTATTCTCACAGATAGTCAGGCCGCTATTAAGTCCCTCGCGGGAGTATACACCACCTCCAAAACAGTTATAACATGTCGTTCAGCACTAAATTACATAGCTGAACAACTGAAAGTACGGCTTACCTGGGTGCCTGGACATAGTAATATTCCGGGTAACTGTAGAGCCGACGAACTAGCGAGAAGCGATATCACTCGTCCTTATTCAGACACCAACTCCAAACCGCTGGCCACTTACAAACTAGAATCTTAAAGGAATCTCTCAGGATTGCTAATATTAATTGGCAGGTGGAACACATACATATATGGCCAAAACTTGACCCTAAACGGTCAAGAGAGCTCATCCTACTCGGACGCAAAGCAATAAGTAGTACCGTGGCCGTTATTACGGGCCACTGCCTCATAGGTAGACACGCCGATAGATTAGGCACACCTTCGAACGACTTCTGTTGGAGTTGCAATGACGAAGAGGAAGAGGAAACCATACTCCACCTACTCGGCAACTGCCTGGCCCTAGCCAACCGTAGAAGCCTGTTTCTGGGTTTTCCCTTATTTGAAGAGCTAACAGAATTAGCTCGATTTATCAGAAGTTCCAAATGGTTCCCAAAGACAGGTTAGGGCTGAACACTCTTCCCATTCCAGCCAAATTTACTTTGGCTCCCCGTGATCTGGCTCCACTGAGACTGGAACTAGCTCGGTACAAGAGGGGTTAACAGGTAACAAGGTTTGTAAGCTGAATCTGTGGTCTCACAATGCGCCTCTTTGGCCTGAGTGTGCCTTATTAGACAGCCACTTTAACCTAACCTACCTAACCTATCTACAAAAATATTAAATATAGCAGATATTTCAGTTGCAAACTAATATAAAAAACTTAAACGTTCTATTCAGTTGTAAAAAAATAATGAAATAAAAAGTAGGATAACATACCTGTGCGTGTCGCTACCATCAAACCATTGCAAAATTTGTGCACTCAATAATCCTACTGACAGACCATTAACAATAGAATCAATTCTACGAACTACAATTCCGACGATTCCCAATTGTATTAGCATAGATCGATGTCGCATATACACTGGTTTCCAGTAAAAATCGCATGTCGCAAATATATGCGACACGAGGCAGTGAACGTGTTAAATATGTTCACCAAAGCACGCTTTACAGAATACAGGGCTTTAATAAATTTTCGCTGTCTCTTAAAATTTGTAAAAGCTGATAAATGAAAATTTCAGTAATAGTTTATAAATGTAAAAGGAATAAATGATATACAGCGTGCATGTTGTTCAAATCTCTGCTTAACCTAGTAAAGGCTCATATATAAAATTTTAATGATATCATTACCTTCCTTATTGGCAATCGTACGAATCCCCTGAATAACTTTCTATATTGATTTCTGTTGCAGTCAACGAACTCAATACGTGATTTGCGATTGTGTACACCTTCGACAGCAGCAACAGTATTGCATAAATGAAATGCCTCTTTAAAGATGGAAAAAGTTTCATGTGGCAGCGAATAATTGTGTACTTACCAGTCGAGTCTTTGATCATCTTGTTCGAATATATGATTAAAATTAATGTCGAATAAAATGCATCGATGTTTTAAGAAATCATTTACTTGATTCAAATAACGTAGAAGGAATCACAGCAAAAAAAAGCTCTGTTAAAAGTGTAAAGTTTAGTTTTACACGTTACTCGAAATCTCTACTTAACCTAGTCATGATTTATCTACAACTTTTTAATGATATCATTGCACTCTTAACCGGCAGTCCAGGAAACGAGTGAATAGCTCTTCATATTATTTCCATTAGAGTCAACGTACTCGATAAATGATACAAATCCTCTGAAAAGATTGTGCACTCCTTCAGCAGCTGAGCATCAGCCTTTGATAAATATAATAAGAGGTGGAATATTTTTGATGTTACAGAAAATGGGGCTGCAAAGTAGTCGTTATTGAAGCAGTTTGAGCGTCAGACTGACCAAAAACAGAAAATTTCAGAACAATTTTAGGGATTTAAAGGAATAAGTAAAAAACAGCGGTGCTCTAAGAAATCATTTACTTTATTTGAATAATGTATCATTAAATTACGGCTAAAAAAACTCTGTTAAAAGTACAAAGATTACGTTGTGCATGTTAATCCAAATCTCTACTTAACCTAGTCATGATTCATCTATAAAATTGTAATGATATCGTTACCCTCTTTATTGGCAATCGAAGAAATGCCTGAATAACTTTTCATATTGATTTCCATTGCAGTCAACGCACTCGATACATGATACAAATTCTCTGAAAGGATTGTGTACACTTCCAATAGCTCAGTATCAGTCTTTGATAAAATAAATGCATCTATAAGGTGAAAAATGTTTGATGATTCAGAATTTAGCAAATAATTGTGTACTCACCACTTCTGTCTTTGATCATCTTTTGAGAGTATATGTTTAAAATTAAAGACAATTCATCGGAGGTTCGGGCGTCAAACTGACCGAAAACTGACGATGCCAAATTTAAGTTAGAAGAGGTCATTTGATACACTCTTTTATACTGACGAGTATGTGAGATTGCGGCTGACCACTTTTGATTTTGGATCATTTCAACTAATGTGTTTTCAAATTCTTCGGGATTTGTCATGGGAAGTCCAGGAGATGGTGTTGGAGTATTTTCACCTTCCGTTGAGGTTGAAGTATCTAAAGATTCCATCTCGGCATCATCAATACAGCGTAGCAATGCTCCGCGCACCGTTAAATAAAGGTCGGAAACATCTTGCATCTAGAAAAATGTCACGTCTGTATGCATTCTTAAAAAAATCAATCAACTTACCTTATCATTTTGCTTTAAATTATTAATCACACTTATAGCAATTTTGTGATTGGATTCGATGAGCAATAAGAGCTGAAACATTAATTTGTATAAAGCCCGTCCAAGATCTAACAATATTTCAGCTGTGGCCGGGTCAAAATTAATAAATTTTCCCGAACTTGATCCCTCTTGTACAGTTGGATCAACTTCTCCAAACAAAGCCAATTTGCACGATGTTTTTACGGAATCCAGGCACTGGAAATCAATGTAATTAAAATGTAATACTTTAGCGTAACAACCAAAAATTATACCTCCAATACATGATCTTTACGATCAAAGAAAGTTTCTAAATGTTCTTGAACTTCAAGGACATTAAATCTCATAGACTCAAACAAACGAGGTGTTGTAGGTTGTGATTGGTTACACCAAACTCGTGGTGGATCGCCCTTTGACACTAGAAGTTCTGACATTATAGAAATTCTGTTTCCAAGTTGAGCACCAATTCCCGTAAAGTATTTACGAGAGTCCTTTGAAACTGAGATTGACTTCAATGTTATTTCTTTTACCAGGCGGAAAAGTTGATTGAGAAGATCAGGTGAGTGTGCTGAAGGTTGATTAACAAGCAAAGATTGTAATTGTTTGCGCCAGTTTTCTTCACCTTCATCACGAATAGGTGCCCGAAATGAAATTAATCCAGGTAGATGAGGAGAAGCATTACAAGGCGTTATATCGCCTAAATCTCCAGCGCTCGAACCACTTGTATCACTTCGAGATACAGAATCGCGACGTCGTCTTTCACGTAGACTAAGAGATGTTGGTGGTCCTACTAAAAAGGATGACTTTGAGAATGGCTGACGATGGTCCTCGTCAATTGGAGATTCAGACTCAACTTCTTCATCGGAGGAATCATCAGCAGTATGTCGCTTGCGTTTGCTTAAAATTGGTGTCTTCTCACTTAGGCTTTCGTCTAATGTGGAATGTCCTTTGGAACCCGTTAATGGTTCGCTGTCACCACCCTCGGAAAGGGGTCGACGGCGAACACCCCAATTAAAGTTGTCGGTTGATTCGCCCTCAATACTTTCACTTTCATATTCCAAAAAGTCGAAATCTTTAAATACTCCAAAATCGGGCTGACCATCATCGCGACGAGATCCACCACTTAAATCACCATGTGGGCCAGAAGTTTCTTCCGTGCTAGAGGCAGCAGATGATTGTCTTTCCATCAAATCGGATGATTGGCTGAAGATAACCTATTCATATAACAAAGTAAAAATTAATAAAATAATTGCTGAAATTATTCGACAAAACGAATCTCAATCTTACAGTGTGACTCGTGTGCATTGATCCTGAGAAAAAAGACATGCTAAAAAACTAGAAGTAAAAGCACGGAAAATTAGAACATGCTGTGGTAAAGGTTAATTAGAGCATTCAAAGCTACTAAGTGATTCTGATTTTATACCCAAAGAAAGCTACATAATTTCTGTAAAATAAAAACCTCAAAACAGTCTGCTATTTCAGACTCTTATTTAATGATGTCAAAAGCTGAGAAAATACATATGCTAAGCAATTTGCCTTTAATTACATCTGCTTATTGTGACCGAAGGGCAGAGGACTTTGCAAGGAGCACCATTAATTATATGGTATACATTTGGGGGAGGACTTGAATTAAGAAGACTGCTGTAAACATGGAAAAGGGTCTCCGGTCGTATGTTTTGGTTTTACAAGTTTTGTGGGAATTTTGCAATTCATCCAAAATTAGGAAAAACGATTATCACGTCTTGCTTCTTTATATCACTTTCCTCTTTTACGTGGAATTATAAATCCCTGTCAACTCGCAAAGTATCTATGAAACAGAACCTCTATGAAGTTTGTGGTTTTCGGTTAATTAAGTATAAAATCAAAATGCGCCAAGTTATGTTGCAGTAGAAAATGCTTTTATCTTTATTGGACATCATTTTCTGGATATGAACTTAACTCATACTTAGCTGACACGTAGAAGTAGTAGATACATTAAAAAATAAAGAAAAAAGCTTTTAACAGTGAATGTTAGTATCTTACGCTTGCTGCAAAGCATATTCACGTTTCTTTTAAGTTAAATGCACAAACATTAGTATATGTTTACGCAAAGATTGATTTAAGTTTTTATCTTTTAAGAAAGAGTAAATAACATTAGAAGTTAAAAAAAAAACTTATATAAAAGCCTGCCCTTTTTCTCTTCTGTAGCCTGGTATGTGTAACAGTGGTAACTGTAAACTGTACTAAGAAAATCAATTCACACGTACACGTAGACGGGTACAAGGGTATGGCGGGAAGTCGTCGGTGAAGTGATAAGGTGTTGGCTTTCCAACATAAAGGTCCGCGGTACTTATGGTTGCTTTCAACCATGTTCCGCGACCGATGGTTCTTTTCTGCTGACAACAAATTACGATAAAAAGGTGACATTGGTGGTTGTAGAAAAATTTTGGTGGTTCAGAATGCACTTTAAATTGTAGGTTCACTTGCAATCGTTATCTCGAATGGAGTGAAATATTTCTCCCGCCCCATGCCCTACAAGGAGTTACGGGAACTTGAGAAAGATAGCTGGAAGAGAATTAGTGTGGGGAATGACAGAAATGGAAGGCCTAGTTTTTTGGAATTCCTGCGAGCTAGACAATAGCCCAGAGACAGAGTAGGTTATAGGTATCGAAGGATTTCTTTTATGGATGCTTCGCTTAAGATCTTTGCAGGATCCTGCTACTGAAAAGAATAATTTGTAATTTCAAGAATCGACTGGATCCCGCATTAACATAACATGGAGAATCTTTATGAGAGGAATCATTATGAAACAGAGCGATCAGTTTAAGCTATTTGATGCGGTTTCCAAATCGATGGAGCTTGGAATGCAGGATTTCTCTTTGGTATTGGTTAGAAAAGTGAGCACTTTTATTTATTCATTTCGAAATTCATCAAAAGCTGATTACTATAAAATCAATAAATAAATAAAATATCAAAAACAAAACTTAATGTTACAGAATTACAAAGAACTACAAAGTATCCAAAAATAGGCAAGAATACTATATTCACAATATTTAGAAAAATTAAAATCAATACTGTCATAATGCAAATAACGGGACAACGAGGTTAGTACGAATTGGAGGTATTTTAAGAATATCTCTGTTTTGAAGTTGTTTCGTCTAGATTCGAGAGAAATCAGTTTTATGAGTTTAAGGCTATCAAAGTAAGAGGGCAGAATGAGAGAGTCACTCCATAGAAGCACGCGAAGTGCAACACGAACAAAGCGAAGTTGAGCTACCTCAACCCGGCCAAATATGGTCGCAATAAAAAGGTGACCAAACACAGTAAGCGTACTCCAGAATTGATGCAACGAAGGAACAATAAAGGAGCCGCGTGATATAAGGGTCTCCAAATTCCTTTGCCCATCATTTATTAAAGGCAGTTTCTATTTACCAATGTAAAATCCGTGTGCACGGAAAGTGCACGGAAATACACAGAAATACACGGAAAGTACACGGAAATTACACGGAACTAACACGGAACTACACGGAAAGTACACGGAAGTACACGGAAAGTACAAGTACAAATTAGAACCAAAATATCTTGATGAAATTAGTATACAAGACGAAATACGAGCGCATGCGCGGATTAATTTCAAAATCTTTCTTTTCTAAAATTCATAAATTGTATAATGAGAGTACCGTTCTACCGTTTGGTACTGAAATTTGTACTTGTACTTTCCGTGTACTTTCCGTGTATTTCTGTGTACTTTCCGTGTACACGGAATTACACGGCAATTTGAGAGTGGTAAATCTGCCTTAAATAAAACCCAAAGTCGAATTAGCTTAAATAACAATCGCATCAATGTGATTGCCGAAAGTAAAACGGCTGTTGAGTCAGTCCTTAGTTTAAGTAAGTTTGTCCAATAAGCAACCATGCATTGTGTAAGGGAAGTCAAAAGGATTTTTTTAAGGAGTAAACGACATTGTAGTAAACTTACTAATATTAAGGGGAAGACAATTAATAGAACACCAATTGTAAAAGGCATCTAAGTCAGAATTTAAACATAATAAATAAAATCGGACCAAGATGGCTTCCGTGAAGCATACCAGAAGCTAACTTGTGAATCCAAATTTGGTGACTAAATGTGTCAAATGCCTTGCTAAAATATCTGACGACTTGCTGACTTGCATCGATTTCAGATAAGAGAAGTTATTAAATTATCCGTGCTGAAAAGTGCCTCAGAAATTTTTGCAACGTAACACAAGTGAGCAATAGGTCTATAGTTGGAAATTTCCCACCTCTTACTCATCTTGTGAAAAGGAATAATAAGGGATAATTTCCAAGATTGGAACAGTTTTTTAGAACATCAAAAGGACCGCACGCGAAACTATTAGTCAAACTTTGAAAGTGATTCGCGACTGTGTCGTCTTCAAATATAACAGCATTTTCAAGTAACTAAAATCCTCAAGGGAGCATACGACTTAATTGTTTTAAAATTTAGATTTTTTTATTCTTGAAATCTTAAGATACACTTACTAGGAATCTATGTGTGTGTATAGCGGCTTTTGCTTAAAGAAATTTTGAAAATTCCCAGAGTGACAACACTTTCTGTGAGGCGCTATCGACGCGCCCCAAGAGCTGTTCCGCCAATTCGGGTAGGTGCGAGCCAGCCTACACCAGAGCGCAGACGCGACTCGAGAGGCTCGTGTGGTGCGCCAACTGGAGAAAATCAAAATCTCGAGGTTCAAATGCTCAGGAGGATTCGTGTTATGGCCCCGAAATAGATGACTATATGTAGGGTGAAAAGCTATATTTATCACAACTTAAACTTCCTCTAAAATTCAAGCGCGTCTACCTGGAAACCACGTTTTCAAAATTGGTAACCAAGATTGCTTGAAAACGAATCGAGCGTTTTTCCGATTTTTTCTTAACTTTTTTTATGCTTAGAAAATTATTCAGCATCGGACGGACCTGATTTTCGATATCGCAGTTTTTCAAGGTTAGTGTCCAACTTAAAACTGAAATTCATACGTAAAAATCGATACTCCAACTTTGAAAAGCCGCTATTTTGTTAAACATTCGAAATTCAAAAAAACAATCCCTAGATACTAGAAAGTTTTGTACTCTTTCAATTGCCGTATTACTTTTTGCTTTCAGATGAACTGGAACGGCGGTATCCTCGTTACCGCAAAACTTAGTTTGAAAACAGGGCCGACTTTTAGAAGCGGAGGGGAAGAGTGGGGTTGGACCAGCTGGAATAGAAATTAAATCATTAAGGCAAGCAGTCGTACTTTTATGTTAAAAATACCCCATTCCTTTACCTCCATTAAGTTGTGATTAAATCAAGTAGAATAAATTAAACAATAAAGTGAATAAAAATTTGTGGTTGAAAATAAATTTTTTAATTAATTTGCTGAGCTCGAAGAACCTCATCTACGTTTCAATAGTAACAATCAATCAGAAAAATCTTTTTAGAAGCTTTATGCGACTAGCAAATAAAAAAGCATAACTTAAGCATTATTTACGAGATGAAAATCACGCCAAAACTGAAAAAAACACTTTTTCTGCTAAAATTGCTGATTTTGTAAAAATTTCATTCGATTTTGATAAAGTTTCGCGAATATTTAGGTATTAATCCTAAGTTCAAGAAACTAAAATTTCGAGAAGATCTGATAAAAAATACCGGCCATGTGCGAGCCACTCTCGCACACGATGGTTTCGTATAATATAAAAAAAGTAAGTGATTTATGATTGTTGTTTTGTTTGGGACTTCGTTGTTTTTTTTTTGTAATACATATCAGACTTCAGAGAGAAGAGTGGCGCTATGGTATATGTTCGCACAATTTCGCATAGGTGAAAAACTGATGTGGCTTAAAAACAAACACTTTCAAATGATACCCTACATCGCATATAAAACAAAAAAGTGCTCCCTCAACCTGTGAAAAAAACAATTCTAAAATTCTTTCGCCGGGAATAGATGCGGGCAACTGCTGCAATTGTAACAAATTTTAAGTCGATAGCAATAGTAGTTTATAGTAATGACGAGTCGAACTTAGAACCTCTTTGTTTTTGTGAAGTCGGTTAGAAAAATGGCCATGAAATACAGACGGACAGACAGGGAGCTCTAAAAATTCACTGAGTTATGTCCAATTATAGTTGAGCACTGAAAACGCACATTTTATATGTATTTCGCCAATTACAATGTTGTCAATATTCATTTTTAACTCATACATATACATCTCACATTTCAACAAATGAAAAAAGGTATTCGCTGGGCCCCTCTATGGATCTCCAATATAAGGCCTTCGCATGAAAAGCCCTGATCTCAAAAATTCGGAAAATGCTAGTAAAGTTCAATATTTTTTATTAAGAAAAACATCTTCGATTTAAATAAGTTGAAATATAACGCACTTATAAAATTACCATGCCCCGCTCTAGTCATACCGGGTTTGTCCCAACGTTGCCGCGTAAGTGCCCTGTAGAATATTGCGCCTCGATATTTATTTATAAATGATCAAATTACTTTTTAAAGCTTATGAATTTATACGATAATTAATTTCAATTAAGAATGAACTGTTTTCTATTAAACAAATTTTATTTCAAATGCGCAATGAGAAAATTTCCGGCGTTACCAGGCATTTTCCCATATGCGCATTTTCAGTGCTCAACGATAATTAGCCATAACCTTGTGAATTTTTATTCAATCTTTTCGAAATTTAAATTTGCTTAAGTTAAAATTAATAACTGTAAATTCTGTACTAAAAACGGTAAATTTATCAAAATAAAATCAAAATTGTTAAGGTTACAATGTTTTGAACAATTATAACTTCTCCGTTTTGGCGTGATTTTCATCAGGTTCCTCATACAAGATGTTTAAACTAAGTAATTTATTATTAATATAACAGAAATTTCGCAATATCTCGAAAACGAAAGCTGATTGAGCAAAACGATTTTCATTTTCGGATTCAGCGGGCCGACATTACCCTAAAAGAGTTATTGAAAGTCCTGCACCATAATGGCTGTTTACCTGTGTAATCGATGAGATACCCGTGCATTAGCAGATGTCATAAGCAACGACATCTGCGCTAACCCTGGTCGATAGTAATCTAAGCACAGCCAAATTCAAAAACAGTTTAGTAGAAAATCGATGCAAATGATAACGAAGAATTCTCCAAAAGGCCGCAAAGAGCAAAAAAAGCAGCGTCGAATAAAAACCGCCCTCGAGAGATGTAATATAAATTTCAACTTGTTTGTCAGGTTAAAAAATATCAACAATTACATTTGTATGTGTAATTTGCAGCCGGAATAATAGCAAACATTACTAATAAATATTAAATTAAACTTACCAAAGAAATGAAATACACGAAAAGATGTTAGTCTCTTTTTTGTTGATTTAATTTCTTTGATCAATTTAATTAAGAAGAAAGAAACAATATTTAATAAAGATGTAGAATTGTTCCCTATCTTCTAAATTTTGTTATACAAATTTATTCAGGTTATTCCTCTTCATTCTGAAATGCCATATTTCAATGTTATTTTTCATTTAATTTTATGATGCAAAGAAGTGAATGCTAAATTTAACAGGAATGGCATGTCCAAGAAAAATTTAGCAAGGTACATATTTAAACTGTCTAAATATCTTGTGCCTGAAATATTCGTAATTAAATTTTCGCTTTGATTGGGTTTTAGATCAAAAGGACCTGAGACGGTTGGTTAGGTAGAAGAGCAAAATGCTAACCTTAGCTTTTACCAATAAAAACGAATCTGAATAAAGAAGACAACTTAGTACTTTTTGTGATCAAAGAAGACTGCTTAAATCAAAAATAAATATTTAAGATAGCAACAAGGATAATTTAACTTCACGGTCATATATTTTGGAAATAAAACCGCAATTTAGGTTTTCCGTAGATCTTGAAAAAAGACAAATGTGCTGTTAAATTTTTATTGAGTATATCGGAACATTGTGAAGGGAGAGTGGACAGGCAGGTACCGAGCGCCGGTCAGAGCCTTTGGGACCGCACGCTCTATTACTATACTGGCTCAGCCGGCCTAATCATATACTTATGTCCGTGTATCATTGTAATGTAGCACATTTCACATTGATCAGCTGGGACTGTTAATTAAAAGTGGCAAGAGAGTTAAGGGAAGTAACGCCTTTGGCTGTCAAATTGTACAAATAAGAAAAGTTCAAAAGTTACAAACTGTTTATATAAATATTGGACTTTTTTAATTAAAAGACATTTATAAACAAAAGGCGCTACCTGCGAGCAAAATTTTTCTTCGGATAAATAAAAGATGTGCTAGAGCATTGCCACAATTCATAGTCGTGTTAAGTTATCCAACATTTTCTTAAAATTCTTTAAAAATATTCCTCAACAAAATCTTTGTTTGCGATAAATTTAGCATCTCGTTTAAATCGCCTTATCACAGTCTCCTAAGTACTGAAGTATTTGTAGGAATAAGCAAAGTGTTTTTAAATAGTAAAAATAATAAAAATAATAAAATAGGGTAGGGCAAAATTATTCATATCTAATATATAAAAATCAATATTTGTTTGTTCGTATTTTATGCGCTGCCATACCGTCCATCACATTGCGATAAAACTTTGTGAATTTATTGCTCGCACTTGTGCGAAGATTATAGGTATAGTACAATTAACTTACAGTAGGTGGTGCGCGTGTCATACCGGGAAATGTATTTGAAAGAATATTTCTGCAAATCTACAACATTTTCTTTCCTTTCAACATAATTTAAAAATTGACAATAGACAATCCTCAAAAGACAAACACCAAACGTCAAACGGCTCCTATTCGCAGTTTATCGTACATATATTAAACAAAATCTAATTATTATCATCGATAACGATCAATGTGAGTGAATTGAAATGGAAATTATTTAGAGCAAGCCCACTACAATATAGATTATTAGAATGTATATCGTGTTGTTAATTGCTTCGTCGAAAAATATGCCCCACAAAAATTCGTGGGGGTTTGAGTGGGGGTGAAATGTACAAACTCGGAAACGGCTAATTCGATTTTTATGTGATACCAATGGGAAGGGGATGGGTGGGGAAGCAGTTGGTGTTGATATGTACAAATAATCAAAGCGACCGATATTAGTGTCGAATCCTTTAATTTTTGGAGTATGTAAGATAAATAATAACACTCCCGATGCCGTTATATAATTTAGAGATAATACTCCGTTATGAAGGAGATGGAGGAGGGAGAAGAGAGTGATATGTAAGATCGAAACCAGTATGAGAATCCATAGCTTTCAGTGTCGCTGAGAAAAATAATGGCACTCTCGATGCCGTTAGATACTGCGAGAAGAAGACACCCCTCGGCGTGGGGGTGGAATGGAAATAACAGAAAAAAATAGTCGAAATCGACCGATGTCAATGTAGAATTCATAATTTTTTAGGTGTCTCACTCACATGTCACACTCTAAATGGCATTGAATACTATGGAGTTGAAGGAAGTGACATGTAAAAATAATCGGAAGCGACACTCACCGAACGTTCGAGCAACGCCGGGCACATGCAGCTAGTTTTATATAAAAAATGTTATTAGAATATATTTTGAAAACACCAAATTTACAAAAATCAAAATGAGTTAGCCCTTTTTGGAAAGAAGCAACATTTATGTTCGAAACGCTTAGGTTTACATATGTATAGAAAAATTCTGAAATTTTTCTGTGTGATGTCTATTTCCCTAGTTGTTTATTGTAAGGTTTTTTACTTTCCTCAACTTGTTTTTCTGGGAACGTTTTTTCCAACTGGCGGCAAAAAAAGAAAATGTACTCGCCTTATCAATTAAAATTTTTACAGTTTATTTATCATCTCATTATCTATTGACATGAAAAGAACCAGCTCTGTATTTCTAAAATTTCGTATTTTTAAAGCCGAAAATTAAGCTGTTGAAAAATTGAGTAAAAATCGCACCTAAATGTTTCAAAACGCAATTTCCTCACTATTTCGTTGAAAATTTGTTACTCTATTTATTAATAGCTAATTTCATACTGATTAATAATCTGTTGGGTTTTTGTTTCAGACTGTTCTACAGTCAATAATTTTTGACGCCGTCGCGAGACTACTTCGTGGGGGGCGACAGTTTCAGCTCCACTTAAATTAAAGTTATAAAACAAGACCGTGTATTCATACTACAAACGGATACGTAAAACTTCAATGCAAAATTCACTTTCGCGATAGGAAATAAATTAAGAAATTGGTCAGATGTATTAAAATATTTTTCAATAAGTATATCATTTCTTGAATTTTTACTTTATTGATTTATTATTAAGTAATTTCTTCAAAGTCATATGACATAAATTATATGAATTATACTTCACAATTAAAATTGGGGACATCAACATTTCCCAGCCATGTTTCCGAGAATTAATAAGAAACTCGTTTTAGTGCGAAAACAACTTAAAATACACAAGCAAGACTAAACTATTGTTATTTAGTCACAGATAGCAGGATATTAAATTACTTGTTCAGAAGACGCGACTAGATTCAACACATTTATACCTAATGAGCTGTCTCTAGTCGCGCGGACTGTACGTACACACTAAAAAAATCACACTTTCCGTATTCACGAGTTCGCAGGCGAAAGTGACAATGGATATGATACACACTAAGAAAACTCAAACAATCTCGTTCAACAGGCTCTAGATTGAAACCCGCACGGGACCTAAGGAAGACGAAATTAAAATTGTAGGTGTCCTGAAAAATGTACACATATAGTGTTCAGGTCTTATAATATTTTGATAAACAAACAATACATAGTTAAAACTGATCAAACCTATCGAAGTCTACTGAAAATTCGGTAATAATATGCCAGCAAAGATTCTCACATACCACTTATCAGATTTTTCGGCGAACAAAAAAACGAAAACAGATGTTACTGTAATAAACATGTAAGCATCAAGAGATATCGCATCTGACGCTCCAATCATGAATTTCAAATAAAGATTGATATATAACACCATTGCACACTCTTCAGTACTACTACATATTTAACACCAAAAATTAAATCAAGTATCTCAAAAAGTCCCTCAAATAAATTTGTTGTCATTCAAAGTGAATATTTGTGCTTTAATTTCAAATTACTATGTTATTCAAGTGTACTCGGAACTCAGAAATGCTACACACTGTGCTGTTAAATATATCTTATTACCTTTGAACAAATGGAGTTTAGATAATCGTCCTTCGAAAATTGGAAAGGGGAAATTAATACCAAAAGAAACATTAATTTAGTCAGAATTAACATGCATTGCAATTTTAGTATTAACTAAAGGAAGTAACATTTTATGTAACTTGAAATTATTTCTACATGCAAGAAAATGTAATTTACAAACGAAAGATTTTTTAAACTTACCGATGGACTCTTAGGCAAGCCAACTCTTTGTCCACAAGTCGTTAAAAGGTTTACTAAACATTCTCGTACACGTCCTTGGGACATCCATGGACGTTTCCAGCCACTCAGTGGCACAGTATCAGCGGGTGATAAACTGGCGCTACGTCGTGGAGAGTTTGGTGTCCCTGTATGTGGAAGATGAGATATTCCTTGCCCATTCTTGGTTTGAATGCTCACGCCACTAGTTTCATTTTCAGATTTCAAAAGAATTCGACGACCGATTAAGGGAGTTTGGGAGACATCAAATGTAAATTCCATAGTACGTCCGGCCAGTTCTTTCTTACAAAAAACTTCGGAGTCTGAATAGTTACCATAAAAGTTAAACGATGGTCCACCTTCCGAAGGAGGCACCACTTGTAGACTTGAGCTTCTAGTCACAACCAGTTTAAGTATCTTTAGAGCCTCTTTCCAATTAGGTGTCTGCGAAATAATTAATAAGTTAAATAATATTTAGAAAAATAGAATGTGTAACTTACATCTAAATATTTCGCAATGACTCTTAATAGATCACTATTTATAGTTTGTGCCTGCGGAGACGATAAATCAACATAATGAAGCATGCAGTGAATTACATTTAGAACAGGAACTTGAATTTGCTGTGGCCCTTTCTCTAAAACTTCAATTAGAAATGCCAACATGTGGAGTCCCATATGAGCATATGTATCATACAAATATTTAACGACACATTTAGTCCACTGAAATGATTCTTTGCAGAAAGTCTTTCTGCTGTAAAGAGTCATGACTGTGCCTAAGTTTTCCAATTTCGCACCCAGCTCCGAAGAAACTTGTGCAATATTTTCAGCACTTCTTATACACACTTCGTTAGCATCCTCGTAATGCAGGAGCATATATGGGAGCAACGATATTACATTCATGGGGAATGCACAGCTATGAGTAGGATCACACACGGGTAGACTGAGGAGGGGTGCTAATTGCGAAAGTAACGTAATCGTGGGTTCATATGTGCTTGAATGTGTACAACCCTGACGAAAATAAATAGTTATTTTATGAGATAATTAATAGGCATTTATTCCAACCTTTAATAGAAGAGCATGTACGCCGGGGTAACCTGCCCACTTTAATTGCTGTTGCAATTTTTCTACTTTGTCTCTGGCATCAGGGCGATCCAGAGGAAGACGATGGAGTACTCTTGTAAGTAGTCGTAAAGCCAGCAGAAATTCGTGTTCATAATCACTTTCAAGCAATGAGACTGCCAACCAGAATAATTGTGCCAAAATTGTCATCTTATCGTCCTGAAAGAAAAATTATGAAGAAAGTTTATTGAAACAAATATAGTTTCGCGTTAAAGTTCTCTGAAATTAAATTTCAAAACTTATATATGAACTCTCGGTTTAGTGATTTTCATTTAAAAAGCTTCGACAAGAAAAAAATCTCTACCTGTGTAGCGGTATCGCCTAGAAGTTTCAAACTTTGCGCACTTCTTGACCTGGACAATGCTGAACCAAACTTAGTGGAACTTCTGTCCATCTCCAGAGCTGACGCACGATTTCGAAGTTCAACTAAAAAGGAAATCCGTGGATAAAATTAAATTAAAAATATGTTCAAAGAATTCTATAAAAATTTTACCTTGTTTATCACAGGGAGAATTGGAAGTTTTCCTTGTGCAGTATGATACAGAGTAACTGGTACTTCTTGTATGACCCCCAGGCAACACAAAATTAGGCGATTGAGAAGTAATACCAGAGGGTGACTTTTTACCAGGCAAAACGGAACCTGACCCTTCTTTGTTGTTTAGATTCGGAGTACTTTTAAATATATCTTTCATCACGTCCAACGGACGGAAATCGGAATCTAAACTATCGACAGCTGCTTCTAAGGTAAGAAGCAATTCAGTAACGTATCCTTGCATATCCTCTCCTTGTTCTGCAACAGTTTCCACGAGCCTAGAAAGTATGTCAGAGAGCATTCTCGAGTTGATCGGAACATTTAATGCCCTAAAAATTTGTAAGCATCGCCCGGCATAATGCCGGGAGGAGCAACTTAATCCAAGCTGAAGGGCAATTTGCGCCCATCTTTCTGCTATCCTAGCGTGGGGGTAGCTGTCCGAAAAAACCTTAACCATGTGTTTCAGAAAGCATGAAAGTTGCTCTGCCGACTTGATGGACCACACTGACATGTAATAAATGAGTTTATTAAGGCAACATCTGCGATTTTGTAACAATTTTACCTTTGGCGGTTATATCCTCGTAATTCCATAAGGGCTGCGAATTTTCCTGCGACAAAAATCTGATTAAGCTTTTAATAACGTGCGAAATAGGCATCATTGGGCCCGGCTGTGGTGGAGCATTCTCTTCTGTTACGATTAAAGGAATTTCACTATTTTCACTGGTATTTGGATTTGTGGGTACATTCCCGGCTATTTGCTGTTGCTGTATGATGGAGCTGGAAGGCCCATAGAGGTAGCTATCAAACTCTTGATTGGGTTCTGCGATTTCATAATAAGTACTTTCAGTTTAGATACAACATAAAGAGTTAATCAAACCTGTAAAATTGTTAGTGATGACAGGTAGTGGGGGTACGGATAGTCCTAACTCCAATTTTGTTGTTTCACTGTTTAGCAGAACTCTAGCTACGGTCAAATGGTCATTGTGTTCAGCCAATACAATCTTACACATAAAATAACATAAGTAGTATCACAATAAATTTGAGAACTTATTATAAAATTCTACCAGAAGATTCAAACATAATTGTTTGCAATGTTCCCGAACAATAACTCTTGTGTGGTCTAATCCTAGGAAGAGAATGTGCAGCATTAAGGGAACATGTAATGTCCAGTCAATTCCTGGAATTCCATCCACCACAATATCAGTAAGGAGCATTACGGCTACATTGCATCTGTAGTTAAATTTGCTTAATCCTTAAGAATCAACACCACTAATCTTTACTCACCTGTGAAAACCACTTATTGGTAGACTTATGTCGGGCAGGAACTCTGTTAGAGGGGCAAAATAACCACCGTATTCGGGCATCGGTAAAGGGTGAGGTGCTAAAGGTTTGTCAGTCCTCAGCTCAACATTTTCCTCTTGACGGAACTAAGAGCCAGAGTAAGGGTAATACTTAAAAATATAACAAATTTTTACCTCTGGGTCGTTTGTCATAATATCTTCAGGACGAGGCAAAACGGATGGTCCAGATGCTGCTCTTATTTTATCGCTACCCCTTGGAGGCCGAGTTGTTTGTGTAAATGCACGGATGCCACTATCAGATTTACATGTCCTGCGAAATGAGAATAGTTTAATAGTAGTTATTAAATCAAAACAAAATAAAGTGAATTAAAAAAATTATGTTTTAGTAATTGAGTTTGTTTTTCTTCCTTTCATCTGTGGAATATTGACCTAGATTCATAGCCTAAATTGAAGAGTTGCTCCATATGTTGTTCACATATGTTTGTTTTTAGTAATACTTCCAAGTGGAGACAACAGGTCACTGACATGTAAACGCACGTTCACTTAGAAGTGATTTCATAACCAAATTGAGAAGATTATTACGTTCTAAGTTCCTGGCAACAAAGGAAATGTACTTTCCTAGTTCAACCCTCATGTATACCGAAGTTGAGTTCCAAGTGAGTCTAGTCAACTGAAGTTATCTGGCTTAGTCGATTGAAATTTTACATGAATACGTGGGTTGAAGAATTGAAGTGACACAGTGGCAAGTTATATTCTGATTTTGAATCGGCGGTTAGTAATTACTTTTGTAAAGCTTTTTTGTGTTTGTGAACTCATATATGCGGATAGAAATTTCAACCCCTATTCGACTCAAATTTTCCACTCTGCATGCAAACGCAATAAGTACGAAAATTAATGGAATGAAAGAAAGCGGTCAAGGGCCAGGCATAGCACGGAGATGCAGATGTACATTTCGCACGAACATGAATTTTTCATCTATTCCTTTTCATTCTCTTTCGTAAAGCCTTATTAGGTTAAACAAATGGTCGGAAAAAAGTGGCTCGTCAAACATTTTGGGTAGGCAGAGATCCCAACAAAACAACCTCTGCCTATCGCAATTGTTTCATTACACTTCCCAGATCTTGGGTCCAGTTTCGATGATTCGATTGATCACAATTAAGTACACACAAGTATTTAAATTGTTTGAACTGCCATTTTTACTTTGTTGCGACTTTTTAAAAAACATCTCGTTCCTAATTGATTTAAAAAATTGTATCTACGTTGCTCCCGCACTTAATACAATTAATTAATTTAAAAAAATTATAACCTTAAGCATCTCTATTGACCTTATAATGAGGGAATTTGAGTGTCTTTAATGAGTTTTTTTAAGAAATTAAAAAGTTTGAATGGAATTTTTGAAGTGCGGATTAAATAGCGAAGGTGTTAAGTAGTAATATTTTATATGTAATATTATAACTTTTTTTTAATTTCTTTTATACGATGTGGCCAACCCATCCGTGCATCTGCACCTTGTCGTGGTGGATGGGCTTGTGTGCATCTAAGATAGATTGAGCTATGTCGGCTGTAGTTTTTTTTTAAGCTACTGGCAGGGTCACCCATGCCGAACAGGTCAATCTGGAGATGCCAGACGAAGTAGATGCAACCTGGCAGTAGGTATAAAATGCAACCTGGCAGCAGGTATAAACTGCATGCATGGAGGAGTCAAAAAACGCACAAACAGGGATAGGGATATCTATTCCAATGTCGGAGGATGCCGCGACCTCCGGCAGGCGTGGTGGAGACATCAAGTCTCCTCTGCACGTCGCCAGTGGCTCAACGACAGCCGCTACGCTGACAGCAACAACAACGACTACACGAACGACGACGACAGAAACAACAAGCGTAGTAGCAACTAAGATAAATACAACGACGACTACGGCTAACACTAATAAGCTCACACGTCAAGATGCTTGTCCTTCTCGAGACACGCCGCTGTCGACGGGACCCTTGATGGATCTATCTGCCCTGAAGGAGGTTCTGTCCTCTCAGGGCAGCGATGATTCAGAAATGGACACGGAGACAGAGGAAAATCTCCTGAAGGAAACCGACCAGGCATCCAAGGAACCAGAAGCATCAAAAAGAAGGAAATCAGCTAAGCAAGTAGCCAGATCTGGTTACAAAAGCTCAGCTAAATTCCTGCGCAAGATGGATGCGAAGGACACCGAGACGTGGACGGATAGAGAGAAGAGGCTAGTAAAGAAGCACAGGAAAATAGTTAAGGCTTTCGAAAAACGCTACGGTGAAGTAGCACCTTCCGAAGTCTCAACGACATGTGCAGCTTCAATAGCCACAAACAAAAAAGAGGAAGAGAAACCTAGCGAGACGGGGAAGGGCAAGAAACGTCCTATTAAGACAACTCAAGCCCCCTCCAGATCCGCGGCAAACGCCTCTGAAAAGAGCAAAAATGCCAAGGAGAAGGATAAGGGCGAGAAACGTCTTGACAGCACAACTCAAGCCCCCTCCACATCCAAGGTAACTCTGAAGCTGGGTGACAACTCAAGGAGTAAGGCAAAGCAACCTACCAAACCGAGGACCACAAAGTCTGAAGGGGGGGATACAGCAAAGCCAAATCCCAAGAGAACACGCTCAGCTGACGAGGGAGTAAATGAAAATATGAAGAAGAAGGCTAAAGCAACTCTCACCAGCAGCGAAGAACTCACTCTGGCAGTGATCGATCGGAGCGATCCGGACGGTAAAATGTCGAGGGAAAACTGGCTAAAGGTGGAAACCAAAATAATGGAGGCCATGCTAGCAGCCGGAGAAACAAGGGATGTTGGAAACATCTGCAACTTCGACGGGGCTGGCTGGCGGAAGGGTGTTAAGATTATTGGATGCAATAATAAGGAATCCTACGACTTCCTGATTACATGCATCCGTAATCTAGGAGACCTCTGGCCCGGAGCAAGGTTAGAGGCTGTGCCAGCTGCAAGCTTGCCTCTGCGCGTGTTAGCCCATGTGTGGATACCGCCTCCAGTATTGGAAGTAACCTCCACACTGCGGCTAATCTCGCTGCAGAACAAAGGCTTGTGTACTAGCGGCTGGCAGGTCCTGTCCTCTAAGCCCGGAACAAAAGGAGAGGGACAAGACCTTAAAATAGCGATGGACCACGCGTCCGCCACAGTCTTAAGAGCGGCTACAGGGGTGGTGAAGTTCGGGTTGGGGCGACTCAGATTCACCATCTCAAATGAAGGAAGTTGGAAATCTAAGGGTGGTGCAAATTAATCTGCACCACTCCCGAGCTGCCACCGACGACCTGCTGCTCTTCATGGCGGAGGAGAAAATAGATGTTGCTCTAATCCAAGAACCGTGGCTCTCCGGAGCTGCAATTCAAGGATTAAGGACAAAACATTATGAGCTCCTACATACAAATAAGGAAGGTAAACTTAGGAGCTGCATCCTGGTAAGCAAAAAGCTAAATTTCTTAGTTTCTTATCGTTTCAGTACCTGCGACCTTACAGTAGCAGTATGCGGCCGCAAGAATGAACCACAACTCATTCTCGCATCCGCGTACCTGCCATACGAAGAAGAGAACCCTCCATCGAGTGACCTGAAACACCTGGTTAGCTACTCCAGCACCACCGGAGCAAATCTGGTCATTGGAATGGACGCCAACGCTCATCATACTCAATGGGGGAGCAGCGACACAAACACTAGAGGTGAGTCTATTTTTGAATTCATTCTACTTTCCAAACTAAGTATCTGCAACAGAGGAAGACATCCTACCTTTCAAAACAGATCTAGGCAGGAAGTAATAGATTTAACACTAGCTCAAACCACAGATAAATCTAGGGTTAGTGACTGGAGAGTATCACCTAAATTCTCCTTTTCGGATCATTTTAGGATAACCTTCAGTATCAACTTTGAAATTCGGATAGGTAAACCTTTTCGAAACCCTGTCAAGACTGACTGGGATAAATTCTCTGGTTTTGTAGCAAGTCGATTAAAATCCTCACCAGAAGGTAACATTTCGAACAAAACACATTATTATATTATTATTATTATATTAGTCGACCACCTAAAAGAAGCCATGCTCCATGGTGGACAGAGGAACTTCGACTACTTAGGACCAAGACCAGGAAACTCTTCAATAAGGCGAAGCAAACAAGAACAGAAGAAGACTGGAACCTATATCGCTCCAGCTTCAATGAATTTAAAAAGAAAACGAGAACTGCAAAAAGAACATCCTGGATTAACTACTGTTCGAACATAGAGTCAACGACAGAAGCTGCTAGACTCCGCAGGATCCTAGCCAAAGCCCCTACACCCCTGGGGCACATCTGTAAAGACGACGGCTCCTGGACAGAGGACAGCCAGGAAATTCTTGAACAGCTCGTCTCCACCCATTTCCCTGGATACTCGGACGGAAATCTAGAAGATCAACAACAAGATGTTCGGCAATTTCCACTTCCAATGGAAAACTTGGCAGCCATCGGGGACTGCATAAGTGAGGATAAGGTAGTATGGGCGGTGAAATCCTTCCAACCCTACAAATCTGCAGGACCGGATGGAATCATCCCCGCTATGCTACAAAATACTGTAACGAGTATCACTCCCTGGCTTAAAGCAGTCTTTGAAGCATGCCTTATTACCGGATACGTACCGAAAAGATGGAGAGAGGTGCGTGTGGCCTTTATTCCCGAAGCAGGGAAACCAAGCCACACAACAGCCAAATATTATAGACCAATCAGCCTCTCATCGTTTCTATTGAAAACACTAGAGAGGATACTGGATCTACATCTCAGGCAACATCTCGAGTGAACCAAGTACCTGTGTAATGCACAACACGCGTATATTAAAGGCAAGTCTGTTGACACAGCACTACATGAGGTTATGAGAACGATTGAGAAATCTCTCCATGATAAGGAATATACCTTGGCTGCCTTCCTTAATATTGAAGGAGCCTTCAACAACCTTAAAACAGGATCCATCACTTCCTCTTTAGAGGAATCTGGAAATAAAATATTTCTGACAAACTGGATACAAACAATGCTAAATAGCAGGGTCATCAATGCCAGTTTAGGGGAGTCTTCCATTAGGAGAACAGTTCACAGAGGTACACCACAGGGGGGAGTATTGTCACCCCTGCTTTGGAACATCTCTCTTAACAAAATCCTCAAATCTCTCGTCAGTAAAGGCATTAAAACAGTAGCGTACGTAGACGACATAGTTTTGCTGACAAAAGGAAAGTACCTACAAACGGTCAGTGATGTTATGAGCTCTGCTTTGACAGACATATCAAAATGGGCAGAGGACAACGGTCTTACTATAAACCCCCGTAAGACAGAATTGGTCCTGTTCACAAGGAAATACAAACTACCTATTCGGAAACCACCAAAACTTAAAGGTAGTGCCCTCAAACTCTCCTCGGAAGCAAAGTTCCTAGGCGTCATATTCGATTCCAAATTGAATTGGAGACGGAATATGGAAGACAGGATGAAGAAAGGACTCAATGCGTTCTATGCTTGCAAGAAAACCTTTGGTAAGAAATGGGGCATGAAACCGCACATTGTACACTGGATGTACACAGCGATCGTCAGGCCTATTCTTACCCATGGGTCAATTGTTTGGTGGGATGCATTAAATAAGAAATCGCACCTTAAGTTTTTAGCAAAGGTGCAAAGGCTCGCGTGCTTGGAAACAACAGGTGCAATAAAATCCACACCACAAGCTGGTTTGGAAGCCATTTTATACCTTCAACCCATAGAACTCCACACGAAAAGAATGGCAACCCTGGCAGCCCTCAGACTCAGAGAAAACAGCCAATGGATACCACAGAATTTTGGACATGCAGTCATACTGAACTTCTTTCATCAAAATGGGTTGCACCCCAAAACTGATTATATGAAACCACAATATGACTTTAGAAAACCCTTTTCCGTTATCATACCCAATAGAGAAGATTGGAAGCATCCTGAAAACATAATTAAAGGAACTGCCATCTTCACAGACGGATCGAAAACGGAAAGGGGGATTGGAGCTGGAGTTTTCTCGGAGGCGCTGCAAATGAGTAAGTCGTATAGACTCACCAACGAATGCAGCATCTTCCAAGCGGAAATATACGCTATAATGAAGGCTGCACTGATTGTCCAAGAAAAACAGATTTCAACAACTGAGATCACTATTTGTGTGGACAGTCAAGCAGCACTCAAGGCGTTGAACTCCAACGTGATAAAGTCAGAATGTGTGAAGGATTGTATCAGAGCCCTAAGAAATATTTCACAACATACGCTTAGGCTCTGCTGGGTTCCAGGACATGTCGGTATAGAGGGTAACGAAAAAGCCGACGAACTGGCCAAAAATGGTTCAAGTACAGATATAGACATGCCGGTGGAAAGGGTGCACCCTCCCCTCAATACAGAAAAAAGTCAAATTGATAGACATTACTCCAACATGACTTCGGAACGGTGGAGAAATATCAGCTACTGTCTCACAACACGAAGTATATGGCCGGAGCTGAATCAGAGCAGAACTTCAAATCTCTTATCCTTCGATAGAAAGCGCATTCGAACACTCGTCAGCGTCATCACGGGACACTGCCCCATAGGAGCTATGGGCATCAGACTCGGCGTACCATCGAATGAGTTCTGCAGAAGCTGCAGAGACGAAGAAGAAATTGAGTCCATAGTGCACCTACTCTGCGAATGTCCGGCTCTAAAAGAACGACGACTCGCCTGTTTGGGAGCAAGGTTCTTTGACAACCTGGACGAATTAGCGGAGATAGCACTGGTGGACCTAAATAGATTCTTACAGAGATCTGGGTGGTTTTAAGTTCTGACCATGCATTTTCTTTTTTTAAGGGCCTTCATGGCCTCCGAGTGAATTTGGTGCTTCTAAGCAACAAACAGCCCGACTAACCAACCAACCAACCATGTGGCCAAAGCCTAAGGGACAACCCATTGATGCGTTAGCATGGTTTGGTCGGAAGGGAATTAGGGTAAGGAAAGTAAGGAAATTTGAATGTGTTGTTTTTTGCATTGCTGCGAGCTAGACAACAGCCCAGAAACGGAGTGTATTATTGTATTTTTTTAACAAAAGCTAAATTTATCAATTAAATGAATCCGAACAAATGTTTATTAACTTTAAAAGAGAGTAACCAAAATAAGTTTACGTGAACGTTAATAGAATAAGATATCTAACAAATTTATTGCGAAAAATTCAATAAAATGTAAAAGAAAATAAAACCGTGCACGACTATCAAAAACTATATTTTGTAAAGGTATATGTTTTTCCTTAAAGCACCGTGTGCACTAAGTGAGAAAGTAACCACCGCGCTCCGCAGTTCCTCCAGTTAGCTTTCGAATAAGAAAAACTATATTATTTAAAATATTTTACTTCTAGCAAAAGAAAAGAGAATAGGCGGTATTGTATAGCCAAAAACTATACAGTGTAAACTACCCCATTAAACTGCATCTGACAGCCTTAAGGGCCGTTTCACACGCGATAGCTGTCGCGCAACTGATGATGTACTACACGAATTGTGAAACGAATCATGCAAATGCGTGTAATGCTATAATCGTGCGCAGCAGTCGCCCGACAGCTGTAGTCCGTGTGAAACAACCCCAAGAGTCGATGTGAAATGTTAGCTACGTCATTGGACCGTAGCACTGGAAAATGATAAAAGCATTTTGCAAATTTTATAAGCAGCTGTTTTGTAGAAAAATTGAGGGCAGAAACACTTTGAGGCTCTGAAATCTTTCAATTTTTTATTTCAAAAGAAGAGTATTAATAAGCTTAGACACACAATCAATTTGACCTGCTAGTTTTTCTAATTATTGCATTTTAAAGGTTTTGCAGGGTCACGAAGGAAAGGCTTTCTCCCACAGAAATAAATAAGCAAGAAGGCACTTAATTAATCCTTTAACATATTCATATCACTAACCAATTTATTTATTTATTTAAGCTTAATACAAGCTATTACATAAAAATAAAAAATACAAGCTATAACTAAATACTAATTCTACAGACTATAATAAATGATAATTAATAATAAATAAATAAAAAGTATAAGCTACAATATGAGAGGAAAGGTCGTTGACTTTTCGTAACATCCTGGTAATTGGCTCGCTTTGACCGTAGTTTGTGCGATGGCGGTGGAGCTTGCCAAAGTCGAAAAATTGTACTTTATGTGCCGCGCCGATGCGTGTATTTCATAAAACTCACATAGCAACTGAAAAATGTGCGCTAGTAGGGGATTAGGCAGATGTTAGAAACCGGTCCTTTGTCCAAACTTTTCGCCTACAGTTCGAGAACGGTAAGTTTTACAAAAAAATTGTTTAAATAAAAAATGTAGATATTTTTGTGACGAACAACTTTCCCATTTACATTAATATGAAAAAATTATTTATTCTTAACGAAAATGCCAAAAAACCACTTTTTTGATACTTTAGCGCCACCTATCTTTTGTAATTTAAGTCGTACGACTTGGCTTCAATGACAAAAAATGTAGTTAACAATGTCCTGAACATTTTTTGTTAAATAAACTTTTCTCTAAAACCCATAGATTCCGAGAAAAACGCATCCAAAGTTTTTTTGGATTTTCTCAAAAACAGGGGGGGGGGGATCAATTCGGAAATCTAGCATTAAGCTTTTTTTATGCCCCCCTAACGAGTTATCAAGTCAAATTCCGGTAGGTCATTTTTCGGAGGGTATTTGCTATATTTACTGTACTACT
The DNA here is from genome assembly GCA_964036015.1 of Leptarthrus brevirostris. Lineage (NCBI taxonomy): Eukaryota > Metazoa > Arthropoda > Insecta > Diptera > Asilidae > Leptarthrus > Leptarthrus brevirostris. The sequence goes on along the minus strand of OZ038373.1, from coordinate 88,404,744 downwards.
TCGGTGCAACTGGAACAGGGGGGTTAAGGGTGTGAGAATATATAAAGTTGGGATACTTAACTGGAGTACTTAGATTAAAGTTTGGAAATACTCCCATTTTGAGCTGCCAATTGGAGTTAGGATCACTAGCTTTAGGGTTAATGGTGAGAGGTGCGGAAGAGTGAGGAGTGATTATGTTGTTACTAGTTCTAAGATTCTTATGGTTAGGATGAATACTAAATTTAGGTATGGAGGAAGGTAGTTTGGGGTAATTAGTGAGGTCAGGTTTTTTAGTATTTAATTTAGGGTTAGGTGCAGAGGATTTAGGGTTAAACTTAACGTACTTCCTAGTCCACTTAGAAATTTTGATGTTCCCGAGAGTGAAGATTTTGCTGGAGGGGTTACCAGACATATTTGTTTGGGATGGAGATCTTGAAGTTGCTGGATTTCCCTGCGTCTGACGAGAGTAACTTCAGGAAGCTAACGGGAGTGAATCCAAAATTCCGGGAAAAAAGCTGTGGGCCCAGGATTCGTTGGCGTTATGAGGTGCACCCTTTAGAGGGAATGGAGTATGGTCGCTTGATGAAGATGAATGTTTGCTGCCTAGCCTTTTTAGTCTCTGCTCCCATTCCGATACTGTGCAGGTGGTGCCAAATTTGTTGATCGTCAATGTGGTGGAAGTGGGTTGGGATGTCCCTGGCGGAGACACATTGATGGCAACATCAGCAACCTTCTCTATAACGGGCTTGACCAAACCAACAGGAGCATCAACATCTGAAGCAGGCTGCACCAAGGAGGAATGTGGAGGAATCACTTTCACGGTAGATTGAGGCGGAACTGCGGAAGTTGCACCCCGGAGAGTGAAGCAGTCCCCTTCATAAGATGTAGGTCCAGAAGAAGAAGAATTCAAACCAGAAGCATCTGTGGTGTCTTACAGAGAAAAAGGGGGGCCGGGATAGCTTTTTGTGGTTAAACTCTTAATATCAGAGCCGACTGAGCCAATTAATTCAAAGTTCTTCACACGCGAATGTTGTCTAAGATTGGCATGATAGACTCCGTAGGTTGGACGATGGAAGGCGATGGTGAACCAGCGCGAAGGTCATCCAAGGAAGCGACCAGGCCGCTCAGCTTTAAGGAAAGCTCGTAAATCCTGCTGGAAAGAAGCGACGACTCGTTGGGCAAACCCTCAGCGATATTAAACAGCTTGTCCAGTTTTAAGTTTAGACTGGCGCAGTCATCGGACAAAATTTGAAGTCCAGCAAAGTTTGTGGAGATCTCGTTGATTGTAAGATTGATCCGCGGAGAGCGTAGCAACGACTCCCTTCATGAGCCTCTAAACGTGACAGGGCCTAATGTTGGAGCACTCTTTACATGTAGAAAGACCACGTGAAAGACAAGTGCCATGAAAAACACCATCACAGATGCCATCACAGGCAACACCATTGTTTAGCAACTCATTAGAGCATGTCTTGCAAAGGGCCATTATGTGCGTGAAAATTAGTCGGAAATATTTAAAAATAAAAAGTTAAACAAAAGGCTTTACACGAGGTTGCAGCAATTCCGAGTTAAAAACAAAATAAACAAACTGAGTCAATTCCGTTTGAAAAACAAAAACAAACTGAGTCACTTACAAAATAGCGGCCAGTTAAAAATAAGGTCGCTGACAAATATGTAAACAAGGAGAAACTGTGTCAGGTAAGTTATTGACCGGGAAAGAGTGGCAATCACTTTGCTGAGACACGCACAAAACACACGAAACAAAAATACTGCAGAGAAATTGAAAAGAGTGAGGAGCGACCACGCAACGCGTCCGATCGATTAGGCGGTAATTGGAGAACACACATATGCAAATGTAACTGGGCTTCACTCTAAGACTACTAGCAAACATTACTTACTACTAGATAACTGGCTCCCTAAATTACCCAGCTTATTTGAAAAAGTAACACTGGCACCAACGAAATATGTCCAGCTTTTAAGGTCATAAGAATATAAATGCAAATAAAGAGTACAGGTAGTGTGCAGTCAATTACTCCTGTCAAAATTATTTGAGAGAATCAAATCTTGTCGAAGAGAAAAATGTGCCAAAAAGTACCACCAATAAAAAGAATTCATGTGAATCACATGACTGAGATAGTTGCTTGTGTACGTAAGAAACTTTCAAACTGTCAATGTATTCTGATCTTTTAATGAGTGAAGTACATTTGACATTTGTAAATGCACATAAGAAAAGTTTATTTGTTTTCGGGGAGAGGAAAACAAATTTTTAGTTCTCACTGCAGGTGACCGATGCGGAAAATATATAAAAGCAACCAAAAAATTTTCACTACTTTGTTTGACGCCGTTTATCTAGTAATAGTAATCTTTGCTACTAGCCTTTAAATCAATTCTACTAAGTCGTATTTCGATGAGGTCTATCTAACAGAAACTTGGCTCAGTGTTTTTTTTGCCGATACTGAACTTTTCGATCTTGAATAATTGGTTTTTTGTCGTGTTCATAATCTTCGAACAGTGAACATTTTTGTTGATATAGGAGTTTTGTGTGCGTTTTTGTGACGTAGCTTTTCATGCTCAATTGTTGAGCATTCGCACTCAGATGATTTGAAATTTCTGAGCGTCGTCTTGAACTTGCCTCAAAAATGCGTCCTTGTTGCATCCTATGTACATTCCTCCGGGGGGACATGCGAAAACTTCCGAATGGCTTGCTTTTCGCATTACGATCTGTACAAAGCCTTGCGTTTATGTGAAAAACTGATGCTTTTTGGTGATTTTAACCTGCCGACTGTCAATTGGGTGTCTTCTGATGATGGTGGCTTGACTCCTTCTTATTCGTCCACTCCGTTGCATCCTTTGTGTTTCATTGACAGCCTTACTTATTCTGGTTAGACACAGTGTTCCGATATAAAGAATGACTCCGGCAGATTCCTGAACTTAGCGTTTAGTACTGATCCGAGTGGTATGTACCATGGTCGGACGGTATTGTGCCCCTTTGCTCTCTGCGACGTATCATCATCTCGATTTTCAGATTACGCTGTTCTTTGATTCTGTAACTGCAGCATATCCGAGCCATAGTAATTATCATTTTAATTTTAGAAAGACTAGGTCTAGTACTTTTCACGTCAGGGATTGGGGCAGTGAATGCTTTTTATGATACTTTGTTTGTTTTGCGATGTACTCCTATTTCTAGATCAAGTAATTTTGGACTGTCTTGGATCGATCACTCATTGGAAAGCGATTCTGTTTGTCAAGAAGCTAGATCAATTTTAATATTTATTCTAAACGACGTGACGATCTTGAACCCTCTTATAATATCGGATATCCCTCTTGGCTGAAATTAGGGTATAACGAAAGTACTGATCCTATGCCCATTGCAAATCTTTTTAGTGACTTTTTTACGACCGCTGTTCATGATATTAACTGCGATATTAGTTCTAAGGATTTCACTCCCTTGACGTCATTTTCTCCGACTTCGTTGGCAATGAAAGATCTTTTATTTGATGATGATGCATTCATGCAACACATTAATAGTTTGGCTGAAAGTTTTTCGTGTGGGCCACATGGGATTCTTGTTTTTCTGCTAAAAAATTGTTCTCGTTCTCTAGTCTCTATTCTGTGTTATTTATTTAATTTATTCATATCTTGTGGCGTCGACCCTAAAGCTTGGAAATCGTACCTTATTATACCTCTTCATACTCAATATTGATAACTTATGTTGAATTGCTAAGATTTTTGAGGCTCTAGCGTGCTATGTACATTGCAAACCTCTTTTAAGTACTTTTCACCATGGTTTTATGAAACGCATACTACCCGAATTTCCGTATCTCGGGAATCAAAGGCGGTACATACGTTGACTGCATATTTACCGATTTTAGTAAAGATTTTGATATAATTAATAATGCAATTGTGATTTATAAGTTGACTGCGCTCGGATTCTCATCTTCGTTCGGTGACTGGGTTCGCTCGTATTTGTCGGTTGCAATTCTTGAGTATCTATGTTTTCAGCGTTTGGTTTTGCATTTTGCAATGCTCAGGTCATTCGTATTGAGATAGTCCAGCATCGGTTTATACGGTTTGCTCTTGGAGGACTGCTTTGGAACAATTCACTAATATTGCCCTCTTATATTGCCAGACTTAATCTTTTAAACCTCGATTCTTGACTTGACGGAACAAATCGAAAACTGGGTTTGCTTTACTCTGCCTTCTTGAGAAATTGCGACTCTTTTAAAATAATAATATAAAAAAGTTGTATAGTCTTTGATATCTTAATTTTAAAATTTTTTATTGTTACTTTGTTGTCTTATTATATAAGGACACTGTGTAATGGGTCTTTTCCCCTGAATCCTCAATAGAGGGGTTGCTGGGAGCTCTGGAGTCGTCCGAGGTTCTTAACTAATTGAAAAGACTCATTTACAAAATAAATATAAATTATTTTATTCAGGGTTTCTTTCTTTTCTGTTGACAATCAATTGTTTCTTAGTTCTAGTTCTTTTTGTATATCTAATACTACTCAAAGTGAGTGAAGAGAGAGGGTTATGGTCGACACTTGCAGTGAGAGAGAGATACGATGTGGTACGGACGGCGGTTCTTTCGTCATTGGATGATGAGGTTGGGTACGTCGTATTCTTAACTTATGGGGATTCGGATAGATTGGCAGGCTAACACCAGGGCCAATCTATCGGAACTATTACTACGGTTAAGCAAAGTATAACGACCAACACGCTAACACCACGGAAGGTCGGTATGACAGGAATAGATTGACAGGCTAACACCACGGCCAATCTAGCGGAACTAATACTACGGATAAGCAAAGTATAACGACCAACAGGCTAACACCACGGCCGATCTATCGGAAGGGACATGCAAGACTAACTACTGCTCACTACGGTACGGTTGACTTTTGTAAGTCAATTATAAACCACGAAGGCTTACTTGTGCTTGGAGCTTGGGTTATACTTATAATGCCACAGCACTATTAGATGTGAACCTGACCATTTTCATGGTACGACTACTCTATTTCTGTACGGTGATGCTCGCTTTTATACTTTTGGCGAGGCCCAGAATTATTTCCCACCACTTATTTTCTGACTTTTCATGTAAATCAACTTGATACAACGGAGATGCATACACCCAACTGATTATGAGTTGTTATGCAGAGAACGGACTTGTGTGCAATTCACAAACCCAAGCTGCCAACAGAATATCTGGTTATATCTGGTTATCGCGCACAAGTTCCCTATGACTTGGCTAATAGATGACGTTACGCACATTTTCATGCCCTTTCATTGGAGCATTTATGAGTGGTCTCTTTGTACTGCTTGAACCAATGATTTGCAACGGAGACGCACACAGCCAACTGATTATGGGTTGATGTGCTAAGAATTTAAGATGACAACGCAGCTAGTGGGAATAATCGGGCTTTCATATTTGTGGATTACGTCATGCCCACCTGCATGCCATGGAACTTTGAACTTTTTCATGGACATGTATTATGAAGAGTTTGGACAAAAGTGAAATGTCCAGAAAATGACAAGGATGACGACGTAGATTTATGTGTGGAGCAAAATGCTACGTTACAACTGAGTCGACGGAGTCTGTAATGTGGGTATGGAACCCACGTGTTCTGGGCATAAACCCTGACAAGATAGAGTTGATACTTTTCTCTCGGAAACATAGAGTTCCCCCTATCAACTGCACAACACTTAATGGGATCAGACCGAATCTATGTGATCAAGTTAGAAAACTAAGCTGAAAACCTAATATCCAAGAAAGAATACGCAAAGCTACAATATCATTCTACTCGTGCAAAAAGGCTATAGGTAAAAGATGGAGTATGGAGCCGCCTATTGCGTACTGGCTCTACACTAGTGTTGTACGACCAATACTCACTAATGGGGTGGTCGCATGGGCCTGCACGGCTTAAAGTGACCCATCAGAAAGCACTAGATAAGATTTAGAGGATGGCAGTACTACTGATTACAGCTGCGCTTGAAACTACATACTCTAAAGACCTTAATATAACTCTCTACCTCCAGCCGGTGGATCTTTTTGGCAAGCAAGCCTCATTCTCGCCTGCCATTAGCTCAATTAAGTCCAGGACACGTACTGACTACGGGCACTTAAAAATTCTGGATGGTATAGTAACAATAAAAAAATGAGTAGCGGTATTTACTCGACTACTTGTACCTGGGTCTGACCACTGCAGTGTTTATCAGGCTGAAATAATGCCTGTAAAATGGCCGTAGACCGTCTGAAGAACATAATGCTGAATACGGATGATAATTGTATCTTCTCAGATAGTCAGGAGACTATTAAATCTCTCACGGGAGTGTATACAACCTCCAATTCTATCATATTATACCGCTGAACTCTGAATGACATGGCTGAGCAACTGAATGTATGCCTTATATGGGTATCGGGGAGTAGTGACATTCCGGGTAATTGTAGAGCTGTACGCTGTCACTTCGGGCCATTGCCTTATTGGCAGACACGCCGATAGACTCAGAGCGCCATCTGAAGACTTCTGTAGGAGTTGACAAGATGAAGAGGAAGATGAAACCATCCTCCACTTTCTCTGCAACTGCCCGGCTCTAGCCAACCGCAGGAGCCGCTATTTGGGATCCTTCTTTTTTAAAGGGTTAACTGAATTAGGTTCTACTGATGTCAGTGACTTAGTTCGGTTTATCAGGTGCTCTAAATGGTTTCCAGTTACGTAACAGGGCTGTAAGCCTTATCGGCTCGTGCTGTAGACAACAAAAGTTTTTGCGCTCACCGAGAAGTAGTTTCTACTGATGATAGCTCGATTCATGAACAGCTTCTCATTACTTTGGCTTCTTATTCCCTCTTAAATAGTGTTAAGTGAAAATCCTTAACTGTGGTATCACAATAGGCCACTCTGGTCTAAGTGTACCTTCCTTTACGAATAGACAGCCATCTTAACCTACCCTAACCTACCTCATGTAAGCAATAATGAGGTGTAAACATAACCAGTTCTAAACACTCCTTAACATACAAGAAATTTTAAACTGCAATCTGAAATATAGTATATAGAATTTTAGCAAAAGTGGAAACGAACTTGGCTCTTTATACCATTGAAAACTTGGTATTTATATACAATTATCCTTATTTCCTTCATCAGCTCCCCTATTTTAGTACTGAATAAGGACTTGTCAATGCACAAATTCTGCCACGTTACATGTTTTTTACACTATTGACACTTGTAAAACACATTATCATTCATTCCACTGAACGCTTTTACACTTTAACGGAAGATCATAAAAAGGTAATATAATATACTTGGAATCACGCAAATATCTAAAATTTGCATATAGTAAAGTATTACAAAAAAACACAAAAACTTATTATTAATCTTGTTTTACGGAAAGTTAAATTCCTCTAAAATTTAAGACTGTCAATATTGTCGGTGGATAAAGGCTATACGTACATGCTTTAACAGATCACTAAATTCTAATTTTAGTTACTTCAACATTCTGGGATTTTCCATGAAGACACTCATTTTTAAACAAAGATATAAATATTGTGTAGTTTTGTTTTTCGAATTTAACATTTAATGAAATATTTATTGTTTCTCCTTGAACTTTTAAAATGTGCTAACGAATCCATTAGAAAATAATATTCTTTCATGTTTCCTTATGCAAATTACTTATTAAAAGGGTCGAGGATAATTTTCGCAGATATTCTTTAAAGCAAGAATTTAATGGTGTGCTATGAGTGAATGAACGATATTCTCGGCCTCAACCGCTTAAAAGGTCGAGGAATAAAACACCTTTCTTTATTGTACTCAGCAATCGCAATATTTGTTCAGTAATTTTAATTAATGAATAAATAATCTTTTCGTAGGCGAAAACGTCTCAGTTTTTATTCTACTATTAAAGTGTTCTCTAAAAATAAATACACGGGTGTCTTTAAAGTTATTAATAAAAATTGAAGTTATGCATTTTTCATGCAGGAAGCAGAGATGCGTGCGTGAGTCGGAGATGTACCTAATTTCCATTTTTAGTGTATGGAAATAAAACTATTTTTTTAAATGTGCGAAATCTTGTAAAAATGCAGAATTTTAAACAGTAAGCATATATTTTTCTTTAAAATTAAAAATTGAAATTAAATTCTTTTTTTCTTTACTTTTGAATTAAAATTCTATTATACCTCTTCATACTCAATTATCGTTGTGCCTACCGGACCATCTGTTATAACAATTATAACGTAAAACCTAAAAACCCTAGCACAAATGAGTCAAAATAATAGTCAGAGCGAGTGTGGTTTAGTCATAATGCATCAACCCTCAAAGTATGATAGAAAAAGTTGAAAAGTTTATGGAAAGTCACCGAAACGACCTTACTAGTCGTGCCAAGAGCTTGCCAATTAGGCAGGTTTATATTTTGGTCACGTTTTCAGATTTTGGATATGGAATATGAAAATGCAAAAATATAAAAAAAAGAAACTAGCAGGTACGCAACCTGGCAGAGCCTGTCACACTGTTCTAAAATTGGAGACGGAGTTGGATCAATTCGTTGAGCGGCACGACCACCGTGCCATGGATCACGGCTTCGAGACCAGGTCTCCCCGTGAGTTTTTATTAAGAAATTAAAATAATCCATTCCGTTTCTGGGCTGTTGTCTAGCTCGCAGCAATGCAAACAAGACCTACAGGTTTCCTCACTTCCTTTATTTTAATTCCCTTCCGGCCAAAACCATGCTAACGCACCAAAGGATAGGCTTTCGCCACATTGTATATAAAAAAAGTTGCGCAGGGCACAAGTTAACTTTAAAGTTAAAGGTTCATTTGGATGGTTAAACCAGTACTGCAAACCCTAGTTGTCTAATGCAAATTTATCGATAAGTCAATAAAACTTACAAAAAATTAAGAGACCATTCTAACTACTGGTTGCATATTCGAGCAGACAAGGTTTTGAATAAGTATTGGGGAAACATTAGTGGGTAACACAAAACTTCTGAATTTTCTTCAAGCAGCTCTGAATAAAGGTTAATAAATAGGCTATTTAACACAAAAAATATAATCGAACAACCAGGCTCATATAATATATTTCTTTAAACTTTACACACTAAAATATTTGAACAGCCAGGTCTTGCATATTTTTTGAAGTATTAAATAAATACCCGATTCCACTGAAGATGCTAAATCAAAGTACCATGTGCGTGCAGCTCTGATAGAGTTTGAATTCAAACGATGCATAAAAAATATCGAATGTAATTATTATTGTCGCCACTTTGGATTGAGTTTGATATTTTGTCGCGATGTTGGTTTGAATTCGATATTTTTATTACCATGTTGAATGAAAGAAATTCTAATTTGAATCTGACATTGGCGGGACAATTTTAATTCAATAAATTCTTGTAAATTTATTTGCAAAATTAAAGTTGAAATATAAATTAATAAGTTTTTAACCAACTTCTATATATTTTTTATGTCTGACGTAACGCGAGGATCGATTTGGATGGTTCTTTTTTTGTTGTACAGAGTATGATGCTCTATTGCTAATAGGAGAAAATAAAATTGGCCTAGGGTCGGGGGAGGGGGAAGGGTAGTCGCGTGGACCGATTTGGATAATTCTTTTTTTGTTAGGTAGAGTTGATACCACGAGAAAAAAATGTTGGTAGGGTGGGGGTGGAACCTAAGTTTGTAACGCGTAGACCGATTTGGATGGTTCTTTTTCTGTTGTATAAAGTGTGATACCTCATTGCTAATAGGAGAATAATTTGGTCCTACGGTGGGATTGGGGTGGGGGGAGGAGTAGTCTAACTTCGTAGCGCGTGGACCGATTTCGATAATTCTTTTTCAGTTTGGTAGAGTATGCTCCCTGGTTGATTGGGGGTTTGTGTAACACTTGTCTTTGATATTCTTTTTTAATTTAGCAAAATTTGAAAAAACCTTCACAGAATGGTACACAAAATGTTAAACAGTAAAAATATTTTTTTATTGACAAGTTAATAAACCTACTTCCAAGCAGGTAAATTTCGTAACATATTATTAACAAAATTTCGTTCATAATATCCTGTTGCGTTTTTAGATTTTTATTTCAATTTAGGGACAACAAACTGAAATGAATGGAAGCCAATATTTACATAAGTCCTCCCTGACTTAGATTTTTTTCTACCCATTTTATACCAGCGACATGCTGCAGGCTGTGTTATAGGTGGCTCTGCCCATCAGAGTAGTCCCCCGAACCTGAAACCATTTTCGCGAACTTTTAGATACGTGGACTGTTTTATCTTTTTAGAGGATTACTTTATAATCTTTAAAGAAGTGCTCCAAATATAGAATCAAGACTTGAACGAACATCGTGCATTATCTTTGAGAATTCATATTTAACGGTATGAAACATAATTTTAATGTCAGTGAAAGCATCCGGTCAAATTGAATGTTTTCATCTAAAAACATTCTGACTTCGATTTGTTTGTATCTCCAAATCGTGTGGTCTCCGGCAAAACTGAAGGCGAGCAGGTTTATGGTGATTTATTATGCAGTACTTTTGAGTGTGTTTTTTTTATAAACGAAGTTGAAATTCAGAGAATGATCTATTACAACATTTTTATATTGCTTAATGAATTTTCCTTTTAGAGAAATAAATTCAGCAATAACTAAAACAAATTAGAAACAGAAAGTAACTTGTAAGTACAATTCTGTTTTATGTTTTCCCCTCAAAATCAAGGTTTTAAGGCAAAAGCATTTTAAAGTAAAGCACAGCTTTTTGCTATTGATGAACTTTGCTTTAAAATTTAAATTCTGATTCAATTCAAGTTCAAATTTGAAATGATATGCTGTGCCGAGCTGTATTTCTGAAACTTTTAATTCTGAAAGCTTTTTCGTGTTGTGCTATGTGAATTTTCAATGCTGAATGCTTTTGATGTGCTAACCATTATCGATTAAATTCATGCAAATCGGGTTAACCGATTAAAATCTCTGGCTTTTCCCTAACTAGTCGTATAGAGTATGTCAGAATTATTGACATTGGCACAGCAAAAGGATTAAGCATTGAAAATTCACATTAGTACAACACGAAAAAGCTCTCAGAAATAATCCAGCATTTCAAACTTAAACTTGAACTGCTCACAGTACATTGGGCCCTGTTTACTATATTTTGATTGAATTGTATTGATTGCATTTTTAACCGACTTCCCAAAAACAAAGAGGTTCTAAGGTCGACGTGTTTTTTTTGTATCCCTGACCGGGTGTAATGCGTTGACCGATTTTAATGATTCTCTTTTTGTTGGGTAAAGTATGTTCGCCGATTGTTACCATGTCAAACAATTGTTGGAGGTGTAGGGGTGGGGAGGGGTGAAAAAAAATTGTGTAACGCGTGAACCGATTTGGATGGTTCTTTTTTGTTGTACAGAGTAAGATCCCCCATTGCTAATAGGAGAAAAAAAACAATTTGGTCAATGGTGTGGGGGGGGGGGGGGGGGGCAGTCTAACTTCGTAACGCGTGGACCGATTATATAATTCTTTTTCTGTTGGGTAGAGTATGTCCCTGGTTGATACCGTGAGATGGTTTGATGCAGGTGGGGGAGGTAGGGGGTTGAACCTAACTTTTTAACGCGTGGACCTATTTGGATGGTCCTTTTTTTGTTGTACAGAGTAGAAGACACTAAAAAGTGCAAAATAAAATAGTTTTAAAAAAAACTTCACAAAAAGCGCTAAAAAGCATTAAATAATTTTTAATTTTATATCTATTAAAACATTTTGAAGTCGGTGCAAATCAAACAAACCAAACAACTACAGCGAACGTATTTAATCGTCCTTCCTTATGATCCCGTGAGCTGAAACGCTCAGGTAGTTTTATGTATTATCTTCAATTGTGGTTGGGTAGTTGTTTTGTTTCTTTAATTTGAACCGACTTCAAAATATTTTAATAGATATAAAATTAAAAATTATTTAATGCTTTTTAGCGCTTTTTGTGAAGCTGGTTGAACTTTTTTTTTTAAATTTTTTTATAAGTATTCATAGATAAATTGATGTAACGGCTGAGGCAGTTACAAAACAGAAGACTAGACAATTTGATTTGTAATGTCATAAAACGTTCAAAACTGATGTCGATGTAACTAATGATGAATATAACAATCATGGAATAGCTTCACTTATTAGTAACTAGCCAAGGTAGTTAAGTAAAGTGACGATAAAAATATTAAATTTTGTTTACAAAGTTGATGTAAATAATTGAAATATATTTTTTCTTCTCAATAGAAATGTGATTGACAACTTAAATCTATATTCATTTTTTCAAATTCTATTACAATTTACTTATCACCCCCCGAAAAAGTTTCTTACTACGCCTCTGCTGGTAATACGTTTAATGCTTTAACTTGAGATAGCCTTTCCCCCCGTTCGTTATTCTAAGGTAAGAATGCTTAAATTCACTTGATGAAATGAGTGCTAAGTTTTTTTTTTTTTTTGATACAGTTTTTATCACAAAATCTTGTTTATGATGAGGTTGGTTGAATGGATATGTGAATAAACAACATTGCCATATGTGGAGTGAATGTAGTCCTCAGACTGTTCATACGACATACGTAAAAAAATTACCGTATTGTATGGTTTATGGGTAGTACTTTGTTTTTTATTTCTTTCGAAATGAGGACAGAACTGCATTACGGCAATGGTGCGCGTTAGCCAAACATGCTCAATCATTTTTTTTATATCCAAAACCAATAAAGATCAACATAGACACGTTGTGCTTTCCACTGGATAGGGCCACGTGCCTTACAGGCAACGAGACCATCAATTTACTGCGTGACAAGTTTGGCGTCAACATTATTTCCAGAAATTCATCTGTTAATTGACCTCTTTCTATCTCCCGCAACGCCTTGTGGGACATGGGGCGGTTGCAGAACTTCATCCGATTCGAGGCAACTATTGTAAGTGGACCTACAATTTAAAGTGGATTCCGAACCACTGAAATTGTCTCTGCAAACCCCATAGCTTTTTATCGTAATCTGTCTTCAGCAGAAAACAAACATGGGTCGGCACCCGTAAGACTCGAACCTGAGACCTCCGGATTGGCAGGCCGACATATTATCAGTTACTCCACCGACGACTCTCCCCACTAAGGAATACCATAAGAGTTTCTTTGTCCTTTTAGGTACGGCACCCTAAAACACCCTTTACTACCTTTTTGATGGTTTAAATATATCTGACCTTTGACGCGTTTCCATTGGGAAACACGATATCCACTTCGCTAACAAATTATTGCTTTTATCATCATTATTACATTAATGTCACCATTATCATCTCAATCTAATAAGAAACTAACTAAAACATCAATTTAATAGATCTTCTCTTTCATAATTTTGTTTTCTTTAATCTACTTTCTGTGTTGATATTTCCATTCGGTTTGACACAAGTTAAATGGACTAACAAAAATATTATTAGCACATTTTTATTTGGATAAAAGCAGCAGTTCTCGAACAAATTGATTTGCTAATTATCTAGAGAGTTAATTACATTGATTGGCTCAAATTTTACGGACAAATACCCTCTTAATGCCCTGAGGGTGTCAGATAAATACAAAATAGCCCCCTTATGGATAAAAGAAGATTTGTTTTTCCACGAAATAAGTCTCGAAGCACAGGCTTCATTAAATGTAATTTCTTGGAGTATTAAGCTCTAATCTTAAGTCATCCCATTATTGTTACTTTAATGAAATTCTCATGATAATAAGCATGGATAAGAAATTAAAATACCTCATTACCTACAATTTTTGTTAAGAAAGACTTCTATATAAACGTTTCAAATTATGTTGAATAGACAGTTAGATACTTTCAAAATACATATGTATATTGCTTTAGCCGAAATGTAATTAAAAATATTTGAAGTTGCTATCTTAGGTAAAATAGCAACATGCACACATGTGGTAACTCTAAAATACTCAATGTTGTTACAAACTCCACATTAGCAGTTGTTTACTGAAGTAGCCTAGAAATATGAAACCGGTGTCACAACTTACTAAAAAAGTTTTCCAAAAATTATTTGTAATGAGTTTCCTTTCTTTTCTTTCAATTTATATGCCCTTTTCCAAAGTTTCACTAACCTTACTTTATTCTCTTTTGAAAAGAGTTAATATTATTCTAGTTTAGAAAATTGTTAATTGATTCAAATTGGTGTCATTCAAATTTTCGGTAGTATATATATTTATTTAAAGGAAATAACGATCTAAGTAGTAATTGCCTTCAAAGATAATTTTATGAAATCAGTGGTAGTACCATACATCTATAAATAACTAAAGAAGATCTTATTCGAAAGAGAATAAAATAATTCGTCCGAAAGCGAATTTGACTCCTATTTTTATAATGTTGTTTGAAAAGTAGTCGACTTTTGACTTAGCATGTGCCCCAGTCCAATATTTATATACATAAATTCATATACTTATGTATTACATATGTCGTGTTGTGGCCTGACCAGTTCTCCTATCAAAGAAGTTTCACTAAGAAAAACGATTTTCAGATGTTAATCTAAAAACGAAATATTTCCAAGGTGTAAGAAGCTTTTCCACTTTTACTATTATAGGTTTCGAGCCAATTTTAATAAAATAGTGATCTATAAGTAAGGTAAAGTAAATTTCTGACAACTTAACAGTCAATCAATAAAAATATATATTCAAACCTAAAACCTGAACATAACATAGATATAAATAGTAGGTAAGCTCCGAATAAACAGCACAAATTGCGAACTACTTTTAGTAAACTTGGCTATACAAAACACATATGTTCACTGTAGCAGTTACTACAAGTAGTAGTAATATATATACTTTTGATAATTTAGCAATCAAAAGAGCGGACAATTTTATAATCCAAAGTGCATTTGACCATAGGATTGCTAGAGTCAAAAATATGTATTCCTATTTAAAAATAAATTATCAGTTCAGTATCAGTTTTAAGTGAAGTACGAATGGAGCAAGTCAAAAGAATGCCAAGAGGACACAGTTTTCTACATTTATTAATAACTGTTAAAAACTGCAAATATCATTTTATTAAATATCACTAATTTTGTGGTATTTGTGGTAAGTTTGGCAATTGAATTTGTGTAATTTTTTTGAAAACCTGGAATTTCTCTTATATAGATTTCCAGGTGGCTGCAAAAATTGGAAAATTTAAATATTTCACGACAGAAGGACGAAGGGCTATTGCATGGATGCCCGAAAATGGAAAAACCTACAGGGAAACAGCGAAAGCTTTTGATGAGGATGTGGCTGCTGTTTACAGAGTAATTGGCAAAAATTGGCCAAAAATTGGTTAATTGGGTAGAAATGCTCCTACATCAGAAACCCTACGGAAGAGATTACGTGAATCTGGGAAGTATGGATGAAAGCCTCGTAAACTACCATTCTTAAGAAAAAAAATATTTAAAAATAGGTTGAAGTTCTACGCAGAGCACGTTATGAAGCCGTACAATTTTTGGACTCAAATATTGGGGACGGATGAGTCAATGTTACGACGTCAATACAGTCATGGGAATATGCACGTGTAGAGAAGTAAGGATAAATTCCTTTCCTACAAGTGCGATAAACTAACTCTTAAAGCGTTAGATAAAGGTGTTATGGTGCGGGGCTGCCTCGGGTGTAACGGAGTGGGAAAAATCGTAATTTTAGAAGACAGAGGAAATGCGCAAGGTACTTTAATTTGTTGAAAACAATAATTATTCGTATTCCAGAAGGAGAACGTCTCATTGGGAAGAACTTCATACTTCAGGAGTATAACGCGCCAATACATACTGCGAAAATTGTAAAATCTTTTTAAGAAAAGGAAAAAATTTATGTTCTTCCATGGTCTCCACAAAGCACCGACCTTTCGCCTATCGAAAATCTGGACATCGCTTAAATTAAAGGTATCAAAAAAAGCCCCAAAAACTGTGCTGGAACTTAAAGCAGAAGTTGAACAGATGTGGTATAATTTTCCAACAGATGATTGCAAGAAGTATGTGCTCACAACACCCGACAGGCTCGAGAAATTAACCTTGAATAACGGTGGATATTGTGGGTATTAATTGTCCTGTTGACATATTTTTGACAGACTGAATTCAGAGTCTGTTTCTTGTTTTTAATTACTTATACTGTTTTTGTTGTACGAATCAATTTTGTGTTTCAGGGTAGGTCCACGGTATCCAGCTTCTTGGAGTTTGTTTCTGGCAATGTGGGTGGATTTTTGGATGGTTGCCAAACTGACTGCATTCATACTGATTTTAGTAAGGCATTTGATAACCTGTCTCACTCTCTCGTTTTCAAATTGGCCAGGTTGGGTTTCCCGCCCCCACTCATTGCATGGATTAAGTCGCATTTATCTAATGGGACTATTAGACTGCGTTTTCGAGGCGAGCTCTCTGATGCTTTTGTGGCTCCTTCTGGGTTCTCCAGTCATCTCGGTCCTTTGTTATTCATCTTACCTATTGAAGATATTACTTATTTGCTTCAAAGTAGTAAAATTCTTATTTATGCGGACGATATCAAGATTTTTCTACCAATAAAATCTTTTGTGGATTGTGAGATCTTGCAGTTGGATCTACACATATTTTATAGCTGGCGTGTCCATAATAATTTTAAATTAAACATTGGGAAATGTCACGTTATGAGATTCTCGAGGTCCGGCAACTATTGTACTTTTTAGTTTGATGATACTTGTATTCAACGGGTGGAAGGAGTGAAGGACTTGGGTGTGTACCTTGATAGACAACTTAACTTCATCCCCCGCATTAATAGTATCGCTTCCAGGGCCAACTCTATGCTGGGATTTATCCTCCTTTGGTCCGGGGAGTTTCCTAGCCCTCGCATAACACTTCGTCTGTATACATGCCTTGTTAGACCACTGCTGAAGTATGCTAGTCCGGTTTTGTTTCCGTTTTATAGATGCCACATTAAACGTATTGAATCCGTACAGCGTAGATTTGTGAGATCGGCCCTTCGTGCTTTGCCCTGGAGTGACCCTCTTATTCTGCCTCCATATGAAGAGCAATTGGGACTGCTACAACTTGCTACTCTCGAGAAGCGTCGTTGGGTTGCTGATATAATTTTTCTACACCGGCTTCTGCAGGGGAAGATTGACAGTGAGGAACTGTCTTCCAAAATGTTACCTAGAGAACTGTCCTATTCCCTTCGAAACCGTTTTGGCTTACGGATAGCTTTTCGCGCACTAGTTACGGTATGTTTTAGCCAGTTAACCGCATGTGTAGGTTTGCTAATGATGTTGGTGATGTTTTCAGCACTAGCGTAGACAAGGTTACATTAAGGAAAAGCCCCTACAACTTGAAGCCATCCTGTTGCACTCACTCGTTTTTTTAAGGCTTTTGTAAGGTTTTTTATGTTGGTTTGTGTATATATTGTATTGGCTTGGCTCAAGCGATCTCTATTGCCTGTACACCCCTGATTGTTGTGTTTGGGCGTGTTTTGTGCTTTTGGGTACTAATTTTTTTTTGCATGTTAGTGTGGGAGCGTCATTCACCTCAATATTTTGTTATATTCTGGTGGGTAGCTCAATTGATTTCTGGCTTCTGCCTATGAAGTGCGCCTTCTGAGTTAGCAGGGTTAATTAATTCAATAACTTTGGAATTTGCCATGAAAGTACTATAAATTTACATATGTATATATATATTGTTACATGCACTGTAGTCTGGCATAGGCTACCTGATGAAAACGTAATGAAGTTGTGCAATGCGCCTGTCCCGAATTTCGGAAAATAGAAAAGAGACAGATGCCGTATAAAGTCACCTGTGGTGACTTGGTGAGTTGAAAATGAATAACGGAAATTTCTAGAACTAAGTTGCTGAACTTTTTAGAATTAAGCTACATATTATAAGTAGGACTGAGTAGCAGCCTAGTGAGTTAATTGTCTTTTTACCTGTAAAGTGATAAGTGTAAATAAGTGAAGTGAAATGGTATATTGTAAAAGAAAAGTTGTCAAGAAAATTGTGAAACGAACTAATTAAGTAAAGTGAATAAAACTGAGAACATTCGTGATTGAAAATAAGTGCCTTAATTAATCGGTCGAGCCCGCAGAGCCCCATTTACGTTGCAATATATTATATCTGAGAATTTGTAGATACTGAACTAAGCACAGGTAGCTAGAATTTATTTTTCAGTTCAAATTTTCTACTTCTATCACCAGACTATTTCTTTCACGACTAAATAAGGAAATTTAGTAAACTGTTCTTCTATTTCCTATTTCCTCTATGACCAGAGTCTTTGAAACTTATACAATTTCATTGTTTTAATACCTAAAAGTTTCTTAATAAAAGTTAATCGATAGATGAGCCGTTTAATTTGAAAGTGACAGAAATCTTCCTGTAATCTATCAAATCTGAGACTTTAGTTTAAGAAAAAATTATATATTTAAGTAAATTCATTATAAAGATTATTATCCTTAAATGTTACAACAATAAGAATATTTAAAGCTTATTAAAATTAACAAAAAAATTGGAACAAAACTAAAAGCACTTCCAAAAGTGATCTTTGCCACTTTCAAAATAAACGGCTCTTTCTAACTATTACTGAAAGTATTGAAATCGATATGGGAAATTATTGAGGTAAGAAATAAAATATGTTTGTATATACGCACCCAGTTTTAATTGGATCTTCTCCACTGTGTCGCTTTGTATGAATAGTACCTTTCT
Source organism: Leptarthrus brevirostris (assembly GCA_964036015.1). Classification (NCBI taxonomy): domain Eukaryota; kingdom Metazoa; phylum Arthropoda; class Insecta; order Diptera; family Asilidae; genus Leptarthrus; species Leptarthrus brevirostris. Next base: position 88,386,138 of record OZ038373.1, on the reverse strand, counting down.
CAACAGCCAAGTCTTGAATCCGAGAGTCATTAATGCCGGCTGTCTGGCCTGCAAATACAAATATAATTGAAATCGACTCCTTCATCCTTTCGAATACTAGTGCGTACCATCTGAGTGACTGGAAGCTTTTCTCATGCTGGTAAGACGATAAAACGGAGGAGTTTCTGTCCTTTCAATTAAGCAATTAAGAGTTTCTACGGTTTGTAACTCAGTCATTAATTCATCTAGTAAGCGGTCTGGGCACGTCCTTGCCAAGTACAGTGCAACTCTTTTAGCCTGTGCAAATCATAAGTAAAAATAGCAGCTCTTTAAGAAAAACTGCTCGAATCATACACAAAAACAAAAAATACTTACGTACGGCAGCAGCTCATTGGGTGCCATTCCAGACATAATGACTAAGTAGCGGAGAATTACTTTCAAGTTATTCGGCCAATACTGACACAAAGTTCCCCAAAGTTCCTCAATATCTCGGGGATGAGAATCGGCAAACTGCGGAAGGTAGAAACAAAAATAGAACACGATAAAGGAAATTACCTCATCTCAATCATATTAAAGGTCTTGTGAAGTTTTTCCTAGATTTGTTCCGAACTTTCTGATTTGTTTTGAGGATATTCAGGGTAAACACATTTTTTATAGTTAGGTTTAGAAAGTTTTCAACTGACCGTAAAAATTAAATCATACTAATGTAAAGAGAATAAACTAAAATAAATTAGCTAATAGAATTGCTGGTGGACATATTATGCGCAACACATAAATTTTGTTCATAAACAGATTTGCATAAAGTCCTTTCGTGGACATAGTATGAATAAAAGTAAACAAAAATGGTTGAACAAACAAATTAGTTAATGGATTTATGTCATGTAATAAATAAAAAAGTTAACCAGATATAGACGTAATCCTGCCTAACAACACCCTTAATTTCAGTAGTGTCCTGCAAAAGTTCATGTTAGCATACTAGCTTTTTTAAGGATTTAGCTAAATAACTGTTTATGCACTTAATTTTAAAAACTTCGAATAAATACCCTTTGAGATTTAAACTTACTTTAGCTGTAATATAAAACAAATTGTTAAGAATCATTTCCGTTGCCTCTGTGGAACCAGAACCCTCACGACGTCCTCTAGTACCAGAATCAGGATAATACTGAAAAAATATAAAGGCAGTTATAAATAAGTTTGTATTCTGAAAACAAACCATAATATAAGAGAGCGGTGTTGCAGGTGGGACGCTTGTTGCCACTAATTCCATATTTTCAAGCCAAGGTAAAAGGCAATGCAATAGCAAAGCTCGAACTTCCTCTCGAGCTGTTTGGAATCGATGAGTTATTTCTGTAAGGAGACAAAATAATACATATGTAAAGTAGTGTCTAAATTATTGGATAATTCAAATCAATTCGTGCGTTCAAAACGTTTTTCATGGCACTGTTGTACATATTTCGCTGACGTCTTCAACAAATCGAGGGATCTTCTCCTCCCAAGCTACATGTGTCTGTCTGCATAATGAATATGCAAATTTTCAAGAGAGCATAATTCTATGAAGGAAGCCTTAAAAGACTTCATTATCAACCCAGAGGGAGGAATGGTTTTAAATAAATTTTTCGAAAAGCTATACCTATACATTATAATTTGATTATTTAATTATAAATTTGAACAATTCAGTCAATGACTTTAAAACTTACAAATTTTATGTGAAAATCTAAAAATCTGTTTTCACATTCCCCTTTTTAGCTTTTGGGGTACGCTTAGCCAATTCAATAAATGCTTTCGCTTAATGCATGTAAAAATGTCTCAAAAACTTAAAAAAATTAGGGGTTCAGTTAAGGGAGGAAATACATAGAATTTTTTTCAAAAATCTTTTTTTTTTATTTTATTCCACGAATAGATATTTCAACATCTTAAGAATATTCTATGAAAATTTTATAGCGATATTATGAATACTTTCGATGCTACGCGACCGCGCGCGAAGCAGGTATGTGAAAAAATAATCGATTTTTGGCATTTTTTCGATGTTTTGTAAGAGTATGTAGGTACTTAAAAACGACCAATATACTTAGCTAGCAAGCAAACTGTACTGTAAGTGCAATAAAAAGTACCACGCATGGCAACACTGCTACTTACCTGAATCTTTAAACGCGACTTTCTCAAAACTAGATTTTCGAAATTTGCGGCAGCGATAAAAAAAACTATTCATCCGATTTATTTCAACCAAAGGTTTTTAGACACATAATTGCAAACCCGTCGTCGTCGATAAACCTCCATATTCAATAAAAAATTAATTTAACAATCATTTTTTGCATAATAATTGTCGGTGAAAACACGATCTTTTTCTCTGAGTGCCGCCATTATTACAATATTAAATTTTTTAAACTTTTTCTTGGTTTATCGACAGCATACCTTCATATAAAATGTAATGGTTTTTTTAATTTTTTGTTTCAGATAAAAACAAAAAATCTACAGCTGCCGCAGTTCGACATCGCGGGGAAAATTCGTTCAGCTACAATTGGCTGCAGGCTGCTGACGAACAATTTTTATCGATTTAAAAAAATGTTTTTCATGCCTCCTAATGTACAGTGAAATACCCTAAAAATTTCAAAACGATTGGTCGAGTAGTTTCGTTGGAAAAAAATCCCGAAAATTTTCGTCGTTTTCGACCATTTCTATGTATTTCCCCAAGGTGCCATTTGTGGTATTTATGCTATGTACATATTTTATTTACGGGTCCTGGGAGCAAGACAACGCTGGCCTTCAAATTGCTTAGATTTGTAGTATACTTTCTAATAATCTGTGCAAAATATCAACTTAAGAATTTAAGGGTTCACACACATCTAGCTCTTTGGAAAGCAAGGCTCGGGAAAGAAATGTTTTCAAGGGTGTAATATTAAAATAGTACAATAAAGTGTCGATGACATATTACCTGGTTCTTCAGGAACAGAAAAACATTTATAAATTTTGTTTATCATTAACAAGTTGTCTAATTTGAGATGAAATGAAAATGCCGCTTCCTCGTCTGCATAATAACATCATTAAATATGGATAAATCGGAAAAATTCGAAAATATTCTTGAAATATAAGTTAACAATTATAGTGTAATGTGAGACTTTAGCCCTCCGCAACCTTAATAGTCTGTGCCACCTCTGTTTATGATGAAATAAGATGAAAGTGCCGACTCTTCAAGAAGAAGAAGACCATTCATTAAATCTCACCCGGAGCAGATGGATAGTTTGAGTAGTAGTAGGTAGGTAGGTTTAAATTTTATTATAAAATTCCATATTTATCTGAGCCATCGTGGATCGGATTATTCTCCTAATAATTTATTTCAATCCGTAGTGTATAAAACTATAAAAAAAGAACCCTGCAAAAGCCACAGTTGGAAGAATAGGATCACGACATAATTGTATCATTAAAAGGACCAACATCAGTAGATGACGAAAAGCAACTTCCCCAACCACAGCGTAAGCCTCCTAGTCCGCCACCACCAAACCCTCAATCTGCTTGTAACAGCAAAGTCTGTTACAAATTCAGAAAGGTTCTGCATCTTCGTTATCTGTTTTAAGTCCCCCCCCCCCCCCCCCCCGCTATCAGATTTGGGTGGCCACCGCTTTGCCTGCCTTTTTGGATTATATTCTAAAACAGGTAAAGTTTTGCTTATGTTCTTTACGAGTGAGAAGGTACAAAGTTTCCCTTTTCCCACTCATAGAGAGTTTACAGCAAAGAATACGGAGACACAAGGTCCGTGGGGCAGCATCACGCTCACACTCCCCAACTTACAGATGTCTTTCATTAGACGCACAGAATAAGACATTCCGCTATGCAGTACCACATTGAGATTCTTAGATTCTTTACCCCAGGACTTGGCAGGTCTCAACCCAAAAATAACTTTTTAAGAGTCATCCATACATACAGCCCCCTCAGGATGCTCGCTTCTTATTCTCGAGGCACAATGGACTTAAAAACTTCTAAGAAGAAACCTACATAAGTGCATTATTTTTACACAAGATAAACATGCGCCAGGTGCATGTTCGTAAGCTAATTTGTAAGCTTTTTAGTAGCATTAAAGTTTTCGTTTTTGTAAAGAAAAAGGTTATATATCATCACTAAGTGATCCAATAATTCTTTTTTGCTGTAAGCTTTTTATCTTTTCTACTGTCAGTGTAGGCAGGGAGAGATTTAATCAAGCACTTTAGTGTAAGGGTGTTTCCAAAGTAAAAATATCCTGTAATTCAAATAGTCTTATAGTTCTGCATTCGTTCATAATCAAGTTACATTTTTTTGCACTCCATATAAATGACCGAAGTGGTCAGGGATAGGTGTCATAAGTTTTATATTTAGATTTTGTTTGAATAATTGGTTTTGAATCCTTTTTTAACGAATCAACTAACATTATCACGGTCATAAAAATAAATTTAATTGATAAGTCATGAACAAACAGAAAAGAAAGGAAGAAAACAAACAGTGGAAAAGTGTTCGAGCATTTTAATTATGCTATCTGACGACAAACGAAAGTGATCAATTTGTCGACAAATTGCGCTGAAAATCGCGGTACACAAATGAAAATCATACCGAGTTAGGGGACAGCCTCATATATGTACTAAATGAAATTCATTATTAATAATTCCGATTTTAAATTCATTTTCTAGATAGCTTCTTACTTTCTCTCTGCCCTAACCTTCATCTGCCCTAAGTTTCATTTAGTTGCATATAGGTATATTAATGTTAACTATACTTTTCCGAATTTGTATCTATCCTATTAGAAAATTCCGCAATTTTTTAAGGTGGGCCTACACCTTAGCCAGGTGTAAGGAAAGAGGTGGGTTAGACCATGAACTATCATGTAATGGTGGTAAATTCTTTTGGGTTTTTTTTCAAGATGGTTCGAAACAATCGCAAACAATCAACGTCGGAAACAATCGCAAATTAGACAATTTGGTCATGATAAAAAAAATGTATAAATGTTTTTATGAAATTGACGAAATTTCTGACTATGTGGTGTGTGCCGCTGCCAAAACTTTCCTTGGAGATAGAAGGTATTTTTGAAGCAGAAAGGTGTTTGATTCAAATTAAACAAATTAAATTGAGCTAGTGGGATCCTAATAGGGCTTCACGGCACCGAAACAAGACCAAGACTTTGGCAGATCTCGGTCTTGGTCTCGTCAAGGTGAAGACCATCTCGCTCTCTTTGCAATCTCGGCGAGATAAAGGCCAGTCTCGGTGCGATCTCGCTCTCGGAAAGATAAAAAAGGGTATTTCGGTGGGATAACGGGGAGCGAGGACAAGTGATATATCTATGTATATATGCATTTTCTTCATATTCCCATCGCCAAAATAAGGTAGCAAAGGCTCTTGTTTGCTATTGGGGATAAAGCGCAAATATCTGAAGAAGGAAATAATGTAGAAAGAAGCGATTGAGGAGAACAGTGTATACTTATATGCCCCATAAATCAATTTTTCGGTGCGACATAAAAGCTGAAACAACTAAAAAAAAATTTCCCACAATAAAATGATAAAAACTAATATCTCGTCCACTCTCGTCACCTCAATCTCGCTCTCGGTATCGCACTGTTACCAATGATATTGGTCTCGCTGCAGGTCTCGGTATCGTGTCGAGACCGAAACCGGCAGCGAGAATTATTTCGAGTATCGTGAAGCCCTAGATCCTAACAATTCTAAAAATAAAATGTTTAATATTTCCTTAAGTTCTTTTTTTTTCAATTTTATAGTTAAGGGGACATTTAATCTTGGACACGCTGTAATTGCTTGACGAACGCACAAACATAAATTGGCAGCACGTGAACTTTATGCAAGTAAATCTAGTGAATAAAATCCCCCTTTTTGGTAATTTGTTTAAACAATTTATAAATTCTTTTAACCTGAGATCATAGCCCAATTAACAAAGGTTTTTTACGTAACTGTACAGAATTTCAGAAGAATCCATCGAACCGTTCCCGATCTACGAGGGACACCGTTCTGAAAAATTGTTCTGAGAAAAACTACTTTAAAACCTAAGATAAAATGCCAATGCAATGCAATGTGAAAAAATACTTTATACTCCAAGTCTTTGACAGATATAGGCATGACATTTGCAGGAGTTATTTTTAAATCTGGATACTTTGCGAATATGCAAATAGTAATTCTTTCGTGTTAGCTTTATCCCCAGATAAAGATTGCCTAGATTACGGTCCTAGATTGCAGAATGGATGATTTCGCGAAAAGCTTATTGTATAGTGAAGTGCCAAAAAACTACACCTGAGCTAATAAAATGTTTTCTCCAAGAATCCTAAAGAATCCGAATGCTTTTACCTAAGGACGCTGCTGCAATATGTCCGTAGACAAACTTCTTTTGAAAACTTGCCGACTGTGAATGAGCAAATAAGGCCAGATAATAAGCAGCTTGCAAACGACTTATCCTCCTTGGAAATAATGAACATTGGGAGCACAGTTATCAGATGCAGTGGTTGCCGAATCACCTTTTAAGTTTACATAGCTATTCGTAATCATTTTCTTGTTATGCCAATCGTTTGATCCTTTCCGAGAAGACCTTTGTGAAGACATACTTACGACTGAGGGTGCGTAAGTAAAAAAATTATATGGCTTTACCTTTTTCAGATGATATTATAAATGTAGGTCTCCCAAAAATTTAAAATAAATTATATGAATCAACTGAAAAAAACTTTTGGATATTTTGGTCTCCCCCTACCAAAACGGGTGAATCAATCAATTCATCCTTTTACAGCGAGTTTTCTAAGGCCATTCACGTCGATAAACTGAGTTCCTTCATCTCCAACGATCTACCTAAATTAGTAGCCAACGAACAACGTACATATAATAAATATCGTAGAAAATTATGAGTGCAAAATATTCTTTATCGACGAACCTGGTGGAACAGGGAAAACATTCCAACAACACACTTAATATTGCCTAAAAATTAGAACAACAGAAAGAATTGCTCTCGCAGTAGGTTCATCTGGAATAGCAGCCACACTGCTCAGTGGTGGGAAAACGGCACATTCCACATTTACATTGCCCTTAAATGTCTCTCTTCAATAAGAAACAATTCAATTTACAAAAATGGGCCACTAGGCAAGTACTCCAAGAAGTTGCTTTAATTATGTGGGATGAGTGTACAATGAGCCATCGATCGCATATGATAACATAACAATGAAAGACCTAAGAAATTCAAACAAAGCAACGGGTAGTGTCACTTTTGTATTCACTGGATACATTCGACACGCATTGCCTGTAATCCCCAAAGGAACTCGAGCAGACATACTCAAAGCGTGTTTAAAGTTATCACATATGTGGTATTAAATTCAAGCGACACCAATTTCCAATTCTTACAGTAGAGTATCTGAACAAATTAGCTTAATTATTAGCTTAATTTAAAAAAAGAAAACCTAACTTTGTAACGCGTGGACCGATTTGGATGGTTCTTTTACTTTTGTTTAGAATGTGATCCCCCATTGCTAATAGGGGAATAATTTGGTCCTATCGTGGGGGTGGGGAAGGGGGAGGGGTAGTCTAACTTCGTAACGCGTGGACGGATTTGGATAATTCTTTTTCTGTTGGTAGAGTATGTTCCCTTGTTGATACCACGAGGAAAAAAGTGGGTGGGGTGGGGGTGGGGGTTGGTTTGGAACCTAACTTTGTAACGCGTGGACCGATTTGGATGGTTCTTTGCCTGTTGTATAGAGTGTGATCCCACATTGCTAAGAGGGGAATAATTCCTATGGTGGGGGAGGGGGGTATTCTAACTTCGCAACGCGTGGACCGATTTCGATGATTCTTTTTCTGTTCGGTAGAGTATATTCCTTGATTGATACCACGAGAAAAAAAATTTTAGTTGGTAGGAGTTGAACCTAACTTTTTAACGCGTGGACCGATTCGGATAGTTCTTTTTTCGTTATATAGAGTAGAAGACACTAAAAAGTAAAAAATAAAATAGTTATAAAAAAAATGAACCCACTTCACAAAAAGCGTTAAAAAGCATAAAATAATTTTCTTTTATATCTGTTACGACATTTTGAAGTTGGTGCAAATTAAACAAATAAAACAACTACAGAACCACAATTGAAGATAATACATAATACTACCTCAACGTTTCAGCTCACGGGATGATAAAAAAGGACGATTAAGTACTTTTTTTGTAGTTGTTTGATATGCACCGACTTCCAAATGTCGAAATAGATATAAAAGGAAAAATTATTTTATGCTTTTTAGCGATTTTTGTGAAGTGGGTTCAACTTTATTTTTAAAAACTATTTTGTTTTTAAAAACTGCTTATTTTTCACTTTTTAGTGTCTTTGTATTTGCGAGTCGAAAAATGCGGCTTATACGAACAAACCACTCTCAACAGTTGTAGAGGTGCAAATTCAACAGTTACAGAGGTAGTGCAATCCGGTATCTGAAATCGAAATTCAGCAACATATAACGAAATTAGTTACGGTCACCCTTTCATATCCTTTCCTTAGATACAAAATTGTTCCCATCGCGCTAGTGCGCCACCGTACCCCATGCAGCAAGAGGAAATCATAATAGTCAGAGAATAATCGTAGTCACTATAGGTACAAAATTTTTATCATTGACCAATCAGGAAGCGTATTCTGTACAACAGATTCAAAATCATCGAAATCAGTCGACGCCTTACGAAGCTAAGCGCCGTCCTTTAACTCTCAACAAAAGCGGCATTTTTTGTCACGACACAAAAAGATACTCTATGCATTCAGAATCATCTAAATCAGAGTCGATGGCTCTGCTGCCTATCCTTACCAGGTGCTTCCTTATCTGACAGTGGCCGGTAAATAGGCCAGCCAGAGTTCTAACATCCGACCTGCTCAGCTTGAGGAGTTCCCTGGATCTACCCGGCGACGGTGAGGGTATAAGGCTTCTTGAGTGAGCGTGCCCCTCAATATTGTTCCAATACAGCCTATGCTCCTCACTTGCGCGGTTTGCTATTAGCCTTTTAGCCGTGCAGAGAGGAATTCCACAGACCGGCTCCGTCCCTATGAAAGAGGTATTAGACCCCTTCCTAGCAAGTTCATCTTCCTTTTCGTTCCCCGTGTAGCCCTGATGTCCCGGTATCCAGATCAAGTTAACTTGATTAGTTCTACACAGTTCATCTAGGCTCCTTTGACATTCCCACACCAGCTTAGATCTTGTGGTAGATGAAGAAATTGCTTTGATTGCAGCGTGACTATCCGAGAAGATTGAGATGCTTTTGTTTTTATAGGCTCTTCTTAGGTTCTCGTAGGAACATGTCAGTATAGCGAAGATCTCAGCCTGGAATACCGTGGTCTGTTTTCCCATGGGCTAGTGATGAACTGAATCGAGGAGGGTTACTCCAGACCCCTGCCCCAACACCCGATTCAGTCTTGGATCCATCCGTATACCATACTAGTTCCCCTGGACGGACAACTGGAAGCGTCCAGGTCTCACGATTTTGCACCCGTATTAGGGGTGGTTGAAATGCTTGAAATGAAATGCTTCTTCTTGGGAGAAGGAGACCGGCTCCCTCTAGTTTGTAAGCCACACATAGAGCCAGGCTTTCAACCTCTATATTAAGAGGTTTGATGTTTAGCATGGTTTCGAGTGCACCCGTCGGCGAGGTGCGCATGGCTCCTGTGATGCATAGGCAGGCCATACGTTGTAGTCTGCTAAGCTTAGTCTTTATTACATTAAGCGCCACCATGTAACCGCTCCATAAGTTATTATGGGCCTTATTACCGATGTATAGATCCAGAGCATTGTCCTGGGTGTAAGTCCCCTGGTAGTGCCGTAAGCTCTGCGGCATGCCCAAAAGTACTTCCGAGCTTTTTCCACGGTTATATCTAGGTGCAGGTTCCAGGATTGCTTGGAGTCCAGGATCACCCCCAGGTACTTCACCTGATCCTTGAAGGGTAGCGCAGTGCCCAAGAAGGTCGGTTCAGTCAGACCCGTCGTGTTCCTCTTCCTAGTGAACGGAACCACGGCCATTTTGTCACGGTTGACTTTGAGGTCAACCTCATTGCACCAGGTTACAACTATGTCTAGTGCCCCCTGGAGTTGTCTTGTAATGTTGTTCCCCATATCGTTGGATTCTAGATGTGTTGGGAACCACAATGTCATCTGCATAGCCCTGCGCGAAGAAGCCACGGTCATCAAGGCGTACCAGTAGCTCATCGATCACAAGGCACCATAGGAGGGTGACAGCACCCCAACCTGCGGACATCCTCTTGTGACGCAGCCCCTGATCGTCCTCCCGAGAAGACTCTCCCAATCACCCGCCCCATCAGAGAAGATTTTTTTCTGTTATGAACAATCATAATCTATTCAACCGCTTCTCACCCTCTTCTGTAAAAGACACATTGCTCAGTATACTACACATGCATCGTCTCGCATCCATCTAAATGTGAGGTGGAAACGAATGAGGGAAATATGTATCTAAAACTAGGCAATATATAAATAGGATTGAGTAGCAGCCTGCTTAGTTTAGCCGTATTTTAGACTGCGAAGTAATGAAGAGATAAGTTCATATAAGTGAAATTAAAGCCATTTTTTCTATTTTGTTGGTGCCTGATATAAGATAGTTTCCTCCAAAGTGCCTCATTATATCTTTAAATTTCACCAATCGATGAATTTCAAATAAAATCGATTAAGTATAAACGTTCGTGTGCTAAAGGTTTCCGGTCTTAACGTTGGTCCTGTTTTTTGCTAAATCTTTACATAGAATTATTGAACTTTTATTAACAACTCAATAATCAATAACCATAGATAGAACACTTTAATTTTGCTTCAATTTCGCAAATGTTTTTATGCCAGCATTTTTGGCTCAAGAGTTTCGGAAATGAAAGGAACATAGTAAATAATGAACATATTTCATAAAAATCTCAGTTAATATTATAAAAATAAAAAATATTTTTGAAACCCTTTAATCGACTTTTGAAACGATACATCATTTGCTTTAAATAAAAAACTTATTTGAACCTCCGAAGACTCATTTGCATACGACTAAACTCTAACCTGGTTCCAAATTTCAAGTCACAAAAAGATGAAAATGATAAAAGAGAAATTTTTCAATAAAACGCAATGACTGCAATGCAATTTATATTGGAAAATGTGCATTTGAAATTAAGAAAAACTCATTTTTGGTAAATGACCAAATAGATTTGAGTAATAATAATCCTCTTTTAAAAATTAAATTTTATTAAATTTTAAAATTCATTCATTTATAATTACAAATAATTGTTTGTGTTATTAAGGTTAATCTAATCTAATCTAAAATTATAAGCTGTACCTATCCACAAAATAGTCATAAGCGGAAGGATGCAGGCTAGCTTGTTAGTAGCTCGATAATGTCTTAAAAAGACGAAATACGTCGCGAGAGAAGTACTGTGATTAATACATTAATTTGTAGAACTAAGTGTTTTTTTTATCTATACCAGATCGTTCCACCAAGTGCTGACAATAATGTCGATAGTTTCAATGGAAAAATGCCAAATAAACAGAATTAGAAATATTGAAAACGGAAGAGATATTCCCGCCGGAAGCGGAGCGTGTATTTCGCGGTCCGGTTTGCGGAGACCCCTCTCCTGCAAAAACTAATTATCTGAAATCAAAGTTAGAAAGCTATCCTAAAGTTGAATGCGTATAAAACACAATCGCCGTTTCCGAAAACTGTTCCTTAAAATATAGGGGCACATAAATCTGAAGTACAAGAATTTGGTGAAAAATTCAGTTATATCGTAATTTTTTTAAACAATTTTGGGTAGTCTGTCGATCGGTTCTCGAGATAAAACGACCCCCAAGCTAAGCATGCTTAGTTAATTGACTAATTTCAATCCCTTCAAGCATAAGCTTTGTATTCTGATGAACACACACAAACAGAATGAGTACCATGAGCTAAAATAATATTTGTATTATTCCCTGAACTGTCCAAGGTACAGACGGGTACAGCATCATTGTCTTTACACATCACGTCTTTACAAGTTTTTTAAATTACAATGTGTATACTCTTATTAACCGCAGGTAAAATCATTTTTATATACCTACTCAATAAAGGCAGGGTACTATTTCTAAAATAAAATATCCAAACAATTTGACATAGCAAATATAGTGGGGAGAAAACCTGAAGCTGAAAGTGTTTTTCAGAAGGCAGGCATATATAAAAATGCATTTTATTATGATCCCAATTTCGTCCCAAGTTGAAATTTTGAGTACACCTAGCAAACATATTATTAAAGACATAGTAAAAAAATAAAAAAAATGCAGGATACGTTTTTTAAAATATAAAGGATAAAGGACGAAATCGGGATCGTTAATGTCCTTTTTCCCTTTGCAGGGCTCAACAAGTATTTTTCTTATAATGCTTGAAGGTTTACCCTTCAAATAATAGCTCAATGATTATTCTAGTGGACAAGTTGTATAACATAAGAATTTTTAAACACAGCAAGAATTGACAAATTTCAAGCATTTTTCAAATTTTTAAAGCGCTATAACTTCTAAAAGAAAAAACATTGGACGAAAATAATTTACACACATTATCCTATCCTAACATAGTTTCAGTTACCAAAGTTTCATAAAAATCTACGGAGGTGACTTCAGAATCACTTGTCGAATTTCAATGGAATTGCTGTGAAAACAGCATGTGAGAAATAGCTTTGTAAATCCGGGAATTTTAGACATCTCATGAAATTTTCAAGTGTTATTCTTAAGTCTACACACGAGAGCTTTTTTTTTTTTTACGATGTGGCCAAATTCTAGGGGACAACCCTTGATGCGTTAGCATGGCTTTGGCCGGAAGGGAATTAGGGTAAGGGAAGTGAGGAAACTTGAGTCTTGTTTTTTGCATTGCTGCGAGCTAGACAACAGCCCAGAGACGGAGTGGATTATTTTAATTTCTTAATAAAAACTCACGGGGTCATCTGGCCTCGAACCCGGGACCCATGGCATGTTGGTCTTGCCGCTCAACGTATTGATCCAACTCCCTCTCCAAAGCTGTTCAAAAAATAATGATAAAAACGCTCTACAGAAAAAAACTATTTATTCGAATCTATATGCTCTTTTTCGAAGTAACCTCAGTTCTAATACACTTTTCCCTCTGTTCCTGACACTTTTTGAACACGAACGGCAGACCACCTGTCTTGAGCGCCTTCACAGTTTTGATGACATCGTGATTGGTCTTGAATATCCGTCCCCTGAGTGGAAACTTGACTTCAAAGAACAGCTAGAAGTCGCAAGGGGCCAAATCTGGACTGAACGGTGCGTGTGGTAAAGTTGCGATGCCGCCAGCGTTCAAAAAATCCACTAACGGTAATTCCCTAACTTTAATTCGGCGTTCTTCGCGGACGATGACGACATCTGTATTCTTTAAAATCTCGGTGCGAAACGCTGGAGGACGCCATTCGCGCGGCTCGTCAGCGATGCTCTCTCTACACTACTCGAGAGCTTTGTTCGTCTTTGCGGTTTTTGTCGAGTTTTACTAAAAATTTCACGTTACAACGTTGCTCTAACTTTTATCTAATATCTAACACACATTACGAGAATCATACGTCCACTCGACTCGTCCGAATGACTTGAAACTGATCGTTGTAGATGGCTACACGATGGTATGCAGTATTACCACCCTTCGCGACAAATTTTCTCCCAGGATCACTATTATCATTACTTTTGAACAGCCCTCGTACTATAAGAATATGTAAGATCAAAATAAATAAATTATTTCAAGCTGTTTAGGGTGATGTAGCCCGTTAATACACAGCAGACCCAGAATTAATCGGATCATTTTCTTTGTTCATGCGTAAAAAATTATTAATAACAAATAATTTAATTTACGCAGCACTTAACCCAATACAAAAAGCACAATTAAAGAATAGTCGTAGAGTATGAATATTGGTTTTAAACAAAGCCAGTAGTGAAACGAGATATATCTTCCCATTTATTTTGGCACACCTTATGTGTTACACCCTATAGGATAGCCGAGAGACGCCGTAACTTGCGACTATCTAGTTCAAATCTAATAAGCCATTCGACTTCGCCTTATTTAACATTTGAGGATACAAACGGGTCTTAATTGAGTATTCCAAATGAGGCAATGTACCAAGTTATCCTAAAAAATGAGCATTTTTTACTCGAAAATCGTTAAGTTACCAGAAAAATTACAAGGGACAAAAAATGCTGAGATTTTTACATATATTTTGTGTCGCCAAAAATGAGATGAAATGCTTGGTTCTTTTTCAAGATATGTGAGAAACACTTTACCCCGTCTGATTTGGCGCTGGTGTACAAGTCCCACATCAGGCCTAGACTTGAATATAATTCCCATATCTGGGCAGGGGCTGACCTTACCGCATTTTCCGCGTTAAACAAAGTTCAACGTAAGGCGATTAAACTTATTGACGATCCCTTAATGTCAGAGAGCATTGACTACCTGGAGCATCGACGAAATGTCGGTTGTCTCTCAATCTTCTATCGCTATTTATACGGCCATTGTTTTATCGAACTGTATAGCCTGATATCTTGAAGACACGTAACAACGCGCGAGCTTCAAGTGGTTGCCACCCCTAAATTCTCCAGTCAAATTTGGACATACCGTCAATCGGTAATCATTTTTAAGCAGAACAACATGAACGTAGAACGCTTTCAAGCGACACGTAGATCGACATCTTTTCCGCTCAAGTCCTTAACCTATTTCCCTTCCTCTTAATTTCTTTCCTACCAAGGTTACTTTGAGCATCACAGGGTGACCAAATTGTTAAAAAAAATGTTCATGTACTTCCTGGTGCAACGAAAATTCCATAATGGCATCTCTACTCTAAATTCTTACATCCAAAGTTTTGTACAATAACAGGGTTGACCAGGGTTCCGTTAAAGTTTGTAACCGATTTTTCGGCTACAAAATGGCATGTAATCGAGTTGAAATTTTGCACACAAAAATTTCTTTACAGGACCGGCGTTTCTGATTAGAACAGCTAAGCTCCTTGGGCTCTTTCTCAATAGCAACAAAACCAAAGGACTAGCGTTTCTTTAGCTACAGGACGCCTTCGCAACGAATCGGAAGCTAACTGTTTAACCAATGGACACGGATATGGATCAACTGGTTGAGTGGCACGATCACCACGTCATTGGAGCCTTGGTCTCCTTGTGAGTTTTCAATTTGCAGTAAGTAAATCGGCTCGTCTCAGCGTAAGCACAAAAAGAAGACATTAAATTTCCCTCATTTATTGAATCTTACTTCCCCTCCGACCAAAACCATGTTAACGCTTCATTGGTTTGTCCCCTGGGCTTTAGCTGCATCAAAAACACAAAACAAAAGAAAACAAAAAAAACACCGAAACAGCTATATTATATTTCGATTAAAATTTTTTTTTTAAGTACAAAAGATGTATTGATCCACTTACAGATATAGTAAAAAAATAAAAAAATGCAGGATACGTTTTTTAAAATATAAAGGATAAAGGACGAAATCGGGATCGTTAATGTCCTTTTCCCTTTGCAGGGCTCAACAAGTATTTTTCTTATAATGCTTGAAGGTTTACCCTTCAAATAATAGCTCAATGATTATTCTAGTGGACAAGTTGTATAACATAAGAATTTTTAAACACAGCAAGAATTGACAAATTTCAAGCATTTTTCAAATTTTTAAAGCGCTATAACTTCTAAAAGAAAAAACATTGGACGAAAATAATTTACACACATTATCCTATCCTAACATAGTTTCAGTTACCAAAGTTTCATAAAAATCTACGGAGGTGACTTCAGAATCACTTGTCGAATTTCAATGGAATTGCTGTGAAAACAGCATGTGAGAAATAGCTTTGTAAATCCGGGAATTTTAGACATCTCATGAAATTTTCAAGTGTTATTCTTAAGTCTACACACGAGAGCTTTTTTTTTTTTACGATGTGGCCAAATTCTAGGGGACAACCCTTGATGCGTTAGCATGGCTTTGGCCGGAAGGGAATTAGGGTAAGGGAAGTGAGGAAACTTGAGTCTTGTTTTTTGCATTGCTGCGAGCTAGACAACAGCCCAGAGACGGAGTGGATTATTTTAATTTCTTAATAAAACACAAAACAAAAGAAAACAAAAAAAACACCGAAACAGCTATATTATATTTCGATCAAAATTTTTTTTTTAAGTACAAAAGATGTATTGATCCACTTACAGCAAAGCCCTCGAACACATCCATCCCAGCCGACAACCCTATCACCACTGTCTCGAATTCTGTATATCCAGCGCATCCACCCAACCACGCACTCCCAACTTCTTCCGAGTCCCCACCTAGCCACAAGCCATCATCTTCCGACCTCCCCACCACCTCTACTTCGATTTCCGTCTGTCCCACCCCTCCTCAGTATACACCTAACCTCGCACCCGCTACTTCCTCCGCATGCCCACCTAATTGCAAGTCATCATCTTCTTTCACTATCGCCCCTTCTCAAACTTCTTCTACCTCCGCTAACCCGCCCCTTCCGCTAACCAAAACTCCTGCATCCGAACATTTATCGATCCCATAATCCCACCTACAGTTAAATTAACTTTGCGCTCTGCGGATTCCAACGATGGACGATACCTCTTGTCCCGTTTTCGGGACCGTCGCATTTATGAAAACGTACGTCTATTTCTTGCCTATCTGCACGACAAACCGAATTCCGTCTGTATTGATGGTAAAACCAGCACCAACGTCATGTTAAGTATACATCAAGAAGGACTGCCTACAGATCCAACAGTCTTACATCAACTTTTCACTAAGTACCACGAATCATTCAATATCCCTTCCCATAAGGTTTCAGAAGATCTATCCACCTATGCTGCGTACGTCAATTCTCGCCGCATTTCCCATCTCCAAAAAAGTCACAACGACTCCTTAAACTACTTTCGTTCCTAACCCCCCCCCCCCCCCCCCCCGCTTTCTATATTTCTGACCTCCCCCCTAATGCACCTGCGGTCTCCGATGAAGTACCTCTCCCCAGCAGCTTGTCACTCTATTACCAGAACGTCAGAGGACTTCGCACAAAAACATCCAATGTTTTCCTAAACTCCCACAAATTCCCGCACGATATCTTTGCCTTAAGTGAAACCAATCTAATACCAGGAATTCTCGACAACGAACTATTCCCTCCTAACTATACCATTTTCCGTGTTGACGGTTGTGTAGGCAACAATGACCCACCAGGCCGTGGGGTTCTCATAGCTGCTCACAACCGTTATGATGCCACCCTGCTAAAGACCTCCGACTCTACAATATCAGAATTTGTATGTGTAAAAATAGCACTAAATAAGTGCCTTCTGTACATCCTCTGTTGTTACATTCGCCCCTCTCAACCTCTAGACGCCTACGAGCCCATCATTGAAGCGATCGATACCCTGCTTGAGAACGCTAACGCGTCTGATGAATTTATTTTATTGGGTGACTTTAACCTCCCCCGTATTCAATGGTCATTGTCCGAGGACTGTTCTCACTTTGTCCCCCTTAACGCATATTCGGCCAAAGAAGCCTTTTTTACCGATCAGCTCTCCGTTTCTGGTCTCTTTCAAGTAAGTGGAGTCAGAAACTTTCTGGACAGACAATTAGACTTAATCTTTTCCTCAGACCCAGTTAACTCGGCTGTCGCGGAAAGCGAACATCTCCTCTCCTCCCTCGATCGTCACCATCCTCCCCTGTTCCACGTTTTCTCCTACGAACACCCTAACGCCCTTTCAAGCTCCGAGTCTTCTCTTTCCTTCAATTTTCGTAAAGGCGACTTTGAAAAATTAAATCACTTGTTCCTCAACTCCAACATTGGCAATATCTTCCAATAGACGTTGCTGTAGAGGCGTTATATTCGGAAATACACGCTTGCCTTACACAATCTATCCCTCTTCTTCCTCGTAAAAACTGCTCCTCATCCCCCGTTTGGTATGACAAAGAATTAAGCTCTCCCCGCAACAGAAGAAATAAACGTTGGCAAACTTTTCTTCTGACCCAGACTGAGTCTGACTATTCTTCCTACTTGTCTGCATACACCTCTTTTCCTGAACGTTGTGATACCCTCTACCATGAGTACCTCCAACGGATGGAAACAAGCTTCATATCCGACCCCAAGTGCTTTTATAGCTTTATTAATTCTAAGAAAAAATCCAATGGTTACCCTTCCACCCTAAAGCTCGAGAAT
The DNA here is from genome assembly GCA_964036015.1 of Leptarthrus brevirostris. NCBI lineage: Eukaryota > Metazoa > Arthropoda > Insecta > Diptera > Asilidae > Leptarthrus > Leptarthrus brevirostris. The sequence goes on along the minus strand of OZ038373.1, from coordinate 88,368,019 downwards.
ACCTCTTCATCAGATCCTAAGGTTATCGCCAACCTCTTTGCACACTTCTTCAGTAAATCTTTCAGCGACAATTCGCTCCAACCTGACCTTAGCTACTTTTCATTCTTGGACAAATGCACTCAAACGTCGTTTACATCTTTTGACCCTGGCCCCGAGCAAATCGCCGCCAATATTAACGGGCTTGCGGATGACTTTCACCCCGGTCCTGACGGCATTCCGGCCATAGTTCTGAAAAAGTGTGCCATGCATCTAGTTCAACCCCTTACTTTGCTTTTCCGCCTCTCGGTCACTCAAGGGGTTTTCCCTCAATTATGGAAAAACTCTTATATTATTCCCATATTCAAAAAAGGCTGCAAGAACGATGTATCCAACTACAGACCCATTGCTAAATTATCATCAATACCTAAACTATTCCAAAAATTGGTCTATGATTCCATGTTCTTCCACTATTTTCTCCCTCTCCCAGCATGGCTTCCTTAAAGGTAGATCTACAACCACCAACCTTACCGAATTCGTCTCCAAAACACTATGTGCCCTGGAAAACGGTTAAGATGTTGATGTTATCGCTACCGATTTTAGTAAAGCCTTTGACAAGATCTCCCATAGCGTTATCCTGTTTAAACTGGATCGCCTAGGCTTCCCCCCCCCCCAGATTCATCTCCTGGATTCAATCCTACCTCAACAACCGTCAACACAATGTTCTTTTCAGCTCATCCATTTCTAACCCCATTGTCGCTCGTTCCGGCGTCTCTCAGGGCAGCCACCTCCCCTTTAATTTTAATCCTTACAATTAACGATGTTGATTGTGTCATCAAATACTCAGAGCTGTCCATTTATGCTAATGACATGAAAATAATTAAACATATCTCCTCCACAACCGACTCTCTTCTTCTCCAAAATGACCCCGATTCGTTCACCACATGGTGCATGAAAAACTTTCTTGAGCTCAATGTCTCCAAATGCCAGTCCAACTCTTATTCCCACAGAGATGGGGTAGAGATGGGTAGAGATTCAACCTTCCACCTTATGAAGACCGTCTGAAACTGATCGACTTACAACCCCTAAGTAAACGTCGTGATGTTTCCGACGTTCTCTTCATTCATCAGCTACTAGCTGGTGCCATAGACTGCCCTTCAATCCTGCAGTCTTTACCCATCTATACCAACACTCGCAACCTTAGGTCCACTCCCCTTTTCCGACTCGACCGCCATCGCACGAACTACGGTCAACGCGAACCAATTACCAGGATGCTTCGAAAACTCAACGACCTTCCCTCCTTTGACTTCCATCTGAGTAAATCATCCTTTCACAAAGCCTTATATCTTTATCCCGCCCATCTTGATCGCCTTTCCTAATTTTCCTTCCTCCCAGTTTATATTTATCATAATCATAGCTCATATTGTAGCTTACATTATCTGTTATGAATTATTGATTATTTTAGTTTGTAGTATTTATTTTGTTATTTTGTATTTTTTTATGTAACAGCTTGCGTTAAGCTTAAAAAAATACGAAAAATGCACTAAACAACAACAACACTTTAACAAATCTATTCACCAAACGCAACTTTCGGCTTGATTTAAAAAAAAATAATTTTTATTTAATTTAAATTGATCTTTGACTCCCTCATAAGAATATTTAATTTCCACAACAACTGATTGTTTAGAAAAAATTTAAGACCATAATAGAAAATCTTTTCGGTATATAGCTGTGTTAAGTAACAGTTTTCGTTGCAAATTGTTAAGTTTCCTAATGTCATTTGATATTGCTTTGATTTGTATAAAGGCCCTATTCTGAATTAAAATATATACAACAGCATGTACAGTCACTAATCAACCTCTTTAAGATTAAGAAATACCAGAAATACTCTTTAAATACCGAAACAGCGAAAGTAAAATAAAATTTTCTCAATTTTGAATGCAATGGAAGTATACGTACAGCCATACAAATATTTTCTACTAAATTTAATATTAAAACTTTTACTTACCAGAAAACATGGACATCGTTAGGTCTGGTCGCAGCTGTGCCATTTGTTTTGACAAAAAACGTTGTGAGCGGCAATATGCATTACTTAGTAGGGCATCCAAGGTTCCCACCTTTTCGTTTTCTGTAAAAAAAACCACAGAAAGACGATTAGTTAAACATTATTCGGAAATAAAAGAATTTATAAGTTTCCGATTTATTACAGACAGAAAAGTAATTAACAAAAAGAAGGACTAGTCAATCACAAAAACAAATTTCAGACATACTTAGCGCTTGTTTCAAGGTCATCATTATTTCCGTGACGGAGAATAACATCTACTTCATTCACTGAATAAACTAACTTAAAAGTCCTTCCGTTGGGATTACGTCGAAACACTTTCAGTGTTAAACTAAAGGTTAAGGCCAAAAACTTCTCGTTTTCGAATATTTCAAAGTTTATTTAAAAGCTTTTCAATTTTACTCTCTTTTCGCTCTTGATAACTTTGTTAAGCCGCATTCAGTTAGACAGAAGAGAAATTATCTGGGAAACTAGGGAAAGAGAACGCTTTGTCAACGAATCTTATCAGTAATTTTAATATGCACTCTTTAATAAATATAAATATTAAGCTCAGTCCTTCCTTCTTGTTCAACAGGTGGCTTAGCCTAGGTAATAGGAGGCAATGTACAGTAAGCCGGCTAATGGAATCTCGGTATTAACCAGGAAAAATATTAAAATTGTTATTGCCCGTTTTTATATACTCTGTTTCAAATGTAAACTCCCTGGGCTGATTTTGAGAAAATTTTTTATTTATCAAACAGCATTTGCAACGATACACGAAAAAAACCGAAAAAATGTATGCATAGTTACATTGCACGCCGGAAGTAGTACACAAAAACAACGACCGGGAATTTTCCAGAACGGCATATAGCTTTATCTTGGTGTCAGGGATAACGTAGAAAGGGAACACGTCCTGGCTTCGGGTTAACCACCTGGAGGGCAATAAAAGCAAATCTCTACATTAATAAGAAAAGTAGCACGCCTGTTCGATAATTCATAACATTATCCTTTATGGCCTAATCGAATGTTGGTGAGATTTTCCAAAAGGGCTACACTATCTATCAAAAAGGAACTTTGGTTGTATGTGTCTAGCGATATGGGAGCTTTCGGTGTCTAAGCCGCTGTTGGTAAAATTGTTCCTGGGTCGATTTTCGATTTATGTGAGCGTTTCGGTAACGCAAACATTTTTAGTTGACCAGCTCTTTCCAGCTCATCAGTAAAGTTTACGATGACAATCATCAATGGAATTGACAAACACAATCCTTCTTTTACTCTGGATGTACTTAAACCATATGTCGATTCAATGCGAAATGGCATTTTTGAAATTTAGGGGATCAGTAATAAATAACAAATATAAAACATTTTTTTATAAATGTTTACTAATAAACGGAGTTGGATCAATTGGTTGAGCGGCACGGCCACCGTGCCATATTTCCCGGGGTGAGGACCAGCTGCCTCCCCGTGGGTTTTTAAAATTGAATTAAAAAATTCACTCTGTTTCTGGGCTGTTGTCTAGCTCGTAGCAATGCAAAAACAAGGCATTCAAGTTTCCTCACTCCCCTTACCCTAATTCCCTTTCTTATGCTTTTTGTATGGATCGAAACCTGAAAATTAGTGTATTCTGAGTTTTTATTCAAGAAATTTGAAGAATCTGAATGATTTTCCTATAAAAATCTTAAATATGACTACTTTCGTTGATATGTACTTATGCATTGGCGGAAATTGGCATAATTTTAACATTTCCGTTCTTAAGTATAATAATTCTTTCATTTGTCCATCTACTTTAATATTCTGAAGTGTTAACCTGTTTTTACATAAATATCCTCATACTAGAATTTTTGTCAGTTCGAATTAGAAAATACTTTTTGGAAGTATTAAAGAAAACACTTTTTATTTGTAGCGACGTGATAACTAAGCTTTAATGGCTATGTTTGTTATATATCGTAAAAAATTGGTACCTACTAGTCGAGGAAACTTAGAGAAGCGAACAGAACAGATACACAACCCTCTTTATTGATATTAATATAAAATATATAACTGTAATAAATAAAATTTAAAATATCTTTCATCAATATGCACCAATGCTACTTTTACTTTTACACTTAACATCTCTGAGCAGAAATGGAATGAACTCCTGCGGTGTATCATAACCACTTTTTGCCAAGTTAAAGAGAAAACTCTTCTGCAAAAGAATCCTTTAAGAGAATTACTTTATGAGAAAAGCTTTCGGAATACTATAGTTATTCATTGCATATATATGCGAATTCAAAAAGTTAATATAAAGCAAAGCTTTGTCGTTTATCCTTTCAGTTAAGTTTTGGAGCCTGTTGATAACGCGTTTAGAAAAGAGTGAAGGACTTCCATCCGATCGCCGGAAATTAAAGTTTTTAAAATGTTTAATGACTTTTTATCTAAAACTTATATAAATTTTAATATTTCATTAAAATAAAAATAAAGTGAAATTATGAGTGAAGTTGTTGCAAGTCAAACGACGTCGGAAGCCGGGTCCTATCCAGGTCTTAACAAAACTGAGGCTACATTCTCCGAATATAGAAATTCTAATGTAGACGACGTTGAATATTCTCCAATGCTATGGGCAGCGGAGCAAATTAATGACATCCTTTCGATCTACTACGTACCACTATTAGTTTTCACAGGAAGTGGGGGAAATATTTTATCAATTGTTGTATTTTTTAAAACAAAGCTAAAGAAGCTTAGCTCAAGTTACTACTTAGCCGCTCTGGCTCTAAGTGATACGTGTTTTTTGATAGGACTATTTTTCCAATGGTTAAATATTTTTGGTGTCACACTATATAATCGTAATTTTTTTTGCCAGTTTTTTACATTTTCCAGTAACTTGTGTAGTTTTCTGTCAGTGTGGTTTGTTGTTGCGTTCACAGTCGAACGCTTTATTGCAGTGGTTCACCCACTTAAAAGACAATCTATGTGCACGGTAAAACGTGCAAAAATGGTGCTTAGTGGATTAGTTTTGCTTGGCTGCATTCATTGCACGCCATTTGTGTTTTTTGCAAGTCCCACATATATTGCAGGTATAAATGCAACAATATGCGATGTCCGGCCTGAGTATAAGGTAAGTCTTGAAGCTTAAAGAAGAGCGGTTTACTTAGTTATAAAAGCGATCTTCATTGTTAAGTGTGGCCCCTTCACTAATCATTTATATTAATGTTATTATTTATCGAGAAGCAAGCGCACTTTTTAATTTAAAAACAAAGAAATAAAATTCGACTTAAGCTTGACTTCACAATTTAAAAAGGGCGTTCCGAACAATGCTATTATACATTGGATAGAGAACATTACAAAGAAAGTTCTAATTTTTATTTATTTTCAGTGTGAGGTTGTGCATTATCATGCTGTAGGATCGTATTTTTTTTCTCTTTGCTAACTGAGGTGTTTTGTTTGAAGCTTGTTCTGATAATCGAATTGGGAATGAAGCAAATATCCGTTCATTTTGTCTGACCATTTTCTATACTTTCAAGAGAATGATTCGAACGATATTAAGAGATAGTGAAGGTATAGGTTATGTTGAATGTAGCATGTTACTTGATACTTTTTGAGAGAATCTTCGACTGTTCCGGGACACTGTGATGAACAGCTTGCTTCAATATCACTCGAAAATATTGATGTGAATTCAAATTATATTCTCGGATGAATTATTTCAATCTCTTTATCAATATAGCTCCAAATATTGATATTGAGATTTAGTTTTTTTTTTTAAATTGAAACACTTTCAGCACGTGAAAAAAAATTATAAAAAACAACTGAACTGCTAATAACGAAGGAACAACCTGCATTTATCAAACTCATAGTGCAAGTGATCGGTTAGAAATTTCAAGAGTGGTATTTGCCTCGACTCTCTAGAATTTTTACCGTTTCTTGTTCCGATAGCGATAATAGGCAAACTAATACAAAGAAAGTAAAGTACGATTTTGTACATTGCTGGATAAAAGTTTCTTTTCATATTACCAACTTTAAATTAAATTTCAAAATACTTTTTAATAAATTCAATCTCAAATACTTTTTAATGATTATAATTAAATAAATAACGTACAGCCCTGTAAGAAAAGCAGCCATTTGAAAAATTAATAAATTCTGAAAATTTATATAAAGTAGTACAATATAATGAAGAAGTGTTCATATTTGTGAAAAATGTTGAAAATTATCGATATTTTTCTATTTTGAATTTTGTCGGAAATGATTTATAAAAAAAAGCAAGAAGCATTTTGCGAGAATTTTCGAAAGCGAATAAACTGTGTGAAATAATTCAACCTGGTATATAATTCTAGTTTAATTCGAAAGAGGATTTCAAATTCTTCTTGATTTAGGTAGGTTAATAACGAAAGCCGTGTTAAATATGTTCAGAGAATTAGCATATTGGAAGATACGTTTTTTAACGTACATTATGTACAGTAGAATCAGTTTAAGCTTGTCAAACTGATAATTACATATGTAATCATAAACGTTTTGTTGTGCCGGCTTTTTACTTCTTTTTTGACACTGGAAATGATTACATAATTGTTAGCTCTAAAGTTCGATTTGGAAATATGTCTATGTTTTGTCCGAATTCAATACATTGAGGATGACTTTAGACTATTCCGTGCGATATTTTCAATTAATAATTTTTTTTGTGCACGGTACTCACGGGATCGTTCAGCACAGGGTTTAGGTTTCTTTTATGATTTCGATCCATTACTATACAAACTTTAAAAATAAAAATATTGTATGAATTATATATAACGTTACTATTTCAATAACATTTATTGGTCGCAGACTCTGACGTTTGGTCACGATATTGATAATATTTTGTTTCTATTATCAGAAGAATTTTAGACATAAAAAAGTAACGTTGAAAGCCAATTCTAAGTATTTTGGAAAGTACAGCGAGTACTTCCCACAAGGGATGTGCTTCATATTCTCACTTTTAACTTTTAAAATTACCTTGTCGTCGAAACACGGTAGTTCATAAAAAAGATCAAAAACTTTTATCAAAAATCGCGCTAAAATTCTGAGAGACTGCGACAAGTAAAATTAATGCTCAAAGTTTTGTTTCAAATGAACAGGTACGGATATATTTTGGTTATCGAAAACGTCTATCTGATGTGCAATAGGAACAGTAAAAGAGAAATTTTAAACTTATTTTCACTGAAAACTTAAAAACATATATGTACTTTTGATGTTGATGCTTCCCAGGTGCAGCTAGACGGGATCCGAATCCCTACGCTGATGAACTGGCACACTGGCATACTGGCTGATGAACCGGGGGCACAGTAGGACTAGTAATCAAGAACCTGATGACGTCCCGCTAGAGTTCCAAGAGGACCTGGAAATGACCTCAAAACCTGATCGTGTGAAGCTATGAAAACAGTAATCCTGTCAGATACAGAGATGCAACTAGAGACGTGTCTTGGTAGAACAGGACTCTAAGACAGCTTAGAGTTAAGCAAGGTAAGGCGCTTTTAGAAGCCTGTAATGAACACAAACAGGCAGACAGAATACAGCAAAAAATTTAGGTACTCTGAAAGAAGAACCTAGAGGAGTTTTAGTTGGGGGGTAGGCGGTCTGCCTGTAACAACACACCTCGAAAAGCTTCTCTCAATATACCTTTCCAATGGCATTAGCCTCCTCCAAAGGACCGATGGTTCCTACACCATCGACTCGGAGAAAACATTAAATTTACAAAATACGCACAAAATATGCAAATATTTTGTGCGTATTTTGCAAATATTTTACCGTAAAAGTGGTGTGAAAGTTAAGTGATCAGAATATAATACAGCTGTCCAGATCGGTGTTTAAATTAGCTGGCTTAAGATTAAGTTTTTGGTTTCGTGTGAAAGCGTCCAGCAGCAAAAGAAAAACTAACCCTTTGGTGCTGCTGTAGAGGAAGAGCCAAAGGAGTTTAGTTTTTCTTTATCAGAAACGCTGATCGTCCTGAGAAATTTTGTTATATCTCGAGTCGCTCGAGTTTATAAAAAGTTTATTTTGGATTTTTCATTAAATTTACACTTGAAAACCAATTTGCTTAAGTGCTTAGAGATCGGAGAACCTAGACGGACTCAGACAGAATACAGAAAAAAATTTAGGTACTCTGAAAGAAGAACAACCTAGAGGAGCTTTAGTGAGGCGATAGACGGTCTGCATATAACGACACACCTCGAAAAGCTTCTCTCAATAGACCATTCCAATGGAATCAGCCTCCTCCAGTTTCTACGCCATCGACTCGGAGAAAACATTAAATTTAAACTTGAAAACCCATTTGCTTGAGTGCTCAGAGATCCAAGAACCTACACGGACTTAGGCAACTAACACGAGGTTTGGATTATCACGGCGATTGAGGAGCCTCTCTGCTAAAATCTTCACAGCTGGGTGAGTAAAGTGGGCCATCAACTCCTTTAAAGCCTAAAAATCCACCGGTAGCAACGACATTTTTTCAGCTCTTTTACAAAAGGAATAGAATATATGTTGCCAATCCTTACCAAAATATTCAGTTTTAGCTATCAGCTTAGCTACATTCCTAAACTATGGAGAGAAGTAAGGGCGAAGTAGGGCCAGCCCTATCATCTTCTTTCCTTCTCAATCAATGGAGAAAATGATTGATTTAGTCATTAGGGATGATATTTTTAAAGAAGCACCGGTATACGTAGATCAGCACGCATATTAAGCGGGCAAATCAACAATAACAGCCCTACATAATCTAACTGAAAAACTGCAAGATACTATAATTGGTAGAAATAATGCTCTCTGCGCGTTTTATGATGTTGAAGGCGCGTTTGCTAACACGTCGTTTAAATCCATTGAAGCAGCGATCATCGATTGAGAAATCGAACTGCTTCCGTTCCGATGGATTGGAGCAATAGGATGCACACAGAGAAGAGTCCACTCGTTATTAGTAATCTCCTGCAAAGACTGACTTTAATCTGCTACGTATGCCAGGGCTACGCAGATGACTTGGTAGTTGCCAATATAGGCAAGCTTGACAGAATTATATCTGGGAAACTGCAAAATATCCTCTATATGGTGCAGTCAGTATCCTAGGTAAAGCTTTCGAGTAAACCCTGATAAGACAACTATAGTTTTCCTAACAAGGAAAAGAAATCTCAGATTACAATCTGCTATCCTTGAAAGAGCATATATAGAATTCTCAAGTGATTTCAAATATTTAGGTGTGCTTCTAAATGAGGCTTCAATTCAGAAGTACACCTAGATATTTGACCACACTTGAGTGACTTGAGAATTCTTATCCGATTATAGTTACAGGTAAGGCTATGACTGCAATATGAACTTGCTGGAGAATCTTTGGAAAAATTTGGGACATTAAGCCTAAATGGCCCTATGGGCATATCATGCGATTATAAGGACCCTTAGTCACTTATGCGGCACTCGTTTGGGGGTCAAAAACAAAACAAATCCAGCGAAATTTTCATTACAGATTGTCTAGGAGTTACGGGTGCCAAGGGTCCACAGCTAAGGAGGCTCTTCGGGACCTCCTTCATCGGGGACATAAGTAATCCCACTTCAAGCGCAATAAGGCTGCACATCACCAATCTCATCATAATAAGCAATCTGACTGGCAAAAGAAGATCCGGGAAGAATTCAAAGATGATGCTAAGAGTGAGTGAGAGGCTTATGTAAATATTACAGGAAAAAAACATAATGTCTCTAACTGGCATAGTTTTAGTTTTTTTTAATATGCGGGCGTCATGTTTAAAAGCGCAGTTCATAGTTAAATGCAAAGAAGAGTGAGTCTAGACACTGTTATGAATAAGCCAACGGACACCTGACTCCAAATTTCTTTTCTCTAGCCGATTTGCGGATGTTACTCCAAAGCACATTTACTATATTTTGCTCCAACTCCCTTTATGTCAGAATAGAAGCTGAGTTAGAATTGGTTTGAAACTTGGCGGTGCTCTATGAGACAAAATATCCACTCTATACTTGAATGGTGTTTTGCACCCGAAAGACTATTTCGGTGAAAAATGTGAGGGAAACAATTACCGTTCCCTGCCATCCTTTACCTGAAAAAACCTGTTTGTGTAAGACTCAAGCGGAAAGTTTGCGTTGGCTGAATAGGATGATAGATAAGATAGGAAGAATAGTAATTAGCACGCCGACAGAATACAGCTAAAATATAGAATATTTACTAGTGTTAATAGGAGTGGACCTGCTTGATGATTCGCTAAAAGGGAAGAGTTAGTTCTGATTAGGCAGGCGGTATATTGTCATACGGGCGAGCTGTTAAGTTGAACTTAATAATAATAATATAACACTGGGCTGTTATATTCCATATTGCTCTAAAAGGCATATTGTGAGCCATGCTGGAAACAGTTACAAAAAAGTTTGAATCGCCGGATATACTTTATTTTTGTATCCTGTAGCCAAAGCCCAGGGGACAACCCAAGGATGCGTTAGCCGGGATTCGACTGGAAGGAAATTAGGCTTTAGAAATTCGTGAGATCTCTCAAACGAATTTACACTCATGACTTGTATACGAACAGTGGTCGTTGCATGATACCCCAGATAAAGAGCAAGAGTTCATACTTAAGAAAAAAAATCCATTTGGTTCCTTTAAGTGTGTAATTTAGCTTTTAATGCCCGTAGAGGAAAAATAGACAGCAAGGAACCAAGTGGCAATTATTTAAGTATTATTGAGTTATTGCTGAATCAAAACCATTCCAAATATTCAAAAGAGCTCAAGAATTTTATTTTATTATATTTGATAAAAAACTAGATATTGAAAAAGATGTAAATGGAGCACGAAAAACTCTCGTTATCAAAAAATCGTTTTTAGGTTTCTATGCAATTATGGCTAAGATTGCCTCAGCAATGTCAAAACAGATTATAAAATCTCTAAATGACACACATATTCCCTTAGGAATGTGACGATGCTAATGCCATGAAAGCTATTTATGGTGAAGTTCAAAAATTTATAAAAGATATTCAGCCAAATACAGTGTTGATGTAGTGTGCTGCCCATAATTTATGTATACTGTTATTAGTGAAAGTGTGATAAATTTAGTGAGATGACTAGAAGAATTGGTCAGGTCTTTCTAATGGGTAATTAATATTTTTTGGGTAGATTATACACCACATTCTAACAACTGTTCTTGTAAATTAAGGGTTCATATCAATCGGGGCTCTTTCTATCAAATTGTATGCGTTTAAGATATGCGGAAACGCTTTTATTAAATTTATTGTTTATTGAAGGTGTAAAATATTAAAGCTGAATAGTTTATTATTTTAGGGAATATTCAGCTAAGCAGTGTTTGTAAATCGAAGAATTTATTTTTATCTTCTTAGTTTTTTGACTGTTTTTTAGTTTTATATTCATTGCGTCGTCCTCACTTAAAAATCTAGAACGGTCTGTCATTTTGAAGTGTCTGCCATATTAGTTGCAGAATTATGTCACATAGTTTATCATATTTTACTTGTCCAACCCTTTCATTTAATACCCATGGGATATAAAGAAAAATGTAATCAGCCATTTGGGTTTAGAATGACGTCACGTAGCTCACCCCCTTCTAATTATCAGCTCTTTCATTTGACACCCATGTCAAGGGGGTTGTGAAGAAAAAGGTAATCTGCAATCTTAGGGTGTCCGCCATATTGGGTTTAAGACCAGCAACGTATTTTGAATTTTCATTTCAAAAGTCATGAATCTACTTTCTTATACCATTTTTCATCATATAAATGAGAGAACGAGAGGAGCTACAGATGAACGGACTGGAACTATAATATTAGTGCGGTCAAACTAACTGAGGTTCTACGAGAAACTGAAGGTACTACTAAAAGTACACTAAAAACTACGATTGTACGAACTAGATTCTTTGAGTCTAAAAATTTGGACAGGGCTTCATATTGTGTTGGGCATCTATCGTATCCAAATTGTAAAGACTTAAAAACTGATTCGAATTCGCTTTAAAAGAACTTAATATTGTGAAATTTATACTCGACGGCATATTTGTTATCTTACAGTACATAAATTTTAATTAAAATCATGCTGCCTATTTATATATATATATATATATATATATATATATATATATATATATATATCTAGTTCCCGTAACCACAACACCATGAGTCGCCGCCGTTGGGATTCAAATCTAGGACCTCCGGATTGGTAAGGGCGACACGTTATTGCTTACACCACCGACGACTATTTTATTGTCAAAATTCCAACTAGAAAGGAAAAGAGAATGACGCAACCGACCAACATGGTTGGTTCTAAAATGGAACAAGGTGTTGGTGCGGGGGTGTTCCGAACACATGGAGCATCTTTCAGGTGGAGGTGCTTGCGATTATGAAGGCGTGTTCGCTGCTTATGTGTATCCACTCAGCGAAGCAGAACATCGCTATCTTTACAGATGGTCAGGCTGCCATTAGCACACTTGACTCAGTTACCATATCTTCTAGGATGGTGCAGGACAGTTGGGAGTTATTCGGCTCCCATTATGCCCTGTTGGTCTTAATAAAGTTTTAAATTCTTTATGAAGTGTAAGTAAAATATTATGTCACACAGTATTATACCGGGAAGATATAATTCAGTATAAGGAAGGGATCATTAATAATCCAGTTGGCGGTTGGCAGTTGGCTTACAGTAACCCTGCATTGGGTTCCCGGACATAGGAACATTACTGGGAACGGAATGGCCGACAAACTTGCCAGAGAGGGCGTTGCGATGAAACGTAGCCATGTTGAAGATGTGCGTATCCGACTGGGCTCCGTTAAAACGGAACTCTTTCTGCATTCCTTGGCGCTGGAAAACTAGAAATGGAGCGTCCTGAAAGCATTTAGCATATGCAGGGCAACCTGGCGAAGTTATAATAAAAGCAGGATCTGCTCAACAGGCCGAGAGCTGTTATTGCAAATCTGTGATCTGTACGTGCCAGTGTTTTATTGGCAAACATGCAGCTAGGCAATACAATACAATACTGTCGCAGTTACGACGACCTGAACAAAAAAGAAACCATTATTCACATTCTTTCTAAGTGCCCAGTTCTTACCAGGGTCCGAAAAGGGCTACGAGGGAGTACTTCTTTGAAAACCTTTCTCGGGGGATAAAGATTAAGGGAATAGTTAGTTTCTTAAATTCCTATTCTCCCTTCAACCTTGATTCCAGATAAGAAGTAGGCGTTGCAAGTCCAAAAAAAAACCGCGTCTTATTAGATGTGGCATCAAAACGGCGCTATAACAGCGCTAATTGGAATGTTACTATGAAGCCGGCGGTCACCACTTAAGCTAACCAATCTTCCTGAACTTTTCTGAGATTTTGTGGATAAGGGCATTCTAGGAAATCTGTAAATTCCTGCAGGTCCTATTAAGAATTTGACCTACAGATATTGACCTTTTCAGAAGTGTGATCTCAATTTAAACTTTGATTTTTTAATAAATCTAAACTTATTATGTTACATTTGAGAAACCGTACTAACTGAAAAACTAATTTTACCTAGTTCTTAAATATTGTAGTTCTAATCTGTAGGTGAAGTTACGTTAGGTTGGAGTGGCAGACTGCCAAATGGGAGGCAATACTCAGGCAGTAAATGCCCAGTGTGATACCACGTTGGGGCTAGAACGAATGGGAATAAGTTTTCTCTTCCTCCTCATCCTGACAGTCCTATTCTGTAATTTGAATCGAATTAATGCTTATATTCTAATTTGGAATTTTAAACGTCATCAGTTTTACGTCCTGCCATAAGCAGTTTTGTTTTCGTTTTCGGAAGCAAATGAAACAATAAAAACAAATGAAATATAATGGATGCTGTGATTGATGTAAAGAACGAAACACAGAAACGTTCAAAGTAAAACTTAAGGGGATCATTCCCGGAAATACATTTCGAAAAATCGATTTTTTTTGCTTGCTGGTATTCTTAAGAGCCTTAAAAATACATCTCTCGTCGATTATTTTGATTTGCAAACTGAAAGTGCCTCTATAGGTTCGTTTTTTCTGGAAATTTCACTTGAATAATACCAATTACAAAACTTTCCGATTGTTTTTCTCGGAACGCAGCGAAGACTATTGGACAGATGTGATTTTATTTGTTTCTTTTTGTCCTTTATTGAATGATGAAGCGGTTTTTCGATTGAACAATTTTCACCTACTTTACATACCTTTTACTTATGCAATTTTGGCCCATTTCTGGACACCTATTTTAATCGGCCGCCATTTTGTAAAAAAAACACAATTTCGAAAAGCGGCAACGGCATTCGATTTTTGTAGGGATTAAGAAAAAGTTAAAGTTTTTTTCAAACGCATTATATTTGCGCAATGACGCCCACCGTTTTGGCTGATTTTCAAAAGGTGCCTGTAAACGATGTCATCTACGTGACTGCCGAGAAGGATAAATGAAAGCAACCATAGGAATTTGTAAAATATATGAAAATCCCAATAAAAGGAAAAAACCTCTTTCAATTATCTCCTATGGTCATTGAATAAATGTCATTTGAAAATGCCCTATTTTTCCAATGGTTTTCCGGGAATGCCCCTTCAATGTTATGAAACAATAATAATTTCATCGTAAAGTGATGATTTACACAAATACATACTTTTATTTCAAAGCTTCAAGCAAATATTCTATTAGATTACTGGAATTAATTTTGTAATTACCTTATACCTATTCGTTTAGTGTTGGCGCTTAATGATACAAACTTGGAGCAGTGGCCTTTGATTAAGGCGAAATTATGAGAGAAGTGATTGCAAATAAAACACCGCCGCAAGACGAGTCCTACCTATCCGACCATCCAGCGAATCATTATATTAACCAAACTGTGTCGACATTTGTAGACGACGTTGAGTATTCTCCAATCCTTTGGGCAGGGGAGGAAATTAATGGCATCCTTTTGGTGCACTACGGTCCACTGGTAGCTTTTTGCAGGAAGTGGGGGACTATTTTTTTAATCATTGTGTTGTTTAAAACAAAGCTAAAGAAGCTTAGCTCAAGTTATTACTTAGCCGCTTTGACTGTAAGTGACTGATTTCTGATGAGAATATTTGCCCAATGGTTAAGTTTTTTCACTGCAGAGTGTTTGTCTACTATATAGGGTGTTTCTTAGGTCGTGTACAGAAATGAAGGAATTGGTAGATATTGGTGAGAAACGAAAACAAATGTAGGTATAAAATAAAATAAAAATAAAATAAAATAGAATTAATCCTTCTAACTCAAAAGGCGCACTTCTCAGGCAGAAGCCTAGAATCAATTGACCTATTCGCCAGAATATAACAATATGGTATATTGAGGCGAATGAGGCTCCCACACCAACATGCAAAAACATTTGTAATTAAAACACTAAAACACGCCCACACACAACAATTAGTGGTGGACAGACAACAGAGATCGTTACAGCAAATCCTTGGTAAGAGTCAGGTCAAAGAGAGGACACATATTCACGATTCTACACATGCGATTTATAATAATAATAATAATAAAAGTGTTTCCATTCAAATATAGAAGGATCAAAATGCAATACAAACAAAAAAGAGAAATTAAAACAAAAAACAGTGCGAGCAAAAGAATGAATTACAAATTGTAGATGGTCCTTTTAATTGTCACTTTGTCCACATTAGTATCAAAAACGTCTCCAATATCATTAGCAGACCTACAGATGCGGTTAATAGGCTCGAACATGCCGTAATTCGTGCGCGAAAAAGCAATCTGTAAAGGTGATCAATTACGTATGGAATTAGCTTTCCCTGCAGAAGCTGATGCAAAAATATCAAATCAGCAAATCAACGTCGCATCTCGAGTATAAAAAGTTGCAGTAACCCTAAGCGCTAATCATAAGGTGGTAGAATAAGAGGGTCATTCCATGAAAAACAGCGTAGGGTCGATCGCACAAATCAGCGCTGGACGGACTCGATACGTTTAAGGGGGTATTCCCGTTTTTCGGTTTGAAAAAATCGAAAAAAATTTTTTGGCATTTTCTTATTCCACTATGACCATATAATCTTGGTTTCAAATTTTATCGCGGTATCTGTTTTAGTTTTGAAGAGATACGCATTTCCACCACTATCTTCCCCGGGAAATCCTCAGCTGAGATAAAACTTTAAACGCGATTATCTCAGAACCAACGTTTCTCAACAAGCAAGATTTCTCGAAAACGGTCTTACAGAATTTAATGAGTGATATATCAAATTATTCGCCATGATTTAAGGAAAAAGATGAACTACTATCGTGATGATACAAAACAACTAACTATTATTTTTAATAAAAAAATTAGAAAAAAAAAGGAAAAATTAGAAAAAAAAATTTTTATAAGCTGCTATTTTTTAACGAATAATTGGATATTGATAAGCATAGTTCATCTTGTAACGGCTTTTCTCCTGAGTAAAATGACACCTCATTTGCTAATTTCAGATGACTCAAACGGACGCAATCCTGCCAAGAATGAGAAGGTGTGATTCGCGAAAGGTCAACTTCAAGACCTCATAGCAACAACAATTTTCAACTTTTTTTAAAAAATCCAAGACTTTTGTAAAGTTTAGATCTTGCAATCAACGCAAGGTAAAACCATATCCGTTAAGTATTTATTTTTATGTATTAAAATTTATATTGAAATAATGAACAATTATAACGTGAAAAACTGGAATACCTCCTTAATGTGGGATCCGGGGACGATGAAAATAACCCGTCCTACATTTTAACGCAAACCAAAAAAACCAATTATTTTTAGTTCAAATGGAAATATTTTGACAACTTGCTGTCGTTTTAATTTTGGGCTTAAAATAGTAACTAACTCTAAAGTAATCGAAACGAAAAAGTATGGGGGAGGTAGACCCCAACTTTTTCGTTTCTTAGCTAGATCTACCAGTTCCTTCATTTCTGCACACGGCCTAAGAAACACTCTGTACAGTGTTACATTAACAAAGTTTAACCATGGTACAAATAATCCCATCAGAATCACCAGAGCGGTTTAGCAATAACTTAAGCTAAGCTTTTTTAGCTACATCTTTTAGACTACAAGATGACCAAGCAAAGATAGCAACGTCTCGTATTATATTGCAAAGATGTTCTGCCGCATAATAAAATCATTTTGCAATTTCAAGCCGAACACACAAATTTACGCTCCGAATACCTGACAACCACCTTTTTGTTTCGAAAGATAAGAAAGATCCAACCAGTCTACGGGTGAATTTCATGTTTAAGTCAAAGGTATACTTAACAAAAGAGTGTTTATCTAACCCCCAGATAATTCAAATAAAATTTTCATCAGAGAATAGTTTAGTTTTCAATTTTCTTATCAAGTTAGTCCTTCTGGAAAGATAATTTTCTTGGTAGCCTTTGGACAACATCACTGTCTTGTAACACGTTCCTGAATTGAAACTTTAAGAAATTTCCTAATACACAGCGTGTTTAAGGTAGATATCGAAAATGGCTTATATGTAAATGGTATTCAGAAAACGTGACATTTCAAACTTCAATGTAGAAGTTATTTTCTTTACCTCTACTGGAAATTCCTTCGAGTTAATATGTTAAAATATGTCAAATAATAAATGAACAATGGCAATTTTCCATTTTAATTTAATTTTGCTAATTAATAAAAAAATTCAAACATTACTCCTACATCAAGTATGACTTTTCTTGGTTTCAAGAAGTTTACTCAACTCTGATTCTATTTCGGGATTAAAAGTTTTTGAACTGTAATTAAGATTTTTCTTATAATTGTTTTTTTAATTTTATATAATTATGTAAAATGACTCATTTAAGCAGAAAAAACCTGGTAGTAAGAAAAGTGGGAGGAAAGTTGTGTTTTAATGTTCTTTAAAATTATTTGTATTTTAGGTAAGAATTGAGAGATTCTACGAGTACACATGCCTTATGAAAATCCCCGCCCACTTCAGTAACGCTGTAGAAATTCCTAGTATGAGTAGAATTCTTTATGGACAAGGTATATATTATATGCTGAGACTCGTCTCTTTAATTGAAAGTTGAAAATTACTGTCGAAAAGGTAAGGGATCACGACAAAAGTAAATCTTTCCAAGAGAGAGTATGACAAAGTTTAGTAGTTTCCTTATCGCAATTTGCAAATATAACAAATTTGGAATTTAACCACAAACATGAACAGAAAGAAGCTTTAGGAATACTTAATAGTACCAAAGCTCACGACTAAAAAATCCGTCGGTGAGCGGGCCGGATGAAACTTTGATATATAAGATAAGGAAGTGGCTCTGACCTCAAAAACCCCATTTTTTGACATAAAGTTCAGTCGTTTTCCTCTAGCCGTCGGTACCGAAGTAACTAAAGGAGAAGAAAGAAGCTCAGGAAATCGTGACAATTTTAAGCCTGTGTGAGATTCCCATGCATACAATCTCATAAGCGAAAGGCAGGCGATTAGAAAAGTATTTTATATTCGGGGGTTTTGACGCGTATTTTAAAATATTGAACTAAATAATAAATTGTGTGCCGACAGTGACACTAAGTGACAGCTAAGACCCAGTGAACAGATAAAAAGCCTACTTCCTCGTAGCAAAAAGCGAATAAATTTGACAGCACAGACCCAGCCGCAGAACAAAAACTTGCCATGCTCACACACACGACATATACACGATAGGGCTTCTCCTTTAGTTACTTCCTCGTAGGTTGGTACAGACATGTAAAAATAAGTAGGCAAACAATTTTGAAGGGGATATCAGAAAATTGAGCTTGTTCAGGTGGATACCAAATCTACAACAAAATGGATTTCTGACAAATTATTCAGACACTTTAGCTATCAGCCACTTTAAAAACTATTGGGGTGGGTCCAGATTCTGGGTGTCGCATCATTGGTGCGACCCTTGAGGTTCACACGAACAACTTCCCAGTTAATAACAATTTTCAATTGTTATTAAAAATATTCAATTATTATTAACAATATTTAATTGTTAAAGCAATAAATTTCATGATCATAGTACAAACGAGTAAGTGAAAACTCAATAAAATTCATACTATTCGATTTATCGTTTTATTTATAATTAATATCAACTATTTATGGTTTTTTTTATCATTTTTTTAATATTACAAAAAACTATAAAAGTTCTCTCTGTTTGGAATTCATTTGTTATTAATAATTTTGGTTATAAATAATTTATAATTGATATAAACAATTCTTAATTGTTATAGACCATTTTTAATTGATATAAACAAAGTTTATTCATAAAAAAAAATTTTGTGGTAACGAACATTTCAATTGTTTATAAGAATTTTCAATTGCTATGAACAATCTTCAATTTTGTATTCAATTTCCAATTTTCATAATCAATTTTCAACCAGGTAAAACCATTTTTTATGATTATAAATTTATTATTGTTATAAACAATTATTTATTGTTATAAACAATTTTTCATCATTATAAACAATTTCTGTTCATAATAAATTGTTATTATCCGACTTTTTGATGTCCCGATCGTCATCAGAACAAATTACATCGAAGAAATCCTTTTCAAGAAAGTCTGAAATCAACTTTTTTTCAGTTTTTTTGTTTAAACAAAAAAACGGATGAACCGAAATTGATTAAATTTCTTTCAGCTCTTATTTACAATAATACGCTTCGAATGGCACCATAGCGAAGTCGTTATCATTTTTTGTTCGCGAGATTTCGTTTTCGAAAAAAGTGGGTCCGAACGTACGCACACACACACACACACACACACACACACACACACACACACACACACACACACACACACACACACACACACACACACACACACACACATACATGTGTTCAAAAACATGCGTAAGACACTATGGTGACTTTGAAATGTAAAAAAAATTTAAAACTAAAAATTTTGAAAATCGGGTCCATTACAATAACTTCCTATATGTGGGAAGTTAAAAAGTGACCAAAATTTGAAGCACATTTTTTAGCTAGGAGGCTGAAACTTGTGGAGATGATCACTAACACGACCAAAATATGATGAAAAAAAAATTTTGAGTACCCGAATTGATTCCAGTCGGTCTGTCTGAGATGGTACCAGTATATTAGAGGTGATCCCTAAATTACTAAAAATGGTTTTCTGACATACCTGACTACATGTATTACTTTTCGATTCCAAATTTGTGATTTTTCGTTGATTTTCTGGCATTCGATCGAGCTGAAATTTTGCAATTAGTTCTGTTGACAATATACTAGTATATTTAAAATAGTACCAATATCGCGGGCGAACCACGATGGTCTACCTTTTTCTTCACAACCCTCTAAATATGGGTATCAAATCAAAGTCACTCTAATGCCCTAGACAGAGGTTTCACTCCAATGATCATCGAATCACTCATGTGTCATATTTAATTATTGCGGGTGGGCATTGTATTCGTCATTGCATCGAATTACGTTCTCGATTCATAATTTAAATGGAATTATCATTATCTCTTGTATTCGCTGCGCGCGTGGAGTCGATTAACAACAATTAAGCAGAAAAAAGCATAGGATAATAACAGATTACGCGTACAAACTTTCACATTTAATCGTTGCTATGAAGTTTTGTTTCTGTTGCGACAATAAACATCCGATAACTTAATTAGCATCCATTTTGTTAAGGTGAGAGTAATCCGAAATGCAAAAACGAGTCAATGCTGGTAATGGGATCGTGTGTCACTACGTAAAAAGAATTATCATTGGCTCTCAATGATAATCGCAACGTGTCGTCTATCCCATCTAAAATGTATTAAATAGATGTGGCTATGTATGTTCCAGCATGGAGCACATATTAATTACTGGAAAGAATACTGTTGGGATACGACACACCCAACACCCCGGAGATGGGGGTGGGAAGCCAGGGAGATGTAAAAATAATCAGAAGCGGCTTATATAATTGTCGAATATATATTTTTTGAAATCGCTGAGATGAATAATGACACTTATGATGACGACACCCCTTGCGGTTGTTGGTGGGATAAGAGTGATATGTCAAAGTAATCGAAAACGACCAGCACAAGTGTAAAATCTATAGATTTCGGGGTCGGTGAGATGACATGACTTTAGATAATGGTGGGGAAAGGAGGGGGGAGGGGGGTAAGGCACTGTTAGGGGTGGAGTGAGCAGAGAGTGACATGTAAAAATAATCGAAAACGATACCAAAAGTCCGAGGAACGCCGAGAACACGCAACTAGTGTTTCATATTTAAAAAAATATATATATTTATGTACCGTCAAGTACCTGCGTCTATGATCAGTGACCAAGGAAAGATGTAGGTAAAGTGCACTAGATTTCTTAATCGAGAGCACGACATAGTGGTGAACTTGGTAATATTTACAGGAAGGAAACTTGTAAAACAGCAATTATGAAAGACGTCTAAACGATACAGAAAAAAATTGTTTTTCTTTTGAGGAGGGCGAACTCCCCTCTTATGAAAAATTTATTTCATAATCTGTAACTGTGGAAATATGTGAGAACCAACAAGACGTAACATAATGCCAAATTATTAATTGCTACGTCATGACGTTTTCGAGAAAAATGTACATAACAGACAGACGAACGGACGCACGGGTGATCTTATAAGGGTACGCTTTTTCCTTTTGTGGTACGGAGTGTACTTACCACCGTGCAAAAGAAGGTTACAAATCAAATATTGTGCTTACATTTTTTTCTGCGGTTTTCGAAAACTCAAGAACTGAAAAGTACACAAATAGTGATTTCTTTGTATACAGTGGATTATAAATTTATTAATAAGGTCACGTTAGACGTCTTTTCTCTTACAAAAGATTTGATCATTTGAACATTCAACGAAAAGGAACGCGACTCTTAGATGTCAAATTGAATTTATGATACGATAGAATCAAACTATTGGTCCTACTGAAACGCAAAAAAATCATCCGAAATCAGACCTCTGACAGCAATAGGAAATTAGATTTTACTTAGCATATGAATTGTATTATATCTAGAGGAATCTTAATCTTAGGCTCGGTAAAGCGTTGTTCTTTACCAATTATATTTGTACTGCTCCTTGATTAGGCCCGTTCCAGAATCTAGAATACGCATCTCAGGTGTGGTAGCCCTACTACGCTGTTCATTACAAGTGCATCGAATCACTGCGTAATTTTATTAAATTTCCCATGGGACGATCCGCTTTCCTCAGTCCGACTATTTTTCGATCCATTTGCTTGGGACTATCCTAAATTTGTTGTTCCATTGTATTTGTGCATATCTAATTGCTTTCTTAAAAAATAAAACACACAGGAAAAATAAAAAAATGAGGAGATTAATTGTGTCAAAGGCGTTGTCGCTGAGTCGAGAAGAGCGTAGCAACTTGTATTCATGGATAACTCGTCTATTTTAAACGAGGATGAGGGAAGACCTCATTTCATCTCATGAACGTAAACGGTAAGTAAAGCCATCGGGTACGAAGCGACATTGCCAACTAGTTTGGAGCGACGATACCTAAACCCTGATAGTGATAAGAACAATCAGCAGACATATGCTTTTGGACGATATAAAATTTAATATTATTTAATGCTTTTCAGCGCTTTCCGTGAAGTCTATTCAACTTTTATTAAAAAAACACTATTTTATACTCGGCTTGTAAGTTGAAACTCGTTACGTAGTTGAAATAATAAAATTACGGAAAAGTAGTGTTCTTTTATTAATGCTAAATAGGTTTAAATTACAAATACGTTATAACAAGTCTCCAATAAACGTCAGTTCGAATGAAAAAAAGGAACCTGATATTATCACTCGCGTGTGTGTCTGTCTCTCCGTCTGTCACAACTAATTTGCTGCGAATCTAGTGGACCGATTAAGTTGAAGTTTGGTACAGATATGAATTTCTGTGACCCAAACACGGACGTGTAACATAAAAAATGAATTTTGAATATGGGGGTTACTTTTTGGGCTTGTTGTGAGGGTCTGAAAATATTTTTTTTTTATAATTTAAAAATAAATAGTTTCAAAGTTATTTAGGAAAATAGATGAAAATTGACCATCCCCCCTCCCATCAACGAAACTACTGAGCCTAAAATTTTGAAAAAAATACAAATAATGTTTCTTTACTTATATATTACAGGAAAACAAAACAGGAAATATAAGAATACTTTCTATCACTCAGTCTTTGTCCACGTATTCAAGAATATACGACAATCCGGTACTATACATACTTTTATTAGTTACCACAGACAAATTTGGGTCCGATTTAAAAAAAACATGATTGATAATATATTCATCATACGGAAGCTTATCTACGCGAGTTCAACTCGCACTTGTCCGACTTTTTCAATAACGATTTTTTACGTAAGGGGACATTTACATAAGTTGGGACCAAAAAATTCATTTTTTTTATTGGCTTAATCGATGAATATATCGATCAAAAATAATGTGCCGAAATTCAAATTGATATCTTGAGTAGTTTCCGAGTAACAGGTCATTAAAGAGGCGTGCCTCCCGTCGCTTTCTAAGCAGTCGAAAGTCGACTGAAATGTTTAAGGCCAAATATCTCAGCTTGTCACATTTTTTCCTCTCGGCAGCGTTTCTGAGCAAACGGCTACTGCGATTTTTCACAAAAGCGTTCTAATTATTCATTTCATATGTCATTGTGGTATAGACCTCAATTTTTTATTTTGATTGTTTTTTTCAAAAGTTAATAAAAAAAGAGTACCAAAAAAATGACCAAAAAAACGAGGTTTTTTTCAAATGGCCGCCATTTTGTTTTTTATTGGAATTTTGGCTTGCCAAACGTCTATACCACGCATTATGGTATAAACTTTAAAAAAATGTTGACTTTTTTGTTTTTAGGTCACGTGTGTACCCAGGAAATCTGCCGAGAACACGACGTGTCCGCCGAGAACGGCAATCTTTGATGGCGAGGAGGGGGGGTTGGACTTGGGGGGGATGAATCGGCGACGTAGCAAATGTTACTTAAAAAATGTACAAAAATAATAAAAAAAAGTTCAATTGATTAGCATTGTTCATTCACGAGATATACGGTCTCAAAAAATCATGAAATTTTGGTCCAACTGATGTAAATGTCCCCTTAATACAACCTTATATGTTGTGATTTAAAACGATCAGTTGGAACAGATTAAGAACTAAACCCAATTAATTTTTTTAATAGCTCCGTTTTGAAGTTTCGGAATGCTTCGTGGGAAATAAATTCACAAACATAAATCCTAGAAAAATGTTCAAACAACTTAATAAGTTTGTGAAATTATTTAAGTAGCTCCTTCAAAGGTTTTCTCTGAAACACGTTTTTAAATTTTCCGATGCTTACTCTTTCCTGACCAAATACCTAATAATTAAAAACTTTTAAAATAAAGAAAAAATAAACCTTTCCTTAATTTTTCCCATTAATAACTTTTCAAACTTCTACTTTCCTTTTAAGGGAACATTATCCTTATCGTGTACAGAAGCTGATTTAATATCTAAGATATGATCTAATTATAAAAGGATACAAATGCATATTTTATTTTGAAATATGGATCTATAAGACTTTGAAAAATATCCTGACAAAGATTAGTAATGTCATAACTAATGGAGTATCGTTTTATCTGGAATCTTTAAGTTTAGGTCAAGAAAAGAATATGAAGCATGTGAAAAATTGTAGAATTGTGCCAATAGTGTCAGTAATTTATTAAAAAGTTCCATGCGAAGCAGTTTTTACTAGGGTACGGTGCCGTGCTTGTTTTTCAAACAATTTAAACTATTTCAAACTATCATTTCAGTGATCGTACATGATTTCAGAAGAAAATTATTGCAAATAAAAAAAACATGTTAAGGTCCTAGGTAGATTTTTTATCAAAAGACGATGTAGCGAACAACTTGTTTGTATAAAAAAATGCACTGGTTTCACACATGTTCATCAATCCTGGCAAGAAAAAAGATAAGCGAATATTGTAGACACAACGGATTAGCCTATACTGTTTAAGATATAAAAACAGTATTTCTAATTTCAGATTATGTTATTTTCATAAATTTTTTCTGGAGAGAATTCATAGTCTCAAAAAAAGAGTAACATGCTTCCTGCAATATCAAAGTTGTGACTTTGATATAAAATAATTGATACAAAATCAATGAATTGATTTGATAGTAATCCTAGGGTTCTACTATTTTTCAATCATATGTATTTGAAAATTTGTTGAAGTACAGACCGTATCTCCGAAGGACAAATTACAGCATGACATATTCTATATTCATACTCGAAAACATCATTTCTTTTCAATTCGCTAAAAAAATTTTGATATTTGAATTAACTCTTGTAATCGTTGGAAAAAACATAACAATAAAAGGATGTAAGTAATTCCGGTCTCCCCAAAATAAACACAGAAAAATGAAAGGGCTTCCAATTTTAAAATTTATTGTCAGTAACCAAGAGGCAGCGCAATTTCGAAAACATCAGAAAATCTTCGGATACCCACCTTAACAAAAGTAAATAGGAGATTTATTAATAAAAAAAGTTAAAAACCATAGATAAACTAAAAATTTAAGTATAAGGTATACAAATTTTCAGAAATAAAAAAAAATAATTCATAAAACAAAATACTCTCGTTTTAGTTTAAAGTCGCTAAAGTAAAAAAAAATTAAGTCAAACAACATTATGTAGCTTTATTTAGAATCCCTATTACTTCAACAAAATTAAACTGATATCGTCACGACGTTACTATTTAATTAAATTATCTTTTCTTAACCAAAAAATTTTCTCCTTCGATTAGGTCGTAGAAAGAAACAAGAATGGCTTAAATTGAATATTAAATACAAACTCTTGATTTCTATGTAATAAGATGTCTTACTTCCTCTTAAATATAGTGTCTTAATTCCTATGTATTACGATTCCTTAAATTCATAATACGCATATTTAAATGCACAAAATTTATAAATTTTTAATTCCTTTTGAGATTTTTTTAGCGTAACATTATAGACATATAGCTGATCTAAACAATACTCAGTAACGGTATAGATATTCCGATTAAGTCCAGTTACATGTGAAATATTCTGTCGGGATTAATAATCATTTGGGAGTAAAACCAATTTTTTCTTTTATTTTTCTTACTAAGTTTACCCTCATCAGAGCACCAAAATTAGAATGTTGGTTACACCTGGTTGGTTAACTGGTTTTCTTTTTTGGAAAAACTATTTTTTTTATATCTGACCGCCAGAAAATCTCGGAAACTATAATAATAATTAAACATATAAAGAATCCTAGTCTCTGTAACCCCTTGTGGGTCACGTAGCGAGAGAAGAACTTCACCCGATTCGAGCTAACGATTACAGGTGGACCTAAAATTTTAAGTGGATGCCAAACCACTGATATTTTCTCTGCAATCCCCATATTCTTTTTATCATAATCAGTTTCCAGCAGAACACAACCATGGGTCGCCGCAGGTGGGATATGAACCTGGAACCTCGGATTGGTAGGCCGACACGTTATCACTTCCTCACTACGTTTCATTCCTCACTCTAAGCACAGCAACCAGCAAACTTAATTTTTTTGTATTTGAGGGTGAGGAAAAAATTAGTTAATTAATTAATAAAAATAAAATGTACGAATAATTTTTGTTTTTGACCTATATTTTTTTAGAAGATTTTTTTATATACCGTAGGACGTCGTAAATCCGGAAAACTTTTAAAACCCTGGAGAAAGTCAATTTTTTCTAGGTCAGGTCTTGATAAGACGTGCAGGAGTTACTTTACAGAATCAATATCCCAGATAAGTCTGAAATCTCTTGGATTTTAGAATATCCTTGGACTAGTATATTGGGTTTTACTGTTCTTGGCTCTACTTATCCTAGTTTGGCTGTTTAAGTTTTTGTGCCTTTTGAGAACATCAGTTCAAGATTTGGAATAGTATCTTGGTTTTAGCTACACTCCTATATCTTAAAAAACCTTAAACAATTATTTCCCCGATATTCCACGACACGAAAATTGATAACGAGGCGGCACATTTCCGACGTCACCGTATAATAATTTATTTTGAAAAAATTGCCTTTTCTTCGCTGTTCAGGTGTTTTTGTTGTTAATGAATTCTCGTTCAAATCAAAACACCTACACAGAAGTCGGTGCATCTAGCCATCCTAACAAAATTGTTAGATGAAATGAATTCAGTACAATATCAACAGACCTGGAAGTCCTCTGCTACGTGTTGTGGTTGTGATATATTTAATACTATTATATTTGTATACCTCACATAATTGAGCAAACTCGGAAAAACATATCGAGTACCTTTATGTAGATTAATTTTCTGTTAATCTCCATTAATGACCAAAATAAAACGCCTACCTTAGGGCTATGGAAAATGCGAGCAAAGCCAGAAAGGTAATCCCTAAATTTTCCTGTTTTTGGATTATACCTTGGAATTATTTAGTTTGTCAGACTTACAGTAAAGAACAATGCCTGAATTATTGCATCCAAAAAAAAAGTGTTTGAACTTTCCTACAGAATATTCAGTAACTCTAACGCAGGTAAAGTATTAGTAAACACGTAATAAAATTGCACAGCAACAATTAAATGAAAGGCTGTTCGTTATGCTGAGTAAACACTACGATCCACATTTGACGTGAACTGCTTTCCGAAAGATTACACTGTTATTACAGAAGTCAAATTCGAAGAATAAATACAAATATATGAAACTGGTGGTGTTTTTTTTTCTTGGTTTGTAAAGTCCTTAGTCTACAGTAATATTACGCAAGAAGCAATTTATTTTCAAATTAATTATAAGACAAACAGATTAATAGAAAAAATAAACTGTTATATTTTAATGCGGCAAAACACAGATATTCGTTTTTTCGTGATGTTAAAAAAGCCCAGGGGACAACCCTATAAAAAATTTATAAGGGAAAATTACATGTCCTGCTTTTGCATTTCTGCGAGCTAGATAACTCGTAGGCAGGTCGAGGCTTGAGTCTGTTTGAATAGCGTGGTGATCGCCCCACTCAACGAATGATCCAACTCCGGCTCCAATATATTTTCAATAAGGAAGTAGAAACAAGCTAAATCCTACTAATACTAATAAGGAGGTTTCCTCATTTTGCTTTAAATGAAAAAAATTCGTCTTGGTAGCGATCCGTACAACTTTTGCAAGAACTCTTAGGGCCAAAACACATTCAGAGCCGCAAGTAGCAAGCATTTGATATCGACGAATGATACCAAAGCAAGCCAGATTAACATAGAAAATACTCCCTTATATCCCCACATTTCGCACAGCAGGTTCTAGGTTGGAATCCCCACGGGATCCAAGGAAGACGCCGAATTGGACGACCGCGCAACACATGGGGTAGATCCATCAAGAGGAAAGATCAAAAATTCGTGGACACATTTAAAGTCGCTGGCGGAAAACCGCACTAGGTGGAGAGTCGGTATGGTGGACGCCATGTCCCACAAGTGGTTAAAGGACTCAGAGAGATTTTCCCTTTATGGAAATTTCAAAATTTTGTTTCAGTCCACGTGGTAATCATTTTGTAATTTAAATAAGTTATAATTAGTAAGTAATTTAAATAGTTTAGAATCTATCTTGTGAGTATTTTTTTGTGTTTATACATTTCGGAAAATGATACCTATGATATTTTCGGCGACTACCCAGGAAATTCAGTTACGTGGAAAGTCACTAAAAATTGTACCCATATTCCATTTGAAGTTGGTGTAAACTGATATGAATAACGCCTTGGACATCGGTATACATAAAATACTTTTTTAAAAGAAAATTGAACCGACTTTACAAAAAGCGCTAAAAAGTATAAGATAATATTTTATTTTATATCGGTTACGTAATTTTGAAGTGCAAATTAAAATAGCAAAACAATTGCAACAGAAGTATATAATACTCCTTCTTTATAATTCCGTGAGGTGATGTTTTAGGTAATTTTATGTAGTACATAACTTAGTTTCTTTCTTTGTTTAATTTGTTTGTTTAAAATGTTATAATGGATATAAAATTAAATATTATTTTATGCGTTTTAGCGCTTTCTTTGAGGTCGTTTTAATTTTTTTTAAACTACACTTTTTAGTGTCTTCAGATATGCAACAGTTGCATTGATTGGTTCTGTGGACTCTATCGTGTCCAATTCGGGTGTTCTTTTGGAGAAGTCGCATGAGATTTCCTCCCGCATATCGTTATTGTCGGGTTCTCTGGACGATGTGCACGCGGCGATTGCAAGCCCCAGCCCCTGCCCAGTTCCTCTTGCGGGTACCTCTTCCATCACCCCAATATTTGACGATATTCGTCGCGGGGTCAAACAGGTGAAGTGTGATCTCGGTGCTTGGTCCTCGGTCGTTTCCGCCAACTCCGAGCTGCTGGGTTCCATTGCCTCTGATGTTAAGTTATTATCTACGCGGTTCTTGATCCCTCCTAATCCCTCTCCCCCGGATACGTCATGCATTGGTCCTCAGCACACCTCTCCTCACCTTCCCATTGGTTGCCCTTCCCCTGCAGTCGTGAGTGCCGCCTCTCCACTTGTTATTCCTGAGCTGCACGGAGTTGTTTCCGACGGTCTAATGCCTGACCCTGTTCACCTTGAAGACTGCACCGCACCCACACTAACCCGTACCAGAGGCCTGCCTTCTAATGTTTCTCGGGCACCCTGCAGGCGTAAGCACCGCAAGCTGTTGTCGTGGAGTCTCAAGACATGGTCTCCTCTCATAATTCGGGGGTGAGTGGCCTTCCACCTTCTCAGTCTGAGGTTCTTGTTGACCCCGCCTTGCTGTCTGAACCTCTGAACAACGGCCCCATGGATCGCCCTGCGCGGGCTGGAGTGGGCGACTGTTCACCTTTTCGTCCTGCTGTCACCGCACTTAGACCAGCACAGCGGCCTAAATGTATTTTTGTATCCAGGGTCCACCGGGATACTCTTGAGGGCGATATTGTCAACCATATCTCTCTTCAAGCGGGCGTTACTTGTGCCTGTAGACGAATCAGTCCTGCCCACGGCCGTTCATACACGGCTTCCTTCAAGGTGTTTGTCCCAGAGAGCGCCTTCCTGGCGGTTATCTCTCCAAGTATATGGCCCTCCGGTGCTATCGTTCGTGAGTTCATCCCGAAGCCCCGTGCGGCTCCGACTTCGCAGCCAAAAAACTTGCCAGGCGGGTCTCCTTCCATTATGCCAACGTGACCCGGTTGCGCTCTAAAACCGCGAAGCTTTTCTCCTCCTCCTTTGCGTCCAATGCTGACATTATCTGCCTGACTGAGACCTGGCTGGTTGCCGGAATTTCTGACTCTGAATTGTTCGGCCCTGAGTTCCAGGTCTTTCGTCGGGATCGACACTTATCTGACCCATGTTCACCTGTTGGTGGTGGAGCTCTGTGCGCGGTTAGGGGGGGGTCTCCCGTGCTCGGTCGTGGACATTTCGGCCTCCCGCGATCTTGAGCTCTTATGCGTGGTTCTAATATTTCCCACCAGAAGCTTATTTGTCCTAACTGCATATGTTCCCCCTTGTTCACCCTCCACTGTGTATGAGCTGCTTGCGGCGTCTGTCGACAGTTTGTCAGACTCCATGCTTCCCTCGGACGACCTTTTACTCTGTGGCGACTTTAATTTGTCCTGCATTGGTTGGGCACATTCTCCTAACGCTGATGGTCTCTTACCCTCGTTCACTTCTGCTCCCCAATTTGCTTTATCCTTTCTGGATTCTGTAGCCGCTTCTAACCTGGCTCAATGCTATGACATTACTAATGATTCAGGCAGATTTCTGGACCTTGTGTTCTCGTCTGACCCTGACTGTACGACTGTTATGAGATGCTTGACCTCCTTGGTTCCTAAATCAAGTCACCACCCCGCGCTTCTGATTGTCATGTGTTTCGACACCGCTGACACGTTTCCCTCCCCATTAGGTGACCTCTACTTTAACTTTAAACGGGCTGATTTCATGCCCATGAATAACTGGCTTCTTGTGATTGGTCGAGCGTGCTGGGGCAGTGTGATGTCGACCTGGCTGTGAGCGCTTTTTACGATGTGCTTTACGCTTGTTTTACCCGATTTGTCCCCATCGGCACTTCTCGATTGGGTTCACCACATTTGTTTCGTCCCTGGCTTGACGGTACCTCACGACACCTGAGGAACTTAAAGAGCAAAGCTTGGAAGAGGTTTTGTGCTTCTGGATGCCACGATGACTACTTGGTTTATTCTGATCTCTGCCAGCGTTTCTCCGCTCGGATACAGGACTCCTACGCCGAGTATTTATCTAACATGAGAGCGTTACGACCCTAAACAGTTCTGGAGGTTCATCAATTCGAAACGTAATTGTGACGCTTACCCTTCCTCCTTGAGGTACTATGACTGTGAGAGCGATGACTCGTTTACAATTGCTAATTTCCTCGCGGAATTTTTCCGAACTTCTTTCTGTGATTCCACCTGTGATATATCCACCTCTGACTTCGACCATTTGACGCGGCTCCCGCCTACTTCCCTTGAGTCTAAGGACTTAGTATTTGACGACGCATGTGTTGCTGAACATCTATCTAATTTGGCAGACAGCTTCTCGAGTGGTCCCGATGGTATTCCCGCTTGCTTCTTGAAGAAATGCCAACTGCCTCTAGCTGGTGTCCTCTGTTATCTGTTCAATTTGTCCTTGCGTTCTGGTCGCTTCCCCGAACTTTGGAAGACCTCGGTTTTGATCCCGCTCCATAAGAAAGGAAGCAAATCTGATGTTTCCAACTATCGACCGATTTCCAGCCTGTGCCATACTGCGAAGGTCTTTGAGTCTCTCGTCAGCGACATACTCCGATTTCACTGCAGTCCTTTTTTGCGGTCTTTCCAGCATGGCTTCCTTAAGGGTAAATCGACGTCTACGAACTTTCTTGAATTCGTTAACCATTCTCTGCCGGTCATCGAAGCGGGGAAGCAGGTGGACTGCGTATTTACGGATTTTAGTAAGGCCTTCGATAGGATTGACCATGGAATCCTAATCTATAAACTGTCTATTCTTGGGTTTCCTCATGGCTTCGTGGATTGGCTGTCCTCTTACCTGTCTGGTCGTACACAGCGGGTCCTATTCCGTGGTGCTCTTTCCAACCATTTCATTGTCACCTCCGGAGTGCCTCAGGGTAGTATTCTTGGCCCCCTCCTGTTCATCATATATATTAATGATGTTTCGCTTCTGCTATCCCATAGTAAAATCTTGTGTTATGCAGACGATGCCAAGATTTTTCGCACTGTTACCCGCGAAATAGACTGTGGTCTCCTGAACTCTGACTTGGCTTCGTTCTGTGATTGGTGTTCACGCAACCGCCTTCCGTTAAACACAGACAAGTGCCGTTATGACCTTTTCCCGTAGAAGATCTCCTTTCCTCTTCGACTACACTGTCGATGGTGTTGTCTTGGGTAGGGTGGACAGGATGAAGGACTTGGGCGTGGTCCTTAACTATCGTCTCTCTTTCGAGGATCATGTGGACTCGATCGTTGCTATGGCTAGTTCGACGCTGGGTTTTGTTAAAAGATGGTCTAAGGAGCTTGATGATCCCTACTTAACCAAACTTCTCTACTGCACCTTTGTTAGGCCATTTTTGGAATACGCTAGCCCTGTGTGGTCGCCCTACTTTGCCGTGCACGTCAACCGCGTCGAGGCAGTGCAGCGTAGATTCCTTAGGTTTGCTCTCCGCGGACTTCCCTGGATTAATCCTTTGCTTCTCCCCTCATACACCGATCGTTTGTGTCTGATTTCTCTCGACACCCTCGAAAAGAGGCGCAATATTGCCAAAATAGTATTTTTGTTTGATATATTGCAGGGAACGATAAACTCACCCGAACTACTGGAGGCGGTTAATATCTCGATCCCGCAACGCTCCTTAAGAAATCGAGAGTTCCTGCACGTCCCTGGTCATCGAACTCTATATGGGATGCACGAGCCCATCACGTCGATGTCTCGCCTCTTCAATCAACATTTCACCAACTTCGACATGGACTTCTCTAGGTTGCGGCTGAAGGGCTTACTCAGGCAGTGCCTAAGCTGATGTGGGTGATTTGAAAATTGTTGATTGCTGCCCCATAGTTATTTTTAGTTTTAGTTTAATAATTTATATATATTCTGCTGTAATAGTAATTTTGTATGAATCTGTATTGAACAAATACTCTTAAGAAAGGAAAAATAATTATCGAAATCCGATAACATATTACGAAATTTGTCACAGCCACTTTTTCATAACCTCTTATTAGATACAACATTTTTACCATGGCGCTAGTACGTCAACGTACTCTACAAAGCGAGAGATATCAACCATCAAAATCTGGGTACGTATTACTAAGTAAGGAGACTGCTTCCTCCTCTTCCCTTCCTCTTTAAAAACCAAGACAAAAAAACACCACTAGTCACTTTCGGTGCAAATAATTTTATTACTTACCAATAAGGAAACGTATTCTGTACAACCGAATCAAAAACTACATTTTACGAAAGCTTTGTAGGTGCCGCCTCAATTCCCACTCTTACTCTAAGCCACAATTTCTATCATGATGCAAAAAGATACACTCCAATCAGCAATAAACGAATCATCCAACATTATACTCCTCACTCCCTCACAATCCCCGCGTCACCATAAATTTGTTAACATGCTACATGCTACTAATGGGGGAACACATACTATACATCTAAAACAAAATCATCGAAATCGGTGCAATTCCTAAGAAGTTAGCCTATTCCTTCCCCCACCAAGTTCGATTTTTTTAATAGTAGCAATGGAGGATCATACATTTCAAAGGTGGTTCCGCCATCTCTCCCCACCCGAACATCCTAAAATTTTAAATATGAGAGCAGAATCATCTAAATCAGTCCACACTCTGCAAGAAATCGGTCTACGCGTTACGAAGTTGGGTTTTTTCCTCTCCCTTATCCCGACCCCACTATTTAAATTTTTGGCATGGTACCGGAACTTACCTACTCTATAAATCAAAAAAAGAATTATCCAAATTGGTCCAAGCGTTACAAACACCTCCCTCACCTCCCACCCTAGGTAAAAATGTATCTTCGAAATTATTCAAATCGGTTTACATGTTTCGAAGTTATACTACTACTACCATAGACGACGATGTCGTGACGTTGAAACATTTAGTTTGACGGCATTGATTTTAGTATATCTAAACATTGTTTAAAGGATAAACTTCGCTTGTGGTTTTACCTTTCCACAATTGTATTTGCATATTACCACTTTATTCTTGCTAATCAGACACTTAGGTCGACAACATTTGTAAATAAATACTTCTGTAACAGATTGAAATGAGCTTAAGATAAATAAACCCACAGAACTCCGACATGAAATGAGTGAGCTGTAAGAAATGACACCATCATTTAACCTATAACTGTATAATGAATGAGCAGATAAAGAATTGTTAAGCATTACGTTACGAACATATTGCAAATGGTAGAGTTCTACAACGTACCATGAGATGGATAGGCAGCAATTTATTTGCTGTTGGGTGTATTTTCTTATTTAAAGAAACAAGCAGTTTCTAAGTAAAAGTTCTACCTGAATTATTCTAACCGGATATATGTATCTGCAATATTAATATACATAATATAGCTTTGTTTTGCAACGCCATTATTAACATATTTTAAATATTTATATCTCGCATAAATATATTAATGGCTGGGGTTGAGAGAAATGCAAATATTATTAGTAAAGCCAAGTTGAATTAATTAAAGTTACGAAGAGGCAATTCTCGCAAGTGAACTAAATATGCTTTAGTAAGGCACAAGCATGCGACTTTATGACTGAAAAATTAGACTAATGCCAAAGAATACTATTAAATGAGACCCGATAGACTTCCAGCACAAAACATATATTTAACACGTGCCGTGTACATAAAGGATCCCACGCGCCAAATAGCTTATTTTAAACATTTGCTGTCGCATGTCATTGATTTTCTTTTGGAGTTGTCTACTTACAAAGATTACAAAATATTAAAATCGATATAGCTGAGACGATTTTTGTAATTCTATCTATAAATGTACAATTGATTAAGAGCGTGTTGGAGATGCACATGATTGGGTTCCGTAGAGTTATTCAACACTTTTTCATAAACTATTTTTATAATTTTCATTACAAGTTCTGACTAAAGGCTGCTTTCAGGAATTGTTTTTCAAATATTTAGTTTAGGAATTAGAAAGAGGGGGGAGGGGAGAGGTTTTGAAACCATGATAAAATGTTCTTCTGTGAGATGTACAATATGTACAAAATTTATCTGTAATAAGCCCAAAAATATTTTTTGCAATAACGGAAAAAATAAATTTTATTATTTTATTAAATATTTTAACAGTGCATTAAAATAATTAGGTAGTCAGAGATTTCTAAGGAAGCGGTTTTTCTAATCCTTGCTCCATCTTGACATGTTGTACCTTTTTGGAAAGGTATTGCCTTTTTCTATTAGATGGGGAATTTAATAAAAATAAGAAAATTGTTGCATTAATTACAAACGTTTCGAGAAAAGTTGGGAAAGTGCTAAATTTGAGATAATTGTAAAACATTTTCTTCACATTCACAAGTGACTGTACCTGCAATGGTAGAAACTAGATCAACATTGTTAAGAATTTGGGAAATTTCATTGGAATACTAGTTTTTTGTGTTTGATTGTTATCTCTGCGCTGAGTAGATCAAAAGACAAAAAGGAAATAATTATGTGAATACCATAACAAATTTATGAATCACCCTATAACTCCCAAAAGGTTGTGTTGCACTCTCTCTGTCATACGATTTTTTTGTTCGGCTAGGTGGGATCTATCCATGCAAGACCCAAGACCGACAGGAAGGAGATAGAGTAAGATCAATTCGTTGAGCCGCACGAACAGCATGCCATTGGTCCCGGGTTCGAGAACAGATCTCCCCTTGAGCTTTTATTAAGAAATTAAAATAATCCACTCCGTCTACGGGCTGTTGTCTAGCTCGCAACAATGCAAAAACAAGACTCAAGCTTCCTCACTTCCCTTACCGTAATTTCCTTCCGGCCAAAACCGTGCTAACGCATCAGAAGGTTGTCCCCTAGGATTTGGCCACATCGTATAAAAAAAACGAAATAATTCGGCAATCCCACTATTTCTGAAAGACCTATCCTATCGGTCATCAGCGACTGCACAAGCGAGGACAAGGTGGCGTGGGCGATAAAATCCGTCCATCCCTACACATCAGCAAAGGCAGGCGGAAGAATCCCCGCTGTGCTAGAAAATACCTTGTGAATATTATCCCTGGCTTAACGTAGTCTTTGAAGCATGCTTCGTCACTGGATGCCTACCGCAAAGATGGAGAGAAGTGCGTGTGGCTTTAATTCCCAAAGCCATTCAGCTGCCAAAGATTTTATAGATCGATCAGTCTCTCGTCATTTTTATTAAAAACACTAGAGAGGCTACTCGCGGGAAACATCTTGAGTCATCCGAGTATGTACGTAGCGCACAATAAGCTTACACTAAAGGTAAATCCGCGGACATAGATTTGCATGAGGTTACCGAAACGATCGAGAAATCGCTCCATGACAAGAAAGATACATTGGCTGCTTTCTTTGACATTGAAGAAGCATTCAATAATCTAAAAGAAGATCCGTTCGAGTTTTATCACCTTAATACAACTCCAACTTCTTCGTCAGCAAAATTATCAAGGAGAGTGCTTACGCCGAACATATTCCTACTAAGGAATAAGGAAAAGGCAAATTCATACATTCATTCACATGTCATGAACTCTGCGATAAAGGGGAGAAACCAACGGATTTACGATTAACCCCCATAAAACAGAAATGGTATTGTTCAGGAGAAAATACAAACTCTCCCTCTTTTGAAACCACCATCTCCAGAAGCCACGTATCTTTCAGAAGGCATTCACAATGGGCACAATGAAATCGTTTTTGGTTTTGTTGAAAGAAATTATCACGCCCGCAGGAAAATCTCATGTACTTTATAAGGAATTATTACGGAATGTTTTATCTTTCTGAAGAGCAGATAATTTAATTGTTTTCCATATGTTTAATTGCTAATGTAAATAAAAGTATGGAGGTAAAAGAATACCTCTACATCTTCTGAAGGAATTTCCTAGGATTAATAATAATAAAAATGTTCGCATTTTCAGCTGGGAGTTCCATTTTACGTTGAGTATGCAATGCTTTTATAACTTTATAGCGAATTTTCGCAGTATTACCCAAAATTTAAATTAACACACCCAGCATGCTTTAAGCATTCAGTAATAAGTTCTCATCCCGCTGTAATGAAATTATGCAACAAGATGTTTAACTGACTTTAGCAACAAAATAATTTTGTCAATACTTGAGGCTGAGGCTATGATAAATATGTATGTATGTTAATTTCATAAATTTCACGAAAATTAAAAGCAGAGAAAAATCAGGAAAATAAAAGCGCAAAAAGTGTACATTATAAATATAAAAGGAAAAGCAACATTAAACCACTTACATATTTCATTTCAGCATTTCATGCTTTCAAAGAAAAACGGATTTCTGTGAATGAATCTCTTGAGGACTACATTTTTTTCTGAGCAGCACAAAGTGCTTTGAAACTTGAATGAATCCAGCAATAATTTACACTTTGTAAGACATCCGAATTTTAGGAAATATCTCAAAAAGAATAGTCAGTCTTTCACGGTTTTCTTTTATCTCCCTTATAGAGAGGTATAATATGAACTCCAAATTAATCCGAACTCTGAAATACATACTAAAAAACAGATTTTTTTGCTTTGTTGCGAGTGGAGTCGATTTATTCGTACCTAATATACCTAATTTTGTTATGCTACTCAAGTGTGATAAAATATATGGTTCGGATTTAATTTCCTGCTAAAGAGCAGAAGCCCATTTAGATAAATTAGATTATTACCTCTGAAGCAGCAAAAAGAATTGTGTTAGTTCAATGAAAGCTAAAAACGGAAATATATCAATGATTTTCATAAAGCAAGAAACATGTGTAGTGGTTGTATAAGTATAGTGCATATGTGCGGCAAACCCTATAAACATTTTAGCGAAAAGCCCGTACTCCTACCGCCAGTCGGGGTAAAAATAATGTTTCAGTAATATATTTTAAGAAGTATCTCTCTCTTTCCATGGGGCGCGAGAAGAACTTCACCCCATTTGAGATAACAGTTGCAAGTGGACCTACAATTTAAAGTGGATTCTGAACTACCGGCATTTTCTCTGCAACCCTGATGGACCTTTTATAGTAATGTGTTGTCAGCAGAAAACAACCATGGGTCGTCACCGGTGGGCTGACACCTTATCGTTTACTTCACCGACGACATATTTAAGGGAGTACTACATTATTAAAAATTGGAAAAAGCATATCCATTACATATCATTTATTGATTCCCCTTAACTATTTAAAAAAATGCTTCACACATTTATTTATAAAAGAATTATATTTTTAAATCGAGGTATTTTAGGCTACTGCTAGGAAATTCCCGCCCCAAGGTTTGCATTTGCATTACTGTCTTGGGTCGATGGACAAATTAAAAAAAAACAAGCAATTCGTTTTTAAATATAAAAAAATATGACAAATTTCGATATTTAATAGCTTGTAAAACATGTATTTAAAGTAAATATTAAAGAAATGGCTCGAAAAACTATCTATCCAGTTCCCGTAACCCCCTTTAAGGACAGAAAGAAAAAAGAACTTCACCTGGTTCGAGGCAACGATTGCGAATCACCGGCATTGCTCTGCAACCCCCAACGGTTTCTTATGATAATCTGTTGCCAGCAACAAACAACCATGGGCGAGGTTCGAGCCTGGGAACTCCGGGATGTTTTTTCGGTAGTGACCTAAAAAACTTGATTAACAAATATAATTTATTACTAAAAACTGCTTTCTTGTACTAAAAGGCACCAATAAATGATGTGTAATAGATATTTTTTTCCTTTTACAATATGATCTCCCTTAAAAAATTGGTTAAGAGCGGGTTAGGGCACATATTAGGATTCCGTAGAGATATATTTAAATTTTTCATAAGCTTAGTATTTTTGCTACAGTCAATGGGGATTTCTTATTTAGATATTTTGATCAATAGTTTAGAAAATAGGGACGGGAGAGGTGCATAGACAATAGAGATCGTTACAGCAAAGTAATCGTAATCGTAAAGATCGTTACAGCATGGTAAGAGTCAGGTCAAAAAGAGGCTACAGATTCCACAATGCGATTTATAATAATAATAATAGTGAAGATCAAAATGTTCCTTGTAAGTGTCACTTTGTCCACATTAGTATCAAAAACGTCTCCAATATCATTAGCAGACCTACACATGCTCGAATATGCCGTAATTAGTGCGCGAAAAAGCAATGTGTAAAGGTGATCGATTGCGTAGGGAATAGGACAGTTCTCTAGGCAATATTTTGGAAGCTAGTTCAGCGCTGTTTAACTTTCCCTGCAGAAGCTGATGCAAAAATATAAAATCGTCACTTCCCGAGTGTAATAAGTTGCAGTAACCCTAAGCGCTCCTCAGAAGGTGGTAGAATAAAACGGCCATTCCGAGGCAAAGAAAGTAGGGCTGATCGCACAAATCTGCGTTGGACGGACTCGATACGTTTAATGTGGGATTCGAAAAACGGAGACCAAACCTGACGAGCATATTCAAGCAGGGGTGTAACCAGGGCCGTATAAA
Organism: Leptarthrus brevirostris; assembly: GCA_964036015.1. Classification (NCBI taxonomy): domain Eukaryota; kingdom Metazoa; phylum Arthropoda; class Insecta; order Diptera; family Asilidae; genus Leptarthrus; species Leptarthrus brevirostris. Next base: position 88,328,537 of record OZ038373.1, on the reverse strand, counting down.
GATGGAGTCTTATATGAGGGCTTGGAAATTCCTTGGACCATCGAAAAATGAATCCCAGCATAGTTTGCCCTAGCAAGGACGGTATTAATATGGGAGATGAAATTCAATTTAACATCAAGATTCACTCCCAAGTCCCTCACCCCTTCCACACGTTTTATACCAGTACCCTCATACATGTACTGAAAAGTACCGAAACTGCGAGACCTCTAGAACGACATAACCTGACATTTCTCAATGTTCAGCTCAAGATTATTGTTGCAGCACCACTCATAGAAAATGTGCAACTCTGATTGCAAAATCTCACAATCAGCATTAGATTTGATTGGGAGAAAAATCTTAATATCGTCAGCATATATAAGAATATCTTTGAAGCAAATACGAAATATCATCAATAGATAAGATGAATAACAATGGACCCAGATGACTGCCCTGCGGAACGCCAGAATGAGCCACAAAATCATCAGAGCGTGCGCTACGAAACGTACGCTATAAGTCCTATTAAGTAAATATGACTTAATCTAAACAATAAGCGAGAGCGGGAAACCCAACTTAGTCAATTTAAAAGCAATGATAGAGTGAGGCAGCTTATCAAAGGCCTTACTAAAATCAGTGTAAATACAGTCAGTTTGCCAACCATCCATGAATCCGTCCACAGTGCAAAAAACAAACTCAACCAAGTTTGAAACCGTGGATCTACCTTGAAGAAAACCACGTTGCCGAGTGGAGGTTAAGCCTTTACACACTTCGGATAATTGGGATAAAATTAATAGTTCGAAGAGCTTAGGAATACAAAACAATTTAGGAAGTGGCCTGTAATTGAAAATGTCTCTTCTATTGCCACTCTTGAAAATATGAATTAAAAAGGATATCTTCCAGAGTGCTGGGGAGTGGCCCTGCGAAAGAGACTTCCTGAATAGTAATAGCAAAGGCCATAATAACACCAAAGAACATTTCTTTATGACTGCAGCAGGAACCCCGTCAGAAAAGTCAGTTGGAAGTGCAACAATATGCTTCAACAAGATCTCCTCCGTGATAGATGGAACTGGTACCATGGGTAAAATTCGGCTATTTATATGCGAAAAGTTTCTACTATCCGGAATGAAATCAGATGATTCAAATGCACCCTTAAAAGATTCAGTAAATAGGTTACAAATAATATTAGAATCATTGCGGGAAATCTCCCCCAATTCCATAGTCTAAGGATAGTTATCAACCTTTTTCTTCAAGTTCTCTTCTCTCTTCATAGAGAGAACGAGAACGGCTAATAAAATGTTCGTGGCAAACACTAAAACCATGCCAGGAGCCAACAATGCCAACTCTAAGGTACTTTTCCAAAGCCTATTGTTCCAATTCTTAAGAGTCTTCAATTCTCTGTCAAACCTCTAACCCGGACTAAGGGAACAAACCTCCCGAAAGTTCATACAAAACGTCGTAGAAACCTGATACGTTTCTGTCGATATCGTCACCAGACAAACAAGTGTGGAAGACTATTTCAACAAGATAATCATTCAAAGACTCAAAATTGGCCGCTCTAAAATTAAAATGATATTGAATATCAAGGTTATCGACAAGCACGTCCGACAGGCAATGAAAAGCAACAAGCAGTGCGGGATGAAACACGTCAATATTTGTCAAGGAAAGGAGGCTCGCTTCAACAAAAGTGAGCGTGTAGTTCGTAGAGAACACCAAATAAAGCTGTCTTCCCATATTGTTACTCACATTGCTCATTTGTCAAAGTCCTAAGCTAGCCAAGGTGTCGAGGAATAACGATTGTCCTTCAGTCAATTCATGGGGAAGAAAGCTATCGTCATCATCATCCACTACCCTAGGATAATTTCATCCTTAGAACCCAATCGATCATAGATGTAGTTGATATGCTGAATGAGAATATCATACTGACTCCGACCATTACTATCAACGACATTAGACGTATCAGGAGGTATATAACAACAAATTAAGAAGAGGTGGCTCGAATCAAATGAAATTTTTACTGAAACTTGTTCCAGATCCAGCTGTTCAGAAGATGAAGGAGTGTCGCAATGATTAGTATTAAGAAAATTCCTGCAAGCTATGAGAACCCCACCAAGCGTGCGGTCGAGGCAGCATGCCTATCCCTACGGAAAACTTGATAAGAGCCATTAAACAGTTCCGCGTCCGAAAAACCTTGGTGTAACCACGTCTCAGATAAGGCTATCACATCAAAATCGTAGTTAGTAGATGAAAAATAAAAATTATTTGTTTTGGTCCCCAGTCCTCTCACATTCTGGTAGTAAAGAGAGAGCTTGTCCCGTTTTACGAAGACCTTACAAAAACATCCTGGGGCCACTAATTATCACTGAGTAGAGTATCAGCCACTTGAGAAGGAGTCGACAACAAGAAAGATGCGTAGGGCTTTGACTGCCCACTTATTTTCCTACAGAACACCTCAGACGTGTCAACACTCCTAGACCGAAGAAAACGCAAAATTAGGTCATAAAAGGTTCAGTATATGAAAATACCATTCATGTGGCTTGAACTCGATGATCATGAAACATAAAAATATGTTGAATATTTTGATTCCAATTTTCGGACCCATTACTTTTTTTTATTAAAATTGAAAAGGTAATTTTTCGAATTTGTACAATCATCGACTGTCCGATTTTGGAAGTCGGGTTTTCTTTGTTTGCAAATATTCCCATACGATATTTTCAAAAATGAATTCCCAAATTATTGCAGAACTTCATAAGTATTCTCTTAGTATGCATTATGTAAGCACTTCTTTATCACGAAAGGTAGGAATAGTATCAACCAGTACTCTGATTATGTTGACTTTCATCTTTCATATATTCATAAATAAATTTCTCTAGTAGAACCTCAATTATCCGAGCTCCGATTATTCCAGATTCGGGTTATACGAGGCACCTTCCTTGTGTCGGTTAATACGGAAAATCTCGGATAAGAAGGAGGGCGGCGTTTTGTCTATTCTGTACGCGCGAATTTTACACGCATGGACTTGTTACAACGTGTAATGTGTTTCGGTTGGAAGACACTCCGCATGTCAGCCACGAAGAATTCAACAACGGCCTTGAAAAGTAATAGTTTTTGGCAACTCGTAATCAAGATACTACACGTTATACTCTACATTACTGAGAAATTATCTTTCACGAAACTTCCACGATATTAGTGTAAAGAGTTTCGTCTATTATTAAAATCACAAATTTCTGGAAACAATTTTCAGAAAGTATCTAATTTGATTTTCGAATATTCAGGGATTAAGGTGGTTTACATTTGGAATTTTTTCGTGAACCTCTCTCAGACAGTGAATGAATATTATTCAACCGCTCGACTTTTTATTCAAGCAATAATTCCTGAAATTTTGTATCAAAAATATTCAGACCGAAAAGAGAATGCACGATCATTCCATTTATTTGCGGTCAAAATATTCGTGCGCTACGGGAGAGGTGAATAAAATTGAAAATTGACGGAACTACAACTGTTGCTGTGGATTTTTTATATGTTGTGCTTCCAGAATAACTTGCTTCAACTTTCAGAATATTTTAAGTGAATATTTTGTAGTGTGGTGATTCACCCCTAAAGTGCTGGTTAATACATATACAGGGGGTTCGGAAAATGTGTAGGAAACGCTATACTAATGGATTCTTTGACGTGTCCTGATCAACATTTTCTTCCATACCACCCCTCCCCCCCCCTCCCTCCACAAGATAAAATGAACCCTAACCCTTCAAAATCTGATCTCTGAGCTATTAGTGCGTTCTTTGGGGGAGATTTTAGTTTCCGTGACCGATTTGACGATGAATTTCGATAAAGCACCCCAAAATAAAACGAAAATAATAAATAAATTTTTTTGATATCTGGCTTAAAATCTTAAAAATACATCACTTGTCAAAAGAGGTGTATTAATTAGGCTTTTAGGTGTACGACTTGTCAAAAGAGGTGTATTAATTAGGCTTTTAGGTGTACGACTTGTCAAAAGAGGTGCATTAATTAGGCTTTTAGGTGTTTAATTAACTAACCAATGAAATATATGCCTCCGCAGGGTGGGGTTAAGTTAATAAAGAAAGTTTAATAAAAAAGTTCGCGCTATCTTTGAGTTCGGCCATTTTGACAAGTCGTGAAGTTATGTGTCACTAAAATTTCAAGATCGAATATTTAAGGAGATTTATTAACAAACTGGAAATATATTCTTTTGCAGGGGGGCGGGGGGGACTAAAAGACTTATTTATTTATAAATTCGCGCTATCTTTAAGTTCGGCCGTTTTGACAAGTGATGTGTTCCTAAAATTTCAAGATCGAATATCTTGAAATCTAAACCAGATATCAAAAAAATTTATTTATTATTTCCGTTTTATTTTGTGGTGTTTTATCGAAGTTCATCGTCAAATCCGTGTGCCACGGAAACTAAAATCGTGCCTTTCTTTGGATTGTTTTGTTTATTCGTTACGACTTGTGCTTGAATGTGTTAAAGATTTGTATTTCGATTTGCTTGTTTTTTTGGGTTTTTATTGGTTTTGGTTTTTGAGATCTATGGTAACGACAATTGGATTACGGATTTGGTTTTCGATTTTGGATACAGATTACGATTTTGAATTTAACATAATGGCCAACAATTCCTTCACAAATGAAAAGTATGTTGACATGCTGCTCATTTATGGTGAGGCTGGAAGGCGTACTTCTTTAGCCCGACAGTTGCATCGAGAAAGACACCCGGGCAGACGCTTTCCACATAGCTCAACATTTGAGGCTATCCGCCGAAATTTAGCAGAAACTGAGTCTTTTCGTGCCCCTTCCTATGACATGTTGCAGGCGGTAAATACCTGGGGTGAAAGACCGTGTATTGGAGTTAGTTGCTGATAATCCTCGCATAAGCATAATAAGAATTGCCGTTAGGATTGCTGTATCAAACAACACAGCTCATAATGTTTTGCGAAAGCACCAGTATCACCCATATCATTTCCAACTGGTGTTTTGCGAAGGCACCAGTATCACCCATACCATTTCCAACTGGTGCAGGGCCTTCAGCAAAGAAATTATGCAAGTAAAAATCTACTTTGTAAATGGTTGCTAAATCGCCAAGAAAGTGATAGAGAATTTATCTCAAAAATTCTTTTCACTAACGAAACATTTAGAAAAGATGGGGTTGTCAAGTTTCATAATCTCCATTTATGGGCGGATGAAAATCCTAGGGCAATCCTCCTAAATAGTCACCAATATTCCTTTAAAATAAATATTTGGTGTGGAATAACAGGTGGCCGAATATTGGGACCAGTTCAGTTACCCGTTATTAATGGGAATACTTATTTGGAGTGCTTACGTGGCCCCCTTGACGAAGAATTAGACGAGCATATTCCACTAGACTTGCGAAGGCGTATGTGGTTTATGCACGATGGCACTCCTGCCCATATCTCGGTTCAGGTGAGACAGTACCTGAACGAAGCTTATGGAACGAGATGGATTAATCGCGGCAGACCGTGTTTGGCCAGTAAGATCTCCTGATCTGAATCCATTAGACTTTAATCTATGGGCAAAAGATCTGTACAGCTTGCGGCCAAATCAGAAATAAACCTAGACTTGGAGGTGTCATCAAAACGTCTCTTATTTCGAGAGCAGAAATGTGTGTTCTACAGGATGGGGGCAACGTAGAAAACTTAATTTAAAAATAGCATGTCTCGAGCAGCATAAAAATGTTAATAACTTTTGAATGGATGCAGATATCGAGTTACTCCTTTTTTTTTGTAAAGAGCTTTCTGAGAGCCTCTTAAGGAAAGAAAAAAAATGATATCCTTGGTGTACAAATTTTACAGGATCAAGGATAACATACCAACATTTTGTGCAAAATTTTCCCAATTTCATGTTTGAGGTCCAACAACTCGAAAATTTGTAAATGGATTATGGCATGTTGGGTACCATTAGAACGGATAAGGCTTTCAAAAAAGCTTTAAATGTTGGTCGTGTGATGTCCTTGAAAGGACTTGGAAGGATTTAAGTGAGAACACCCCCTTTGAAAGAATCAACATTTTCAAAGGCGATTTTGAAGGGAAGGGTTCATTTTAGGGGTGTATGTAAGAAAATTTTGAACAGGACATTTCAAAGAACCCAGTGGTATAGCGTTTCTTGCATATGTATTTTCCGAACAACCTGTATATAAATATTGTTTTTTGTTTAACGAAATGGAAGGTAAAAAATTATGGGACAGGGAGGATATTAAAAAACTCATTATCAAATATGAAATGTTTCCAACGCTTTGGGATACCAGTGCTCCGAAGTATCATGAAAGAGTAGAAAGGAGTGTTGCTCTAAGTTCACTGGCAGAAAAATTGTGAACCCATAAAAATGAAATTTTTTGTCATTCGCATTTAATAAAACTGCCGCAGCAGCTATCTTTTTCTTTGACGGTCTCATCTTTTATGATACGTTATGCGAGTGCTATCTGTACATATAAGTACTGAAGTGTTTGAATTTGTAGATGTAAACCTTTTTCCAATTTTTGTGGCAGTTATTCAGCTTAATGTAAACTATCAAGCAATATATTCACGCAACTAACATCTGACTGTTTTTCAAACTTTGTTCAAGTAAGAAATGGTGTGAATATTGGTTGCAGATGTAAACACTTTTCAAAGATGAATATTCTTCAGAGAATATTATTCACGAATAAAATGTGAAATGTAAAACGCGCCTAACGGGTAAACTTTTGCACTTCTTCTTTGCAAATTTCCCGCAAAATGTAATAAAAAAATATAAAATTTACGAGGAACCAGAAAGCAAAAGGGGAGGTGTTTGTATTTATCTTCGTGCACAGAGTGAATTCACAGAATGTCGTACTCAATAAGAATAACATTCCGCTAGCCCCTTCAAGTGGAGTGTAAAGTGAGTCTGGAAGGACACAACACACATTGACTCAAATATTGTGAAATGAAAATCTTTGAAAATTTCAAAGTATTTACATTCCTCCATTATTTACCTTCTTATCTGCTTTAAAAATTAACAACTTCCGTGGCTTTCAAATGTGAGGCCGCAAATAAGGCCTTTACAGGAAGCAAAGCTTTATTTAGCACTTCTAAAAGAAGTCAAGTCATTCATTGTAACGTAAATATTTACACGAAATATAAATTGAAGACCTTTTTCCAAATGATTTACAATAACTTTGTCGGCTTTTAAAGTATTCTTTGAAATTTCTGTCACAATGTCGTAGTAGAATTACACAAAAAATGTTTGATGAAGTTATTTAGTATTACAAAAAAAATTCAGAAATGAAGCTTTCAGAAAGTTCTACTTGAAAAGATTTAGGTATTTCACTAAACTTTTCAATTATGTATTTTCCTTTAAAACTTACGGAATCAACTCATTCAATCTTACGTTATTATCTTAACCACTTTCCTCCATAATTGAATTAATTTGAGATAACTTTCTAGAAACTATTTGCAACTGCACCGATTTAAAACTCACATTGCTCTCCATCAATTCGAAAAAAACATATTTAGGGTTCCTTACCCGAAGGATCTCCAATAGAACCCTTGTGTATGTCTATCAGAGGCTTTTAACTTCTTAACGTATTGAGATATGGACAAAGAGATTTGGCTTCAATTAACATTTTGGGGCCACTCATCGTGGTTTTTAGACATACATATTCTGTTATTGCGAAGGTGTTCAATCTTACTCATACACTGCACTTAAACAACTAATGTTAAAAATACCTTATTATACAATATATAAAATGTTATAAATAACTCTCGGCCGCAAAAATGTTACTTTAAGGAGATGGTAAGGCTGCTAGATGTTGTTAAATTCTTGTGGTTCGTGATGGAATGCTTAGATGTAATGCGCTCATCATATTTTAGAGAAAATGAGTTTAAGACTCGGAGCGTGTATTTTTTTATGAAAAATATGCGCGAGTCCGACTCGCCCTTAACTAATTTTTATTAAATGTTATATTGAATATATCCATTTGCAAAATAGTTTAAATAAATGCAATCAACTTGATATATTAATCTGTTTGGACTATGTCGTAGACTCCGGTCACTTGTAAGTTATTAGAATAATCTAAACAACATTTATGCCCATGGAAATTTTTTGCAGGCTGGTTGTCGTCAGATAGTACTGGGATTCAAAGCAATCTTCGCTGTTAAATCAAATAGCACAGCATGTTGCCGAAATTTCTTCGCTGCAGAGCGAAACTTATAATCGGAACCGTTCTGCATATTTTTAATACAAGCATTACAAGATCTCAATTTCCTACAGCTTGAAAATTTGCGAATATCATTCCCATTCTTCAGAAAGCTTCAGCCCCGTCACCTGAGGACTACATGCCCATTAGTCTGCTTTATTTTCTTTTCAAAGTTTTTGCAAAGTTGGTGCTTTGGCAGGTTCAACATTATCTAGTAGAAGATAATTTTATGAGTCGCTGGCAGTCCAGATTATGACCTAAGCATAGTTGTGAGGCCGCTCTTGTTAACGTTACAACGGAAATTCGTGCGGCAGTGCATAGAAGAGAAATTTCCACTCTGGCGCTTCTAGACCTTTCAAAGGCTTTCTATAGTGTATGTCATAAGAGCTTCCACGAAAAATTATCCAATCGCTTTAATATTTTTAGAGGTGCAAAGCTTTTTTTCAGGGACTTTCTAAGTCAAAGTTCCCAGAGGGTAATGATGTACAATAAAAATCACTCAGACTTTCTCCTCTTGGGCATTGGTATCCCACAAGGATCTATCCTGACCCCGTTGTTTTTCATTCTGTACGTCAACGATTTGCCTCAGGTGGTACGTAATGTAGATATTAATATTGTAACGTGCACTGTAGTCTGGCAAAGGCTACGTGATGAAAACGAAATCAAGTTGTGCAATGCGCATGTCCCGCATTTCGGAAACCATAAAAACGTCAGATGTCGTATGATTTCAAGTGTAGTGAAAATGAATAACGGAATTGCTAGAACTAAGTTGCTGAACTATGTAAGTAGTATAAATAGGGCTAAGTAGCAGTCTAGTTAGTCAGTTGTACTTTAACCCGTTAAGTGATAACTGCTAATTAGAAAAGTGAAACTTTGAAAAGCTACTGGGCGCAATGAAATTCGCTCTGTGTGGAAGATGGAATATTGAAACGCAAATGGGAAAGACCCGAGGAGTCATCATGCCGGATGCAGGTATTAGTTCCCAGGAGCCAGATAAAGGATTTGCTGGTAGAATTTCATAACGGTGCTTCGGGAGGACATCTCGGCGTCAATAAGACTTTAGAGAAATTAAAAGAACGATTCTACTGGTTACATATGCGGGAGGATGTGGAGGACTGGTGTCGAAAATGTACTGTTTGTGCCCGTAACAAAGGATATTACATCAGCACAAGAGGAGCGATGCAGTAGTACAACGTTGTAGTACCTTTCCCACTCCCAGATTCAGATTAGGGCAACCGATACATTTTAGTGTTAATGGATTACTTCAGTAAATGGCCAGAAGTATATACAATCCCAAATCAAGAAGCATAGATAGTAGCAGAGGAGTTAGTAACAAACTGGACATGCAGATTTGGCGTCCCCAATGACCTTCAATCCGACTAAGGACGAAACTTTGAATTTAAAGTATTCCAGCAGGTATGCGAGATTCTTGGAATATGAAAGACGCGGACAACACCACTTCATCCAGAATCTGACGGGATGGTTGAGCGATTTAACAGAACAGTGATCAAGCATATCAGAAAAGTAGTAGTTGAGCATCAACGGGATTGGGATAGCTACATTCCAATATTTCTACTAGCTTATCGAATAGCCGTCCATAACTCAACATAACAGACACCCTCTCAAATTGTGCTTGGAAGACAGATTCGACTGCCCAGTGTTTTGAAGTTCGGAACACTGGAAAAGGATACTGAATGCACTGAAGAATACACAACCATTCTTTGGAAACGTCTCGCAGACATCCATCAACTGTCAAGAAAGAACCTCAAGACATCCAGCGATAGAATAAAAACACGATACGACATCAGAGCTAATTCTAGCGGATTCAAGGAAGGAGACCTCGTCTGGCTATTCAACCCGCGACGACGAAAAGGAAAATCACCGAAGCTTCAGCTGGGCCTGGGAGCGAAAGAGCAAACAGTGAACATTTGTGACTATAAATTAGTGTCAGCTAATCTGTCCAGTCCGAAGAGCCCCATTTGCGTTACAATATTTACGCCGATGATGTACAGGTCTAATTTAGTCATCCAATAGGCCTTATTGAATACTGTGTTGCCCGAATGAACAGTAATTTGAATGAGTTATACATATAACTGGTTTTTAGAAAATAATCTAAAACTAAACCAAAGTAAGTCAAAATGCATCAATTTTCTTGTGTAACTATTGATCCTTCAACTTTGCTAGCAAAAATGTTTGGCCAGTAGCAGTATGATCCCACGACCCTATGAGAGTAAGGTTGTGATTTGGGTATTATTCTGTGATCACATTATGTCTTATAGTTCCAAAATCTACGCCAATGTTGGACGCCTTTGGCTATCGTCTAATATTCTGTCGCCTAATTCAAGCTCTAACATAGTACTACAGCAATGTACGCACGGTTCCTCTAAAAATTGAATCTTGCTGCAGTAGAAAGCTAAATGTCACTTTTAACGACTGTGTTAGATTTATTTTTGGACTGCGTAGATTGGAATATGTATCTTACCTTAAATTCACGCTACTTAGAGATTCCTTGCATACTTATGGAATCAATTGTCAAATAATATTCAAAGGGTCAACACTATCGACGCATTCGAGAGAGTTTTAATAGATTTTCTTAACTAGGTTTTCTCGCAGTGGCATATTTTTTCAAGAATTAGCATTATATACTTTCTTGTTGGATTTCTTCAGACTGTATTTCTTTACAGTGTAACTATCATAATCATTTCATAATTTTTGTTTTAGTTGTTTGTTGAATTGAATTATTTCATTTACTTCGGTTTGTAAGCTACTTTCACGTTTTCCTCTCTACGGTAACTTTTTTTGCCTAACTTAAATGATGCAACGATTACAAGTGAACCTACAATTTAAGGTGGATTCCGAACCATCCACATTACTTTGCAACTCCCAATGCCCTTTTTATCGTAATTTGTTGTCAGCAACCATAGGTTGCCGGTGTTGGGGTTCGAACATGGGACCCTCAAGATGAAAGGCCAACACGTTATCCCTATGACCACGTTCGGACCGGTACTACAACAATATTGACAATCAACCATTGGCTGCTGATGTTGGCGCAGTTTGAACCAGCGATTACTCAGTCCCAGCCAGTAGCGATCGGATTTTGCAAGATAGGCCGATGACTTCAAACAAATTCTGGTTTGATAATAGATTAGTCTAGCATTACTGCTATCATCAAGTTAAAAGTAAGCTGCCGATTGTAAACTAACACAAGTTTAATACTGTCAAGATAGCTGACCAACTATGGATAACAGAACTTTGACAAGACCAGATAAACGCTAAATAAGTATTCGTTCCAGCGTTGATCCGATAGTCGAATACGCAATACACTACTATCTTCAAAGCAACACTGTTTCAGCTGTTGCATTGATATCGACTTTGACAGAAAATATCTTGTGGCTAGGGGATTAAAATTAAAAGGTCCTAACAAATTTTTTGTTGCATTTTAGGAGGCCTATCTATACATTCCATTCAATGTGGTAAGTGAACATTTTTCTGTAACATTCGTCATTTTGGAAAAAACAATATTCTCAAAATTCCCTACGAACTTCTCTAGATAACCTTATCATAAACTGAACAAAATTTGTTTTTCGTTTCCAGATCCATAATCCCCAGGGCCGACCCTATGCAAAAATCGTCATCTTTAAAGAGAAAAAAAATTTTAAATTTATTTATACTCTTGGAGCTGTAACAAAAGCATTTTTTTTAAAAAAAGCTTGTCAGTTCTTTGTAAATTAATTTAAAAAATCGGTCAGTTTGTCAGTCGCTATAGTGGCATTACCCCTTTAGGTATATCAATGAGTGAATGGGATGGCTGCGATATACGGACAGACAGACGGGCAGATCGAAACTATAAGGATCCTTAGTTTTCTACCGAACCGTAAAAAGCGCATAGAAATATGTTAACGCTTTCAAGCTTTAAAAGGAAACTTAAAAATACATTTGAATAAAGACTTCTGCAAACCAACCGCCTAACTCCATTTTGTTTCCTTTTGACTGAAAAATACGACTCCTAAAAAAGTTTACACAATAATTACTTAATTAAATTAATTATCTCCTCATTGTTTTAAATCGTCATTAACAATTTTCCAACAAAATATGACACCATGAACGTTATTATTCCATGCAGTTAAATACCGATATAAACTACGTTACTGTGACCTTACAGAAATATTTATAGAAATATCTAAAAATCAGCCGGTTTACCTTGAAAGTGGTATAAGTCACTTTTGTAACTGGGTCAATCCATATCAAATCGACCAATGATGAGAAAATTTATTTAATTTTCATTTTTTTACCAAATAATTTTCGAAAAATCGCAATATTTGAAGACCCATTAAAAAAAAGGATATAACTCTAAGGCCTGAAACTTTTTAGAGAAGTAGTATACTATAAAGACATTATCTAGAAAAAAAATTGTAGGTGAGTCTTAGTTCTATCTTTAACATTTTTAATTTGAAAAGCGAAGGTTCTTAGTTTGAAAACTTTAATATTTACCGATTATTTATCGTATTTAAAGTTAAGCTGTCCTAAATATATACTAGACAGAAAGTATTGTTTGAACTGAATATCTTTAAAAACAAAGAAGTTACAGTGTTTAACACAAACCTCTGTAAAATGCAAGATAGGCTGTCGCACCAACACAAATTGGCGCTCAAAAAAAAATAAACATCTCAAAAATTAATGAATATCTTTTTTCAACTCTCTGAGTAAAGCACAAACTAAGGTAAAAAAATAAAAAATAAATAAATTTTGTCAGCGACCTTTACTAATTAAATTGGTCGATTTGATATGGATTAACCCAACTACTTTCAGATTTTTGTTCCAATTTATTTCAAAATATTGACAAGCCGTAAATATTAATATTGCTGTAACTTTTAATGATAACAGCCTTTATAAGGAAAATAACTCTATTCGAGATCCGGCGTTTCCTATATTGATTGATATTTTATTCCGGAGACATTTTATTGTGAAATTAATGTCATTTTCGGATTATAATACATTTTGACTCAAAATTCCTCGATACAATGGCAAAAACACCGTAAATATTTCAGTGAATTACTCTGATTCTCTGGGAACAGGATAATGACGCATCATTTTTCTCTTCGCCGTCAGAATTAATGAAAAATAGTAATTCTGCATCAGCAGGTAATTAGTTAAACCCAAAAAATGGACTATGGCGCCTTGGGACGGAGCTAAAAGATCCTTCCGAATAAGAGAACCTGTGGTTATGTGGTATTTAGGAACTCATATTTATTTAGGACTGAAATTAATGTCGACGAATATTGAAGTAAAAAGCAATAAGCCCCTTGAATATATTTTTTTTTAGGAACACGAAAAGCACAAACATAACTCTCCTTCTATGTTTTGCTCCGCAGGAAGGAAAGTTTTCTTTTTAGGTTAAGACTGGACACTTCTTATTAAGAGAAATATTTTCTATTAAATAGATAAAATAGATCTAGAAGACAAGCCAGAGGACAGCGTTGAATATTTGTAATCGAAATTCTTTAGAAAATATTTATTTCCTGCAGGGGAAAAATCAATTTTTAGAATTGAGTGTTGGTTTGTTTTTTATTGATTGTTGTTTTTAAATTAATCAATGATAATATCAGAATAAAAACGTGACCCCAGTTGAAAGCATGTGAGTAAAAACGAGATAACTTCATTTGTCTTTTTCCGCTGCAAACACATAATAAAGTGTATCTAAATGATTATTTATTAATTTGGTAATGAATTTCTCGTAGACCTCTATATGAATTAAGACTTAAACCTGCTACTTGCCTATAACATTTTCTAGATGGTATTTGTACCCAGCAGCTTTTCTAATTTACATATATTACCAGAAATTCAGATAAGAATATTTTTTGTTATGTTTATATAATAATAATAATTTATTTACCCACAAATGTACACAAGATTAAGAATCCTTTTTTAGCACGATAGATCAAATGGAGCAAGAGTTAAACGCATAATATTATGTGTAACGAAAACAGTATCATAACAGTAAGTTACCATTAGAAAGTAAGATTTATACTAATAAGAATAAATATGTGCTAACAAATCGAAATAACAACTATCAATGAAGAGAGAAAAATAAAGAAAAAGAAAAGAAAGAAAATCAACTGGACATAGAAATGCTACATACTCGTAAATGAGGAACTAAGAGAAGAGAACCAATCAAGGATGGATAGCAATCAGCAATAATTAAGGGACATGAGTCCTAATAAGCCTTTTAAATACATTGACGCTACAGGTGGATTGAACATGTATAGGAACTTCATTCCAAAGAATTAGGTTGAACAGGGAAAGAATTTTTCATAACCGTTTTCCTGAACCGAGGGATAATTACATTGCGATTAGAAAGTGATAAACGAAAAAGTTCCCTGAGATACTTTGGGCCACTATCGCTTAAAATATTAAAAAGAAGGATCAATATTCTCTGTTTAAGTACTCATGAGGGAACTGTACGGTGAGACATAATCAAATCTCCGAAGATCGAAGACAAATCGGATGCAGTCATCAAATGCCACTTCAACTTTTCGGGTACAAAAGCTTATTTAGGATAAACTGAATTCCCAAAGGTGAAGTAAGGCAAAATTAAAGTTTTTATCAAATACGTTCTAACGCTTGTCGGCAATATACATGCCGAGAACCATAGCCTACACAGACCCGCGTACATCCTAACGAATTCGTGAATTAACATAATCACAGCACTTCATTTTACTGTTAATGATAATACCAGGATCTGTAATTTTCGACTGTACAAGTAAAACGTATCCATTTAAATTCATAGGAGGAGCAGTAGTTACATTTAACTCAGAGTTATAAAACAGGATGCACTGCGACTTGGTGGGATTTAGTATTAAACTATTACGGTTTGACCATATGCATATTCTCTCGAGGTCATCATTAATGCGCACTATATAGTCCTCCAGCAATCTGATGGGCTTGGTTAGGTATATCTGCACATCATCAACATACATATGTATACTGACGTCCTCAACTACTTCAGGTAGGTTATTAATAAGCAGACTTAACAATAAACGACCGAGAACTGTTCCCTGAGGAACACCATGCCGAACAGACAGAGAACTCGAGAGGAATTGCTCCACTGACCTGCTGATATCGACCAAAAATATATTCTTTAATCAAGGCTGCAGCTGCAAAATTAAACTTATAATCTATGTCGAGTTTTTTAAGCAGAATATTGTACTCCACACTGACAAGTGCTTTGCAAAAATCAAGAAGTACTACTAAACATATTATCATCCAGAGCAGCTGAGCAGATCACTAGATACTTTTCAAGGAATTTAGAAAATTTAGGATACTAATAGGGCGCAAGACACTAGAAACTTCAGCAATAGTGTTTTTAGAAATTGACAGAATAATAGCTTACCTCCAAGCTTTAGGAAAGACTGATGTTAATGGACAATATATTAATCAATAAGAGGCAGTGGCATTTTAATGAACCGTGGTGACAAGCCATCATGGCCAGTCACATCGGATTTTATAGAATATATTGCAGTGATCAATTCCGAAAGACTAATTCCTCGGAAATAAAAGGCATCAGTATGATTAGAAAAAGAGGAGAAATTGTCATGAATCCAGAGATAACTGAGCTGTGCCGCACTACAAGGTTTTTCGGAGGAAGAGTAGAAGGAATTTAGTTCATCAGGCTTAAGAGCACAGGAGCTATGCTCCGAGCCGTAAACACCAGCCTGCCTCAAGTTGCGCCCAAGGGTTTTGGGGTAAAAATTAGTCTTAAATTTACTTATATAGTACTGCCGTTTTGCATTACGGAATGCTACAGTCACCCTATTGCGAGCAGCTTTATACAGGAGACAAGAATCGTTGGTCTAAACACGTCTAAAACAACTGTAAAGATATTCACGTTCTGCAAGAAGCGAACTTATTTCTAATAAAATACAAGGGCAACAGTTTCTACGTTTTTTCTTAATTTTCACGGGAACCTAATTATTTATCCTACAAATATTTCCAGGATTTAGATCGGGCTATTCTGCAGTTGATAATATTTTTAACGTGGTCAAATTATTACATATTAATTGGAAAACGGGTAAAAAGAAAATATACTGGGGGTTTCTAATAGAATGGTAAGGATCTTAAAAAGACTTTACTCGAACACTAGAGCATCGGTTTGGAATGGGCAAAAATCTGAGCAGTTCGAAACATCTAGTGGTCTAAAACAAGGGTGCCCTGGAAGTCCGCTACTCTTTGCATTTTTCATTAATGATCTAGAGGAGTGTATTGGTGGGGGAGCAAATATGGAAGGCATACACATTAGGGTGTTGTTATATGCAGATGATCTCATATTACTTACTAAAAGCTATGATAATAAACTTAGAGAATATTGTAAATTGTGGAATTTGCAAGTAAATCTTGACAAGTCGAAAATTATGATTTTCAACATAGGTGGAGGGGTGCGAACAAGATATGAGAACTGGTGTAATGCAAGGTGCGGAAATTGAGGTAGTTTATAAATATAAATACCTAGGGGTTACGCTAACCCGCAAACTCTCATGTAAAAAGTATTTAGAAGAAAGGCTGTCCATTGCAAAATGCAGTATTAATACTACCTGGAGGAACTTTATTTGTAAAAAGACCATAGCCCCCTCAGCTAAATATCAAGTCTTTAAGGCCGTCTCTAAGGCTATAATGTGCTATGGGGCCCAGGGATTTCGATATTATGAAGAAGTAGAAAAACTTCAGAGATTTTTCTTGAAGCGTATGTTGGGACTTCCGCAGCATGCACCTAATTAGATGTTACTCCTCGAAACAGGATTGACTGATATTTATATTGATACCTTGAAATCTCATATGAAGTATATTCATAAGACACTTAACATAATTCCAGAGTACAGATATCCGAGACTTTTAGCTTCCAAAATCATTACGAAAAAAATTTATTGGTATGAAGAGTGGGAGTATCTAATGAATAGACACCAGCTGGATATCACTCCTCAGTCGATTGGTCATTGCTGAACTAATCGATAAAGAGAATCTTTTCTTATGGAACCAAAAAGTAGATGAGGTGGTCTTCTGCAGCTAAACTCGTGCCATTTTAGAAATAGTAGTAGCTCAGAATGTTCTTTGTGCAATATGCACGAAGATGAAGACACTTATCATTTTCTTGGTGTTTGCCCGATTCTTTCAGAATATAGGCGGCTTTACTTTGGCTCATAATGTACATGTTACAGACATTTCCTTATAAATGAGTATAATTGTTAACTTAGTGTAACGTTTTAATTTCCTGTTAATGTCACATTTTAATTAAGAAACTGCCAACTAGACAGACGACCGTGGTCAAAGTCGAATGTTTATTACTTTTCTTTCGCTTTTCCTAAATATGTTTGTAAGTATCCTTTGTTTTAATATTTGTATTGGTTGAATTGTTTGCTTTTCTTTTACTTGAATTATTAATATTAGGAGTATAGAATTAAATTAAATAAAGTCAGCAGTATAGTTATTACTTACTATTAGAATGATTGAAAACGATATTATTACTATTATTACAAATATTTCATCTAGAGTGCTCAAATTTCAACTTGATCGTTAACCGAGTTACAATCGAACACAGCATCCCTGGGAGAGATTTGAGATTCTCCCTGAATATCAAAGTCATGGTTGATAAAAAGAATATCATGGTCCATTGTGCTCAGCAGACTAATTTGATTAAACAATAGCATTTATCAGTGTCAAGGATCCATATTAAAAGAAAAGAACCTCCAAAATATATGAAATTTTATGTAAAAACACCTACACATATTTCTACAAAATCTTTAAGAAATTGTATAGTATTTGGAGCGTGTTAAATATTAAACAATTTAACTAAGAAAGTTTTAGGTTTTTTCAAAAGAAACTAAAATTGTTAAAGGTAAGTACAAGTATGTTTACATGAAACGTTAAGTCTTCTGTGATCCTCTGACCTCTTTTCTGAAAATTAGTATTAAAACCTAGCACCTCAGTGTACTTCAACGTAATTAAATTTATTTTATGCTTCTCCAGCTACTTCAAAATCATTAACAAAAATTGCATATTGAACATTTTGAATTTAAGCACTTCAAAAAGAATTGTCCGTGCTTAAGTAGTTCATTTCAACTACCATTGCGATAGGATCACCAAAGCTACTGCATTATTGTATAACTCTTGCTCTTAAGAAAAAGCTTTGAAAATGGCTTAGCTCTGAGGTAAATTATTGAAATATTGCTATGTTCTCATTACTTACAATTACAATTATATTCCACGGATACGATTTTCAATACAAGTCGATAAAATTCAACAAAGAAAAAATATTTTACACAATTCAATGATTTTCGGTACAATTCACTTCACATAAACTGATAGTACGTTAAATTTCTGTTTAAAATTTCTTATACCAAGGATACATCGACTGACCGACCGAATCCCATAAGAAGAGGTTCATCGTTGAAACAGAAGCCTATTTCGAAGAACTTGACAAATCGTAGGGGTTAAAGACACGGCAGAAAGCGTATGTAATTCTAAAAGAACTTGAATTGTAGTTGAAAAAAAATTGTAAGAAACTTGCGGTCTCATTCTTAAATTTATTTCATTTAAAATTATTTTTATTTTTTCCTGGATAATGTTTACTATATTTAAAAAACATAATGGATCAGTAAATTTATTGTCGTACTCAAAAAGTTAAACCAATAATTGTTAAAAAGATTTAGAGAAAACTTTTAAGTTCATATATATGTATGTTTATTAACATTTAAACGACATTCCGGTCATTTTTTACTACATTTTATTTTTATTTCAAGCACTAGCCGTATAAAATATAATTGATTTTTTTTGTCTTCTTTTATTTACTATATTTAGTAAAAGAATAAAACAAATTATATTTTGAACAGCTAGTGCTTGAAATGAAAATCAGAAGTCTCCAAAAAACTTTGCATCGACTTACCAAATAACCTGAAAGACGTGTTAATTTCATCTAATCAGCATGGCTTTCTGTTTGGTAGATCAACAACAACTAACCAGACCGACTGCGTCTACACAGCCTTCAACAAAGCATTTGATAAACTTTCTCACTCTGTAAGTATATTCAAAATTTTTGGTTGGGTTTCTCGAGTAGTTACGGTCTTATCAGGTGTACCGAAGGGTAGCCATCTGGGTCCGCTGCCAGTTAATCTTGCTATTGACGACATTGTCCGCTGATTAAGCACTCTAAAGTGTTAATATATAAAGACGATATGAGTATGATAATTTTTTCTTGCATTAGAAACAGTTATGATTTTTCATGCATTCAGGACGATTTAAATACGTTCAAGAACTGGTGTGGATCTAATGGCCTGTCGTTCTCTAGTCGCGTGCAGTTTGTTTCTGAACTGAAATTCTGTAATTGTATATTTGAACTGTTAAAGCAGACTCTGAAATCTATGTTTGGATTGGTGATACTCGGTATCTAAAGGAAAGTTTATATTTTAACACAGGCTCCTCATGAAAAATAAAGAAAATTTGGAATTGTCTTATCACCGAGAATGTAACTTTAATTTTTGTGAACAACTATTACCATAACGAAATTTACTTTTATAAATAGACTCAAGCCAAAGCTGCAAATTGTGACAACAATTATGAGTACAAAAAAACTACAAAAGTATTGAATGCCCCTTCCCTATGATCCCGTGGGCTGAAATGTTTAGGTAGTTTTATATAGTATCGTCGATTATGGTTGTGTATTTGTTTTGTTTGTTTAAATCGCACCAACTTCAAAATGTCGTAATAGATATAAAATGAAAAAGTATTTTATGATTTTTAGCGCTTTTTGTGAAGTCGGTTCAACAACCAATTCAACAGTTGCAGAGGTAGTGCACTTTAGGTACAAAATTTTTATCATGTACCAATTAGGAAGCGTATTCTGTACAACAGAATCGAAATCATCGAAATCGGTCTACGCCTTACCAAGCTAGGCGCCGCCCCTCCTTCAACTCTCACTATAAGCCACATTTTTGTCATGACACAAATAGATACTCTATGCACTCAGAATCAACTAAATTAGTTCACGAGTTACAAAGTTAGACTGCCCCCATTACAACCCTTGGTCAAAATTTTTTTCTTATAGTTGCAAAGTATAAACAAACAAGAATCATCCTTATGAGGCTATGTGTTAAGATGTTGGGTAACGAGCCACCATCCAAAAGGGTCCACGCATTACGAAGTTAGGTTTCACCCCCACCCCGACCCCACCAACAATTTTTTTTACATGTTACCAATCGGAGAACATACTCTACCTAACAAAAAAGGATCATTATAATCGGTCCACGCATTACAAAATTATCACATACATACATAGAACGAAATAAAACAAAATACGTGTCAAACTTAGAACCTCTTTGTTTTTGTGATGTCGGTTAAAAAACGGACTAAGATTTCGTATTGCGATTTATATTGCTGTTTATACCGATTGAGTTATTTGACTACCATTGGCCTTTCATAGGATATTCAGATATTGCTTTTGTGTTTCAGTTGGTAAAGTACCACCAGCCGAAACACAAAAGCAATATATCAAATAGATAAAGAATCTATGTAATCTATGCCCCCGCACATCCATTAATAGTTTGAAAGCCAGTTTTACAAAGAAATTCAAGTACAGAATAAGAAAGAAATTAAACAATTTAAATAAATTTAAAAAACAGAAAGGAAAACAATAAAGATAAGAGAATAGAGTGAGTTAAGTGAACATACATAATAGTTTCGACATAGATGTGCCCACAGGTCTAGGTTTACAATAAGTAAGTAGCTAAATGTACAAAATTTAAATGCGAACAAAGTCGTAGGCACAGCTATAATAGTTAGTGTATTTGTAGGAAAATTAAATTAAATTATTTGTTGACTTAAATAAATATCTTTTAGTTTTTTTTTTTGAAAATCTATACAGATTTATTTCAAAAATATTTAATTAAGTGCATTTAAAAATATATATGCAGTGATCTCCTTATTATTGATGTTTATTAGTCATGGATACTGTGAGAAGACGCGCATGGACACCATGTTGTGGAGCTCTTTAGATAGGTCAGATATTATCTAGCCTATTTGAATTAACTAAGAAAATAAAATACTACAGAAAGTGTCAAAAATTATTAACTAAGGGAAAAAAATCGATTTTTCGAAGCCATCACAATAGAATTCCCACTTAGCATAAAATTCGGTGAATTTATTTTTCTGCTAACACTAGTAAAGCAAAAAATAAACTCCGAACATTCTACAGTTGCGGTGCATTTATTTTAATTTTCAATGTGTGTCATTTTCTTAATGACTTTCGTTCGAAAGTCATGATCATTAAAAAGTCCCCTCCGTCTCTGGACTGTTGTTTAGCTCGCAGCAATGCAAAAACAAGACATTTAGGTTCCTTCATACCCCTTACCCTATTCTGTTCCGCCCAAAACCAAGCTAAGCGCATCACACGATTGTTCCCTGGGCTTTGTTTGGCTACATCATATAAAAAAAAATTTCAAAATGATATGCTTCAACTTCGGGTCATAAAGAGCCTATTTAAGCAAAAATTAACATAGTTTAAATAAACGCATTTTTAAATCGATTATATGGAACTGGAGACTGATCTTTAGCTTTAGTGCCATTGTTGCTAACCAACGTTCAGTCTCTTCGGACTACTGTTTTTAGGGATTATCCGAAACAGGCCACTTTTTTATTTGGGTCTCTTTTCGCCCTGGGTCGCCACCGGTGGGATTCGAACGTGGGACCTCCGGGATGGAAGGCCGACATGTTATCATTACTCCACCGATTAGACACTTACTTTATCTACTAAGCACTTATACTCTACACTACTAATCGGTGCCTTACCTCACAGACGTACACTTTACACCAAGTCTATGGATCAGTCTGCCTTACCTGCAAAAAAAATATTTAATTAACAAATTTTATTAAACTCTTGGAATGAATTTAGAATCAGTTTTTAAAAAATATTCGAAATCCTGACAGTTGTAAAAATATCAGTTATGAACTTTATTTATTATTTTATCTTCGCTCTTATACCGTTTTGGTATTGTTTCAATTTTGTTTCGCATCATTTTTGAATTCGTTTTTGGTTTCATTATATCAATTAGGGAATAACGAATTTTAGAGAAATCATAACAAATTATGTTAAAAAGATATTATAAAATTAATTCCATAAAAGCTGCGTGGAAGTGTACAACGAAATAAAATTTATAATTTCAATCCAATAATGATTTTATTAAAAAACTTTAAAAATCTAATAATCTTTCAAAATTAAAGGTGTATCATTTTAGTTGGGAGTGACTGTATATCGATTATTATTTAACTCGTTGAATTGAGAATTTCAAGTTCGCTTGTCTAGTCTTTCTCCATGAGATTGCTGCTCTTGATATTTCTGACTTAAATTCGACATTTGAAAGGCATATTCTCCCACTAACTCTATTGTGTTAACAGACAAATTAAGTTTCGTAGCTATTCAAGAGAAAATATATGAAATTGTTCAAATTTAGAAATGAGGCCCAATTGCTGTCATGTGTCCATGTCCCGGTTTTCTTTGGAAAGGTCCATTACAAATGAACAGTCTGAAAGCAATTTCCTTTTATAACAATAAAATTTCTTAGATTTCCAAAGACGTTCAGTGATGGGTACTGAGGACTCCTTGTGAAAAAAGGCAATCACGTGAAAACGCTATAGAATTAGTCATGATAGCTTTTGAAACTAGACTGTGATTGATTGCTTCAAAGGTATCCGATATTTTTAAAAAGTAGAGTGGTTGTGTAATTTTTCAAAGTCAATGATTTTAAGAAAACGTGTTTGCAATTGCGATATATACCATAAGTAATGACAATTTTTTGTAGAAAGCAATTGAATGAAAACATATAAATACTACTAATACTTTTCAAATAATGCCTTAATGGACGAGTATTGAAGCTAAACTGAATGGCAAAAAAAGTTTAATTCTTTTTCAGTTTTCTTTTAGAGCTTAAATCAATAAGCTAGAATTTATAAAATATACCGAAAATTGGGTTTTGTTTCGCAATATAGCAACATTTCTGAAGAAAAAGTGGGCAATTGCGAGGTACTCCGCAAGAATGTGTGCTGTCTCCACAACGTGGCCGTTTTGGTCGCAGGAAAGTTCTGTTCTTTCACCATCAGCGGACTAATGAAAAGATCCCTGAGTAAAATCCACAGGTTGGCAGTCATTTGAGTCTTATCGGTCAATCCTCTTTACAAGGAAGAGAGTGATTGACTCCTTCCAATCTCCCATATTGGATGGGAGTACCCTGACATTACCCAATCACACCAGGTACTTAGTTGTCATATTTGACTCCAAACGAAACTGGGGCAGACACATAAATGAGCACGGGAAAAATACGTTCTATACCTGCAAGAAAACGTTTAGTAAAAAATGGGACTTAAGTTCTCGAACAGTACATTGCATTTACATTTCCTTTGTGAGACCAATTCTTATTAATGGAATAGTAGTCAGGTAGACTGCTCTGGAGAAACTGAGCAACCTTAAAAAGCTAACCAAAATTCAAACAGCTACCTGTCTAGGCATTTTGGGTAGGGTACTATCACTAAGTAAAAGCTTCCTGAGCCCAGCATATATTTTACATGCAATTAACATGATCACAATACTTCATGTCCTGAACAATAACTAAACTGCGGTTAGTAACCTTATTCATAGAGTGTAGTGCGACACCATTAAGATTAATTGTAGGAACATCTATTTCGTGGACTCGGGTAAAAATTAATCAGCTGAGATTTATCAGCATTAAGGATCAACTCATTGCCATCAGCAAATTTGCCCACTCTACTAAGATCATCATTTAAGGGCGCAATGCAATCTTTAATGAGTCCAATCAGAGTACTTGGATAAAGTTGCACATCATCAGCATAAAGATGAATCTTCACATCTACAACTTCTTTGGGCAAGTCATTTATAAATAAACAAAACAACAAAGTACCTAGCGCTGAATCCTGGGGGACTCCTCGGTGCAGAGGTAGGATATCAGAGAAACAGTCTCCTACTCTTACAAGCTGCGAGCGGTCCAACAAGAAGCTGTTAATAAGAGAAAGACCTGTTGAAACAAAATTGAAATTTCTGGCCAGTTTCCTGATAAGAAGTTGATGACTGACGGAATCAAAGGCCTCAAAAAAGTCAAGAAGAACCAGAGTACTAAATTTATTTTCATCTAAAGCAATTCTGATATCCGTGGTAAATTTTAACAGAGCAGCTTTACAACTATGCGAGGACCTAAAACCAGACTGCCAACAAGACAAAAGGTTATAATCATCTAGGCAACCGACTACTTGCTTGCACATTAACTTTTCTAGTA
Organism: Leptarthrus brevirostris; assembly: GCA_964036015.1. Classification (NCBI taxonomy): domain Eukaryota; kingdom Metazoa; phylum Arthropoda; class Insecta; order Diptera; family Asilidae; genus Leptarthrus; species Leptarthrus brevirostris. The sequence goes on along the minus strand of OZ038373.1, from coordinate 88,304,051 downwards.
CATTAGAAAGGAAGCAGAGAATACTAATCGGTCGAAAATCAGTAACAGATGTAGGAGAATACGTTTGTGGGATTGGGAGGATGATAGCAGTCTTCCCAGCACAAGGGAAGTGAGACGTGGTCAGAATCGTATTAATAATGTGAAGAGGGTATGGTACTATAATTTAAAGGAGCTCCTTAATAAATCTTTTGGGTTCATTTACCAATATGCTAACATAAAACAATATTTGGATTTAGGGTGTGGGGAGGGAAGGGGTAGTCTAACTTTAAGTAGCTCTTTAATAAATCTTTTGGGTTCATTTACCAATCTGCTAACATAAAACAATATTTGGATTTAGGGTGTGGGGAGAGAAGGGGACAGATTGGTATGATTTTCGTTTGTGAAGTATAGAGTATATTGCTCCATTAGTAACACGATAAAAATTTATGAGGTCGGATGGGGTAAAAGAAAGGGCAGATCTCAACTCCTCACCGATTGCGATGATTTTGTTGTTGTTGTATAGAGTATGATCCACATTGTTACCAATTGGTACCACGACAAAAATATATGAGGTGGGGTGGGGGGTAGGGGCGGGTGGAGACTAACTTCGTGTACCATGGCACTATTTGGATGATTCGTTTATTACTGAGTAGACTATCTGGCTACATTTGTACCATGATAGAAATTGTGGCATAGGATGAGTGTGAACTTGGATGTCACATGGTTTTCTAAGGAGTAGACCGATGAAAATCATTAAATTTCATTCGGTTGTATAGAATGTATTGGTAACTGATAAAAAAATTTGCATCTAGAGGTACTACAGAAAGAGGATGGCGTATGTTCTACGTTGGCGAACTAGCACCATGGTAAGAAAATTGTATCTAATGTGAGGGTGTGAAAGGATGGCTCAGATAAACTTTGCAACGCCGGAATTGGATGATTCTGTTTCCATTCTATAGAGAGTAGTACCTCTGCAACTCTGAAATGGCTTTGTTATACGAGCAGGACACAAAAAAGTGAAAATAAAATAGTTAAAAAAATTTGATCTGACTTCACAAAAAGTGCTAAAAAGAAACAAATATTTAATTTTATATCCATTAGTAAACAAAGCAACTACGCAACCACAACCAAAGATACTATATCCTAAGCACTTCAGTTCACGAGATCATAAGGAAGGAGGATTAAATACTTTTGCTGTCGCCGTTTTGGTTGTTTAATTTGCAACGACTTCAAACTCTCGCAATAGATATCAAATATAATTTTATTATTTTTAGCGCTTTTTGTGGAGTCTGGTTCAAATTTGTTTTAAAAAACATTTTCAAACTATGAAACCAAAATCCGAACACGATATGAATTTAATCTCAACAGGCAAATTAAAGACGTGTATCTAAAGCCTAAAGTACTAACAAAAGCATAAGAAATTTGTGTCAAGACACGAATTCGTATTCAACGTATATGTATTATAGAAATTCAAACAATTGCAAAATTTAAAGCAATTCTCTTGGTAGAAACGCTACTGTCACACACTCAAAATGTAATCCAATATTGCCAGACACCATGTCAGTAAGAAAAGCGTTAAAAAGTCAGATGTCACTTAAATCCGTGTCTTCTTAGTCAAATTCTTGAATTGCTCACGGCTGGGTAATATACAAATTGAAATTCTTAAACGACTTCAACATAAATGAATTCTGTTATATCCTCCAGAGACTTAGAGCTTATAACATGCAAGTTGAAGTATTAATATTGTAACGCAAAATTAAAGAGAAGTTTTTCAGTAAATCCAACCTTGAACAGTGTTTCATGGATCAAAGTAAAAGTTTTGCAGAAAAGTTATAGCGCAAGTTACCCTTTCAACGTTCCGTCAGAGCGTTAGAAAGTCGGTTAGAGCGACAAGCGTCTTAGTGATTGTTGGCAGGATGGTTATTTTCTTGATATTTCATCAATTTAGAATCGATGAGTGAACCAAAACCTTTTGATTAGAACAGAAGTATGTGCTATTGCGGTAAGAAGGGTTGCTTGCCCTTTTTGAGTATCGCCTAGACGTGAACACATTTCCTCGCACACCACAGCTGTTAAATGTGAATGGTGAAAATGTTTGCCCAAAGTTTTGGTAAATAAGAACTAAAAGCAATTAGGTTTAATTTATCCAATTAGCTAGTATGAACTTTTTCATTTTTAAAACTGGGTGGTATAGATGAACTGGGGAGCTTACTCTTTGCCACTTTAACGAGAGACTAGAAACTGTTTCTACCTTTGCGTTTAGCAGATTTGTTCCATTTAACGTGTTAACGAAAAGCCGTTTATTTGTAACAAATACAATCATTATTGTAATTAGACCAGTTCAGCTGTCTGATATATTTATTGAACTCAGTCCAGTCAGCGTAGATATACATAATTCCACAGCAATATTTTGGTGAAATTTTGATTAGTGAATGGCATAGAGGAGGAGAAAACTGCGTTGAATGCGGGATGGTAATTAAAAAAAGGAACTGACTCAAAACATACTGTGCTATTTATGTAATACTACCCTGAACCGAAACAATTTAATTATAAATTTAAACATATGCCTTTTAAGGAAAATATTTTCAATTACCATTCTTTGTATATGGTTAGCTTATAACTTATTTTGGTTGGAAAATCGAAGTTCGAAGAAATACATTTTAATCAGTATGTATTGTAGATAAAAGTAGTAAAATCGGCAGAAATGTTTTTTTTTCATCACGACAATGCTTCTTTTTAAGTTGCAAAGATAGTCGTAGAAACAGTGGAAACGCCTTCATCCCCTTATACTTCTGATTGTAAAAAGTCTCACTTTTTTTCAATACTTATTTATTTTTTATGTAGTCGATCGAGCTTTATCTCGGCACTTGGTGGAAAAAGTTTTTACTAATCATTCTTGAGATCTTATATAAAAACACACTTGTTTTTAAATATTCCACATTTATTTAATTATTCATTTCGTTATAATAACTTCGCTAACGCGTTTCGTGATCTATCACATTATCAGTTGCTTTGATGATGAGATAGATCAAGAAACGCGTTAGCGAAGTTATTATAACGAAATGAATAATTAAATAAATGTGGAAAATTTAAAAGCAAGTGTGTTTTTATAAAAGACCTCGAAAATTATCTTATTTATTGTTGATAATTTAAAAAATTTAAATTTTTTGGTTCTATTTTGATTTCTCCGACTGCTGGTTTCATATATATCGAACTTCGATTTTCTAACCATGATAAATCAATGGCTAACCATATACGGGATATGGTAATTGGACAAAATTTTCCTGGAACGCCTTGTGTAAATTAGTAATTCAAAAAGGCAAAACCAATATCAGGTAAATTATCAACAACTTACTCTCCCTTCTAACACAGAAACCACACTTCTTGAGTGAGGCCAAGAAATTATTTAACCATTGCGAAAACAAAGTTTTGGAATGAGGTTCATGAAAGCAGCATTCAGAAGAACAAATGAGTGATAACAGTATGATTACGAGTAGCAGAGGCTCTTTTTAAGTGTCACTTAGTCCACATAGATATTAAAAACATCTGGAATATAATTAGAAACCTACATTTGAGGAGACGGAGTTGAATCAATTCGTTGACCCGCACGACCACCATTCCATGGGCCCCCGGTTCGAGATCAGGTCCCCCCGTGAGCGTTTCCTCACGTCCCTGAAACTAATTCCCTTCCAGCACAAAAACCATGCTAACTCATTGGCATTGTAGCTTTGGCCACATCGTTAAAAAAAAAGAAGAAGAAAAAAAGGCTAAACATAAAATAAGTGGTGCGCAAAAACGCAATCTGTAAGGTGGATCAATTACGTATGGAATAGGACAATTTCTATGCAATATTTTGAAAGCTAGTCCTGCACTGTCTAGCTTTCCCTGCAGAACCTGCTGTAAAATTCTTATAACAGCAACCCAACGTCGCTTCCCGAGTGTATCAAGCCGCAGCAACTTCAAGCGCTTCTCATAATGTAGCAGAATAAGAGAATCCAGAGAACGTAGAACAGAACCGATCTCAGAAATCTGCACTGGACTCAATACGTTTTAAATAAGATTCGTAGAACGGACACCAAACCTGATTAGTATACTCTAGCAGGGGTCTCACGAGGGCCGCATAAAGATGGAGTCTTATGTGAGGTCTAGGAAATTCCTTGGGCTAATGAAAAATAAATCGCAACACAGAGTTGACCATAGCAACAAAATTATTAATGTGCGAGACCTCGATAAGGTCTTAATCTGACAATTACCGACGTTTAATTTACGATCGTTGTTACAGAATTTTACTTCTTTGAAGGAAATAATTAGTATCATCAATATATAAGGCAAATAACAAAGCAACCAGAGGACAACCCTGAGGAACGCCAGAAGTAGTCGGAAAAGCCATGAAAGTGTACCCTATAAGTTCTATTAGATAAATATGACAATGACAAATGAAATTGTTACTGAAACTTTTCCAGATCCATTTGGTTAGAAAATGAAGGAGCGTAATTTGTATTCAGAAAACTCCTACAAGCAAGGAGAACCTATCTACCCATGCAGTCAAAGCATGCCTTTCCTTCCGGAAATAGTCCCTAAACAGTTCCGCGTCCGGAGCACTCTTGTTTCCCTTCGGAAAATATGAAAAAAGTTATTAAACAATTCCCCGCCTGAAGATTCTCCTCCCAAATTTTGGTTCTAGAGAGAGCTTTTGTAGTTTTTTAAAATTGGAGACTCGGCGACTTCTGGCTGAGTGCGGCAATGAGAATTGGGTATGAAGAACTTACAAAAGATATCTTTGGGCTGGATGTTAACACTGAGAAAAGTAACAGCCTTGATTTGAGTAAGAGTGGACAACAGGAAAGACGGGTAGAGCTTTGAAGGTAAGACGATAGACAAAAATCGATTTTGAGCGAGGAATAGGGGAGAGTGCAGCAAAATTGACATTAGGATCACAGATGTTCATGGACACGACGAAAGAAGAGGCCGCCAATTCAAGAAATCATAAGCTCCCCAACTGCAACTGCACCTGCGAGTACATTAACATTACCATCACCATCAGTAACATCACTATTAATATCCACTATGATGTCAATTGGAACACTAGCAGTAACCAGCCACCGGTCCAAGAAAACTTGTATCAACTACGGAGAGCCCCGCTTTGTCACGATGCCTGACTTTCGAGTTAGGTTTAGGTTTATATTTCAAGATCTTCGCCCCACTGGCCCCATATATCTGGCTGCGGGAACGAAACAGCAGGCGAAATATATTATGAAGATGGGAGAGGAGATACGTGTAGAACCGGAACAGTAAGGTAGGGGAAGCAGCAACCGAGGGAAATGCGCCGGAAGCATTCATATAAGAACTGTCAGGAACGCCAGAAAAAAAAGACCGAGCGACAAAGGAGCCACTCGCACCACACGAAGCAAGAATCTTAATGTCGGAGACAATTGAATCACACAATTGGCAATTGACCACACACCAGGTGCACAGATCAACCTTGACGGGCGTGACACACTAACGGATTTCATCGATGGCGGGAAAAAAAATCCTGCAGAACTCAAAACGCAGTTATAAGCGATTGAACGAAGGTCATAAGAGCACCAAGAGATACAGGCGGTCCTAGAAAAGAGCTCACCTCCCTTGTCCAGAAGCAAACTAGAGTTGATGTTAATTTTCTCGAATTTTCTCAGTAGCCAGAAAAAGTTTGTCAATTTTACCATTTAAAGAATTGAGATCGTCAATGAAGAGCCTCTAGCTATCATTAGAAAGGGTATCAACAATGCTCCTCATAAGACGTTACAAGGTTTCATTACCGAACATTCACCAGAAGTCAAAAAACCGGCAGAAGACGACCTAGAAGCACCCCTCAATCAGGCGGTAGGGAAATAGTTGCTTCAAACACTATCATACGCGACCTTATCCTTGCAAATCAAAGATTAGCATAATTTGCACCTCGGCATCCCGTGAACAGTCGCCTGTGAAATCAAAAAATTAAAAGTCCGCAAGGCAGCCAAAAATACTAAAATTAGGTCAATAAAAGGTGAAAAACAAAATAAAGCCAAAACGAAAAGTGAATCCAGAGAAGGAAAAGGTCAGTGAACTTGCAAACCAAAATCACAGAAACGTCAGAAAAACTTCACAAGAACTCAACCCAAAGAAATCTAAACGAAAAAGACAAACGGTGCTAACGGCACCAGCAACAAACGAATGAATCACAACGCCGGAATGAAAACGGCGCCATAAGAGATAGGGTCGCCGTTTTCATTCCGGCGTTGTGATTAAGCAATTAATAAACAGTAAAGAAAAATAAGTACACTCAAATCACTCGTCTGAGCCGATCTGATTTCCTAAAAATAACGAAGCACAGTCAGATTAGAAGCAAGCCGAAGATCAATGCCAAAATGCAAGGTCCAGAAACCAAATAATCAAACAATGCTTTAACACGACAAGCGAACCGTTTTCCAGAAGTTGGATCAATTGGTTGAGCGGCACGACCAACATGCCATGGTTTCCGGGTTTGAGAACAGGTCTCCCGGGAGTTTTCAAAATTGAATTTAAAAATCAAATCCGCCTCTGGGCAGTTGTCTAGCTCGCAGCAATGTAAAAACAAGACATTCAAGTTTCCTCACTCCCCTTAATTCCCTTCCGACCAAAGCCATGCTAACGCATTAAAGGATTGTCCGCTAGGCTTTGGCCACATCGTAAAAACAAGAAAAAGAAGAAAAAACCGAAAAATCAAAAAGTAAACCCAATTTAGGCGTCCACGTCAGAATTTAAAAGAGCGCAATCATCGTCACAAGAAATCGAACAAAATATTTAAGGATCGTCAGCCTAATACCCCCCAGTATCCATTCTGACTATAGGCCTATTAGCATACTGAGTTTTCTTGGAAAAGTAATGGAGAAAATAATGGTGGTTCAAATTCAACAGTTTTTGAGTAGTAATGACCTTTTATATAGATTTCAATCTGGTTTTCGGTCGAAGCATAGTTGTGAATCTGCTTTGTTGAAGGTGTCAACGGATCTTCGAATTGCACTTGATGCAGGAAATGTTGGTGTTCTGGTTCTGCTTGATTTCTCAAAAGCATTTGACAGCATTGATCACTCGATTCTGCTTGAAAAGCTTTATAGTAAATTTGGTTTCTCTACTTCTGCTGCAGCTCTGATAAATAATTTTCTCGCACACAGGTTTCAACGGGTAAGAATAAGGGACAAGTTATCATCGTTGTTACCTCTACGTCGCGGAGTTCCGCAAGGGTCTGTTCTTGGACCTTTATTATTTTGTATGTACATTAATGATCTCCCTACGGCAGTCCAAAATGTGCAGCTTCATCTTTATGCTGATGATGTTCAGCTTTATTTGAGTAGACCGGTTGGATTATTGGAGGATTTATTTGCTAGAGTTAATGATGACATCGAGAGAATTTCTGCTTGGTCGTTGAACAATCACCTCATACTAAATCCTAGTAAGTCCCAATGTATAGCTTTATATGGCAACACAACGCTTAGGGTAAATGAATTACCGTCTGTTATTCTTAATAATAGTGTTTTGCCTTTTTTAACCAAAATTAATAGTCTGAAGATGAATACTTCTTTGAGGTGTTGCGATCATGTCAGTGCTACTCTTGGACGGATATATGGTGGATTGAGAAGGCTGTGGTTGTCTGCCGATGTATTGCCTCTTGAAATGCGCTTAAAGTTGGTTAGAAGTCTTATTCTCCCTTATTTCACATATGGTAGCTTAATTTACCTAAAACTTGACTCAACTTGCAGGCGCAGGGTAGAGGTTGCATTTAATGACTGCATTCGATTTGTTTTTAAACTGAGCCGATCGGATCACATTACTCCCTTGAAGCTTTCTTTACTGGGTTGTAATATTGATGTATACTTAAAGCGTAAGGCCTTATTATTTTTGTTTAATTTAATTCATTCTGGAGAACCAATATATCTTGCTGAGCACATTCAACTTTTACAGTCGCGGAGAGGTCGCAGGTTGCTTATTCCTAGGCATCATTCGTCAGTCCTTGATGGTTCTTACTTTGTCCAGCTCGCCCGACTTTGGAATTCTCTTCCTGCAAGAGTTCAGGATGCTTCTTCTGTCAATGAGTTCAACCGTCTTATTTCTTTTTGTGAATTATATCTTCTGGTTCGTGTGTGAAAGGTTGTGCAGTATTTTTTATATTTATATGAATTTTTAAAACTATACATTTAATTTATTTATATGATTATTTTCTTATTTCTTATTATTTACAAATTCAATTTTCGCTTGCTTTACTTTCAAATTATTTATATTTGCTTTATAATATGTAGTAGACTTTTATTTGATTTAATTCTTAGTAGCTTCATTGTTCACCATAAATTGATTTATTCTCTAAATAGACTGTAGCGTACTGTTAAAAGTTTTTTAAACTTGTGTATGCACTTTTATATTTGAATAAATGAAATGAAATAAAATACAGTATTTTCCAATTTAGCAGAGAAGTATCTTCATGCAATATTGATGTAAATAATAAATAGCAGCGGTCCCAAATGGCTGCTCTGAGGAACCCCTGACGAGTTACATTTTTCATCAGAGAGGTCGCAACGAGAACGATCATTGAAAGAAGAAGATGCTCACTTCACTAAGAGAAGGAGATGTAAGAGAGCAAAGCTTGACTAAAATCAAAATCATTACTAAAATCAGTGAAAATGCAGCCGACCCGACAACTAGACTCGATAACAGAAATACATTAATTTGAAAATTCCAACAAATTAGTCACCGTAAATTTACCGTTAAGACAACCGGAAGAATCACTAAGAAACCATTTGCATTGATGGAGTATAATCAAGGAAAGTTTCCAGGGTTTGGGAAAAATGAAATAATTTATAGATATATTGAAGAAATAACAGAAAACAGGTAACACATACGGAGAACAACATTTTAGAAAACAATAATGTAATCATCGGGACCACTACTAAAACTATCAGCTAAATTGAAAGGTCTTTAAGTTCAATAATAGCCGATGGAAGTTTTGTTAAGTCAACGACGACGACTAGAAAAGCAAAACTTCAAAACTGTTTGGGGTCATTTCATAAAACAGCCCGAGGCGAATTTTTAGGTATCGCCAAGTACGCTTTAAGTTATGTGTCGAAAATTCGAACACTTAAACATTATTTGTACGTACTAGGCGCGTACTTGGCGCGACTTTTCGATACCCAGGAGCGTAAGATACCTGAAGAATACTGAAAAATACCTAACCTATAATTAGTTTAGTTATCCCTTAGTGTTCTTCAGATGTTCCTTTTTGTAATTCACAAAAAAAAGACACCAAGGCGAGTACAAAACCTTAAAGAGTACTGAGCTTTCTTTAGATCTTCCTTGTTTTAAATTTACACAAAAAATTATAATTTGTCGCGTAGGTACCTTAACGAGTACTAAGCGATAGGTACCTAACGGATAATTACTTTAGTTATACTTCAGTCATTCTTTAAATATTGCATTGAGATAAAGAATTTTACAAAAAAGTACCCAAACACATCTAAATATTAAATTTGAACTTCCGAAGTGAAAGTTTTAAAAGTTTGTATAGTTTTGGTGTAGGTGGTAAACAGAACACCAGGAGATACCGAAAACTTGGCTGCGGGAAGGTTCATTCTATTAAAATAATTAATATAAGCCACTTCTAAGCTGGTGGTGAACTAATTACGTACCTTGAGGAACAATACCTCTGCCAAGCTTTACAATGAGTAAAGCATAGACAAAAAGCGTCATAGAAGGACGAAACAGCTTTATCAAATATCTCTTTTACTCAAAATAATAGACCTGTTATAACTAGAACGCCAATCAGGAAGTTTTGAATAAAAACCTTTTTGAAATTGAAGCAGTAATCAGTATTAAAATATAATATATTTTAATCAAAAGTGCAGTTGACGTTTAGCTATGGACGATTCAGGAACCAGAGGCATTTCACAGGGTTAGGCCTGTGTCCTATTCCACACAGGCACAAGATCAAAAAATTTTGCCGACATTATTTCTGACACAGCAGTACTATGCCAACTAGCAGAAAGAACATCATCTTCATATATAAAACATTGGGGGTTGCAAGTACAAGGGGTTACGGGAACTAAAGAAACAGAGAGTGATATCGATTGTTAAGCGCACAGATGTTGTATCACCACTTTAATAATTTGTAGGTTTTTGGATAAAACAACTTTTTTCGACCTATATTTTAGTCTGCCCAAACGTTCTAAGCCTAAGAAGACTCCATTAGGAGTTCTAAACTTGACAAATGTTGTATATCAACGACACACATTACAGGTAGCTTACGATCAAATCTTTCAATACCTCCAGTTTTAATAAACTATTGCATATTTTTTCAAATAATCAGCTCACAAGGACTAAGAATATCTATATCTGATTAGTTGGCGTCTCCTTAACTTAAAGGCTACTGTAGAAAATTTCATAAAATTTGACCTTCTCTTTCCTTTATACAGGTTGTTTCAGATCTGACGTGCCAAAATGAGTGGGGTGATAGATCTCAACTAGACAACAAAAAATTGTATGGCAAGGGTGAGGGGGGGGGGGGGGGGGGCAATCTCAACCGTTTGGGAGTTACAGGGTGATTCATAAATTTCAGTTTTTCATGGTATGCACATTACTCTTTTATTTTTATCTCTTGATCTACCCAACACAGCCACATCAAACAAACGCTAAAAAACAACTATCCTAATGACCATGATCCTTTACCATTGCACGTACAGTCACTTCCAAAAGTGACAAAAATGGTTTTCGATTACCTAAAATTCAGTATTTTCCCCAATTTTCTCCGAAATTCATGAAATTCTTTTTGATTTTTATTGGATTGCTGAACATACAACCTTTCCAAAGGCAACATGGCAAGGTGGAAAAAGGATTAGAAAAACCGCATTCTTAGAACTCCTTGAGTACCTTATTATTTTATTGCACTTTAGGTAGGAAATTCTTTAAATAAACAAAATTGTTAAGACAAAGGATCGAAAATATTTATTTGGGGTACACAGGTAATTAATTTTAATTATTGCTGCAAAAAATAACAATGTTAGTGTAATTTTGTTTTATTGCCGATAATAACTTGTGTTAGCCAGAATTCACACCCTTGTATCCTGGCGTTCTGTTACTCGTACCTAATGAAAATTTTGCTATAACAAAGGGTCAGTCAGCAAGAATACCTATCATAGTTGAAAAACAAATCAATAAGTATGGGTGTTTTTAAGCAAAAATTATTAAAAAATGGTAGAATTTACATTTGAGAAATACGCGGATATTATTTAAATTTATGGTGTAGTAGGCGGAAAAGATAGAGCGGCTGTACTGGAATATCAAAGGAGATTCCTAACCGGCGAGCACCACAAAGAGGGGTATTTACACGGGCTTTCCGAAGATTAAGAGAATTACGAAGTGTAACTTCACACGACACGGAGACACGACTCAAAACTTCGGAAACTTCTGCCGACGTCGAGCAGCAAATAATCACCATCGTGAGGCAGGACCCTGTGACGAGCACGAAGCGAGTGGCAAGGCGATTAGGAAGTGTCTACGGTTTGGAGGGCTATTCATCGAGGAGGATTACGTCCATATCACCTGGTCGAACACTAACCCACACAGGGCAAAGGTGACCTCACTCCAGCAGAGATTCAGTGTCAATGTTTGGGCTGGTATCATCGGCAACAATTTGGTAGGACCATTAATTTTGCCGCAAGTGCTTAATAGTGAATTTAGGCGTCCACGTCAGAATTTAAAAGAGCGCAATCATTGTCACAAGAAATCGAACAAAATCTTTTAGGATCGTCAGCCTAATACAGTATTGTGCTTAATAGTGAAACTTATGCGGACGTTTTGGACAATAAACTGCCAGACCTAATAGAGGAGAACCCTATGGATAATCTTAGGCGAATGTTTCACCAACACAATGGAGTACCAGCTCATACGGATAACATTGTGAAGGTAATACTAAGTGAAAAAATTCCTAACCGCTGAATTGGACGAGGTGCACCGACTGCATGGCCTGCCAGATCTCCAGACCTTACCCCATTGGACAATGAAGGATGAAGTTTATTCAAGCCCAGTTAACAATAGGGATGATTTAGTTAGCCGAATTGGGAATGCAGCGACGAAAATACGGAAGAGGCTGGCAGCAATACGCCTTAAACAGAGTGACAGTGGACATTTTGAACGACTTTTGTCAATTATCAAGATTAATTGTAATTATTTTTAAATTCAATAAAAAGCATTTTAAAAATAATTTGAGTTTAATTTCTGTAATTTGTTGATTTTTATAATATTCTCCGATAGGATTTCTCCCTACAAATTTTTACATATTTTCTTTACGTGGACATGTTGCACTATTTTGGAAAGTTAATAAGATGGGCAATCTAATAAAAATAAAAAAGGTGTGTACGAGTTACGAAAATTTGGAAAAATGCTGCACTCGCAAATCATTTTTTTTTACTTTTGGAAGTGACTATGTATACCTGCAATGGTAGGAGCTAGGTCAACATTGTTGACAATTTTGGAAAGGTCATTGGGATAATAGTTCTTTAGTGTTTGTTTGAGGTTGCTATGTTGGGTAGATCAAAAGATAAAAACAAAAGAGTAATGTGCATACCATGAAAACCTTAAATTTATGAATTACCCTGTAACTCCCAAACGGTTAAGATGGACCCCCCCCCCCGCCATTCAATTTTTTGTTTGCCAAGTTGAGATCTATCATCATACTCATTTTGGCACGTCAGATCTGAAACACCCTGTATGTTTGCTTCAACTTTCCTAAGCTTTTAACCCTACAACTTTTGTGCACGTAACCATCGATATAAGACATAAGTACAAACATGGAAAAAAATCAATTTTTATTTTGATAGGATATCAATTAAAAGTCCCAAGGTCTCTGAGTGAACTTTTTGCCCTTTAATCGTTGATTTAAGGGGACTAGGCATCGAAACTTATTATTTAGCACAAGAAAAACTGAAAAATTCGCAATATTGAACTCAGGAGATTTTTAGACGTTTTTTAATTTTTTTTTCAAATTTTGACGCCATTTTTTTATTATTTTTATGTTTTTTCAGAAATTATCGGTTCAATCTGTGGAGGAACATCCAACAAAAAGAATGGCGCTTGGAAATTGCCGAAAACTATCTTCCTTAAATATTTATATTTTTCAAACCTCGACCACTGAATTTGTTAGCCAAAACTTCCATAAAAACGTTACAAAGAAAAAAGTTTCTATGTTGTTTCAGTTTTTCACAAATGCCATTTGAATTTTTTTTCCTACTTTTGGCCTCTTAAGTAAGAATTTGTCTCCATAGAATCAACATCAGAGTCGACTGGTGTAGTAATTTCATTCTATTCTATTTATATACAAATTACGCCACAGGAATTACTTCGTAGGAAATCTAAAGGATAAATAAGTCTTAAATAAATTTCTATTTATTTAAATATATTCTTTAGGTTACTTAAACACAATTTCCCAACAGAAATACATCTTTGCTTGATAGTAGCAAAACCAATTAAAATTCCTAAAACATTTTCATCTTCTTATAGATACAAATACACTCCTTAAAATAAATGTTCAAATATTTCGTTTGAAATAATCGTAATTTTGAGGGCCTTCTATACGCCTACAGAAGGAGATTTGTGGTATACCTAGTATTGGATGAATTCATCACAGAAAGCACTTAAAAAGATGAGAATTTCTTCCAAAAATCAACCTTAAATTTCCAAAAACAACATAATTTTAGATGAAAAAGTAATTAATAGCTTGTTAAAAGGAATTATTTATTTTAGATACGAGTTTTGATGGGCATTTGCACACAATAATTGACGTTAAACGCTACTTTTTATCTCTATGCTCGCATCATTGTTCAGAATCAATTTTTTATATCAAAAGGAAGCCTTTAAAATTACCTTAAAAAATAAACTAAACTATAAAATATTTTATGATTATTCCTAACAGTTTTGTAAAGTGTTTTTCACAAATAAAAAATTAACTTCCCACACGCAACTGAATCGGAACTCATCAAGTAGCATCATAAAGGACAAAAATAGAATTCTTAAAGAGGAATTCGGTTACACTATCACAAAAAATAGAGTATACTAAAATAACTTTTTCTGTTGTTTTCACACTGTTCAGGCATTTACAAGGAAAATCGAAATAAAAGTACTTCAAGCTTTTGTTCTCCGGCAAACAGCTCCCATTGGTTTCATCGAACCCGAAGCTGTTTTGGCACCTGTGTGGTTTCTGCTTTCATTAAATGTTATTAAAGCAATATTATAGTTATGCCACACTCAAGCACTACGAATGTTTCACTAACCAACCAACGTCAAATTTTAATTAGACTTTCTGGGAGGAAGAGGTGTATTAATCAGGCTTTTAGTTATTTTATAAACTGGGGGGAGGGGGTGGCAGCCCCACCAGATTTGTATCTAGAACAGGCTGTGATAAACTATTACCAGTAATATGAATATGGAAGTGACTATTTGCACTTATCGTGTACTTACGTGTATTTCCGTGTACATGGAAATTACACGGCAATTTGAGAGTGGTGAATAGACACTTCCTTATTATTGTACATAACCTGATATCCGCATTAACAATTTTAGTTTTACTGTTATTAATTGAAACTAAATTCACTACTACACTTAACAATTTATAGTATATATAAGCCATCGGTGGAGTAAGTGATAACGTGTCGACTTTGCACCACGGAGGTCCCAGGTTCAAACACTACCGGCGGCGACCCATGACAGATAACATTAAAAAAATTGCAGAATAATGTTAGTGGATCGACTTGCAATCGTTGGAATTGAAAATCCCGGAATACAACATCCCTCCCTATCTTACAGTTAGAAATCCAGAAGATTAAGGTTCCCAAAAAAACAAAGCAATGTTGCGTAAAAATCAATTTCGAAATTAAATGAATATGTACGTATCATTATTTGAACGGCAGTTTAATAATAATAATAAAAATACCAAATTTTATATATATTTTGAGAAAAGATGTCCAAATTTGTATATATTTTGTAAAAATTAAATTTAAAAAAAATAAATGTAATTATTACATTAGGTGACTCCATTCTACCTAAATTTTAATAGCTCCGTTCCATTGGGACATGTAGAGTACTCCGGCGATGATATTTGTAGTTACGCAGAGTTATTCCGCTAGGATTTTGTTCTTTAAAAGTTCTCAATAGGTGGCTTTTTGCTTTTTTAATTTTTCACAAATATTAAAAGTTTTTAAAAAGAAGCATCTGTTTCCCGTAAATATCAAAGATGTTAAAACTTTTTCCAAAATAACTATAATTATTGCACAACATAACATATTTTCACAGCACATAAAAAAAACGCAAGTACAATCTATGAAATGTTAAACTTGACAGCAGCTTAAAATACTCAGGTAATGGAACACAGCTTATTTTTGTAAAATGGTGGGCCGTTTACGAATTTAAAAGAAATTTGTGGCTGGCTCTGTGTAACGGTTCACGAATTATTCGCATTTGAAGACACCCGGGATGGCTCGAAAATATTTCTTTATGCCCGATATAACATTGTTAAACTTTGTGTTGATTTTTTGTACAAGGAAATATTTGTACATTAAAATTATAATTCTCTTTTTACAAAATATTTGGAGAAATTATAATTTTAATTTATATAACTTTACTAGCCTTTCTTTCAACTTTGTCTAACTTAAACAATGCGTATGGCTGGCCTCTGCACGAATGTGGGAATTATTTATGACAGGTTCAAATAAGATAACTGGTTATCTCAATTTCAAAATTTTTTAATAAACAGCGCTGAGTGTTGCATGCTTAAAAAAACCGATTTGCTCTGCCCTAAGCGAGGATTATAGAAATAAAAGACAATTAGAAAGAAGAAGAAATAAGATTGGTGAGGGAACTGAGTCCTGAGGTACCCCGGCATTTATTTTGTAATGATCAGATACAACTTCATATATCTACACAGAATGAACGGCCTCATAAAAAAAACCATTTATTCATTTTAGGAAAGCGTGTAGATCAAATGCTTGAAGTGAGCTTTTTCAGCTCAATATTGAAAAAGGTATGCTATACGGTAAGAAATACTCACCATGATATTGACTATATATGCCATAAAAATTACAATTTATGTAGAAAATTAATTATTAGGAATATAAAATAAACATAATACTCTAGGTAATTGCCGCAAATTGAAATTTTTTTTAAACTAAGATATAAGGTGTTATGTTTTATGCTTAAAGCGCTCTTAGAAGGTTTCTTCTGCCGGATTTACCACTTGTGGCGAGAGTTCCGAGGTTAAGCCTTGCCACATTTTGCGCCTCGTCCGGAGATAACTGATGTAATTACTGTTGAACAATCGCTCTTCGCGGACAAGACCAATTCAGTCTTCACTAATCTTGCCGGCCTTCATGTTTCTTCGGACGAAGTGGTTGCGTTCAGTGCTATACTGGATGGGCTTATTAATGCTGCTTCTGCACCCAACTCAAATTCATCTTGTGTGCTTTCAAAGTTACATAATATTTCTGGCGCTGTTGCTGCTGTCTCTGCTTCTTTTGAGGATCTACGGAAAGCAATTGCTGGTTATGGATCTTCCGATATAAGCACAGCGATTGTTTTGTCGGTTCTAGAGGATACTCAACTTCCTGCTACTGTACTTAACATCTCAATGGACCTGGGTTCGCAGCTAACGCACAGTCTGAATGTTAATCTCCGCCATTCAACTAATTCTTTTGGCCCAACTAATTTTTCTATTAAAGCCAGATCTGCGGTGGATCTTTCTAAAACTACTGATGCCATTGCTCTGAGGCCGGCGGTGCTTCCTCGAAGTATCTTCATTTCTAGAGCTCATGCCGACATCACTTCAGACGACGTCGTGTGTAACATCTTGTCTCACCTTGAGGTTACAAACGGGCGCATATATAAAACACGCAACGGCGCTGGATCCTACTTCGCATCTTTTAAGGTTGTCGTTCCTGATGCGTTGTTCCATACTATAATTTCTGCGGGGATCTAGCCTGCTGGAGCCACTGTCTACTACGTGTCTACTACGAAAATGTAACTATATATATATATATATCAATTCTACTAATTTATGTTCGTCGCGGTCTGCCTGACCGGAAGTTGGCTCTGTTGAACGTTTGGGCACGATTTTAGTTTCCGTGGCACACGGATTTGACGATGAACCTAATGTAATAAACACCACAAAATAAAACGAAAATAATAAATAATTTTTTTTGATATCTGGCTTAGTTTTGGAGATATTCGATCTTGAAATTTTAGTAACACATCACTTGTCAAAACGGCCGAACTTAAAGATAGCGCAAATTTTTTTATTAAACTTTCTGGGAGGAAGAAGTGTATAAATAAGTCTTTTAGTTCTTTTATTAACTTGTTAGTGAATAAAACACCTAAAAGCCTAATTAATACACCTCTTTTGACAAGTCGTGAAGTGATGTGTTTTTAAAATTTTAAGATCGAATGTCTCCAAAATTAAGCCAGATATCAAAAAAATTTATTTATTATTTTCGTTTTATTTTGGGGTGCTTTATCGAAATTCATCGTCAAATCGGTGTGCCACGGAAACTAAAATCTCCCCAACGCTTGCTGATGCTGAACTTTTTGGCCCCGAATGTGTACATTGTTTTTCGACGTGATCGTCATCTTCGAACAATGAACCCATTTGTTGGTGGAGGTGTTTTGTGTGCTATTCAGCGTAGTATTCCATGCTGTATTGTTAAACATTCACGCATGGACGACTTGGAGTTATTGAGCGTTGTTTTAAACTTGTCTCATAAACATGTCCTTGTTTCTACTGCGTACATTCCTCCGAGAGGCCTCTGGGGACACTTACGAAGGGCTTGCCTCCCGCATTGACGAACTGTCCCATGCCATGCGTTCATGTGACGAATTGATGCTTTTTGAGGATTTTAATTTGCCGACTTCCTTCTTATCCGTCCACTTCTCAACTTCCTTCAAGTTTCACGACAGCCTTGCTTCTTCTGCGTTGACACAGTGTTCCGGTATAGCCAATAACTCCGGCAGATTCCTGCACTATTTAGTACTGATTCCAATGGTACTACGGTCAGGCAGTGTTGTGCACCTTTACTCTCTGAGACGTCTCATTATCCTGCTCTTCAGATTGCGTTTTTTGTCTTGATTCTGTGACTGCAGCATCTCCGATCCACAGTAACTATTGTTGTTATTTAAGAAAGGCCGATTATTATATAATAAATGACTTATAATAAAATTCTTATTGGTGTAATGCTTTTCACGTCAGGGATATTGATGGGGGCAGTGAATGCTTTTTATGATAATTTGTTTGTTTCGTTATTTCTTCCTATTTCTAGATCAAGTAATTCTTGCCTTCCTTAGGTCGATCACCCATTAAATCATTTAAATAATTTCAACAGTAAAGCTTGGTAGCGATGCTGTTTGTCAATGAGCGAGATCAATTTTAATATTTATTGTAACTGACGTGACCAACACATCTCGGGACGCAATCCTACTACAATACCTATGTTGAGAGAATGAGAGCAATTCTACGTACTGATCCTAAACAGTTTTGGAGATTTGTGAATTCTAAGCGTTGGACTGACGGTTATCCCTCTTCGCTGAAATTAGGGGATAACGAAAATACTGAACTGCAAATCATTTTAGTGACTTTTTTATGACCACTTTTTGCTTTTTTGACGTCATTTCCTGCGACTTCGTTGGTAATGAAGGATCTTTTATTTGATGACGATGCAATCCTGCAATACATTTATAGCTTAGCTGATAGTTTTTCGTGTGGACCAAATGGAATTCCTATTCTTTTGCTAGATAATTGTTCTTGCGAAAAGATGTAGCCAATAATCGGCCGGTTGCTAACTTAAGTTGTATTGATAACATTTTTGAGACTATTGTATGCCAAGTACTTTGCTTTTATTGTAAACCTTTTATTAATTCTTTTTAGCATGGTTTCATAAAAGGGAGATCAACGATGACTTAGAATTTCCGAATAGAATTTACCACATTCGATTTTAGTAAAGTATTTGATTACTTCATGTAATTCTGATTTATAATTTGACCGCTCTCGGATTCCCATATTCGTTTGTTGCCTGGGTTCGCTCATACTTGTCGATCCATACTCTGAGAGCATCGTTTCACGGTTCTCTTATCAATAATATACACAATTCCTGTGGTGAACCTGAAGGCAGCCACCTTGGTCCACTCTCATTTATTATTTACATCAATGATGTCATCTACTTCTAGTTTGATTCGAATATTCGTTGTTATGCTGACGATGCCAAGATTTTCCGTGATGTTTCTTCCACTCGTGATTGCGAAATTTTAAATTCTGATTTGGATTCCTTTCATAAGTACTGTTCGATTAATTAGCTTCCACTTAATATTAATAAGTGTACACTTATGTCTTTTTGTCGTAAAAGAATTCTTCCGGATTTCAACTGGTTCAGCATGGTTGTGCATTAACAAGACTTGAAAAAACCATTGATTTGTAAATGAATAAATAAATAAAAAAGTGCAAAGCAGAATTAATAAATTACATAAATGGTTAATCAATAAACCGATAGAGAAATAAATTATTTATAAATACTTATTATTTCGTGTTTCGAACGTTAGATATTTATCATTAGTAGTTTACTTCGTGACATATCTCTTTTGTCAAATTACTAAAGACCGGCTTAAAAATTAATGACACTTCTATACAATATACACAAACCAAATTCTGAAATGGACAATTACATCAAAAATAATATTTTGTTTTAATGCTTGATCTTATTAATGATTCAATTGACAGCAAAATAATCAAAGTAGAGTTTGTATTAAGTTTTAGGACTCTTTAAATTGTAACTATAATTGCGTATATTAACAATTGTATCTTACGTTATAGTTCCCCTGACAATTTTGATCCTAATTTATTCTTTTTTAGAAAAGATTTTTTTATTTTTTTATTAAATTTTCTTTTTATTTTATTGCCTGTATTTTTGTTTTTAATTTACATTCTTATTTTTGTTTTGAATTGCTTTTTATTTTTGATATTAATAATATGTCTAGTTTTAAGGTAATTTTTAATAAAGAAATATTTTAAAAGTTGTTTAATTGTTTTCAATATTTGACCTAACACCCACATGTTATGCCTTTTAAGGCGTTTTAGGCATTATGCCTGTAATGCGAACATTTTTTATGGACTGACGGGGAGATGTGTGTTCTAAACATAATCCCACCGCTTCCCGGCCTATCAATGCAAATAAACCCTGCACTGTTACAGTCGCGATTGAAAATTATTTGTCTGTGAATGTATTTGTGGGAAACGTCAACTTTTTAAGCATGACGTAGGATAACGAAAAGGGCAAATTGATCCTTACAACTTAGATACTGATTACATCATTGAAGTTTGCGAAAGTAAGTTGTAAGTTTTTTTTTTGATGCAACGTTTGTTACTTGTTGAAATATCTTATTGAAACATCATCCAAATGAGCTCTCAAATGCATTTAATATTGCAAGGTTGTGCTAGTCAATATTAAAACTTTAACAGTCTGACGCATTCCCTAATATTAAAAATTAACATTTATTCTCTAACTGCTAAGCCATACGGATCGTCATATTCTTCTCCCCCTTTTATCAATCACGACAAGTACTATCCGCTCCCTAACTACTGACCTCTTAAAATGAAACACCCTTCTAGTAGAGAAAGTGAGAACCGATTCCATTTTACTTAAATAAATTTTTATATGAATATGCTCAATTTTGGCATAGATAAAAATTTCATCTTAAGTCATACATAAAGTACAGTTGACATACTCTCAATACTCATAAATACATATGTAAGTGCATTAGTTATTTGAAAATTTAAAAATGCATTCATGCCTTTCACACTGGTTAAATAAGCATTTCATTATTTTAATAACCTCCAGAGGAAGTGGAGAAGAGGTTTTTGCGGCAAAAAGTATACATAAATTAGATTACTCTTATTGATCCGAACGCTTGCTTTTATCACAGGCTCACACAATTTCCGCCTGTTGCTGAATTCCTCCATAGCCAGGAAATCGAAAGAGTGGCATTGTCGATCCCTCCTAGAAAACCACAATTCTAAGCTTGGATCTATGGTTATTATCATCGTTGAAAGTTCCGATGCGGTATATTTCCGAACGCTGCCTTTATTAGTGATTAACACAATTTCCGCTTTTTGCTGTGTTCCTCCATTATCAAGAAATCGAAAGGGCAAACATTTTCGATTCTATCCTAGGAAACCACAATTTTAAGCTCTTGCATCGAGTAGGCATTTATGATTATTTGCATTATTGATGCGTTCCATGGAATATATATTCCAAAATAGTTGAATCCGTTGTTGCAGAGTAATAGCTCTGCTATAACTGATTTAGGATTATAAGCTTGTGACAGCAACAAAAGCTATTGTGTGAGTTTATCTTCTTTGATTAATTAATATTTAAAAAATAATTTGTTCAGTTGAAGAAACAACTTTGTTGTAATTTTTTGTGCTTATGAACGAAAGGATGCAAGGCAGAGAAATAATAATTGCACCGATGCTAGAATGGTTTTTAGGCCATAGCTGATCCGGAAAAATACAACATAACTTACATTAAATGCAAAAAATATGCCTTTTTTACTTGGAATAAGTGGGCTTTTTGCTGCGAGAAGCTTAAAATTCTTTTTCAATAACGAGAGAAATTGCGGTAGCAGCTGGTAGTACCAGAGTAGCGATGAATACTTAAACTTATATATGAAGAGGTTGTCCATTTCACAAACAGCGGATTCGGTGATCGCTATATTTTTCTACAGGACAGAGTCACAATCCACACTGCTCAAAACGTTAAGCAATATTTCAAGCTTAACAATGTGCAGACGCTTGACTGACCGGGACTCCCCTGACTCAAATATTATTGAAATCGTGGTCTATCAAGGAAGACGCCAATATACCAACGTTAAAGTACTTATGCATGCAATAAGGACTGCGTGGGACAGATTGCCAAAAAGTACATTAAATCGCATGTTGGAAGTTTTTGGAAAGAAGGTAACAGTACACATTACTAAAATAAAAGATAAAATTTTCCATTAATAATATTTAATCATTTTTCATTTATTTTCATCATTGGGAGTTATAGGGTGATTCATAAATTTCCAATTTTTACGGTATGTATGTACATCAATATTTTATTTTTTGACATCAAACAAACTAAATGTTTTGCGATTACCTAAGATTCAGGATTTTCCCAAATTTTCTTCGAAGTTGATGTAATTAATAAACCTCTTCTTTAATTTTGTTAAATTAACATATCGGCCAAGGAATCGTTGTTTTTCATCCAATCCGCCAGTCAGGAAATTTTTAATTTAATACTGCCTTTACAAGTATTTTCTCCAAAAAGTCCGCATATAGTCAATACCAGCAAGAACATTGGCACAGAATTTGGAATGTGGGTTAGTATCCCACCAGGTATGGAGATTGTGGAACTTTCTGTACCATCCTCGGTGAACTGCGATTCTTCCGTCCACAGAATTCGGACCAGAAACGAACCGTTTCCCATGTCATATACTAGAAGTTAAATGCAAAATTTTCATCTTCCCTCGTAATCTCCTTTAAGTAGTCTTTGAACTGGGATATGATGATATAAACGTAATCTTGCCCGCGAAAATAACCCTCTTTGATGTGCACTGTGCACGTCCATTAGGGAATCTTCTTTCATATTCCAATACAACCGCTCTATCGTTTCCGTCAACTACACAATAAGTGTAAATTATACCCGCGTATTCCTCAAAATTAAATTCAACCCTAAATAATTTTAGCTCAACAACAACCGTAGTTATCGATGTATTTTTCAACTATGATCGATATTGTTGCTGACTAACCCTCTTTTACAGCAAAATTTCGATCAGGTATTAGTAATAGAACGCTATGATACTTGGGTGTGAACACTAGCTAACACAAGATAACAACAACTATAAAATAAGCTACGATTATCTTTTTACATATTTTTTGCAGCAATAATTAAAGTTAATAACCTGTGTACACTAAACAACCAACCAAGGACTTGTATAGAAGTGGTTTTTCTAATCCTTTCTGTTGCACCTGTTTTGAAAGGCAATAAGATGGGCAATTTAAAAAAAAATATTAAAAAGAGGTGTATTAATTACTAACATTTCAGAGAAAATTTCAAAAAAATTCTTAACCTGCAGCGGTAGGAATTAGATCAACATTGTTGACATTTTTAGAAAGGAGAGTGTAGTTTTTTGGCGTTCTTTTGATGTGTTTGATAATTTGATTTTTGTAATGATTTGGATATCACGATAATTTCAATTTTATGAAACACTCCGTACCTCCCAAAGAGTTGAGTTGCCCCCTCCCCTTCCGCTGCCAATCAGTTTTTTACCCCACTTATTTTGACAAACCTTATGTGAAACACCCTGTATACTTCGGCTTTTAAGCATAATAAAAAGGCACCTAAGGTGTGTCAAAATAAGTGAGGTGATAATTTTCGCTGCCGGCAAGCCCAATATCACTGGGAACAGTGCGATTACGAGAGCGAGATTGAGGTGATGAAGGTGGACGAGATTTTAGTTTTAGTAATTTTATTGTGGGAATAAACAAAAAATTGTAGAGAAGGGGGCATAGCAATGTTGCACTTTTTTAAATAACAATAAAAAACAGGCCTGAGAAAATTTGGGAAAATTCTAAATTTAAGGTGATCACAAAACATAGTTTGATAAATGATGGCCGCTTGAAGCACTGCTATAAATCCGTACAACTATTTTCAGGGTTCAGTCAGTGCTTGTTTGCGCGTGGCCTAAATATTTAATTGTCTGGGGTAGGAATTGTAAACTGACTTATGATTACTGTTGATTTAACAACCATTAGTATTTAAGGTATTTAAATTAAAAAACGTGTAAAGACATAAAAAGTAACTTACATATTCTCTGAGACTGAATATTTATTTTTAACGAGGAACGCCCGGGAGACTGAATCGTAGAAAAGGCCAACGACACGAATCTCGACGAATGAAAGCGCGCGAATTAACAGAGTCCGTAGGCTATCGTCCGGAAGGGTAGGTAAGGTTAGGTTTAAGTGGCTGCCTAAGTAAATAAGAGGATGAACCTGTTACCCCCCCCCCCCCCCCCCCCCCTGTGCACCAAGCCAGTTTCTTGTCTCCAGTGGAATCAGTTCACGAGAAGTCAAAATAAATTTGACTGGGCTGGAGGAGGGTGTTCAGCCTTAACTCGTCGTCGGGACCCATTTTGAACTCCTGATAAATGGTTCCCGACGACGGAACGGTAAACAATAATTGAAACGGTAAGTTAGGAGTGAAAACCGAAAATTTGTCAAAATGTTTATATTATTTTCCCTATAGGAGATAAATAAAAATAAGTAGCCCTAAAAAAATATGATGTCAAACTCTTTAAAACAAAATAGGCTATCATCCTTTTGGTTACCTTTTCATTTGAACTGATATTTTCCCACGAACCACGTTTTCAAATTGGAAAACAGACAGAAGTCAAATTGAGCCAGCTCGGGTGACTTCGGTGGGTGTATCTCCTTCAATTTCAATCGGTTCAATATGTCACTGTAGCACTGCCAGTGATCGTGCTGCATTTCTACTTTACTGGGCAATTAAAAAATCATTGCCTTCTTGGTAGCAGATACCGGAGAAGTTCTTTGTTTTGATTGTTCCTTTATCTCTGGAGTATAATTATCGAATCAGGTTTCTTAAGAGTGCGACGCAAAAATTCTTGGGGATTTCAATCAAAGAGGTCCAAACACCGTTTCAAAATTAACATCAGCTCTCTCACTCCTAATTTTCCTTAAAATACCTAACTCACGGTAAAAGCACTTTTGCTTTTGTATGTCATCATATAAACACCACAATGGTAGCAGCCCCGTGTGAAGGATTTGCTCCTGGGGAGGGGGGAGGGGTGGGATGGGGGTGGTGGGATGGGGGTGGGGGTTATACAAAGAAACATTTAAACAATTAAAAAATATGATCATATACATTTTGGTTATTTTTTTAGTTTTGCAATCAAATTTTTCCTAATCAATAAGTTCAGAAAATTTTAAAAACCCTGCTGGGGGGGAGGGGGTTGAACCCCCCGCCCGTGCGCAGGGACCTGAATGGTAGTGCTAGTATCTCTCAGCAATGCCACCTGTCTTCAAACACAGATACTTATTGATATTTTTTTAATAATATAAAACTGCAGAAGGAGCGAGATTTACGGGATAAACGTGAACAAAAAGAAGTCTAATGAAACAAGAAAGGGAATCTGCCCAAAGGGTGAAAAAATTAGGTCCAATTGTATATTTTACAAAAAAAAACTCTTTAAAATATTGGACAAAAGAGAAGGAGAAAAGAAAGGATGCTTTTTACTTTACTGTTTACCGAGTATTTACAAATAAAATAGTTTATGAAAAAAGTTGAACCGACTTTACTAAAAGCGCTAAAAAGCATAAAATTATATTTTATTTTATATCTGTTACGACATTTTGAAGCCGGTGCAAATTAAACAAACAAAGAACAACAACAAAAGAATCCTCCTTATGATCCTTATATGAGCTGAAATTTTTAGATAGTTTCGGTTGTAGTTGGGTAAATACTTTTACATATTTTACGACTTCAAAATGTATGTATGATATAAAATAAAACGTTATTTTATGCCTTTAAGCGCTTTTTGTGAAGTTGGTTCAACTTTTTTTAAAAAACTATTGTATTTTTTACTTTTTAGTGTCTTCAGATATGCTACTCGAAAAATGCTGCTCGTACGAACAAAGCAGTTAAAGAGGTAGTGCACTCTACAGAAAGCAAAAGTAATTATCCAAATCCGGCAACATGTTACGAAATAAGTCACGGCCGCTCTTTCATACACTCACTTTAGATTTAAAAATATTTACCATGGTACTAGTACGCTAATGTACTCTATACAGTAAGAGAGAATTATCACAATCGGAACACGCATTACGAACTAAGGAGCTGCTCCCTCCCTTTCCCGTTACCACTCTAGGTGCAATATTTTCTATCGCTTACCAATGAGGAAACGTATACTGTACAACTAAACGAAAATCATCCGTCCACTCTCACCCTAACACGATGTTATGCACCACTCCTTCTCCACCCTAACTCCACCATCAAATTTTCGACATGGGTAAACACATTCTATACATCCAAAATTGAATCATTCAAATTGGACCACACATTAAGAAGTTAGCCTGCCCCTCCCCCACACCCATCCCAGGTTACAATTTTTCTTCACACTAGCAATTGGAGTTCATACTCCATACAACAACAAAAATAATCATCCTAATCGATCTACGCCTTAAGAAGTTGAGTCCCCAACAGAGCCAAGGACCAAATTTTTTCCATTTGTTATTTTTTTACACCAACTGCAGCAACAAAATTTTTAACATGGTACTAAAAGGGAACATACTTTAACCAAAAAAAAAAACATCATCATCATCCACGCACTACGAAATTATGCCCGGACATACATAAAAAAAATAAAAAGATATAAAACAAAGGCAGTGCCTATTTACCACCCTCAAATTACAGGAAATACACGGAAGGTTCTTTCTGGGAGGAAGAGGTGTATTAATCAGGCTTTTAGTTGCTTTATCAAATGAGGGAGCTGCCCTCCCCCAACCCCCCCCCCCCCCCCCCCCCTTCCCCCGACAGGTTTGTATCTAGAACACGCTGTGATAAACTATTACCAGTAATATGAATATGGAAATGACAATTTGCACTTATTGTGTACTTCCGTGTAGTTCCGTGTATTTCCGTGTACACGGAAATTACACGGCAATTTGAAAGTGGTAAATAGACACTTCCTAAAACAGAACATGCTCCTCAAACTTGTGGTGACATGATGTACCAAAATCACTGTGTTAACATTATTTTCCTTTTAATTTTCGGCCTATCATCAAAAAGGCTTCACTAAAAATTTAAATTAGATTGCACATTAGTAAGTCCCTGAAATAGAGGCAATTTTTAAAAAACTCGAGGGTTTCCCCCTCAGAACATTAACAGCTCTTTCAAAAAGGAGCTAAACTACAGCCAAGTATGACTACAGATCTGGAGTCCAAAGGAGTATAGTCAAGGTCTAGAAATTATAACCACACTGATAGCAAGAAGTTTCGTACTAACTGGGGGTTCAGAAATTTGCAGTGCATGTGCAGTAGTACCGGTACAGCAACCACAGGAAATCACAGTACAATGCAAAATTTTGTTTAATATTTATGAAAAAAATATATTAACATTTCAAATCGATTAGGTCAACAACTCAATTATTTAATCCCGGGTAAAATCTACAGACCAAACATTTTTGAAATGTAAATCATCTGAAATTAATTACCCATTCCAATACACTTGAAAACATTTTCAAATTAATTCAATTTTTATTATAATAACATGGTCCGCGAATGGTGAGGTAAACAACAGTTTTTAATGTAATATTTCGTTCATAAATAGAGCGGCAGAATTGAATTGACTTGCGGCAGTGGGTTTCTGTTACAAATACTCGTGGATGATATAATGCTATGTATTTTGCGAAAAGCTTTTACTTTTCCACGTTAAACGTATTTTAAAGATAAAGCTTTTATAGGTAGGTACTATAACTGCAATATAGTAAGGTTAGGGTGGTGGCTTTCGGAAAGTCAGCCAGCCTTACATAGACCTAAGAAAGGCATGTTGTGTTAACTTTAATAGGTACTATAACTGTGTTTTTGTCAATTTCTGAGAATTATCACATTAACAAGGAAATACATTTTTAATTTTAATTTCTTTATTTCGTATTGGGTTTCACACATATCGGAACAATAGTAGAGAAAATCAAGTTCTACGATGGAAACTATTTCTCTTCAATTATTCTGCAAATCACTTTTTTACTTGCAAAGGCGCATTGTTATTATGAAAAAAATAATTGTTTCCTAATTTCACAAGTTCCGTTTTTTTTTCATCTTACTTGCTTGTAATTTTAATATTTTGTATTTACCAACCAAATATTTGACACTTGATGAATATTAATGTAATACATGTCTTAATAATTTGCAACAAAAATTTAATTATTTAAAAGTTCTATACAGTGGAATAAGTGCTTAATCGTCAAAAGACTTGCGCGTTGGAGTTCTCTTAAATAATAACTTTAAAGAAGATAACGCGTCGGCAGGCTGATATAGGCTGATGTAACCGTGTTCATTGGGCAAGGTGTGAATATAAATTCTAATTATTATCTAAATAACACCATCGAAAATTACTCAAAAGCATTTTCAACAAGAGGAATGTACCTATATTTCAACTGGTCTCAGCACTATACCATTCGGCCAAAGATTTGACTGAAGAATGAAGAATCTGTGGAAATACAGAAGACAAAACCAAAGAAATTATTTATATTGAAATAGAATTCAAAGAAGATCGGTTTCCTTTTTCGACAATAAAACTAATTAATTCAATAATTAACACGAATTTTTATTGAAGTAAATAAAAATGCATTTCGTACTCTACTTCGAAGGTGGTGTTTCGCATTTTCTGAGAAACATGAAGGTTACCACTTTTTACTCACTATACCTCTATAATGGTTACTGTGAAATTTGTATGACATTTCATAATAGATATTTTTAGCGTAAAACTAAACGTTAACGAGACTTGCGAAAACAGTTTTTTGAGATCCTTCATTCCGCGTTACAATTTTTAACGTCACTCGGATCGATGGGAAAACTTCGTTAAGAACAATAATATCATGTTCCTCACAGCAATGCATAATTTTTGTGTTTCATATCTGGTGTGCCAAAATAATTGAGGATATAAATGTCACCTAGTCAAAAAAAAATTTTAATGAGGGGGGGGGGGGGGGGGGGCAATCTTAATCATTTAAGAAAGGGTTCGAAAAACGATTTCCTTAGAAGAAATCCATAATTACCTAATTACTTTATTGCAAAAATTTTAAGACAAAGAGTCGAAAATATGTGTATAGGGTAAACAGGTAATTACTTTTAATTATTGCTGTAAAAAAGTTATAAGAATGTTAGTGTAATTTTTTTTTATTCTCGGTATTAGCTTTTGTTCGACAGAGTTCACATCCTAGTATCCCAGCGTTCCGTTACTAATACCTGATTGAAATTTTGCTACAAAAAAGGGTCAGTCAACAAGAATAACGATCATAGTTGAATAACAAACTGATGTTCTTAAGCTACAATTATTAATTTATTGTTTAATAGACTAAAACGAAAAAGCCGCTCTACTGGAATATGAAAGGAGATTCCCTAATAGCCGTCCATCCAAAAGAGAGGTATTTTCGCTGACTTTCGAACGGTTAAGAGAAACCGGCAGTATAACTTCAAGCAGCACAGAATTGCGAGTTGAAACATCTTCGAGCAGCAAATAATCACCCTCGTCGGGCAAGACCCTGAACCGAACCCGAGACGATTCGCAAGGCGATTAGCAGTGTCTTCAGTTAAAGTTTGAAGGGTTATTTATCCAGCAAGGTGACGTTCATATCATCCCAGTCCTAGGTCTAACAGAATGAGTTTCCGAGAGAAGATTGAAATTTTGGATTTGGCTTCTGGAATGTTACATGAAGAACGGGGTGTATTTGGGCCGAAGTCTGTGAACGGAAGAATCGCAGTTCAACGAAGATAATATCACAAATTTCCACAACCTCCATAAATGGTCGAATACAAGGAAACCTTCTTCCTGCAAATTCTGAGCCAATGTTTGTGCGGACTTTTTGGAGAATTCACTGGTAGATTTACTAGAGGACATCCCTCTTGATAACCGTAGGGTAATATTTCACCAACACGAGGGAGCACTAGCGCATTCTGGTATCCTTGTAAAGACAATACTTAATGAAAAATTTCCTGACCAGACCAAGATCTCCAGATCTCACACCATGTGACTTTTTCTTATGAGAAACACTGAACGATGAAGTTTACTCAAGGCCAGTTAACAATAGAGGCGAATTTGTTAGCAGAACTGAGATTTCAGCGACGAAAATACAGGAGAGGATGGCCACAATACACTTTAAACGGAGAATTACTAGAGGGTAGCTTTTGTAACATACTAAGGCTAATTGTAATGAAAAACAGTTGTATGAATTACATGAATTTCGGATAAAATGTAGAAAAATGCTGAATTTTATGTAATTGAAAAACATTTTTTTTCATTTGTGGAAGCGACTGTGCCGTTTCTTTGATGTCTCTGCGTTGAGTATATCAAAAGATAAAAATAAAAGAGTGATGTACATACAATGAAAATTGCACATTGTTGAATCACTCTGTAACTCCAAAATGGTTGAAATTGTAAAATCCTAACAAACTGCTAGCTACCCCATAATTGTACAAAAATTCTCCAGAGTCACAGTAGTAAACTATTGAAAAAATTACACAATATTATGCTCTAAAAGGAAGAAAAATGATGCTAAATTTGAAGTCAAAAACCTGTAAAAAAATTATCAAATTTTACAAGAAAACTTCCTTAAAAATTGAAAAAACAATATTAAAACTAAACCTAGAACTAAACTTAAACAAACGAACAAAATAAACCGAAACCAAAAAAAACATAATCAAACTGGAATATGATTGCCTGAGTGTACCCAGAGAGTAGATGCAGCACCGGGTGAAGTTCCTACTTCGGAAACCTCTGATCCCAAGCAGAGCCGTTCGCCACTTTTCTAGTCCGCCGGGAGCACTCATTCAAAAAGGTTCTAAACGAACGCATACAAATTTCGAACACCTTAGAGTCTGTATTCTTTCGTTTTATTTCTTATCATTTTGTTTCTAAAAATTGCAATGTTTGAAAAAATTCGAAAACTAAACCTAGAGCTAAACGTAAACGAAAAAAAAGCAAAATCAATCCAAAAAATTAAACTGGAACACCACTGTCTACGTATTCACAGAGGATTGACGCAACACTAGTCGACCGAAATCCCAACTTCGACAACGCCTGCTCGTAGGGTTTTTAACTGACGACTCTTTTTCTCAACCCGGTTTTTAATGTCAATCTGCTAAGAACATTCAGAGGGTTTTTCTAATTTACACAAAAGAGTATTGCCGTGAATCATGGGATAAAATCCCTATCGTGTGATTTCGGACTAGGAGGCTCCCAGTAAAAGAGGAGGCTTCACTCCGAACCAACGCTGAACGTTGCCAGGTTCACTTGGATGCGTCGGCCTTCGTTGTCAGAAACTCTAGACGTAATCGCATCTTCTTGTTGGTAGAAAATAAGAATTTTTGATAGTTCTTCGGTGAAAATGAAGTAAAAAGGAATCCATTGTTTTCCTAACTCGATTAATTCCAAGATTAAAAGATTTTATTTCGGTGGAGTAAGGATTTTAAAAGCGATCAATACTGTTTCTTAAGCGGGAAGTACAATGGTCTTTGCTTGCTCTGCTTGCTTAAAACTTTATGTGCTCTGAATGCTGAATGA
This sequence comes from Leptarthrus brevirostris, assembly GCA_964036015.1. Classification (NCBI taxonomy): domain Eukaryota; kingdom Metazoa; phylum Arthropoda; class Insecta; order Diptera; family Asilidae; genus Leptarthrus; species Leptarthrus brevirostris. Next base: position 88,272,666 of record OZ038373.1, on the reverse strand, counting down.
CCAAATGCCCGCTTGCTTTGACATTACGCGAGTTGTCATTTTCTATCTGGTTTTAGTGCGGGAACGTGAATATTTTCTTGAAATTAAAAATAAATAAAATTTTATATTATAATGAATTTAAAAGATCGGGAGATCGGCAAACTAACTTCGTAGCAACTGCTTTAGATGATTTTGCTTTTGATATATTGAATGTTTCTCCCATTGGTACTATGTCAACAATTGTTGGGTAAAGTAGGGGTGAAGGAAGAATGGATTCTACTTCGTGACGGGTGGACCAATTTGGATGAATCATTTGTTTCTGAATAGAGTATATTTTTCCATTCGTATTGTAAGTCAAAAATGTTGACTTTTTTTGTTGGTGAAAGCCTAAGCCTAACAACCCTTTGATGCGTAAGCATGGCTTTGTACGGAAGGAAATTAGGGTAAGGAGGCGAGGAAACTTTAATGTCTTGTCTTATTTTTGCATTGCTGCGAGGCAGACAACAGCACAGAGACGAAGTGGGTTATTTAATTCAATTTTAAAAACCCACGGAGAGACCCGGTTTTCAACCGGGGACCCATGGCATGATGTAGAGATGGGCGATCTCGATATACCGGGGTATCGATACTTTGCTTTCAATACTTCGAGGTTTTGTAATCGGTACTTTCAGCCCTCGATACTTCCGATCCTCGATACTTTTATTTCAATACTTGGAGTATTGACCGCCTCATTAGTTTGTGCATGAGTTGAATAATCGCTGTCCGGGACAGTAATACAGTATTAGTATGCACCAGCAAAAAGTATAAACAGTACAACGCCGGCTCAGTGGTATAAGTATTTTGTATTTTCATTTTGTCGGTTGGATGCGTTGGAAGGTGAGATATTACTATATCACAAATGTTAAAATTCGAAAGCATTATTCATCTGCTAAAAAGTTCTTGCGAAATTTCAAATTATTCATTTGCTAAAAAGGTATATGAAATCAGCCGCTGAGATGCGTCTTCATTTGTAAAAACTTATCAATTTATCTTCTGAGCAAATCGATATTTTGATATTTCTCAACAATGTTGTTGCAAATTGTTTTGCAAAAACAAACCAATTTTTCTGCAATTTCCACACCATATATATTTTTTTAAACTTTTTAACCATATGGTTCCAATACTTTTGAGTATCGATACTTTTTCAACGGTATATTTGCATCTAAGTATCGAAAGATGCGAATATATTGCAATGCCAAGTATCGATACTTTTCGATTCAGTTCCCATCTCTAGCATGATGGTCGTGCCGCTCAACTAATTGATCCAACGCCGTCTTAGGGTGGGGATGGGAGAAGGGGAGACACTTAGCTTTGTAATGCACAAACCGATTTTGATGATTTTAATTTGACGGAAAAATACGTTTTCCGATTGGATTAAATTAATTAAAATGTTGCACCTAGAATTACGATTTTGATGATTTTCTATTGCTGTATAGAGTACTTTTCCATACTACCGCTACTGTTAAGCATTTTTTATCTAAGGTGGCTGTGACTAATTTCGTAACATGTTGCTGGATGTCGATAATTCCGTCTCCTTTCTGCACTAGCTCTGCATTTTTCGAAAAGAGGACATACAAATTGGTAAACAAAACAGTTCTAGAGAAAAAAGCGGTAAAGAGTATAAAATATTGTTTAATTAGTATATACATATATTACGACGTTTTGAAGTCGGTGTAAATTAAATAAACAAAACAACCACCTACCCGCATTCAAAAATACTATATAAACCTATCTTAACATTTCAGCTCACGAGATCTTTGTTGTTGGTTTTATGCTTGTTTAATTTGCACCACTTCAATGCACCATTTCAAATGTCAAAGTAGATATAAAATTAAATATTATGTTATGCTTTTGCGAAGTCGGTTCAACTTTTTATTACAAGCTCTTATTTAACTGCACCTGTTAGTTAGTTAGTACGTTTGGGTCAAATCCTGCAACTGAATTTTTAACTAGTTCCCCCCAACCGATTCAGATAATGATGCCACGGGAATCCAAGAATTCCCTCCACCTCCTCATTGGACCCATCCAGAGCTGTCGATGAAGCGCCAGAGATCTGCAACGACAATCGCCGCTAGATCGCAGAGACTATTAAAGAAATAGTTACCCAAGAAGGACTTCCGCCTGCGTGCCAGTGCAGGGCATCGGCATAGGTAGTTGAAAATAGTTTCCTCCTCCTCCTCGTCCATGCAGCTTCTGCAGAAGTCGTTTGAGAAGATACCCCGTCTCTTTGCGTGTAAGCTAATAGGGCAATGACTTGTGATTACTCCAATAGCTATATCAAGGTCAGATCTGCCCCTTGCAGCGCCTAAGATCCAGCTTAGGCCAGATCTGTCTGGACGTATGGCATGAATGCCCTTCAAAAAATTCAAAGCTTCCTGAATAGCCATGAGCCTACGCCTGAAAAACACTGCAGTAGTCTGGAAGACGAAAAGATAAGCTAATGTTCAGTGCCTCTGAGAAAACCCCACCCCCCACCCTGCCCTGTAGTATAGAACTCTGAAATCTGAATGGATTCCCCACAGGGAATGGTGTCCCCATCCCAGTCAAGCCTGGTTGGAATGGTCGATCTGAATCGCCTGACAAAGGAGTAGCTAGGAGTGTTGTAGTCAAGATTTCCCAATTGGAGCGAATTGTAGAGTGCCCAACTCTAGTATTGGACTACTGAGATGCGACTGTAAGTCGAACGGCAGTATTAGCAGCCATCTGTTTACCCATTAGATCTAATGGAAGTAAGTGGAGAAGAATCTCCAGAGCATCAGTAGGAGTGGTCCGTAGTGCTCCGGTGATACAGATGCAGGGCGACCTCTGCACCTTCCTCAAAGCGTTGAGGTAAGTGGCCTTGTCCAGTGATGGCCACCAGACAACCACACCATACAACAGGTAATATAGTATGTTTTATATCGTTTTAAATCCAATTTGGCGGATGACCTAAGATAGCGGACATTACATTTTTCTTCACAACCCCCTTGACATGGGTACCAACTGAAAGGGTTCGGCGGGTAAAATATGATAAGCTATATGACGTCATTCCAAATCCAATATGACAGACGACGCAAAATAGCGGATTACCTTTTTTTGCACGACCCCTTGACATGGGCATCAAACGACCCCTTGACATGGGCATCATCGACGGGTAGAATACGATAAGCTGTGTGACGTTATTATATATCCAATTTGGCGGATGCTTAACAAGCTTTTATTGACCTTCTCCTGTTAGTTAGTATGTTTGGATCAAATCTTGCAACTGAATTTTAAACCAGTTCCCCCCAACCGATTGAGCTGAAATTATGCATGAGTACGCAGATCCGATGACAATGCAATAAAGCATATTTAATATTGTTCTAAATGCAATCTTGTACGGTACACTGCAAGTACACTGCAAGTACCTACTTGTCAGCTAATATTCCTCACAATGATAAACTGTTCTCTTAGCTTTACTTACAGCTAACTTAAATTTGTTGTTGCGTTGTTGGGTGTTTCGCATACGCATACATGTTTTGCGATTTTGAAAGCGATGGTTTCTGTTAACGCTACTGTAGAGGCATGAAAATGAATCAGGAAAAGAAAGATTGAGAGAAAAGCGGTTTCCGAATAACATTAAAAACGAGCTCAATCAGACGATAAAGTTTATTACTATTTTGAGCACACCCCGTATTCATATCTCAACAGGTATAGTATACAGGTCAAGGCCGCTTTACAGCTGGCTTATATGTGGAAATTTATGTCTCTCTCCAGTTTCCGTAATACCTTGATATGCATAGGGCTTGAGAAGAATTTCCATATAATAGTGGAATCCGAACCACCAGCATTACCCTGTAACACCAGGAAATCAATATAATCCTCTCCTCCATCTAGTTTCGCTTGACATTAAAGTTTTTAGTTTGTATAGAGTACCTTATTCTATAAAGGGCTGGTTATTAATTTATAATTGTTAGAATGAAAAAGCTATATATCCAGAACAACCGTCGAGGATATAAAATTAGGACCGAAAATTTGACTTTTATTTCAATTCTTGTTAAAAACTACTAAGCCTTAAAAAGAAAAAAAAATTACATATTTTTAATTAATAGCCAATGAGCGGCATTCCGCAGCAACTGAGAGGTCGCCGTATTGTAGCAGCTGTTGGTCTGCCTACTCCACGAGTTCTTTCTGGCTTTCAGTTGAGGACCCGTTTTGCTTCGCCGCATTTTGTCGTTGATCCTTTCATGACCAAATCAGCGACACACATCTTTATTACTTCGTTATTCTGACAGGATATGACATTGGCATCAATTGATGAAAACTTGAAGGAGCCTTGTTCTGGACTGGGTGATCCTCCACGTTTTGTACCGGTACAGGAGTATCACATTGAAGTTTAACAACCGTAAATTAATTTTCACTGACACCTCTTTTGATCATCATATCAATATATTATTCGCCACTCATTATATTCATGCGGGAGCTAATGTCTTCTTCTGCTCCACCATCTCCAGTAATTACACTGTCGAGATAAAACAACCTCCACGTTCTGGCTATCCAACGACGGAGATGAATTGGCCTTCATATTTATCTGCATTTATTTTGTAGTTGGTTTATTCCTAAATTATGTATAATGTTCCTTAGGTCCTAATGTCAATGGGCTAGCAAACAGACATCGTAAGCGTACTCCAGGTTCTTGAGACGGTTTTAAAGTCTTCTTTGTATGCCACCTGGTCTTCTATCGAAAACGCTGACTAGGATGTTGTTTATAACAATAAGAAAAACAAAACCGAATGTGAAGATCCGATCTCCGGAATTCAATCCAAAGCTCCTCGACTTCCGGAATCCAATTCGAAGCTGGACGACAATTGTCCATTATCAAGAACTGTTACTGAGTCAAATGCCTTTTCATGATCTGCAAAGGGGCTAGATAAAGGGGGTTGACTTTGGTGACTTTCCAGTTTTCGTTTTACTTACTTAAGTGTGAAACACAATTGCGACTGCCGACGTCCAACGCATGAAAAAGTTCGCTGTCAAAAATATGAAAGTGCTACGTTTAATGGGTATGCACAAAACTGGAACTGCCAACAGCCAGCATCCGACGAACTGGTCGTCGGAATAGAGCAATTTTCTAATTTGGCAGTCGGACGTTCAGTATTGCCAATATAAAAATGATATTTTAAAATATTTTTAAGTGCAGCCAATATAAAATTGGTACCTGAAGCCAACTTTGCTGACTGCAACTTTTGACAGCGAATTTAGGTCGGCAGTTGGCAGTTGTGCAGTCGATTCGTCGCAATTGTGTTTACACCTTTACTGAGACGAAGTTGAATCAATTGATTGAGAGGCACGACCACCACGCCATGATTCCCGCGTTCGAGAATCCCCGAGAATTACAAAATCCACTTCGTCTCTGGGCTACTGTCTAGCTCGCAGCAATGCAAAAAGAAAGTCATTCAATTTTCGTCAACCTCCTCACCCTAACTCCCTTCCGCAAAACCATGCATACGCATCAAAAGGTTGTCCGTCTTTTTAAAAATCCGTAGACTAAAGTTCTATTTAAGACAAGGAAGTGTTCTATCTACTTTTGGTGCTGCTACTTAAAACGGTACGTCAGCCTTCCTACTATACTTTTTACGGAATATTTCTTTATAGAGTGCGTTCTCAAGAGCTATTTAGTGACTTGGTGCAGCATTTAAATTTTCTACTGCCTCTTACGATGTCTAACGCTTCTTTTACCGTACCGATGTAACTGCAAGGACTTATTTTATAATTACCGACGTCATTCTTTATCGTAAGTGGAGCTCACGAGGTTTTCAGGGCCCTTCTGCGTTCGATTTCTTGCCAGAATTTCTCCAAAATCTACCGTTGGCGAGTCCTTTGCACAAAGGCCTGTTATTAGAAAAGCACTTTTGCTGCAAGCCACAATTCGTCTTCGTCTTCAGTTGGAGCGTAGCATTGTATTACTGTAGTTTCGTAATCTGCTACGGAAACACGATGTGATAATCTCCTCAAATATTGGAGACTGGCTTCTTTGGTTAATATCATGCTGACGCCATCCAGATTCCTTCGGGTTCATAACAAAATATTAGAAGGATTCCCCACTTACGCTGATAAATTTATCAGCATGATAATATCTGGTTTCGCTGAATCACACGACTTTGCTTTGATTTTACTAACTGAATCGTAGGAACATTGTTTTCTGCATGAGTGGGATACTAACCCTAAGCCTCTTTTAATGACGCACAGTGCTCGCCATTCGCTCCTTTCCAAACATTACCCCAAAAATTTGATCTTCCTTACTGAGTAGTTCGGCAACAGAGACTTTCCTCGGATTTTAGCGGTGCAAAGTAGTCGATGTCACAACCTTTCCGAAATTTTTATTAGTCATTTACCACTTTGCAAAAAAGCGTTAATTTAAAATGAATAATTCAATTCAAGCGCGTTTTTTTAAAAGAAATTTTAAGTAAACAAATGCTTGTGTGATATCTCCAAATAAAATTCGGACATACACAGTCACCAATTTTAAATTTGGTTTATTTTATTGAGAAAATACCAGGTTAGTATTTAATTATGTTTATCTCAAGAATGATTTCAAATTTTTCTCTCTTATTGTTCCAGATAAAATATGAAAGGTTTTTGTTTGTAGATTTGCCAAAAATGCCTAAAACCCTTTTTACTAAAGGGTGTTTCAATAAAGAATTTAACGTCGCAATCTCTCAACACGGCATCAAATCCAGCTTTCGTATCACATCGATTAACAGCAATTTCCATATCAATAGCTACATATGTATAAACCCTTCTTTACATAAAGAACAACAAACGCTTGGGACTAGACCAAAGGTATTCTTATAATTTCCATACCTTAATGGTTCCTTTTGAATTCTTTAGAATTTGATAAGGTATTGGTAAAGGGCTTCGATTTAAGTTTTCATGTTATGTTCGCGGTAAAGATATCATTCATTTATTCCACGAGTATTCTCTGTAGGTACTGTCCACTGTAAAGTAGCAATATAAATAAATATATATGGGAATCTGCCAAATATACATGTGTACAACTAGATCACATTAGAATTTGTTTGATCCTAACTTCGTTTGATCGTAACTTCAATCCTCTTTTTCAAAGGAAAAATTTTTTCAATTTTTATTTTTGAACAAAGTGCAAGGAAAACATGAGAAATATTGGACAAGTCTGTATTCTACACACATAAATAAGACATCAAAATTTATCGGATCAAACGTTTCAATACGCTTTTTGTTTGAAATGTAACAGAGCTATAAATTGGATTTTCTGCCGATTTAAGGAATAAATGAGAATTTATTATAAGAACAATGACATGACAGGCACTCACATTCCCTACGGGGTATGTACTTCAATATCAACGAGCGCGCCAGCCTCTAGTTTTGAGAATAAAAGTAATTAATTTTAAATAATAAAAGTTCGTAATTTTAGAAATACTCAACTTTTAAAATATCTTTTTATTATTAATATAACTTTTCATTATGATCTTAATTTGCCATTGAAAAATGACATGGGTCTGCGTCCATAAATTTGTTCCTACGTATGACAACAGGCTAAAGCTCACAATATTCTTGACCGGTTTTCGTGATTCTGTTTTCTATCGTTTAGTAATCTGACACAGTAGAAAACTATTGATTTTCATAATGATTTGTCAAATACTTAGTTTAATTTTTTAAACAATTTTCAGCAAAAGCTTTTTTTTATGTACTCGGCGATAGCTCCCGGCCCCTTCCCTATCTCCTTGTTGCGCGATACTAATGGAAAGGGATGTTCTGTACTTTCGATATCTTAAATTAGAAGGTTGAACGGATTTTATACGACGGCCTTTAGTTTTCAATATAATTGAGTGAGGGTGAGTACTTTTCGTTTTACCAACGTTTTTTAAGCTTTTTCCTTAAAATTAAAAAAATGTACAAGATGTAAAAATATGATATAAAAAAAGTACTGGCAGTGTTGGTCACTGGTGAAATTATTTTTGTTAAAACGCCACCTGAACTGTTCAAGCGCTCTTACGTTGCGTATATTTCTGTCTTGGGCCTTCGGAGTCATTCTTGTTATGCAATGCAAGAAAACATATACAATAATGAAGAAAAAGTATCACAGTTTAATAATAAGTAATTCATTTATATCACAGTTTGTTTATAAAAGTAGACACTATCCCATACAGGAAGTAAGCTCTCTGTAGAAGAAGTCGAGCAGTATTTAGAAGCCTTTGAAATCAGTACCCAATAAAGTCAGATTTAAGTAAAGCACGTTTGTTTTAATGGAATTATAACTACCGAATAGTACATAAATAAATAATTGAGTGATTAAATTCAACATCATGAAGGAAATGTAAGTAACGAATCGAACAAAATTAAATATAATGTGACTGTTGGGGTTACAGTGATTCATAAATTCGCAATTTTCAGGGTATGCACATCATTATTTTGTTTTTAACTTTTGATCTGCTCAAAGCAGCGACATCAAATAAATATCAAACAAACACTATCCCAATGACCATTCAAAATTGTCAACAATGTTGATTTGAGTTTTACCATTGCAGGCACAGCCACTTTCAAAAGTGAAAAAAATAAGTAGGAAATTCTTTAATTAAACAAAATTGTTAAGACAAAGGGTCAAAAATTTTTGCTCAGGGTACACAGGTAATTAAAATATTGTCGCAAACAAGTTGTGTTAGTGTAATTTTGTTTTATTGTAGATATTAGCTTCTGTTAGCCAGAGTTCACACTCTAGTATCCTGGCCTTCTGTTACTGATACCTGATAGAAATTTTTCTAAAACAGAGGGTCAGTCAGCAAGAATATCGATCATAGTTGAGAAACTAATCAATAAGTATGGGTGTTCTTAAGCTAAGATTATTATAAATTGGAGGAATTTACTTTTGAGGAATACGCGGATATTGTTTACATTTGTGTAGTAGACGGAAACGAGAGAGCGGCCTTTCTGGAATATCAAAGGAGATTCCCTATTCGATGAGCACCCAAAGGAGGGGTATTTACACGGACTTTTCGAAGGTTAAGAGAAACAGGAAGTGGAACTTCACACGACAGGGAAACGCGAACTGAAACTAATGCCGAGGTCGAGCAGCAAATGATCACCCTAGGCAGGCAAGACCAATACAATACGCAATACGATTAGCAGTGTCTTCAGCTAAAGTTTGGAGTCAGTGTCGATATTATCATGGTATCATCGGCAATCATTTTGTAGGCCCATCCATTTTACCTCACGTGCTCCACAGTCAAATGTATGCGGAATTTTTGGAGAATACACTGCCAGATCTAATAGGGGACATCCCTGTGCAAAATCGAACGGACATGTTTTACCAACGCGATGGAGCACCAGGGCATACTGCTAACATTGTGAAGGCAATACTACAAGTGAAACATTTCCTAACCACTGGATAGGACGAGATGCACCGATTCCTTGGCCTGCTAGATCTCCAGACTCCCATTGAACTTTTTCTTATGGGGAACAATGAAGGATGAAGTTTGTTCAAGCCCTGTTAACACTAGGGATAATTTAGTTAGAAGAATTGGAAATGCAGCGACAAAAATACAGGAGAGGCTGGCTGCAATTAGAAGTAGATTATTAGCATGCATCCAAATTGGCGATGTACATTTGAACATATTTTGTAACTTATTAAGATTAATTGTAATTATTTTCAAATTCAATAAAAAGCATTTTAGGATTTATTTGAGTTTAATTTCTTTAAATTGTAGATTTTTATAATATTCTCCGAAGGATTTCTACGTATGAATTTCTACATACTTTTTCTACGTGGACATGTTGCATCTTTTTGAAAGTTAATGAGATTGGCAATTTTATAAAGATAAAAAACGGATGTATTAATTACATCGATTCGGAGAAAATTTGGAAAAATACTGAATTTTTGGTAATTTCAACACATTTTTCACTTTTGGAGGTGACTGCACCTGCAATGGTAGGAGTTAGATCAACATTGTTGAGAATTTTGGAAACAACATTGAGATAGTAGTTTTTAAGCGTTTGTTTGATGTCGCTGCGTTGGGTAGATACAAATAAAAGAGTGATAAGCATACCATGGAAAACTGAAATTTATGAATCACCCTGTAACTCCCAAACGGTTGAGCTTGCCCCTGCCATACAATAGTTTGTTTGCCTAGGTGAGATTTATCACCACACTTGTTTTGGCACGTCAGATCTAAAACAGCCTGTAGCTATATAGACAGTAGTTTCGCAAACCTGAACTATTTAATTTTGTCATCGGTCATGTTTTCGAGAAGTTCATGTTTCGGAATAAATGTAATATAATAAGCATATTTAAACATTTATGGTAAATACATATATAATCTTTATTTACTTATAATAAAAAAGTACATCCTCGTATTCTAAGTTACATAATAGAAAAGAATGTATTGTAACGTAAATGGGGCTCTTCGGGCTCGACGGATTAATTAAGACACTTATTTACAGTCACAAATGTTCACAATTTTATTCACTTCACTTAATTAATACACTTCACAATTTCCTTTACAAGTTTTCTTCACAATATGATGTTTCACTTTTATAATTAGCGTTTATCACTTCCCGGGATAAAATACAACTGACTAACTACGCTATTACTCAGCCCTATTTATACTACTTAGCTTAATTCTAGAAAATTCAGAAACCTACTTCTACAAATTGTCGTTATTTATTTTCACCACACCAAGTCACCACAGGTTCGAGCCGGCTTGACTTCATAGGGCATCTGACGTTTTTCTGGTTTCCGAAATTCGGGACATAAGCATTGCACAACTTGATTTTGTTTTCATCACGTAGCCTACGCCAGACTACAGTTCATGTTACAGTATATATTTGGTTTATTTAAATTTTTAAAGTACATATCAAATATCGTTTGTTTAGTATTATTAACTTTCTGAAGTAAACTTATCTCTCTTAGCTATTATTCTTTTTAGCCCAGTCTAATGCTTTATTTATAGCTCCTATTGCTTCTGTGTCCGAAATATTTACTTCTCTTTGGCATTCATCTACTAAAGTAACGTCTTCTGTCTACTTCGTCCAAATCTTGTTCCTGTTTTTGACGCTCATCTCTATTTCACTGGCTTATGTGAATTTTCGTGCATCGTTCCTAAAAGTATTCTTCATTCAAACATGAACATTACGTATTTTAGGAAAATATAAACTGAGGACAAAGCTGGTTCAATAGCGAGAGTATTACACATTGTGGGGGTTTTATATTCTCCCGATATCATTCTTATAGTGTGGCTAATGTTATTTCCTCCTCTGGATAAATAGTTATCCCAGCACTTTCGTAGACAATCAGGTGAAACACTTTTCCACGCTTGAGTTATGTTAAGGACAGCATTCTTCAAAGTGTAACTTTTAAACAAACTCAGACTATCTATAGAATTATGTGCTAAGATTCCAGCCAGAAAATTGCTCTTCAATGAAGTTTAAAAATCAGAGCGATAAAGTAATCATTCTTTGTGGAATTAATTCCAACCTAATTCCCATTCCTTCAAATTTACATTTTTTAATTCCATTACTTTTCAATTAGGAATGGAATAAACCAATGGAATAATAAAATATAAAATAAATCAATGGAATTAATATTCCACCGAGATTGGCAAAGGAATGAAAAGTAATTGAAAAGGAATTATTAATGATTTAAAACCAGATTTTAGTTCCTTAATTCTTTTTAAATTCCACTTCTATGAAAGCATTCCCAAATTGATTACCACTCCTACACTAAACGACAACCCGTTTTGGCCGGAAAGGAATTAGGGTAAGGGAAGTCAGGAAACGTGAGTCTTGTTTTTGCGAGCTAGACAACAGCCCCGAGACGGAGTGGATTATTTTAATTTCTTAATAAAAGCTCATGGGGTCATCTACATCATATAACATTGTATTGTATTCGATAAGTCGAGAATTTTATTTAAGGATTTTATATTGAGGGCAAGTTGTAAAATGTGTTGTATTGCAGGAGGGGGAGGGGCAAAGGGTAGGTGATGCATCATGGATACTGTTTCTACCTATTGGCTCATAAATGTTTCATTATGCATCCGAAGCCAAAAGTAAAAATACCAAATAATTTCAGACAACACGTGAAATTTTTCTGCCAAATTGCAGTATTTACACTTTTTCTACACTTTTCATTTGTTTAATTTGTACCGACTTCCAAATGTCGTAATACATATAAAATTAAAAATTATTTTATGCTTTTTAGCGTTTTTGGTGAAGTCGGTTCAACTTTTTTTTAAAAAACTATTTTATTTTTCACGTTTTAGTGTCTTCTACTCTATATAACGAAGAAAGAACCATCAAAATCGGTCCACGCGTTAAAAAGTTAGGTGTACCACCGATCTTGGTCCCCAGATTAAATTTGTGCTCGGGAAAAAATGAAATTAATTTAAAAGCATAGCGTTATCTCGCCAAAGGATTGAATTTACCAATATGTCATTCGCAGCCAATGCTTTTTAAAAACGAAAAAAATACTGCTGTATTTACGTGCAGTAGCTATGTACCTTCAATGACTTCTGATATTTAATTTTTTCGTTCTGGTTTAGAAAGATTAAGTTTATAACATAACTATTAAAACCCAGGTACAAACACAGAAGCGGTGAAATATCTTCCAGTAAATTCTCAATTTTACATCACAATATTGGTAATAATTTGGTTTTTAAATTGCGGTTTTATGTACTGTTTTTTATTATTGTAGTTAAAGACCGATTAAAAGGCGAAAAACGGAAAAGCTGCAGATCGAAAGATAAAATGAAATGGGTATATTTATGTCATACTTTAGATTGGCTCGGAACATGAATTTTTAAATTGAGAATTTATACTAAATTTGCAATTTAAATTGAACCATTTTGTCACGATATCTGCAAAGGTGATAAAAATACCACAACCTCTGTACGGGTAATTCTATGGAATTGCGTTTCAGTTCCCAAAATTTATCGTGAAGCAAAAGATATAATAATTACAGTTAATTTCATATTTTCATTTTTCATATTTGCCTACAAAAAGTCTAGTCAGTCTAATCATTTTAGTAATATAAAGACACATTACGTTTGTAATTCGTAATTTTCACGCGATAAAATACGGAAGCTATGATAAATGGGCAATTCATAGTAAAATACAACTTAAAGGGTGGGTAAATGCAGAGAAAGAACGCGTCCCAAATTCAACCAAATTTTCAAGATTTGCTAAAATACGTTACTAAATTTCTTTAAAAAACTGATATATAGATAAGTTTGTTAAATAATGTTAAGTTGAGAAAACAGCTTTGTACTTTATATGTATTTTTTTATCCGGTTGCAGTTCTTAATATCTTTTTAACCGACTTCCCAAAAACAAAGAGGTTCTAAGTTCGACGCGTATTTTATTTATTTTTTTTTTTTTATGTCTGAGCGGGCATAACTTCGTAACGCGTCGACCGATTTTGATGATTCTTTTTTTTTGGATAGAGTATGTTCACCGATTGGTATCATGTCAAAAAAATTTTTGGTAGGGTGGGGGTGGGGGGTGGGGGTGAAACCTAACTTTGTAACGCGTGGTCCGATTTGGATGGTTCTGTGTTTGTTGTACAGAGTATGATCCCCCATTGCTAATGGGAGAAAAAAATTTGGAATAAGGTGGGGGGGAAGGGGAAGGAGTAGTCTAACTTTGTAACGTGGACCGATTTGGATAATTCTTTTTCTGTTGAGTAGAGTATGTTTCGTGGTTGATACCACGAGAAAAAAATGTTCGGGGGATGGTGGGGGGGGAACCTAACTTTGTAACGTGTGGTCCGATTTCGATGGTTCTTTTTCTGTTGTATAGAGTATGATCCCCCATTGCTACTAGGAGAATAATTTGGTCCTAGGGTGAAAGGTGGGGGTGGGGGGAGGGGTAGTCTAACTTCGTAACGCGTGAACATATTTAGATAATTCTTTTTCTATTGGGTAGAATATGATCCTTGGTTGATACTACGAGAACACAAATGTTGGTGGGGTGGGGCTGGGGGTGGGTGGAACCTAACTTTGAAATACGTTTTACGTTGGTTCTTTTGATGTTGTATAGAGTGTGATCCCCCATTGCTAATAGGAGAATAATTTGGTCCTATGGTGGTGGTGGGGGATGGGGAGGGTTAGTAACTTCGTAACGCGTGGGCCGATTTCGATGATTCCTTTTCTGTTCGGCACAGTATGTTCCTTGATTGATACCGTGAAAAAAAAAATTTTAGTGGAATGGGGGTGGGGTAGGGAGTTAAAACTAACTTTTAACACGTTAACCGATTTGGATGGTTCTTTCTTCGTTGTATAGAGTAGAAGACACTAAAAAGTGAAAAATAAAATAGTTTTAAAAAAAAAAATTGAACCGACTTCACAAAAAGCCCTAAAAAGCATAAAATAATTTTAAATTTTATATCTATTACGACATTTTGAAGTCGGTGCAAATTAAACAAATAAAACAACTACAGTAGCACAATTAAAAATAATACATAATACTACCCGAACGTTTCAGCTTACGGCATCATAAGAAATGACGAATAAATACTTTTGGTGTAGTTGTTTGGTTTGTTTGATTTGCACCGACTTCAAAATGTCGTAATAGATATAAAATTAAAAATTATTTTATGCTTTTTAGCGCTTTTTGTGAAGTCGGTTCAACTTTTTTTTTAAAAACTATTTTATTGTTAATTTACTGTGAAAACAAAACAAAATGAAGATAAAGAAATAAATATTTCAGAGGTCTTTAAACGACCCTTCGTTACTAAAACTATTTTATAAATGACGTATTTATGTAATTATCACGGAATATTTAGACAGTGTCACACTCACAAATTAACTTGTTTTTTGTTTGTTTTTTTGTTCTGTTTATGTTTCAAAGACGAATTGTTGTGACTCGAAAATCGCTTGCAATTTCAACAATATTTCTTGTTTATGGTCATTTAACACCGCAACGGACAAAACATGATTAGGAAATACTTCAACCAACCAGTTATTTTCAACGTTTCTTGAGTACCAAAAATCGTTTGCAAAAAGTTTTACAATGATGTCTTGAATTGGATGCATAAAAGTATTAAAAGCTTGTCTTTCTGAGTGCCGATGATTGGAGGAGTCCGGTTGATGACAATATATCAAATTGTAATCGTGTGTAAATTTTTGTGGTGAATTGAACAGGAAGTAAAAGAGGAATGAAGTGTAGTTTAGAGTCTCTAGTGCTGAAATACCATTACCACAAGCAAGCAGCACTGCAAAAATGTTTCGTTGTAAATGAGAGATAAACATCTGCCTCGACGTCGACAAACTTATGAAAGGAATAGACATCCAGTACAGATCATTTGAGTGGAGACTGTTTACTGACAACTTCAAAATAAGTTTTAAAGCAGTGTTGCTTCATCAAACAAACAGGAAACGAAATAAAAGTGCAATGCACAGTGATGCCACTTGGATCCAAATGGGTCCATTTGGATACATGTTTGGTAGAATTTTTATTTTGGAAACATGGATACTTTTTTTCCGCAATGGATACATTTTCCCTTAAAGTAGTGAGAAAAATTTAAAAAAGTGTTTTAACTTATGAACACGACGGCGGCAAATCTATTCCATTTCATTATAGTTGACTAGTACTGTTGACTAGTACTCTTTGGAAGACAAGGCCTTGGGGAGATTTCTGCAGTACTGGAAAAGAGGCATTTTTTTCGTATAGTGGACGAAACTACGGATGTGAGTACGTCCAAAGCCCTTGTGCTCGTTACAAAGGTTTTCGATGAAACTAGCTCTTGTGTTCAGGAAAGATTTCTGGGAATTTTAAACTAAGAAAAGCTTTTAAATAAAATTTAAAAATTTTATGAGGTTAACGGATTTTATTTTATACCGCCTAGAAAGTTGTTGTTTTGCAAAGAATTTTATTCAAACTTATTTGGCAGGACAGTTTGGCAGATACCAATTATGGTATCTACAGTAGGAAAATTCAAGAAGAGCAGGTACATTGGCTTGCTATCGAGCATTGTGCATGAGTGAATTAAAAAATGCTGTTAATACTCCTTCAATAATATATTAATGGGTAAAAGTTAATAAATAAATTCTTAACCTTGTCTTGTGATTTTGCAAGTTATATCATAATAGTAGAAGTGGATACATTTTTGGGTCACTGGATACATTTTTTCGAAAATTTGGATACAAAATAATTAAGCTTCGCGGCAACACTGATTCTTGGTGCTCACGTAAAAACGTGGATTCGCTTGCAATTTCAGTTGAAAGGTTTGTGTAGTGTAGCGTGTACTGTGCAATATGCGATCTAAGATGAGGCGAATGCTTTTACTCGAAAGTAGTTACTTCAAGTATAATTACTTAATTAAAATTACTACATGTCGTTCACTCTCGGCCTAACTATGGTATGCACGAGCCAAAACCACATTGCTTCTTATGACAACCGGGGGGTGATTTTTCTTTAAACTTGTCGTAGTGTGTAAACTATTGCTTTTATGAAAAAATTGTTTTGTTCTACTTGAAGTAAACAAAACAATCTTTCGATTGAAGTAAAAATTTTCATACCCTACTTAAGAAAATAATAAACATTTTTAAGCCTAAAAGTGCGGAAGAGGCAATTTAAAGAAAATACAAGCATGGTCGGATCATGACTTACTACTTGCGTTTTGGATGAAAATTTGGTTTGCGACTAGAATTTCACGTTTAATCAAAGATTTCTTGTTATTTCGGTTAATAACATATTTTTACTTTATTGGAAATATAATTTAGTCTGCTATAAGTTAATATAAAACTAATTTTTTCAAATAACTAATAGTTTTGGCGCTAGAGCGAGTTTAAGGAAAAATCACCCCCTGGCTTCTATAAGAAACAATGCAAATTGGACCATTCAGTAAGACCATTTACGACCGCATATAAAAGTCCAGTTCATGGCTTGTAGTTTACGGCGGTTTTGCACGAGCCCATAAATCGCATGTGACCTTATTCTTACTAAAGATTCGCTGAAACGATTTCTGTTCTCCGTGCACTCCTGATTGTAATGTTGTGCGTAGTGCGTAGTCTAGTTTTGATTATTTATGTTTTTTGCATGATGGTGTGGAAGCCTTATTCACCTCACTATATTCTATATTCTGGTGAATAGGGAACTGATTCTAGGCTCCTGCTAGAAGGGAGCTACGACGGAGCAGATGCACATTCATATCCGCAATAACATTCAAACATACATTGATACATGTACTGCTAAACCCATAACCCTCCTGTAGTCGGATAGTAAGGTAGTTTTAGTTAGACACGCGTCTTTCAGTTATAATAAAAAACCTCTCGTTAACGATTATTTAAATGTTTCTAAAGGAAGAGATAAATCTTTTTTTTAACTTTATTAAAAAATCCAACGGTCTTTGCTAATGACAAAGATAACTCGCAAAATCAATAGAAACTATTTCTTCTTATTTATTCTCCTTATCTGTTTTTCTACTGGAATAGACGCATTATTGTGATTTGAAAAATTAACTTTTTACGTTCTATTGCCGAACATTTTAAATTTAATATCCTTCATCTACAATAAGTACTGATTTTAAAATTGTGTCACTTTCAAGTCTTATTAATTTTTGACTTAACTGTCATAATTTTGGTGCTATTTTTATTTTCTTGATCGATGTTTTAACATAGATCGAACTGCGACTCTTTAACGAAAATAAATTATTAGCAAACAATATACACAATAAGCTTATTGAAATATGTTTACCTAAAAAGACATTTGTTTCAACTAATAAATTAATTCAATCGCACATTTTTCTAAGAAATTTTCAAATAGGCCAATAGGCCAGGGTAGTATGTATATGGTAAAAAATTTAACCAATGGATGCTAATCATTCTAATCATACTAGTTGGCGCCAATGGCGTGGAACATAAAAACTGGAAAAAAATCTGCTTTTGTTTTTGTTGTAAATGAACTTTTGGAACCGATTATCCACTAAGTATGTATGTTTGTGAAGTATGAAAATCCAGTATTTTGAATAACACGGATCCATTTAACCGTGTTATTCGAGGTTTGTATAAACAAAACTTGCCATAAGAGTTATTCCTCTGAGATTTAGCATCTGCAACCCGCAGAAAATATAATGTCTATTAAATTCGTCGGGCTCTTGAAAATAGAATACGTAAGAGGAACAAGAAAATCAAAGAAGATAAAATTAAAGGGTATTGAAGTATAAATTCTATGAAATCGAATTTTTAATGTAAAATTGCAAGTTATTCATGACTTTGGTTGATGGATATGTTCTGAATGCGGAAAGTTTGTTCGATTTGTTAAGCAACTACAAGAGAATTTCGTAATATTCATGATTTGCAATAGAAGGAGCTTATACCCAAGCCCTTATCCACTTGGTGGATAAGATTCCTTGCAACCATTTTGCAGGTATCATAGAAACTCAAAATTGAATAAAAAAAACTATAGACTTCATCTCCGAAATTTCCGTAACTTTAAATAATAGTTGTTCTCCGATTTTACCTCCACTACAGTCCGAATTCATAAATCTTCTTTATATTGAATTAATGAACTTTTATCAATAGAGTAACTTTTTTCTATGTAGAGTCCGCAGAATAAATTTATTACAGGATACTTACAACCATTTGCAAACTTTACTAAAAGGTATACAATATTCATATAAATTAAAACTATAATTAATTAATAATTAAGATGGATTGAAGTTTCAATTAAACTAAAACGATATAATACACAGTTATAATGTTAAATTAATCCTGAGAAAATCATGTCTTGGCCAAGGTTAATAAATAGACTTGAATACTGATTAGTATAACATGTATACAGGACCTTATAAAAGTCTCCCTGTAAGGAACATACAGTAGATTTATACAACATACAGTAGATTTATAAATTGGAGATGGAGTTGGATCAGTGCGTTGAGCGGCAAGACCAACATGCCATGGGTCCCGGGTTCGAGACCAGATGACCGTGAGCTTTTATTAAGAAATTAAAATAATCCACTCCGTCTCTGGGCTGTTGTCTAGCTAAATTTGAGACGGAGTTGGATCAATTGGTTGAGCGGCGCGACCGCCATGCCATGGTTCCCGGGTTCGAGACCGTGGTTCGAGACCGAGTTCCGTGGGTTTTTTAAAATGGAATTTAAAAAAATCCACTCCGTCTCTTGGCTGTTGTCTAGCTCGCAGCAATGCAAAAAAACAACAAAAAACAAGACATTCAAGTTTCCTCACTCCCCTTACCATAATTCCCTTCTGGCAAAAGCCAAGCGAATGCATCAAAGGGTTGTCCCCTAGGAAAAAAATTAGTAAAGCGTGTAGTGTTGCTGGTATTTGAAGATTAATTCTTTACTTCAATTATGAATTTTAATTTTTGCTCCAAGATAAAGAATAAGTCCAAGAGCAGCTGGGCAGCAGGAACTCTTCAGTAGAAAACTTGAATTCGAACTCGTTTATTTATTCTAAGAGATTCCTGTATTGGCGACTTTTCAAAATAACATATTGGGGTTTTTTCTAATTTAATTATATCTGTTTTATTTTCACTTAATTACTAGTTTTTAATTTGGCCCTGATTTCATAATTTATTGAACGGTAGTTCATTTCTATTTCTAACATTTAACCTTATTTCAAGTAAACATTTGCGGTTCTTGTAATATAGTCCTGCGCCTGGACTTACATTAATATGTGTGAGAATGAAGTAGAGTAAAGTAAATTAAATTATCACTTATTTATATATTTGTTGTTTGTTTTAATTTAAACTTAACCTCTATTACAGCTGTACATGGTCGAAGCATAAAATGGTATAGTTGTCGATGTTGTCCCGAAGAGATTATCGTTGGTGTTGATTTTTAATACGGTCCAGTATTCGTTCGCTGCATCCTGTGCCCTGCTGTCTCGAGCAATTTCCCTTAACATTTGGTTTGCGTGGTCTTCCTGCCTCGCTACGAATCCTCGCGCCAGTTTTACCAGGTATTCATCCAATGGTTCCATTTTTCCAAGCGTTGCGCAGCTCTGTACAGTTCCTTGTTGCTGTAATATCTCTAAAGGGACTGAAAATATTTTGCAGTACAAGCCCTTAACACTTTCCTTTCGAATTTGAGTAATTCCTGAAAATTTGTTTTATTAATAGTGAACCAAACAGGGTCCGCATATGTCAGAATTGGCCTTATTAGCAGCTTATACATGAGCAGTTTTACTTTGGGGAAGAGTCCTGAGCTTTTACGCATCAGAGAACTTAGAGTATCATACACCATGTTTGGTTTCCTAATGGTGGATGTAATATGAGACTTAAATTTCATTAAGTTGCTGAAGTGCACTCCAAGGTATTTAGCAGTTGCTTTCGGGTAAACTTCGTGTCCGTCAATGGTCAGTTTAGCTTTATTTGCTAGTGAGGAAATTCGGGCACTCCTACAGTTCCTTGCCGGAGTTCTGAAAATAATGAGTTTCGTTTTGCTGAATTTCAGTCCTTCTATCACTTTCACTCTCATTTATAGATTAGTCGACGACAGAACCCTCGATTTCGCGGACTCTTTTAAACCTGTAGCACGTTGCAGTGGAACTCTACAGAATTACACCTAAAACACATATTTTCATCGTAAACAACATCGTTTCTGCATCCACCGCCTGAAGCAAAGCAAATCAAATTTTGCTTTCTTTTAGCTTCAACGGTATTGTCATATCTATGCTTCGGTTTTATGTAGATATAAATTTTTATAGATAGTAGCCATTTAGAACTCTAGTTCCCGTAATCCTTTGCGGGGCATGGGGCGGGAAAAGAACTTCATCCGATTCAATACAATGATTAATAGTGGACCTGCAATTTAAAGTGGATTCCGAACCACTGGCATTTTCTCTACAACCCCAATGACGTTTTTATCATAATGTGTCGTCATCAGAAAATAACCATGGGTAGGATTCGAACCTGGGACCTCTAGATTGGCAGGTCGACACGTTCCCACCTACTACACCGACGTCATTAAAATGTCAAAAATCCAAAATGTTCTCCTTGTACCCAGCTTAAGGACCATAAGCATAAAAATAAAATAAATTATGATGCACATTTTCGAAATATCTCCATTTGAAATGAAAAAAATTAATTTTTTGTCACACAATTTAAATTTGAAAATTTAGTTTTTAAAATACATTAGCAGTAATCAAAAGAAAATTATAACGTCTTAAACGAATAACTGTTGCGAGCATGACCGGTATTTTTATAAAAATAGCTTTGTTTGGTGTCAAATAATTCACTTACTATACATTCTAATTGATCTACTTGTTGCATGAATGTTAACTGCACCAAAATTATCTGTGATCGTAACCGGCTTAAGTACATTTTTTTTATACCATAATAAATCCGTATTGTGAGCTAGCCGTGGTATTATAAAAACACTCTGTACACCAACCACCGACACATATGCTTTCTACGTTTTAAGATGAAATTTATCCCGGCACTTGAACTAAACTCAGATGTTTACTTCTTTTCACTTAATTCACTTAAAAACTTTTTTATTGTAGTCCTTGAAACTCGCTTTCGCTTTAAAACTTCAAATCGTATATAGTCACTGCAAATTATGCTGTCCCACTGTCGAGGCTCCTAATTAATTCGCTCATTTGCTCATTTTAGTCGTTTACATTTTTATACCTACATATTTTTTCACGATAAAAATGATAACATAATTTATTCCACTTTAATTAAAAAGGAAGCGGTGGCAATATTCTGTTTCAACGTGGTATCGTCCCCAAGCACCGAACAGGTCTGCAGAATCACAAGTATCTCCACCTGGAAGACGTTTGAGCTGCCGGGTTACTTATATGATTCTAATAATTTCAGTGTCTCAATGACTACACCGACACTATACTTCACTTTTAAACCATCCATGACCTATTAAATGAAAGTTCAAATGAGTACTGAGATTAAGTTTACATAATTATTCATTTCTCAGGAGGAAGAACTGTCGCGTACGTAATGATATTTTTAATTTTTCCTTAAAAAGAGTAAAACTTTTAGAATTTATTATATATATTTTTATCATCGTATAAATAATTAATTAAAAATACTTTTAAATACTTATTCTCGAAAAGAACTATTACGGATATGACAAAAATTTAAAAATTTATTTCATTTTTGTCATATCCGTAATAGTTCTTTGTATCTTAATATCCTTTTAATGTTAACCATATTATTTACTTGTATAGATACAGATTAAAATTGCAACACAAGTCTATATATTTTTATGATGTAGCCAAAATTTATTTATTTATTTATTTACGATATTTCATCAAAGTGCTGATTACTAGAAAAAAAAAAACTTAATAAGAACAATATAATAAAATAAAATCAAAGATAATACATATATACAGAAAATAAAAGTGCTAAAGTGTATAAAAGGCAGAAAGTACATAAATTGTAAAGTAAAAAGTAACCTCAACAAAGCTGACTCCTCACTTGATTTCGCGATAGATGAAGATCAATGCGATCAAAAGAGGAATTAAAAAATCGCGACATCGATGTGATAGGCTCATTTAATCCATAATTAGTGCGATGAAAAGGTAACTGAAAAAAGTCGTGATCAAGGAGCGAGCCGGAACCGACATGCCAAAACAAGCCAAGAGAACAAAAGAGTCTATGGACGCCCGAATGCAGTCGAAAGCAAAAAGGATCCTTGCGTTATGTCGTCTCTTTTCAAGTGTATCCAAGTGCAGGAGTTCAAGTCCATCAACATAAGGAGGCAATATACGGGAGTTATTCCAAGAAAGGCCTCGAAGAGCGAATCTAACGATCCTCCGTTGAACAGCTTCAATGCGATTGATATGTGTCACATAGAGCGGTGACCAGACTGGAGAGTCATATTCAAGAATAGGCCTGACAAAAGTGCAATATAAAAGCTTTGTAATGTAAGGGTCATCAAATTCCTTTGTCCACCTCTTCACGAAACCAAGAGTCATATTAGCCTTGTTGACTATGGCATCAAAATCATCCTCGAAAGAAAAGTGAGAATTGAGCCAGACACCTAGGTCCTTAGTCTTAGTAACTCTTGTTAAAGGACAACCGTCTATGGTAAAGTTAAATTGAAAGGGAGATCTTTTTCGTGAGAAAGACATAGATGTACACTTTCCGATATTTAGGGGAAGGTAATTAATGGAACACCAATTCTGAAAGGCGTCCAAGTCAGAATTTAAAAGTAGGCAATCGGCATTGTCATACACAGTGCGAAATAACTTAGCATCGTCGGCATAACAACGAAAATCTGAGTGAGACAGAATCGTAGATACATCATTGATATAATTTATAAATAACAAAGCCCAGAGGACAACCTTGAAGGAAATGCTAAGGGGAATGACTTAACTAGAATGCCTTGACTTGTTAATTTGTACTAAAAACTTACGGTGAGACCGAGGTACGAACGCTGGAACCATGACGTGGTGTTCATGCCACTCATGTTGCGCGTAAACAACAAAGGGGATTTAACCCTAGTTACAAAAAAAAACACTGAGTTTACAATTACTTTTATTTAACACAAATTACACTAGTTTCTTCTGAAAATTCTCGTTAAAAAATATTACTTGTCAAAAGTTCTATTACATTTAATCTTATATATTTCTTTTTTACAATGACTTTGTTCTTACTTTGTAAACTAGAGGCCTTAGCTTGGGTAAGGGGACTCTCTAGTTTGAGCTCAGGAATACTTCTGAAAGTCTTATCTCGATAACTTTCTTTTTATTGGAAAAATTTGTTCGGAGCTACCCTCCCTTCCACAAAAATAATCAAAATAATCGGAATTAGGCACTTTAGTGGCCTAAAAATTCTCAGCAGGCAATTTTCCAATAATTTGGAAAACAAAATTGACACCCGCATCTGAAGTGCAATATCAGTTTTTCTTTTCAATTAAAAAAACAAAGAATTACATAAGGCAAGGAAAGGTTTGAGACCTTTAGCAGATTTATAACACTCATCCATTGAATCAACTCTGTCTACTTGGAATTATTGAGCAAAAATTGCATTCAGTTGCCACAACGACACTGCCGTAGTACCCAAATGCATACACAGACAGAGTGTTTTTATAATACAACGGCTAGCTCACAATCCGGATTTATTATGGTATAAAAAAATAAAGTTATGTACTTAAGCCGGTTACGATCACAGATAATTTTGGTGCAGTTACATTCATGCAACAAGTAGATCAATTAGAATGTATAGTAAGTGAATTATTTGACACCAAACAAAGCTATTTTTATAAAAATACCGGTCATGCTCGCGTCAGTTATTCGTTTAAGACGTTATAATTTTCTTTTGATTACTGCTAATGTATTTTAAAAACTAAATTTTCAAATTTAAATTGTGTGACAAAAAATTAATTTTTTTCATTTCAAACGGAGATATTTCGAAAATGTGCATCATAATTTATTTAATTATTATGCTTAAGAGAGTGGCCAATGTACGTAACACAAAGAAACTTAAAACAAACAAAAATCTTTTACCTTCCTCAAGTTATGTGACCAAACGTACAGCTCATACCTGGTCTTGTAAGAATAAAATTCTACCTGACTCCGAATTGTTTTTTTGTAATAATACTAATTTAATGGAGTAGTTGATGTGCGGACGTAAAACGTTTACTGTTGGTCACGAAATAATTGTTTTGCAAATATTCCTACAAAAAGAAATGCTTATTGTTATACTTGGAATTGAAATCCTACAGATCGGTATAGTATAAAATGAGATGCAAACGCAGTGCCATTTTTATAGCACATAATATTTCAAAGTGAGGAGTCGGTTTTATAGTCTGCAATTAATAGTTGAAAATAGTGCAATTTACATTTTCATTTGCATTTTCTGTTATGGATTTAGCAAAGAAAATTCCCCGAATCAGAGCGAGAATATGACCCGCGATTCCTAGAAAGAAGGTAACTTTCTAAAAGAATCTTTTAAAAAGCGTTCCAAAGTTTCGAGAAACTGGAAGCGTTCATACACTTTCGACTCAAACGGGGGTTAATGTTGCGCCAATTTCAGGAGAAATATAAGAGAGAATTCTTAAGGCAAGCAGAACTGATCCTACTACAAGAACAAGGCGCATAGTGTGTGTAGGGTTGGATGCATCGATAGTATGAAGAGTGTTGAGAAAGCATAGGGCTTTTCCATGTGATACCAGTACAGGAGCAGGTCTCATCAACATGACGGAGGGCTAGTACATTGCGGAAGAAACTTACTTCAGTGGTTGAATGAAAATTTCGTGGTTGGGTGAATACGGCGGTACGGTACTTTTCCATTGCCGGCTCATTCTCCCGAACTAACTCCACTTGATTTTTATTTGTGGGGGACTATGAGAGAAATGGTAGAAGTTCCAATAAGAGATAAACTTATGCCAAGAATTTTAGAAGTCGGAAATAAAATAAAAGAGGACCCAGCAATTGACTTAAAAACATCCATTAAAAAAAGAGCTATTCTGTGCATTCAAAATTAGGGAGCACATTTAGAAATTATTTTAACTTATTAATTTGACTTCCTTTTTAGCACTCTTAAAAGCCCTTTTCAGGACTTCCCAAATTTTAACACAAAATCAAATTATTTCTTAACGAATTATTAGGGCTTCACGACATCGAGACAAGACCGAGACTTCGGCACATCTCGGTCTTGGTCTCGTCAAGGTGAAGGCGATCTTGCTCTCGTCGCAATCTAGGCGAGATAAAGGCCAGTCTCGATCCGGTCTCGCTCTCGGCCAGACAAAAACAGGGAATTTTGGTGGGAAAACGGGGATCGAGGACAAGTGATATAAATGCATTTTCTTCATATTGCCCTCACCAAAATAAGGTAGCAAAGGCTCTTGTTTACTATTGGGGATAAAGCGCAAATATCTGAAGAAGGAAATAATGTAGAAAGACGCGATTGAGGAGAGCAGTGTATACTTATATGCCCGATAAATCACACAATTGACATTTTTCGGAGGGACATAAAAGCTGAAACAACTAAAAAACTTGTCGACAATAAAGAGATAAAAACTAATATCTCGTCCACTCTCGTCACCTGAATCTCGCCCTCGGTATCGCACTGTTACCAATGATATTGGTCCCGCTGCCGGTCCCGGTATCGTGACGAGACCGACACCGGCAGCGAGAATTATCTCGAGTATCGTGAAGCCCTACGAATTATCGAGATTTTAAATTTACTTTTGACTAAGTTTACGCCTTTACTGTTGCTACCACTACATAGCTCGAAATTCTACCACAAAAGAAATTTGCTTCACTAAAATGGAGTTTCAGCTTTTCCTCTAGTTCCTTATTCTAAGGTTCACACGTGTTGCTTTGAGTCGAGAGGTTGCCATGGCAATCGGTATAATAGAAATGGATAATTCCAACACTTACAATCAAATGCACCAACACGCCAATAGAAACAGTCACGTTACCAGAAAAGCTGAACGTGAGTCCAGTTCAGATCGAGACGCACTTCCTCTCTGCCCGAACTTGCCCCGCACCAAAGAATTTCGTGATGAAAGTTCAATTCGTCTACTCGTCTGAACAGACACTTTAACTAGCACCGGTTTCAAAATGTAAGAGGTTTAAAATTGAATATTCTTTTAATCTTTTTATAGATTTTCGTGAAGACGGTTCACCTTTTATTATTTAAACTATGTTATTTTACACTTTTCAGTGTCTCCGATAGGCAACTCGAACAACAAAGCAATTACAACAGTTGCAGTGCACTCTATAGAAAGGAAACTGAATTATCAAAATGCGGCAACATATTACCATTTCATACTTTCACATTAGATACAAAATTCTGGAACACCAACGTGCTCCATACAGCGAGAGATAATCATCAAAATAGGGGCACACATTACAAAGTAAGGCAACTGCTCCCACCACTTCGCGTAGTCAGCGCATGTACAACAATTACCAATAAGGAAACATACTCTGTACAATAGAATGAAAATCGTTCTACGCCTTACAAAGCTAGGTGCGGCCTTACCTCCCACTTTCACCATAAGCCACAATTTTTACCAATATACAATACGGCGATGCAGGCGAGTAAAAACCTTATTTTTACTATCTTTTTTCGTATTCTCTAGCCAAGCAATTCTGCTAAAATGACTAAAATCATGACTCAAAGAAAACTACACTCTCTGGTTAAATTATTTGACCATTCTTGTAATATTAGTCAAATAACGAAAGTAAAAAATTTATTTGTCATAAGAATTCCATTTCGAAGATTCTTGTATCGACGGTAAAAAAAGTCTCCGGAACGGAGGCCTAGCGTGCGAAAAAAGATAAACTATTTCGAATCACTTTTTTACTAGACTATATTTTTAATTGAGGTGAAGTAAAGGATAGAGTGTCGGAATATTTCCCGGAGTTCTCAGATTCGAATAGCACCGCGCACACCTTAACAACCAAATTGTTGTGACTAGGATTTATAGCTTCTGCGGCCATGGTTTTTTTTTTTTTTTTTTTTTTTTTTTTTTTTTTTTTTTTTTATACGATATGGCCAAATACTAGGGGACAACCCTTTGATGCGTTAGCATGGTTTTGGCCGGAAGGGAATTAGGGTAAGGGAAGTGAGGAAACTTGAGTCTTGTTTGCATTGCTGCGAGCTAGACAACAGCCCAGAGACGGAGTGGATTATTTTAATTTCTTAATAAAAGTTCACGGTCATCTGGGCTCGAACCCGGGACCCAAGGCATGGTGGTCTTGCCGCTCAACGCATTGATCCAACTCCGTCTCCTGGTTGTTACTTTTTAACAAGTTTGGGATAATTTTCCAAAGTATCTCAGGTTAAATTAATTTTATAACCTTACAACACGAATTTAAATCACATACATTCTTAATAATCCTATACGCTTCCAGTGCATGAGTTATATTTCAAATCAAATGTGGAACTTTAGCGCGACTTATAAAAAAATCTCCGCGGGTCCACGCCCGCCATGGGGCAGAAACGTTTAATCAAGACCTTGAGGTTTTTTAAGGATCAACTGCTCCCAGGTGCTACCCGTTCCCGGCTTTGAAAACAGTAAATATTAGCTTGGCATTCCTACTGCACAATAAGAATACATAATATATTGATTATATGGTTCAATGATAGGTAACTCACATATCAGCTTCTTACCAGCCGGTACCCAGACGAAACTTAGGGCTAGAAATAGTAACGCTGAATGTATTTCACGCAATCCGTTTCATATACTATAATACACATAGACATGCAGATATAACCAAAATAAATATTGTGGTTTCTGAGTCTATGATTGTTTACTGCAGACAACAGATTACGATAAAAAAACCGTTGCAGAAGTAATATCGGTGGTTTACAATCCACATTAAATTGTAGGTCCACTTGCAATCGTTGTCTCGAATCGGGTGATCCCACCCCATGTCCACAAGGGGTTGCGGAAACGAGAGAGAGATATTTTTAATTGAGTAATATATTTAATATAAAAATGTATTCCAATAAGCTACCATCGAGTATTCTGTAGACAAATAAATCAAAATCCGATCGATTGAGAAGGTACTCTGTTAGCAGCAGTAAAAAAAACTTTTCCAAGCAGCTGTGCTGCATCCAAATGTTTGAACTCTGATGAAATATTTTATCACCCTTGGATAAGTCTGCCATGAGTCAGTATTACTGAAAATATCCTTCTACAGCAGTACCAGGAATAAAACTCAAGTATAAATTTCTTTTTAAAAATTGGGTTTTCCATTGCTATTTTACCACGGCAATTATCGCATCCGATTTCGTCTTAAGAAAGTCGACGTTACTAATGTTACAGCAGGATGTACTGAAATTGCAAAGAAATTGCTTCGAGTTGTCCGTAATGGTCCATACACAAGTCCATTACTGTGAACAAAAGTGTAAAAAAATAACATGTAAGCGCTTACCTCCTTAAGGTTCCCTTATCGTGAGAGGAGCGAAAAACTCTCATACTGTGCTCACCAATGATATTCCTGAGAACTGTTAGTTACAATTTGTCTCAAGCATAACTGACTGACACCGAATCCAATAACTAATGATTCAACCCGATCGAAACTGTTAGAATATTGGTCTGTTCTGCCTCAGGTCGTAATCAGGGAGATAAAATATTGAGATCAGTAATGCGAATAGAGTGGAAAAGAAAAGGAAAAAAGAAAGAATTCTAGGACATCTTAATAAGAAAATCATACAAACCTGTGTGTATACTGTTAAATTACCATTTTCCGCTACCAGATGTCATATATTTTTTAATGAAGACAATTAATATCACAATCATTTGTTGTTTCTTTTAGAATTTTAATTTAATTTTTTAACTAATATTGTTTAAACCCTGTGTACTAGAAAAATACATTAAACCTGCCTCCATGCTTGTTTAATTTAAAAAAAGGTACGTAAATCCCCTTTATTACGAATTTTTTAAATTTTGAATGTTACTGTTCCAAGCCAAAAAGAGGGGAACCCTATGTGACCTCGTTGAAAATTGTAACGTTTCACCATTCTTATGGCACCAACATCACGTTTCTGCAGAAAAACAAATTAAAAAGTAAACAACTTCCTGTCCACTTAAGATTAAATTAAGATTGAATAATCACCCTGCAACTCTCTACCCCACCTTTTTTTAATGTCTCGATCTGCTATTACCTCTTTTCTTCTTCTCCCTCCTCCTCCCTCCTCATTCCCCTAACATTTTAGTTCCCCACTCAAAAGTATACGGTTCGAATACCACCAGCGACCATCCATCTTTATTCTCTGTGGACAAAAAATAACGCTAAATTTTTCCCTCATCCCATAACCTACAAGGCAGTATGGAACTAGAAAGACAATATTTTTAAATTAATTAATATCACAATCATTTGTTGTTTCTTTTAGAATTTTAATTTAATTTTTTAACTAATATTGTTTAAACCCTGTGTACTAGAAAAATACATTAAACCTGCCTCCATGCTTGTTTAATTTAAAAAAAGGTACGTAAATCCCCTTTATTTAGAATTTTTTAAATTTTGAATGTTACTGTTCCAAGCCAAAAAGAGGGGAACCCTATGTGACCTCGTTGAAAATTGTAACGTTTCACCATTCTTATGGCACCAACATCACGTTTCTGCAGAAAAACAAATTAAAAAGTAAACAACTTCCTGTCCACTTAAGATTAAATTAAGATTGAATAATCACCCTGCAACTCTCTACCCCACCTTTTTTTAATGTCTCGATCTGCTATTACCTCTTTTCTTCTTCTCCCTCCTCCTCCCTCCTCATTCCCCTAACATTTTAGTTCCCCACTCAAAAGTATACGGTTCGAATACCACCAGCGACCATCCATCTTTATTCTCTGTGGACAAAAAATAACGCTAAATTTTTCCCTCATCCCATAACCTACAAGGCAGTATGGAACTAGAAAGACAATATTTTTAAATTAATTAAAACATCAAACCAAAACTTTTCCCAAAAGTGACTATTCCACATTCAAGTTAAACGCCAACCAATTTATTTTAAAATATACAGTTATCAAGTAACATCTACCTAATTATATTGCTCATACTCTTTTCTTTATTTAGTAACCAAAACCTCTAATCATGGTTGGTGTGCACTTGTAACTAGATAACTTCCTAAAAATGACTAAACGATGAGCAAATAAGGCGTATGAATTTTGAAGTGGAGCCTGGTAAAGCAGCAAATCTTAATCTCGTAATACTTGAAATTTAAGTTTTAATAAGAACATCTTTTTTAAGTACTGAACTACGTAATCTAAAATGCAAATACTACATTACTTGCGCTGATTTACAGCAGTCAGTAAATACAAGGTCAATCCCCTGTGAATGTCTTTTATAAAGGTGAACGTGACACATACTGCACAATTTTTCAAAACAAAATTTTCCAATTTGTAATAAAAAGTCTTTCCTTGTTCATCTTCAATCTGAATTTTATTTTAATATGGAAATTATTATCCTGCAGATACAAAAGACGAAAAATCTTCCGGGTGCCTCGAAAGGGCTTTTTGATAGAACTTTGTTTATGGAAATACCTTTTGAAACTTCCGTAGGCGTGGATTTGTGTATGCAAATGTAAATATAAATTACTTGTCTGTCACAAGATATAACAACATGTTCACTTATGCAACACATGTTTGCTTTGCAAGGAAACCAATAAAAAGTGAACAATTTTTCCACACCGTGGCAGAAGTATTATCCCATTGATTTAGTTATGTTCTTTTTATTTTCAGTTCCATATGACGATTATGAATTATGTTGACACAGCAGTAGTGTTTGGGATACCATTTGCAACGATTGTTCTCCTAAACACTATTACTGGCTGTACCGTGTGGAAATTTGCGAGTGTCAGAAGGACTTTGATAGTACATAAACGGTAAGTGTTGCAAGAACTTCTTTTAATGTCCTTAAATGTCTTATATAATTGGATAATTTATGCAATTATAGTAATACAGCGTCACCTAGGTAGAGTGCAAGCTATTAATCTATACAGTCTAGTATTATTCTAGCCATGGAGTATGTTTCATTACATAGTTCCTAATAAGCGATATTTCTCAGTAATAATTCGGAAAGTTAATGAACGAACGTACAAGGCATAGAAGACACTTTACTTATGCAATAATTTATATATAATTATAAATAATAAATTCAACGATTAAGGATGAATACAACTTCGTAGCGAAAACAGGTTAGAAACCAGTAAGGATCGTTCCGTGGTTGTTTTTTGTTGACAACAAAAACCATTGGGTCTGCAGAGTAATGTTGGTGGTAAATTTTAAATTGTAGATCCACTTGAACTCTTATCATCGAATCAAGTGACTTATTCCTTCGCTTCATGTTCCACAAGGAGTTACGGGAACTTAAGAGTGGCACAGTAAAAAAATGAACATACTTATAAAACTAATAAGCTGTAAAAATGTACCTACGGAAGCGCACGGATGTTAATTAGAACACCTTAAATTTATTGAACATTCGGAATCGTATAATTACTTGGACATCATTATTTTATTTTTATATTTCGATTTACTCATCACAGCGACATCGAACAAATACCGAAAACCTACTATTCCAATAAGCATTCCATAGTTGTCAACAATGTTGATCTAACTCCTACCGTTGCAAGTACATTCATTTGCGAAAGACAAAAAAATTCCGATTATCTAAAATTCAGCATTTTCCCGAATTAATAAGCCAGTTAATGATTTTAATTAAATTGGCCATCCTATTACCTTTTCAAAAAGGCACACCATGTCCAGGTAGAGAAAGTATACAAATTTATACGTAGAAAACCTTTTGCGAAATATTATAAAAATCTGTAATTCAAAAAAATTTTACTCTAACCCTAACTGCTTTCTATTGAATTCGAAACATATTACAATTAATGTTATTATGTGCCAAAAGCAGTTTTAATGTCCTCCGCCACTTTCGATGCATGCCAATAACCTCCTTCTAATTCCCTCGCTGTAGTCCCAATTCTGCTAAACAGGCATTGAATAAACTTCATTCTTTATTGTTTTCCTAAAAATAGTTTTTTAAAAAAAAAGTTGAACCGACTTCACAAAAAGCTCTAAAAAGCATAAAATAATTTTTAATTTTATATCTATTACGACATTTTGAAGTCGGTGCAAATCAAACAAACCAAACAACTACAACAAAAATATTTAATCGTCATTTCTTATGATCCCGTACATAAACGTTCAGTTAGTATTATGTATTATTTTCAATTGTGGTGCTGTAGTTGTTTTATTTGTTTAATTTGCATCGACTTCAAAATGTCGTAATAGATATAAAATTAAAAATTATTTTATGCTTTTTAGCGCTTTTTGTGAAGTCGGTTCAACTTTTTTTTAAAAACTATTTTATTTTTCACTTTTTTGTGTCTTCGACTCTATACAACGAAGAAAGAACCATCCAAATCGGTCCACGAGTTAAAAGTTAGTTATAACCCCCTACCCCACCCCCATTCCACTAAACTTTTTTTCTCATGGTATCAATCAAAGAACATACTCTACCGAACAGAAAAGGAATCATCGAAATCGGTCCACGAATTACGAAGTTACTACCCCTCTCCCTCCCCCATCACCACCATAGGACCAAATTATTCTCCTAATAGCAATGGGGGATCACACTCTATACAACAGCAATCTATACAACAGCAAAAGAACCATCCAAATCGGTCCACGCGTTACAAAGATAGGTTCCAACCCCCTTTTCCCACCCCAACCACACCAAAAATTTTTTTTCTCGTGGTATTAACCAGGGAGCATACTCTACCCAAAAGAAAAAGAAATATCCAAATCGGTCCACGCGTTGCGATGTTAGACTACTCCTCCCCTCGCCCAACCCCCTACCATGGGCCAAATTATTCTTCTATTAGCAATGAGTGATCACACTCTATACAACAGCAAAAGAACCATCCAAATCGGTCCACGTGTTACAAAGTTAGGTT
This sequence comes from Leptarthrus brevirostris, assembly GCA_964036015.1. Classification (NCBI taxonomy): domain Eukaryota; kingdom Metazoa; phylum Arthropoda; class Insecta; order Diptera; family Asilidae; genus Leptarthrus; species Leptarthrus brevirostris. Next base: position 88,239,324 of record OZ038373.1, on the reverse strand, counting down.
CCACCCCCCCCCCCCCCCCCCCCACCCACCCCAGCAACATTTGTTTTCTCGTAGTATCAACCAAGCATCATATTCTACCCAATAGAAAAAGAATTATCCAAATCGGTCCACGCGTTACGAAGTTAGACTACCCCTCCCCCCCCAACCACACCTTTCACCATAGGACCACATTATTCTCCTATTAGTATTCGGGGATCATACTCTATACAACAGAAAAAGAACCATCGAAATCGGACCACGCGTTACAAAGCTAGGTTCTTGCCCTTTAATTATCCAGAGAGATATCCTCTAATAGATCTGGCAGTGCATTCTCCAAAAGTTTGCATAAATTTGGCTATTAAGCATCGCCGTAAAATCAATGGTCCTATTAAATGGGAGGTGATAATACCCTAGCCCTAGCATTGGTACAGAATTCAGGCTAGAATGAGGTCATCCTTGTCTTATGTAGGTTAGTATTCGATAAGGCATGGAGGATGTGGCAGTGCGGCATTAAAGAAGCCAAATGGTCCTTGGACTAAAATATGACGATATGGATGTTATCCTCCTCGACGAAAAACCATCCAAACATTCACTGAAAACACTCCCAATCTTGCTCGTTCAGGTTCTTTCCTGACGATGATTATTACTAGCTACTCGCGGTCTACAAAATCTTCCGAAGTTTCAGATCGCAATACCGTGCTGTTTGAACTTACACTTCCGATTTCTCTTAACCTCGGGAAAGTCCGAAAATATACCCCACAATAAATATAAATTATAGTCCCGTATTCCTTAAAAGTAAATCCTGCCAATTTTTAATAATTTTAGCTTAAGAACACCCGTAGTTATCGATTTTTTTCTCAACTATGATGGATATTCCTGCTGACTGATCCCTTTTTATATCAAAATTTCCATTATGTAATAGTAAAAGAACGCCCGGATACTTGGGGGTGAACTCTGGCTGAAACAAATAAATAATAATAAAATAAATTACATTATTCGACTATTTCTCTTAGAAATTTTGATTATTTAACGAATTCCCTAAATACAGTGCAATAAAATAATAAGGTAGTCAAGGTGTCTTTGGAAGCATTTTTTTCTAATTCTTTCTTCACATTGACAGGACATGAGATCTTTTTGCAAAGGTAATAAGATGGGCAATCGAAGGGCAAGTGCTCATGAATCCCCACCCTGCCCTGTAGTTTAGAACCATCCGTATAAATCTGAATGGATTCCCCACAGGGAATGGTGTCCCCATCCCCATCCCCGTCAAGCCTGGTTATAATGGTCGATCTGAACCGCTTGACAAAGGAGGAGCTAGGAGTGGTATAGTCAAGATGCCCCACTTGGAGCGAAAAGAAGTTCAGAATTGTAGAGTGCCCAACTCTAGTATTGGACCACAGATATGCGGCTGTAAGTCGAACGGCCGCGCCTCTGCACCTTCCTCAAAACGTTGAGGTAAGTGGCCTTGTCCAGTGATGGCCACCAGACAACCACACCATACAACAGGATTGGCCTAATGACTGCAACAAAGACCCAGTGAGTTAACTTGGGCTGAAAGCCCCATTTCCCACAGACGGCCCTCTCATAGGAGTATAAAACTACAGTTGCTTTCTGACCCTTTCATGAATATTTGGCTTCCAGCTGAGCTTCCTATCCAGGATAATACCCAGATACTTAGCTTCCTCGGTAAAAGCCAGGCGGGTGACATTCAGATACAGAGGGTCAACAAGAGCAATTTTATTTTTAATAGTAAAGATGACCAATTCGGTCTCGTTAGGATAAACGCAAATCCCACACCCCACCGCCCAATTGGTAAGCTTAGTGAGGGTATTCTGCATAAGATCCCTTAAAACAGGCAGGAATTTGCCCGAGATAGCTATAGCGATGTCGTCCGCATAAGCAAACACTCCACAGCCCTCCCCTTCCAGGATTAGAAGCAGTTTATTCACCACCAAATTCCAGAGAAGAGGAGACAGCACCCCACCTTGTGATGTGCCCGTACTCACAGTCCTGGTAGCATGAGCCTCTCCCAGCCTTGAGCTGATAGTCCTGCCATGAAGCATCTGGGACGCCGATAGTAGATGCTGAGGGATACTACATCATAGATGAATATCAACTAATCTCTCAAAAGTTTTGAGAAGAAAATATGATAGAATTATAGGTCTAAAGTCCTTCGGAGTGGCATGCGAGCTTTTGCCCGCCTTGGGAATAAACACCACCTTGACTCGTTTCCACAGTACCGGGAAGACATCCCTTACACAATGCCATCAGCCAACTCAGTATAAAATCGGAGCTGCGTTGTAGCTCGGCAGGAACAATACCATCAGGACCCGGAGACTTGAATGGCATGAAGCTGTCTATAGCCCACTGGAGTTTTGACTCCGTAATCACACATCCCCCAGTTCGAGAGAACGAGGAAGGTTACATAGGGGAAGCATCTCCACCCCCCCCCCCTCCCCACAGCTTCCTGGAAAATGAGTTTCAAAGAGAATCTCTAGAGACTCTACGCTTGATGAGGTCCAAGTACCATCCGCCTTAAGCAGATAGCTAGGAATACTTGGATTGGCCTCCTCAGTCTGGAGGCCTTATAGGTTTCTGATATTTTATCGCAGTAGATTCTCCACGATTTTACAATTGGACCAAACGGGACATGCAGATGTAAGGATGGGGTGAAATATCATTTTAAATATTAATAGTTTATTCTCAGCATTAAGAGGAGACTTTCGATTAATAAGGTTGTATAACGTCTTTATTAGCTTTTTATTGGCATTTATCTATGGTTTTATTAATATGAAGATTATAAGTAAGTGTGAAGAATGGTTTTAGAGGATTCCATTTTATTTTCCATTTGTAAAAATATGAAGATAGTGTTTGTAAGTTAATTTCCAAGAAATTTATTATTTCGTTGGGACATACATATATTAGAATGGTACAAAGCTGTGTCATCGGGAAAGAGACTCACATTGCACTTGATATTTTCAGTTATGTTATATGTGTATATGTTATAGAGATCGGGGCTAAGAGCTGAACCTTGAGGGACTCCTGCGGTAATATTTATTTGGTTCGTGGTAGTTCCATCCAACGATATGAAAAAATACCTGTCACTCAGGAAGGATTGAATGACTTTTATTACGTGAGTAGGGAACTTTAGTTTTATCAATTTATAAATCAATCCATGATGCCAAACGGAATCGAAGGCTTTTTCTATGTCAAGAAGAACTCCAATTGACATCGATAATTCAATATGACTTTTGATGTGGTACGTTAATGTCTTTAGTTAATGAGTAGTTGTATATTTTGCTTTAAATCCCAGCTGCTGGGGAGGGTGCTGCTTTATCATTTGCTGTATAAGTTTCTCAAATAATTTGCTGATAGTATTAAGTAAGCTAATGGGTCTGTAGCTACTAACATTATTTGCTTCTTTTCCTGGTTTTAGAATGGGAATTACTTGTGCGATTGTCCAATTCTTAGGGAAATATGAAATATTCATGCAGGCGTTAAGAATGAATGTTATGTACACAATTCCTTGCTTTGGGAGATTTTTATAAATTATGCTTTTGATATTAACATACCCTGGAGCTTTGCGATTTTTCGGCGCAGCAATTAAGGATTTCACATTTAGGGATCTCATTCTATACAAGTTTTATTGTTTAATTGTCGCTATAATTTGAAAAAGCTTCGGGTGCTTCGATGAAGATGCTTGCTAGGGCATTGGCTTTATCTTGTCTTAGAGTTAAGGTTTGATTATTATAAATTAGGTTTGGCATTTGTAATTTTTTGTTCTTTAAAATTCTGGTAAGATTCCAGAAAGTGTTGCTCCCATTTGTTAGAGTGGACAGCTTTTTACTCCAGGATTGGTTTCTAAAGGTATAGATTTGTAACTTGACGTCTCTAGTTACTTATGGAGCATTCTTTTTAGGTGGACCGTTCTGTAATTTTGCCATTGTTTGCGAACTGAATTCTTAACTTTAATTAATTCTTTTATATGAATGAGAAGCTTTTGGGGTTTCTCGTGATTTAGCCAATATTTGGGACCGCTTTTTCTATTGCTTCCCTACAATAAAAGTTTTCAATTAGATTGTCTATTTGTTGGTTATGGTTTACTGATGTTAAATGTAAATTAGTAAGATTCAGCTTTGACTTTATAACCCTTCTAAAGAAATTCCATAGGTAAAATAATTTGTCATTGACACGTTAGTTATTAGAGATGTACGAACCGGTGTGTGATCTGATGAGAGATTGCAGTTAGTGACAGCTGTTGTAAATTTATTGGGGCAATTGGTGAGAAATAAGTTTAGTGTAGATGAAGAGAGGAGTTTATTTGCCGGTTGGTAAGTAGGTTCAGCCGGGTAAAGAATAGAAAGGATTTGGTAAGAGTTAGACCGTTCAGCGACACAGATTAGATCGACGACAACCCCAGGTAAGGTGGCGAGCGTTTAAATCACCTCCAATTATGTAGTGGTTGGAGTTTTGTGTAAATTTTTTAATATCTTGTATGAAGTTTTTATTTTTAACAGCATTATATTTACCACCCGGGAAGTAGCACGCAAGACATGAAATTTTTTCGTCATTATGTGTAAATATATTAACAGCTACATATTCGATAACTTTAAGGTTATATATTGATATATGTTCGTGTTTGGACTTAATTATAATAGCAACTCCATTACCCCTGGCATTTGCGCCGTCTAGTCTATATATTTTATAATTAGCTATCAAAAGATTAAGATTGTGTTTTAACCAAGTTTCCGATATTAACGCAATATCAATGTTTTTAACACTAAGATAACTTATAAATTCTAGTCTTTTATTGTTAATGCTTTGAGCGTTCCATAACATAATACTTAAATTACCTTTCTGATTAGTTATACACATATTTTATAGCTAAAGTAGTAATTACGTTGAATTGCTCTTTTTTGGATCTGCAATTTCTCAATTTAATTATAAGCTCTGATTCAATATGTATTAGTTGCTGTAAACAAATTATTCTCCGAAAATTGGCGTAAGACAGAGCTCCAACGTCTAGCGTTAGTAGGTTGCGGCGTTGCTGTTCATTATTTATAAGTGAACCAAACAAATTTTTAAAGGATTGGGTTTATCCTTTTCGGGGATTTTTGAAATTGGGTGAATCCTTTTTTAATGAAGAGGGTGTTATAGAAACAAATAATATTAAGAGCTTGCAATACTTATAATCAAGTAGTCTTAAGTAAGAGGTGAAAGTACCACAGAAATTGCAATGCAAATAGGATTCGAAGCATCAGAGTTATTTGATCTCGATGCACTCAGTTCCAGTTAACGGGGATTTTATGCTAAAGATTGATTCTGGTAAGCAAGAGTTTGTTGTTCATTAGTTCTTTTTCTGAATAGCAGCTTAAGCTTGTGCTAGTGTTTTTATTTAATATTGGTATGTGGTCTCCAGTAAACATTTAGTAGAGAGAATATATACTGCAGCTCAATACAAGTCTTCATTTAAATTGGCAGCTTATGGATAACGTTAAAAAATCTTTTACTACATTCAATGGTGTCTACTTACGTTCTGTTTATGCAGAATATAATATAATACTACATGCATTAAGAACTTAAAGTTCAACACATTTCATCAATTCACCAACCAAATTGGCATACCCCATATTCGCTTACCTGTAAAGAAAACAAATAAATTGTTATTTTCTCGAATTTACTGAAATTATTAAAATACATCTAAAAGCTGTTACGTAACACAAACATACACACAGTTATATAAAGTAGTAAAATCCGAAAATTCTGAGATTCGATTGCTGATTAGTTATTCCAAACTTAATAACAATAGATTTAATTTTTTTTTGTACGATGTGACCAAATCCTAGGGGACAACCCTTTGATGCGTTAGCATGGTTTTGACCGGAAGGGAACTATGGTTAGGGAAGTGAGGAAACTTGAAAGTCTTGTTTTTTTGCATTGCTGCAAGATAGACAAGAGCCCAGAGATGGAGTGGATTATTTTAATTTCTTAAGAAAAGCTGACGGAGAGACCTGGTCTCGAACCCGGGGCCCTTGGCATGGTGGTCGGCTCAACGAATTGATCCAACTCCGTCTCCGTAATTAAAAACCATTTATAACATATTCAAAATTAAATCTTTACAAAAAAAAAATTTCAGCTTCAACACTTTGTTTATCACGTGTTAATTCAAGTTGACCATTGGTATATGTACAGAGTACACTTTACTCAATGCTTTATTCTCGCTCAGCATGCAAGCACTTGGCTATTTAAGGAATCACAGCTGACCCTTCTTCCATTGTAATTATTTTACCATGTATTTCTTATGTTCTAATAATATACGAAGCATAACCCTGTTGACTCTTTTTCTTTAACTTTCGTGCTATCCTCCGTTCAGTGCTTTAGTGGTAATTAAGAGGTAACTTACGTTCTTTAGTTCTGGTGTTAGTGTACCATATACAAGAAGTTTGCTTCAATACTTGCATCATTTGTGGTTAAAGGGGTAAGGTAGTTAAATTAAGGTTTTATTTCAATGCTGATATTAATTAGTATAACACTTTATAGTTATAACGTTATCATTAAGTGTTTCTCTCCTTTCTTTGGGTAAGAATTGCAATTTATGAATGATGAAATTAAAATTTTCGGCATTACATTCAAACTCTATCGACACATGATTCAATTTTCTTATGTCCTTGCATCAAAATCGTACATGCTGAAGTAGCTAAACAGTTTCAGTTACGAGCACCAGCGCCGCATTTCGTTTACGCTCTTAATATGTTTTTCAGATGGACTTGTAGTAGAACATCTGATCGACTGTGTATTGTTGACATTAAAATCACCAACAGGTACGATTTCGAAGTGTGGTATTTTAAGCAAGCTAATTGTGTGGGCTTTAAGTAATACACAAGATTATTGAACAGGTATATTTGCTCAACCGTGAGGAGCGCGAGATAATCTACAGACAATACCTTAAACATCTTATGATTCGGAATGTACTACTTCATTCCTCACTACTTTGAAAATATAAAACCGAAAAACAATAAGGTTTAGCCATCAACAACAAAGAAGTTATAAATTGTACCCAAATGAGACAGATCGATATGAATGCTCAGAATACCTCTCCCATAGTTCCCGTAACCCCTTGTTGGGAATGGAACGGAAGAAGAACTTCACTCGATTCGAGACAAAGATTGCAAGTGGACCTACAATTCAAAGTGGTTTCCGAACCCCCATGTTCTTTTTATCGTGATCTGTTGAAAGCAGAAAACGACAATGGGTCGGCGCCGGTAGGATTCGAACCTAAGACCTCCGGATTGGCAGGCCGACACGTTATTACTTACTCCACCGACGACTTAAACAGAATACCTGCAAGTATGATATTGACCTGGACGAGGGTTCTGTTAGCCAAAACGGTCGCAAGAGCTTCTAATATTTCAGTAAAATTGTCAAAAATTATCTCTCGTGCTCATCTATACCGACACCTATTTAATATGGAAATGCCTGCACTGGTCAATCAGAAACTGCACTATCAACAGAAAACAACCATGGATCGCCGCCGGTGGGATTCGAACCTGGGACCTCCGAATTGGTGTGTCGGCCTACCACTTATCACTTAGGTACTCCACCAATACTTAATTATAAATTCACCATAACTAAAATTGCTGGCTTTCTGAAAAAATGTAAAAATATTTAATTCTATGACTTGGCGCTGATCTGATGGTCCCACGTCGGTTCAGATTTGAATACAACTTCTACATTTCAGCACAAGCCCGACACAGAGCAAGGGCTATATACACCGAATTTTTTTTTTAAATCCAATAAGATTTCGAAGTATATATAGTACTTGCAAGTACACTGCATAAAAATATGATCGAATAAAATAGATTTAAAAAAAAAAAGTTGAACCGACTTCACAAAAAGCGCTAAAAAGCACAACATAATATTTAATTTTATATGTATTACGACATTTTTAAGTCGGTGCAAATTAAAAAAGAAAAAAATCTCCAATAAAAGTATTTAATTGTCGTTTCTTATCTTAGTATCTTCGATTGTGGCAGAGTAGTTGTTTCGTTTGTTTAATTTACACCGGCTTCAAAATGTCGTAAAAGATATAAAATTAAAAATTATTTTATGCTTTTAGCGCTTTTGTGAACACAGTTCAACACAGTTCAGTTTAAATTATTTTATTTTTCACTTTTTACTTTCTTCATATATACGAACAAAACTTTTCAAAAGTTGCATAGTTCCACTCAAAAGAAAGGAAACAGAATTATCCAAATCCGGTAAGAAATCACGATCGTAGTCACGGTCGATCTTTCTTACCCTCACCTTAGATACACACATAATTCTTATAATGCCACCGTACTCTATACAGAAAGTAGTCAGAGAATTATCGTATTCACTCTAGGTACAACATTTTTCTCATTTATCAATCAGGAGACCTATTCTGTACAACAGAATCCAAATCATCAAAATCGGTCTATGCCTCATGAAGCTAATAATAGCACCCCCCCAAACTTTAGGTCAACCTTTTTCCTCATAGCAGCAATGGGGAATCATACAATTTCTTAATGCATATTCCTATTTGGAGTCCTAACTCTCTGTCACTGAGTATACAGAAGTATACCACGAGTCCATAGTTTGGACTCTAAGAGTCTGACCGTTGTGGTTAAGCAAAACCACCTAAACTACAAGCCATGAACTAAGGAATTTCAGGTACACAGATTAGGGCCAAAGTGGACTGAAATTTCGTTTAATTTACATTGCTTCTTATTCCGGTACTTTGCGCGTTACGTAATATTTGAACGGCCCCTAAGTTGTACAATGCTGCTAAGTACACAAAATCTACACTACCCTAGTTTCGAGATATTTTACAAAGAAAGAATAAACAACGGTTATCGCGCAATCATAAAAACTAGCGAGAAAAAAATTTGTTTTTTTTAATCAATCGTAGAAAATTTTTTTTAAAATTAAATCAATGCAAAGATCAGTTTCAATCAGCTTTTTTGTCACTTTGCGTAAATTTTTCGCTAAGATATCCGATTTTTCATGTAAAGGGATCCTTTTGTCTTTGATCATCGATATCTCAGCAACCAATGACAGCACAGAAAGTGTAAGGGCAGTTTTAACAACTGGAATAAATTTATTACAGAATATTTTAAAAATTTCTTAAGGGTAGGTCGAGCAATTTCAAAAAATTAATTTTTCTTTTTTTGCATATTTTAAATCCTTATAGTGCCTCTAAAATGATTTGACGAAGTTCGGAAAATTGTAAAAGTTACAGCAGATTTAGTGCGAACGCGTACGGCCAAAAATCATGCCTACGTTCGGGCCAAATGCAGATGCACGCCTATTGTTTGCTCAGTAGGTATAAAAATGCTTTCATATGTTCTGTTTCGACAAAATAATGTTCCTTGAATATAGTAGTCAAAATCAGTTTCAAAAGGAAGAGGAATATAGTCCAGGAACAGCTCACTAGCTGTAAGAAACAAAAATTATATTTTTCCCCACTTTTTTCTTTGTCTCGCGTTTTTCTCAAAACCATTTTGTTAGACACTCCGTTGCAGTCGAACCGTTCAACCGATTGACTTCTACTAAATAAAGATTATTGAATTGACGGGGCCATGGACCATTTTCAACAAATAATATTAATATTTACTATATTTTTAACCATTATGAACAACAACAAAAAAGGTAAAAAAATCGGCTTTTTTCTTCAAACGGTCGCCATTTTATCAAAAATCACTAAATTTTTCTAAAAATGTTACATAGCCCCGCAAATTTATTCTACATTGCAAATAACTTTGATTTTTGTGTTTCAGATAAAAGAGGAAGGCGTAATCCTGCACGGCGCAGCACTTTGCACGCGTTACACGGCTCAAGAACTGCGTGGATATCTCGCAAATTTTACAATTTAAAGAATTAAAAAATATTTTTTTGTGAATTTAAGTAAATGTACTAATAGCTGAAAAATTATACATTATTTGCCTTCTTCAGTGAGAAAAAAATTCATAAACTTCAGCCATTTTTCAGTCCGCTCGACTAGAACCTACCCTTACGAAAAAAATATTTTCCAACCTTGGTTTGAAAGACATACAAAAAAGGACTTTTTACGATTTTTCAAAAAATCGACCGCTTATTTACAAATATTGATGGGAAGGCTAACGTTTCTAGGTCGTTTGAAGCTTACGGTACCCCCAATAGTCCTGCACATTTTCAAATCGATCCATCAAACCGGTTTTCCAAACCGATTGATCAAAGTTTCACAAAAGAATTAAGGGAACAAATGTATTGTTTCTGAACATACAAGTAAAATTGGGGTAGTATTTTTTCTTGATTTTTTTCAATATTTTCAAAAAACAAAAAAAACTTCAATTTTTGGAATATTTTTTTTTGAGATCTTGATGAATTTTGTTTTAATTTTTGCGAGTAGGGTTTGCTGCATTATATTTCTGGTTTCACATCAACAGATTTTAATCATTTCACAAAAACGAAAGATGTTAATACAGAAGCGCTGCAATTTGGATTGTCCATCTTGCACGCTAGGATCCGCATTCGAAATTTGGTTACATCTAGCATATAGATTACCGTTGCAGAGAGGCAGAATTCATAAAAAAGGATGATGTATCCATTGTGAACTAGACGAAGTCGAAGATTAAAGAGAAGTTCCGGGTTAAAATGGTTTTATTAGGGATGACGGGCACACAAGCCGAAGTCCGACCGCAATAAAACACGTTTTACTTCCAATTGGCCAATTTTATGAAACCGCAGAACCACTGAACATATAATTTCGTTTGTTTCGTCAAAACATTTCCGGAATGTTTTCAAGGGTCGCTTTTTATAGAAATGTGCTGAACAGATTGCTGCTGAGTTTCGATCTAAAAATAACAGGCATGAGGCCATCGCCACGAAGGAAAACTAAGTATTTTCTAAACCTTTATACAGCAGAAGGAGATACGGCACAGGAATCTTCTGATGAGGAGAGTAGATATGATTCTAAATTGTCCTTTAACGAAGAAAACTCATATTCTCAATGTATATAATATATCATTATGTCAAACAAATTTTTGTAATCTTTAGGGTTTATTGGACTTTCTTTAAATAAACATTGCGAAAATATAAAAATCTTTATCTTCTTTCCAATCACAAAAAATACCACAAACTAGTAAATGCAACCATTTCAAGGAACATTACAACTAAATCAAAATCAAATGTGAAAAAATGTTAATTAAAACAAATAATCGTAAGATTTTCATGTTGAATAACAACTTTTTGTTCTTTAGGTACCTAGAGGTAAAGATATTATTTTCATTTCTATTATTATTTCTTTATTGAAATTTTTTTCTAAAACATAATCTACTGCTATTGAAATTGAACTTGAAATAGTTGGAATTTGGATAAAAAAAATCATGCGCCAGTTAAAAACTAATGGTAGAAGTGAAACTTTTTAAGTTATGTAAAAACTGTCAATGAGTGTACAATAAACAAAGCCCGGCGACTATTCTCGGTTTTTTCTCTTTGTGCGGATCTTCGTAAACTTTTCCGCTTCTCTCACTCCTTGGTTAAGTAAATGGTAATTAGAAAAGCAAAAGGAGTTAACAGATTTTGTTAGCTCAAGGAGTTTACTCTCATGCCAAAGCTAATATAGTGTCCCATAAAAAGTTTCACTTCAAAAAGTTTTCACGTGAGTTTCTCAATGATTTGTACAATGAGTTGGGAGATGGATTCATGGTTGCAGGTACGCAAAGTTTGCTATTGACATTACGTGGGGTTCCTTCATAGCGAAGCAGGAAGTTCCTCTTTCAAGGAAGTGTCAGATATTTAATGCTGTAGTAAGGTCAATCATGTGTTACGCGGCACAGGTTTGGGCGGTATATAAATTTGATGAGGTTGAGAAAATACAACGTTTTTTTCTAAAAAGATTACTTAGACTACCAGACACCACTCCAAATTATATACTCCAGATTGAAACCGGATGTGGTATAGTATGTATGTGTATACGCTTGGGTTACATTTTAATTGTATTAGAAAAATCCTCGCACATGGTGATCACCGCCTCCCTACCAGGTTGGCAAGAGAAGTAATAAGAAATAGAGTTTACTTTGCTAAGGAATGATATATAATAGCAAGAATTCTTGGAATCGATCTAGATATAAGTAATTACAGCGGAATGCAACTGAAGCAGAGGCATTGCATGATTTTCGAAGGGCTGAAAAATTATAACTGGAATGAACAGATTTCTAGAGCAATTAATTCGCAATACCACGATGAGTACCTACTGTAATTTAAAATATTTGAACATCCCCTGCTATTTTGATGACTTGAATTCGGTGCATAAAATTAAAACAATTTTTATGGTTAGAGGTGGAGTGTTGGATGTAAATGCCAGAACATGAAAAAAAATACAACAGGTATATGCTCATTATGTACTTTAGATGCTGTAGAAAATACATGTCACTTTATAGCGGTCTGGCCTTTATTAAGAGAGTTTAGATTAGTGTACTTCAGAAAAGCTATTCTTAGCCGAGATGAATTTTTTTCAATACCAAATGGAGAGAACTATGACATATTGTACTACCCAAACGCAAAAAAGTTTGTCTATCCAAGGTTTTTGTTCGAAAATGAAAGTGATTTTTCTAATAATTCAGTATATTGGCGTAGTTGTAATGAAATATTTGTGGCAAATACATTTCATAGTGTAAGTAATTCTAATACAACTTACACAATCAAAATACGACTAAAGGTCTTTTCAAAAATGCAACTTGTTTTATGTGCATCAACCTGCAAAAATCTTCGTCTATCATAAAACTTACCGCAAAAATTTGTGAGTTTATTTTTTGGCTAGACTGCAGTTTGTTGAAACTTCTTGAGTTAAAATAACCCGCGGAAAAGCGATACCATCTCATCTGAGAAAGTTAGTAATTGAAGATTATAAAAATAAGAAATCTTCTTATGAAATTGCGAAAAAATTTAAACTTTCAAGATCTTTAACAGTGCAGGGTATAATTATTTTATTCGAGACAACTGGAAGTATCGAGAAAAAACCGATCAGTAGTAATCAGTTATATGGAGTGACGAGCCACCCTTGAGTTGAACATGCAATCCTATCAAAAACGCGTTATTCGAAAAAAAAACTGAAGCATTCCAAATGACTGCCAAGTCGAAAAGTAGAATTTCCAAGCTCTGTAATGATTTGGGGATGTATGTCATCTCGAGCAATTGGTCATCTGTGCTTCACTAATACTACAATAAATAGCACTACGTACCAGACTATTCTTCAAAATTATCTTCTTCCATCAATACCTGCTTTGGAAAAACCAGGAGGCGAGTATATTTTTCCAGGAGGACTGGGCCAGTTGTCATAAGGCGAAATAAACAAAGAAATGGTTTCAAGAACATGAAGTTCCACTAATGCAATGGCCATCAAATAGCCCGGAACTTTCTCCCATTTAGAACATATGGAGAAAAATGAAAAAAATGGAGGTCTTTTCGTCTTCGTAGGAAAATACAAAGCATCTGGGATTCCATAACACCAGCTGAGTGTGAAGAACTAGTAATCACTATGCCTAGACGTATGCAGGATTTATCCGACGAAATGGTGACGTTACTAAATGGTAGAGTAAAGTTTACGTAATTCCTGTAAGTTAATTTAATGTTTAGCAGGCTTAATTCTCTATGAATAGAATTCGGATTTCTTTTCGTTTTTAGTGAATTATGTTGAAACATTTGATGGATTTTTATATAGTATACATATTAATAAATTACCACGTTATTTAATTATTATTTATCATATTTTGCAAATTAAATTTATTTGCAAATTAATTTTATTACATTTGGTAATATTTTTTTTTTCAAAATTAGAACGTACCTGTTCTGTGCACATCTGCCTTTAAATAAGGCGCAACAAAATGGTATGCAAAATATTCTCACAATACGATTTCAAAACATTCAAATTGTTACTCGATCGTTCGTAGTTTCTTTACAAAAAAATTTTGCTCCAAAATTGTAATTTGAACAAGGTAGACGAACCTTTTTGCCGCCGCAAGTTTTATGATAGACAAAGATTTTTGCAGGTTGATGCCATAAAAAAAATACAATTTTTGAAAGAACCTGTAGTCCTGTTTTGATTGTTCGAGTTCTATTAGAATTCCTTATATCCTGAAATATAATTGCCACAAGTATTTCTATATAACTTTGCCAATAGACCTTATTATTAAAAATTCATTTTTATTTTCGAGCTAAAATCTTGGATAGACGAATCATTTTGCGTTTGGGTAGTACAAGTATGTTCATAATGCAATGAATTTTAGATTAGAGTTAATTAAAGAATATAACTGTTAAGATAAGGAATTATTGAAATTTGTTTATTTCCATTTATTTTATAGTGGGGAGGTAGTATACGTAGGTGCTAGAGAGCTTTCTTTTCCAGTCAAGAATACCTAAATTAAAAGAATTTATTAATTTTTTATTTTTCTTCTATATTTTAAGACTACATTAAGAGACAAGTAAATTAGGATTCAATCTGGCAGACGGCTATAAGCCATTGTCTAAATGTTTTCAAAAATGTAAGATGTATGTACTTTACTTGTGTATTAATAAACATTATTATTATTATTATTCTTAAGAACCGCTCAATAAATTTATTATAACTCCTATATTATGTATATACACTAAGTCTAAAAATTTATTTTTTAATTATTATTTACATTTAAAAAATTTCAGAAATTCCGACATAACGAGACAGTCCGCCTCGTCACCAAGCACAGGGCACCTAGGAAAAATGGTATCCTTGTCATCGCACAGCCTGCATCCAAATGGAACAAACAACATTAACCGAAATAGCGTCAAATCAAGTAATTGTATAAATAAATGTATTAAATAATAAAAAAGTAATGAAAATATTTCCACAGGTCGGAAAAAATATAATTCATCTCAGATAAAAGTTACAAAGATGTTACTCATAGTTTCTACAGTATTTGTGTGCTTAAACCTACCCAGCTATGTAATGAGAGTGAGAGCTTTTCTTGAGGTAATTTTCCAAATAAATTCAAAACCACAAAATTAATTCAAATTAATGAGAACATCGAAGTTTATGCAAGTTAAAATACAACCTCCACAAACTAGTATCCACCTTTGTTAAAAATTATGTAGTAACTTATGAGAAATCTGCGAAGCGTATTACGAGAGCTATAATCTAAATAACCTCATTATGCTATATTATCACACGTGTCTCCCATTAATTTTCTGCGGAAAGGTCAAATTCATTAGGTCGAAGTTTCAAGCGGAATTTATCTAAACTAATAGAATTTCCCTCAACCGAAAAATGCTCGAAACCCGTTCTAAAGTGTCAAAACATTGATTATTATCCCGAGCGGGAAGCCACAAGTGTTTTAAACACTACATAACAAGTTAAGTTTGCTTGTTTTAATAGCGAAGTTAGAAAACTCAACAACAATATATGTAGAATCCAAATTGCAGTCATTTTATATTTCAAAATTTCCACGATGGCAAAAGCAGGAAGATAAAGCCATTCACGAAATTACACATGCATGAAGTTAGAAAAAGGATACAATTAATTTAAAGCTGTATAAGTTTTCAAAAACCAATTTCTATTTAACGAAGTACGCAGATGAATTTTTGTATTGTGGCACAGAAGTAGACAATTGGTTTTTAGTTCAATAATCTGTTAATTAAACTTAACCATGCAAACGCCTATTTATATCTTTACCTTTGAAACGGATTTTTTACAATTATTTATTTAAGATGTAAGATTTAAGATATTTTACATAATATAGTATATAATCCAGAAAGAATTTTTTTATAAATAAGCTTGGCTTGTTTTGGAAAAAAACACTACTGATAATCTCCTGTGTGATATGATTCTGAACTTTTATCCCACGTGAATATTTTTACATATTATAAAACGCAACGTATATTTATCTGTATGTCTGTCTGCCCGTTAGTGCCCTTATAATTCGAGAAGCACTGATCCGTTCTATATGTTCTTTTTTTAGTTTGTTCTTACTGACCACAGTTTAGCAGCCTCTTTGGTAGGGTAGGGGGATTGACATGTAAAAATAATCGAAAACGACTGATTTTAGTGTCGAATATATAATTAGTATATTCGCTGAGATGAAAAATGACAATTTTCGAGATCGCTGGGATGGATAATAACACTTTTGATGTCGTTAAATGCTGGTGGAAGGTTAGCACAGGGGATGGGTGTAAGACACCCGCACTACATCTATGGACGGGATGGGAAGTGAGTTACATGTAAAATTAATCGAAAAGGTTAGTGGTGAGTTCACAGTTTTCGGAGACGCTGAGCTGACATTCACAAGTAACACTCAAAATGCTGTTACATACTGTTGGGGTGTGACGCCCGTAGGGGTGGAGATGCCATGGGTCCCAGGTTCGAGACCAGCTCTCCCCGTGAGCTTTTCTTAAGAAATTAAAATAATCCACTCCGTCTCTGGGCTGTTGTCTAGCTCGCAGCAATACAAAAACAAGACATTCAAGTTTCCTCACTTCCCTTACCCTTATTCCATTCCGGACAAAGCCATGCTAACGCATTAAAGGGTTGTCGCCTTGGAAAAAAAGCTTTATATTTTTATTGACAATAATTTTTATTAAAAAAAAAATATATAAAATTGAGAACCATTAATAAAAGAAATGTTTTTTTAACTGATTCTGATATTAATCAGTGTCGAATTCCTCTCTCTCTGGTTCTGGTTTTTGTAGTAGACGCGCTCTTGCCCCAAAAGGGGTTAACTTATGGGGCATAGAGCGACTAATACTACCTGGCCACGATTTGTTGATTTGGGTACCTTCCATCTCGACGAATCTTCTCCATGTGTTGCGAGGTCGTCCAATTCGGCGTCTTCCTTGGATCCCGTGAGGATTCCAATCTTAAGCCTGTTGTGCGATGTTGCTTGGCTCTTTTCTTAGTGTGTGGCCTAAACATTGCCACTTGTTGACAAAGGTTTGTAGCTTAAATGATATTTGACAGAGTTTTGTGCGTCTGGAGATTTTGTTAGTGCGCCAGATCACAGCAAGATTGTTAAATGTAACACAAGCCTTAGTGATGCCAGCCTGTATATCAGCTTCAGCTCCGTCGTCTGCTGTAACTATGCTTCCGAGATAGCAAAATTTATCCACTTGTTTTATTTGCTTCTGCTTTTTAAGATAAATTTCGTTTTGTCTCCTGGAGTCGAAGCTCATAAGTTTGGTCTTCGCAGCATTGATCTTAAGCCCTGCTCTGCGACCTTCTCTGCACAGGGTTTCGGATATTTGGGCTAGATGACTCCGCTTGTTAGAGCGCTACACAATACGTCAATAACGACGATCAGGAAAACCAAAGGTGACAGTATGCGTCCTTGTCTAACTTCGTTCAGTACTCGGAGGGGCTCCGACAGTTTTTCCTTGTGTAGGATATGACAATTTGAATTCCTTGTTATCATTTAGGGCCAGAGGGGAATCGCAGTTTACTTTAGAAATGATGTGCCTTTCTCACGTTTCTCTCAATTTATTCCTAGTATTCCAGAATTTAATTTTCTCTTGATTAGATTTAAACTCCATCGACACGTTATTCGTTTTATGTTACTTTACCACACTGTCGTTCTTGCTGGTGATTTAAACGTCCACAATACATAGCGGCTCAAACATTCTTCCGCCATATGCCCATCTGGAAAACTTAGAGTTATTTAGCGAGTCCATTAATTTGCAGACCCGTGTTCCTAATACATTGGTCACATTAGTCACAACGCGAATGTTATAGATCTATTTCTAACATTGCGGCTCTCCTGTTCATAACAATACAATAGAGAACTACTTCTTTATTCTACGTTTCGACCATTGTCTAATCTTCGCCCATTTTTCCACCACCTCTCTCATAACCACTAATCAAAATTCCACCAACAGATTAGTGTGGTATTATAAAAATACTGATTGGACTGGACTTAATAAATATCTCAGAGAGCTAGGCTGGTCTGATTGCTTTTTTATGAGGAACGTTAACCATAGCACCAAATGTATTTTGAACATCTTATGAGTTGGGATACATCACTCTATTTATCATAGCTTCAGAAACATCAAACCAACTAACAACCTTCCAAGCATATAAATTGCGCCATTCAGAGGAATTGACCTTTGCCCGATTATTTGCGACTATTTACTGTGTGCGACTCTATAGATACGTGATGCGCAAAATAATTGCAAATCAGTGATTAATCGGACAAAATTCAACTTCTACCAGAATATCAGACGAAAGGTAGTTGCTAATTAAAAGTGTAGTGAGGGCTTCTGGTCTCTAGTTATGACCGTAAAGAACAATTTTATCTATTCTTCAATGCCACGACTCAGAAGTGTTTCCGTCTGCATAGAAACTTTCTCATGTTCAGCAGATACATAAAAATAGAGAGAAATGCGACCGCCCTAACTACAGAGCAATTGCACTTACTTCGGTTTTATCAAAATTTTTTGAATCACTCATCAACTCTCAATAGATAAAATATATAGATATATAAAGTAACCATTTTATCAACGAAACTTTTGAAAAGCCAGAAATCGTTGCTGCTGATATTTCAATGGTGCCCTTCTAGCCAAACTTCAAGCATTTGGTCTTCATCTGCACCTCTCTAAACGGATAGAGTTTTTTGTCAAACCGTACAATCCGTGTAATAATAGGCAGAATTACAACTGATCCCTACGAAATAAATGTCGGTGTACCTTAGGGTTGAGTTTTTTGACCAATCCTCTTTCTTTCTTTTTAATTGATGACCTTTTGTCTCGTACACACTATCCAAGTTCAGCATCAGGCCTAGAGCCGAATATATTTCCCATATTTGGGCAGGTGCGCATTGTTCGCGTTAGACAAAGTTCCAAGAAACTTATTAACAACTCCACTTCACTAAGAGCATCGACGGAATGTCGGTAGTCTCACTCTTCTGTCGCTATTTCCACGGTCACTGTTCTAATAAATCCGGGAATCTTTTCTAAGCCGAACAACACTATTATGGAACAGTTTATCATCTTCTATTTTTCCATCGTTTTATAAGTCCGAATCGCTGCAATAAAATACGTTTAAACGCAGCCAAATGTCAACTATAAACTATTATATGTATGGAATACTACAGATCTGTCTAAATATAATACTTTTGCATTTTTTTATTCAGTCCGAAATTTGGGTTTATTAACAGGATATTGACATTGAATGATCACATTAACAATTTTATTAGAAAGGTTTATTTGTGATTTCGAAAACTGTGGTTGACAGCAATTTCACGCCAGTTTCTACAAGATTGCTTTTGGTCAAAACACTTCATGATCCAATATTTACCTGGGGATTCCAACTATTTTCCAAGTTTTTCTGTCAAGAATGCCAATTCTTCGGCCACTCCCACAGCACATATTTAAGTTCTAAACGTGAAACAAAAAAAATCCTTTTTTATGATTATTTTTTAATTGATAGGGTTGTTAATGAAGTATATGATAACACATACTTTAAAGTATATCATAATAAACTTTTATTCCGCAATGTATAAAAGGCATTTTAACGCCCTGGAGGTCACCTAAAAAAATGGATCCAAAATTCAAAATGTCCTTAATCTGTACGGGTTTCTCTATCGTTACGCGTAGACGTTTGTTAGCTGTTTTCCTCATTTTTTACAAAATTATTCAATTCAAGTTAAAAATACGATTATTTAAATAGTATTTTTACTTAAAGATACAAAAAATAGTAAATTTCAAAACAAAACGGCTACGCTTAACAATGGCCACTGTTACTACTAATATTAAAAAAAGAAAGAGTACAATCGGATCATTACTATTCGAGTTTTTTGTCTCCCCCGTTCAAGAGAAGTGATTTTGGAAAAAAAAAAAACGCGATTGAAAGTTTAAGTTTATTTTTCCGGTATAAATAATTAATAATAAATTGTTGTTATTTTTACTATTATTATTTCATCAATTAATTGTAGAGAGTTAGTAGATTCGATGTTCGAGGTGTAACGGCCGATACAGGACAACTCACAGTTTTTGAAGACATCATTCATGCTTCTGGGAACACACTTATCCAACCCCACACAACACAAATAAACGTATTGGTGGATACAGCACGAGAGCGATTTAGTCGTCTCACTACTAGGCAACCTGGCACTGAGATGATAAACGCTTTCGGAATGAATCGACCGCCGCACACGACATTCAGTACACTCACTTCACGTCGGATGCGCGAGCTCTCCGTAGGAGTAAATCCTACGGATAACTTAGGGGTTAATAGATGGCGTGCACATCTTGGGGTAGATTTGGGAGTAATGGGGACCATAACTAGCAGAGTGATCTATAGTTATCCGTCCAATTATAGAGACTGTGGCATTCAAACTGCTCCAGAGCCTCGTTCATCCAAACCAGCTGTCACATATCGATGATTCAATGAGCCTGCTCGCTTTGTGTTGGTGAAGGAACCCTGTTCCACAGATACTTTACATGCCCGACGTTGTGCGATATAAATAATCTTGTTCGTGATATATGCCAGCTTTTCTGCCCGACATTCGGCATTACAAGAACGTCGTTTTTACTGGGGCCAAGGACATGTAACCAGGTGAATTCTTCAAGCGAAAGTCGAATTTTAAAGAAAACAATTAAACAAAATCGTGCTGCAACAGAGTCTGGAATTTGTACAGAGAGCATAGGGAAAAATGTTTCTGTGGATGCCTGGAGAAGGATGAGAGAAATGGGTTATAAATCTTATAAGGTAAATTTTCTGATGTTCGTTATGGAATCCCGCAATGATCTCTAAATTTTAAGGCTAAGGAGAAACCATTTTTGACCAGTATCCAAAAAAAGAAACGCCTCGCTTTTGCTAAAGCCCACGAAAATTGGACACTTAATCAGTGGCGATCAGTTATATGGAGTGATGAGTCACGCTTTGAGTCGGACATGTAATTATATAAAAAACGCGTCATTCGAAAAAAACTTAAGCATTCCAAAGTAACTGCCTAAGTCGAAAAGTAAAATTCCCAAGCTCTGTAATGATTTGGGGATTTATGTCAGCTCGAGGTGTTGGTCATCTGTGCTTCACTAATACTACAATAAATAGAACTACGTACCAGACTTTTTTGCATAATTATCTTCTTCCATCAATACCTGCTTTGGAAAGACCAGAAGGCGAATATATTTTCCAGCAGGACGGGGCCAGTTGTCATACGGCCAAATTAACAAAGCAATTGTTTCAAGCACATGAAGTTCCACTAATGCAATGAACATATGAAAGCGCTTATCATGGTAATCTTTGTGAGCTAGCTTTTTACAAACACAGCACCCGATGAAGTTCCACTAATAAGATGGCCATTGCATTAGTGGAACTTCATGTTCTTGAAACCAAAACCCGGACCTTTCTCCCTTTGGGATTCAATAACACCAGCTGAGTGTGAAGAATTAGTAATCACTATGCCTAGACGTATGAAGGATGTTATCCGACGAAATGGTGACGCTACTAAATGGTAGAGAAAAGTTTACGCAATTCCTGTAAGTTAATTTAATGTTTAGCAGGCTTAATTCTCTATGAATAGAATTCGGATTTCTTGTCTTTTTTAGTGAATTTGATGGATTTTTATATAAATAATAATTAATAAATTAAAATTGTTGTTTTTCATATTTTGCAACTTAAATTTATTTGCAAATTAATTTTATTACATTTGGTTATATTTTATTTTTAAAAATTTGAACTTCCCTCTTCTGTGCGCATCAGCCTTTAAATAACGCACAACAAAATGCAGTATGGTAAGCAAAATATAGTCACAATACGATTTCAAAACCTTCAAATTGTTACTCGATCGTTCATAGTTTCTTTACAAAAAAAATGTTGCTCCAAAATTTTAATTTGTCCAAGGTAGACGAACCTTTTTGCCGCAAGTTTTATGATAGACGAAGATTTTTGCAGGTTGTTGCCATAAAAAAAGTCGCCTTATTGAAAGAACCTGTAGTCCTATTTTGATTGTGCGAGTTCTATTAGAATTCCTTATATATTTATTTTCGTTCGATAGTGAGGTGAACAAAGAGAGGCGTGGCGTCTCAGGTTCATTGGCGTGCGCAACGTATTATAGTTAAATTTCTTACGAAAAAAGGCGTAAAACCATCAGAAATTTTAAAAAGACTTCACCGAATAGTAACTTGTGACGAAATTTGTATGCACCATTACACCCCCGAATCGAAGCAAGCAAGTATGGAATGGCGAAAGAAGAACGAATCTGCACCTGTCAAAACCAAAACTCGGCTCTCGGCTGGAAAGGTTTTGGCGAGCGTATTTTTCGACTTTAAAGGAGTCCTACTTATTGATTTTCTCCACGAACGTCGAACTGTAAATGACGCGTACTACTGCCAATTTGTAAAGGATATAAAAACGGCAGAAGAGACGTTATTCTGCTGCAAGACAAATCCCGGCCCCAAAAAAGCAAGAGCAAAAGTGAAACATTTTCGTGGACTACACTGGAACACTCTCCGTACTTATCGCCCTGCGACTACCCCCTGTTTTGACCGATGAAAGAAGCTCTTGGAGGACAAACTTTGATGACGATGTTGCAGTTGAAGATCTTGTGCGCAATTGGCTTATGGCACAACCATCTTCGTTCTATGAAAACGGGATAAAAAAATTACCCATCCGTTGGGTTACTATTTAAAAATTAAATATACTTCAGTTTCATAAAATTGCTTTATTTGTTTTTGTTTATTTAACTACTTTTATAACTACGGGGATAATGTTTAATGAGTCAAAGAATCGGAAATCTTCGGATTTTTATTTCGTCAACCATATCCGAGGATAACTTTCATCTTTTCCTATGAAAAAATTAAAGAAGAAGAGATTTAACAAAAGCTATAAAGTTATTTCGTTACACATAATGTAAGCTCAAATTCATAGTCACCGTCTAAGCTTAAATAACACTTTCTTCTTTTTTCCTAAACACTTTTACGCTCTATTGTATTCGTACAGGTGTCACATGGCATAGAAAGTTTCAAAAGATATTCGATCATCTTGTCATCCAAGTTTAGTTAATCTGGTTTAAAAACCAATATACCATCAAATTATTCCTCACTTTTTGGACTTTTTCTATGCATTTGAAACTTTTGTGTAAGAATAACGTAGGTGGCTGTTTATTGGAAAATGTAAGAATATCTCACTGAGAGTGCAGGAAAATCGTTCACAATCAGAGCAACTTCGGGGTAATTTAAATCGATTTGAATGAAAGGTTTCTATTCTCAACAGATAATTAACAGAACGGGAACTCAAAGCAAATGTTCTTGTATGGTAAAGATTGCTTATCTTGGCTACCAGTACTTCTTTAAATAAGGTGGGAATCAAAACAGTTTAGTTTAGGAAGGACCTGTCATAAAGGGTAAAGATTTCACATCTTTACTGGCATAAATCAGGCCTTGATCTGTTAAGATGAGTGCTCACACCCTTAGTAGTACTAAAGAAAATTTGATTTAAGAAGTCTGCTATTGAAAATTTCATTTAAGAAGTTGAGTATTTTCTATTTGCACGTTCAACGTAAATAAATATATCAGTCGTTATATTGAAAAAGTCAGACGTAACTTTTAAGGGATTTGTGGTGAAAGGCAATGAATAAATAAACTTAAATCGATGAGAACGAAAACAGCTACTTAAACATTTAATCTGAGCTTTAAGATACTCCAAAGCTTTACGTACTTTAAGTTAAGTTAAGTAGAAAGGAAATTTCAAAGCTAATGGTGCACGTGTATCCAAAAGAATCGCTTAAATAAGCTCTATACTAATTTTCTTAAAATCGTGGATAACAAGGGGAAGATTTTCCGGGCAACATAAGGTGTACTTAATTGCAAGGATTGTAGAAACAAAAGGCGTTAATTTAGAATTATTAGTTATTTAATGGGAAACCCGAAACCTTGAAATACTATATAATTCGCGCTTAATCTGGGATAAGCTAGTAAAGAAGAAAAGATGGCCCTTAGCCTAAGAACGATGAAAGCCTTTTATCTCCCATTTTACTTTAGTCTCGGTTAGATAAAAGAACTTTTGCAATAACAGAGAGAGCAGGAAATTTAACACGCGAGGCTTTCGCGTGATTGTAAAAAAAACTTCAAGGCTTTAGGTGTGGGCCCATTCTAATTTCTGATTGTTCACAATTCTTTAAGGCATCGGTTTATCTTTTTTGAAAACAGATTTTTAGAGTAGTTTTCGAATGAAGGGAATTTTTAAATAAAATCTCATTAAGTTTAATAGAGCGTAAACCCATTCAGGCCTCAAAGTTTCCTCGAGGAATTGTTGAAATCCCCATCACTATTTTTGAATAAAGCAGCACTTAACGAAGCTTAGAAGCTTCCTCAGAAGCGAACTTTGAGGCGAGTTTTGTACAATGTTAGAACATTTTCCTCTCAAGTCAGGTTCTGTCAATATAACATTATACACAGCCTACTTTACGCAAGCTTTAAGGCTAGCTGCAAAAGAAAATCTCGGGAATCGCGACTTTTAGCTGGACATGTTTTGACCTTCATACACTCTTAACGTAAACGGCTATCTTTTAAAGTTCATCTATTTTAACCCCAAATTATGACGTATTAAATTATGTAAAAAAATTTTAAGAATTTCAAAAGCCTACAGCAGATTTGATACAAATACGGAAAAGCAAAAACTAGGCACATTTTTAACCGATTATTGTCACTTAATTTTTAGCAAAATAGTGATTTTTATATATTTTACAAACTTAATATAAATGAATTCCATAGTCTTCCCGACTTCTGTACTTCCATCCATAAAAAAAAACCTAATAAGACGCTTTTTTCACAAAAACACGTTTCTTACATCAATCAACGCGTGAGAAAAAGAACAGCAGCCGTTGGGATACCTTTTCAAATTTTTTCTCACTAATCTGATTTTTTAATTATTCCCGTAAAAAATAATCACTGGTGGATGGTGGTCTGGTGATGAGGAAGCCCATTAGTGAGGTGGAATAAAATTTACTCCTTGTATTCCCGGAACACAATGTATTCTTTGATGTATGTAATGGAGTCCATTCCTGATGAAATATTCAATCATCATCGGGATATAAACTCTTCATATTTTATATTTCTCACTGTAGGAAGTAATGTTGGCACCAGGTTCAAAAAAAATGGGTTTTTAATTGCCAGAAACCTTAAGTTAATAAGGAGCTAGGTCGGGGAAATACATTTTATGCGGCAGCAGTTTGTAACGCAATTCATAAAATTGGCCGCTTCGATTTTAGCGTATCGTCATTTTTTCTGGGTAAAATAGGCCCGAGTCTCCTCCAATTTCTAGTTCAATACTTAATTTTGCTTTTATTCTTCGATTCTAGGTCCATAAATCTGAACTTTTTGTGTTCTTTGCCGAGTTCCTCTCGATATTGAGGCCACAAGACCAGTTTCATTAAATACGTCCAGCAATGAAGTGCTCGCTCCCTCGATGCATCATTTGTTGTAGCTTTTTTTTACAGCAATTAGAAAGTACTGAACCAACTTAACACCAAATAAAATTATAATTCTCTTTTCTTTTTGCAATCCATAAAATATATTTATTATTTATTATAAATATAATTTTCTAAAGAGAAATTATGGTCCACAAAGAATGTTCAACTTTTTTTTGCACAAAACACGATAAGGAACGTTCAACTCTTTGCTTTAGACAAAAAAGGCTGGATTAAGCTTCGAAGATGGCAGCACTACTGACTACAGGTGCCCTCGCCACTACACCCTCTAAAGCCCTTAACATCATTCTCCACCACCAGCTATTCGGAAACCAAAGTGCATTCTCTACTGCCATTAGGCTCAATTCACTTCATTCAGACTTGGACGCGTACAGACAACGGACATTCCAAAACTCTGGACGGTAATATAACAAATAATATCGATTACACCATACCTTCTTTCAACGCCAAATTCGACTTCTCTATTCCTACCAGGAAGGTATGGGAGGATGGACTCCCTCATCGGAGAGAATCTGTGCACCATCACACTGACGGCTCTAAGTTGTGGATAGTGTGGATAGAGGTATCTACTCAGAACACCTGAACCTTAGCATTTCGTTTTATTTGCCAGATTACTGTAATGTTTTTTAATGGAGACGGAGTTGGATCAATGCGTTGAGCGGCAAGACCAACATGCCATGGGTCCCGGGTTCGAGACCAGATGACCGTGAGCTTTTATTAAGAAATTAAAAAATAATCCACTTCGTCTCTGGGCTGTTGTCTAGCTCGCAGCAATGCAAACAAGACTCATGTTTCCTCACTTCCCTTACACTAATTCCCTTCCGGCCAAAACCATGCTAACGCATAAAAAAAAAAAAAAAAAAAAAAAAAAAAAAAAAAAAAAAAAACAGAAATAATGGCTATAGAGGAAGCACTAGCTTGCCTGAAGAAGAGAACAATGTCTGTTGATAACATCTGTATTTTTACTATCTGCAGGCGGTTATTAAATCTCTCATAGGAGTGTGCATGACCTCTAATATTCCCACACCATGCCACTCAACTCTAAATGACTTACGCCTCATATCGATACCGAGGCATAGAGGCATTCCGGGTAACTATAAAGCTGATGAGGTCGCGAGAATCAGCGCTACTCTACTAGACTCGGACATAAATCAACAGCTTGGTAAGCCGTTAGTCGCATGCAAGCTGGAAATCATACAAGCATTCTTCAAGAGAAATAATGATAAACGGTAAATGGAACATAACTGCCAAATCACCTGGCAGATCTAAAGCGGGGAAGAGAGCTAATCTCGCTCAAGCGAAATATTATCAGCGTTGTCGTGGCTGTGATTTTGGGTCATTGCCTTATAGGCAGACATGCTGACAGCCTCGGCGCGTACTCGAGTAACTCGTTTCTGATTTGCCAACATGAGGAAGAAGAGGAAACCAACCCCACTTTCTCTGTAACTCGCCAACCTCAGGAGGCTTTAGTTTCACCTGGTCGTCCGTCGTGAGTGAAATCTTGCAAGCTGATTTTGACCCACATCCCGATAACCAATTGAGCTTAAATTGCATACGTATGGATATTCGATTGCAATATGGTATATCTAATATTGTTCTAAATTTAATATGGCGGACCCCCCATGATGGCGAATTACCTTTTTCTTAACAATCCCCTTGATATGGGTATCAAATGAAAGAGTTCGACGAATAAAATACGATAAACTATATGAAGTCAATCTAATACCAATATGACGGATTAACTTTTTCTTCACAATTCCCTTGAAATAACTCACCAGCTTGTTAAGCCGCTAGCCACATAGAAGCTGGAAATTAAACTAACATTATTTAAGGTTGCTTATGATAAATGGCAAAAGGAATACAGAGCTAATCTCACGGAAGCGTAGCATTATCAGCGCTGTCGTGGCAGCTATTTCCGGTCATTGGCTTGTAGGCAGACAAGCTGACAGACTCAGTGCCTCTCAAATTACTTCTGTAGGACTTGCTAAGATGAGGAAGAACAGGAAACCGTCTCTCTGCTCGGCATTTGGCCTCCTCCCTTTTTTAAGAAATTAGTCGAACTAGGTTCTATTGATGTCACCGACCTAGTTCGGTTTATCGAGAACTCCAAATGGATTTTAGGTATGTAAGAATCTAGTCATAATGTGGTATTACAAGGGGCCACTTTGGTCTAAATGTGCCTTCCATCTAGGATGGCTGCCACTCTATCCTAACCTAGGTTCTAGGATGGGCAATTTAATAAAAATAAAAGACATGTATTAATTCCATTAATTTCGAAGAAAATTTGGGATAATGATGAATTTTAGGTAATTTCGCAAGTAACTATACTGCAATGGTGGGAGTAAGATCAACATTATTGAGACTTTGGGAAAGGTCATTGCGGTAGTAGTTTTTGTGATTGTTTGGTGCCGCTGTGTTGAGTAGATTAAAAGTTAAAAATAAAATAGTGATATGCATACCGTGAAAATTGCAAATTTATGAATCACCCTGTAACTCCCAAACGGTTGAGTTTGTCTCCCCCTGCCGTACAATTTTTTGTTTATCTAAGTAAGATCTATCTTCCCACTCATTTAGGCACACCAGATCTGAAACACCACGTATTTTACGACCGCATTCTAGACATATTATAAAACGAAAAAATTCAAAAAACAATTTTTAGGACCATCTAGGCCTCTCTATTGGTCATCACTAATGCCCAGGATTTTCCATACCCACATTCTTCTACATTTTGCTTGAAAAAGGCGATTTAAATAAGTCGTGAAATAACACAACAAATATTACTTTACTCTATTAAATTCTAATTTTGACAAAATAATATTAAATACGGAGTTAAGTTCTTTTTTCTAGGTGAAATTACGGAAAAAAATTATCCAAAGTAAAAAATATGTACGAAATTTTAATATTTGTTTCTCTGCTCCAGTTTTAAACAAGTATTGTTTTGATTTTTTTCGGAAAAAATTACTTAAGGGGTCTACAATTTTCAAAAAATCGAATATATTTTTTTTAATTTTTCCAAAGTATAGTCTTTCGAGAATATACTGTTAAATGTTTATAATAATATTGACAGTCTTTACAGTCTTTATAGCAGGTAGCGAACGGTTGGCCCGCCTCATGAATGGAAAACTTTAAGATCATTTATCTCAAAACTACTTTTGTCTGCACGGCGTAGAGCAAAAAAAAAAAACTGTCCATCCGATTTGGCTAAATTTTGAATATGTTATTCAGTATGCCAGTGGCTATCGTCGGAACTAAAAAAAATTTTTATTTTAATACCTTTTTGTTTTTTTGTTAAAAAAGTATCGAAAAAAAGTCGTATTTTTGGTACCCAAAAACCACTTCGTCAAAAAAATTTTTTTAAATTTATTTTAGTTCCAACGATAGAGACACTCATATAGATTAATAATCTTTTTTTCTATTTTTCAAATGACTGACAGAGCTGAAATCATCAACGCCAGCCAGGTCGATTTTTTTGAGGGTGTTATTTTCAGCTAAATTTTTTTTTATAACTTTTTTTTATGAGTCAATACTCAAAGTAGTTTATTAAATGTACATAGTTCAATTTTCGTTTTTTTAATTGCTTTTACCTTTAAAAAAAATCCTGAAAATGCATTAAATTTACGCGCGCTAGACCACCGTAGAATAGTCGCCCATAATATTATTTTACGACGTCTCTGCGCCAACTTGAATCAAGTTTATTCATAATTGAGGAATCTAGCGAAGGGTAAAAATAAGGAAAATGTATTTTCTTACTACTTTTAATTGAAATTGCTTAGCAGTTAATATTCACAAGTTAAGAGCTTATGTACTATCCATTTGCACCTAAATATTTTGAAATATTTGATTTTCCGGGCAATGGGATGGACTCGATTTCTACAATTCCTCTCCCTTCCTTTAAGTTTAAGTTTATTGAATTAAGTTTATTTATTTCACAATTCACACACTCTCAATTGATTTCACAAAAAACAAAATTTTCAAGCACTTGTTTACATTGAAAATGTAATTTCAAGTTTCTTCTTCTTATTGACAAATTTAAACTTACCCTTAAGGGGGTCCTCTACTCTCGCGGTTTCAAAAAATGAATTTTTTTTTTAATTTCAATCTATATGTATCTGAGAATACGCCACAGTTAAAAATCATTGTCTAAAGAATTTACCGGTCCATTCTTGAGAAGAATGTGGACAACCAAAAACATCAACGTGATGAGGAAGGAGAACTCTACGGCCCCGGTATAGCAGATTAACTCGTAAGTTACTACAATCAAGTTATGCAAAATTTTATTTTGTTCCATTTTTATAGCCTCTAATATGTCAAAAATGACGTAAAAATTGGAAATTTTTACAAATTGTTGCATAACTTTTACAAATTGCAAAATAAAAAAAATCTGTCTCGGGAAAACATAGCCAACGTAATCATGATTATAAAGAATATAAATTTTCAAATTACAGATTACCCAATTGGCCACAACTTTGCTTAAGCGGGACCCATGCAGTTTCAACATCAATGTCATCAATAACGCTTCAAGGTCGCGAGACTTATTTTTTTTCATTTTCAAAAGTAAAACTGAAAATTCAAAACATGTATCTTCGAAATAAAAAAAAATTTTTTAAATGTATTCAGTAGATGCTTCGCAATTTATTCCCCAAAAAACCGCTCAATTTCAGACCTCGAGAGTAGAGGACCCCCTAAATTTACTTTATCCGCGGAGTTGGATCGATGGACGAGTGGCACGATTACCAGGCCATGGTTCCAGGGTTCGCACTTCGGTTTTCGCCTTTTGGGTCGTTGTCTCTAGCTCGCAGGAATACAAAAAAAAAAAACAGTCAAGTTCCCTCAATCCTCTTTCGGTCAAAATCATGCAAACAAATCATGGGTTGTCCCCTGGGCTTTGGCCACATCATAAAAAAACGAGGTACTTCACTCCCGTAAAGAATTTAAGTTCTTTCTTCGTAGTGTAATATGATAAGTATATGATCCATCTTTGATCACAATCATTACTATTCAAGTATTGACTAACGCACCAGCTTCAGTATATTTTTTGAATACAAAGCCGCATCTAAGGCGTCGCAAAGTTTATATGAAATTACGGTAGAATGCCTTCAATGCTTAAGTTCTTGGGTAAATGCAGAACACTGAGCGAAAATTGTTTCTTATTTTCAAGGGGGGTGGTTAGCATATTTGAAATATATTGTTTTTTAAATTGTTTGGATGTGCAGCAAACACATTGATCATACCAGTGGCTGCTGGACAATATCTGAGTGCGCGAGTCCAATTTGCACTTCACTTCATATTTGCTGTGAAATATCCAGTCAAAATTTTGTTCCACAGTGTTTTGAAATTTAAAACTATTATATATACACATACATATAAAAAAGTCAATGTATTAATGTTTTATTAATTTTAATGTATTAATGCTTTTACAAGCAAAGTTTAAGATTGATCCCCTAAATTCAAATCTCAAACATAATTTCTCCAATTAACTGATAAGAACTAATGCGCTAATTGAAATCCTTACGTAAACATGGCATGTGTACAAATGATTTATCAACAGAGACGTGCTTTCATTTGACTTATTAATCTAGTTTGAAAGGAATACAAAATAATTGACATTTACTTACACAACATTTAGTGTTTGAAGACGTCAATGTAATAAAAAAAATCTTCTCCGGCAAAACCAACCAAATGAAAGCTCCAAAAAATTAAGTGTTCTTTCTTCCAGTCTTATGATAGCCGAAAGCAAAATTACCACGTGGAAGGTCATTGTGCTTAGATACATACTAAGAATATATTTTTATAATATTACATAACGCACCTGCTACGTTAGCTTCTGGTAATAATCGACAAAACTTTTGCTTATGAATGACTGTTTCAGCGGGAGTTGAAAAAGTCGAGGCAAAAGTTATAGAGGATATTAAATTTTGTAAGCATTTTCCTTCGTGACCACGTCCGATAAGAGAAGTTTCTTTCTTAACCGAAAAGAAAAGGCAGATATACCTAATGCCTTAGACAGACTACTCACTCCAATGATCAATGATTCGCCATTGCATCGAATTATGTTCTCCATTCATTATCTACAGAATTCGCTGCGCTCGCGTCGGATAGCAATAATTAAGCAGGAAAAAGCATGGGAGAATAACAGATAATGCATACAACATTTTCAAATTTAATCGTACCTATGTAATTTTTTTTCTGTTGCCATACCGTAATTAAATTATCCTTTAGTTTGTTAAAGTGAAATTTCATTCGAAATCTCAAAACGAATCAATGATGGCTAAGGTATCGTGTGCCACTACAGGAATTATCATTGACTCTCAATGATGATTGGATCAATGATAATTGCAACGCGTCATCTGTCTAGGGCATTAGATAGTAAAATGTCAGGATATTTGATAATTAAATGACACATTTATGTTTACACCTTAGATCAAATAATAAACACAATAGGCCATTACGTGTATGAACCGTGTACGTGATAGCTATTTTGTTCGTGGGAAAGGTGAAGACAGGAGGCGCAGTTCACTAAGTTGAGCTGTCAACGTTTGATTTCGGCAATTTCTGTCTAAAGGGTTTGTCAGAAAAGTTTTTTTGAGTTTAAAAAGAAAATTATAAGTGAATTGTTAGAATTATGTGACAAAATAGATAAAGAACGATATAAATATTGTTTTGAAAAACACTTTGAGAAGTTAAAGTGTTCTAATTAACTTAATTTCGCAATGAATTGTGATATTTTGTGCTGTGAAAATAATCAATGCAATTCGTCAGGATTATCATTTTTCAGGAAAGTTTTAGTGAATAATTAAATTCGTATGACTGTGTATTGTCTATATCGACTTACAAAAGTGTAAATACTGGAAAGGAAATGATAGTTTTACGAAATTTTTATTACTATTTCCAGTTTGTTTACGTTCGGAAATTTTCATTTGTCAACTGTTCAATGACGGTGATTTTTTATTTAAATTTGTTTCGAACGCCTCCACAGAAATTCTACAATTTTACTACTTCCATGATGCATTTACACATGAAAAGGCCTTTCCACTACTTAAATAGATATGCCGAAGTATTCTCAGCTTATGGCACTTCCTTCTTAATTATATATTCTAAGGTTCACAAACATGTTTGTATGTGCAGCTTGCTACTGATCAATTCGAAACTATAGGTACTAAAAAAGAATAATAGAACTATTTTCTTTGAAATCCTACCGTAGCCTTTTAAAAATTTCGTTGATGCACTAAAAACATTAACCTCAATTACGAAGGGGAGAAAATTAAAAAAAAATCATAGACCATAACAAAATTCTTTAATTATTTACGAAAATGTTATCACAATCGTTGTTAAAACTTTTTTCTATTTATAATCTTACAATAAATTATCTACTATTGAAGCATGGCAAGAATTATAACCTGCGAAATTTCACAATAGAAAAATTATATTATACCGTAGCCGATAAATGTGGTCCTTACAAGATTATTCGATAGTACATAATTTACACTACGCGGAGACAGTTTTAGAGCTAAGCCCTGTGATGTATGTTAATGTTTTCCATGGCGGTTGGAGATAGCATTGGATCGCCATGGTTCCAGGGTTCGAGCCTCGACCTTCACGTGTATTTGGAAAGAAACAAAAACTTTAAAAAATCAAAATTGGCAACAATCCTTACGTTTTGGTTGCCGCCAATTAAATTCGATCCTAGACTCTTGCGATAAAAGCCAGCACTTTATTGCTTGCACTACCGACATTGGCCCACATTGTTGATTTTATTTTATAAACCGTGAAACTTAAAGCAAATTTGTATAAATTTATTTTCAGCACTCAAATTAAAACGTCTTGTATTTTAGCCATGCGGACATCAGTTAAATCATGAATCTTGCAACAAGTTGTTTTCCAGGTACAGCGACACATAACGAGAATCATAACGAAGGTTAGATTTAGAATTGTAACTAGGAAGAAATATACAGAACCAATGGTTATATAATAATGGCAACGAATTCAATTCTATGAAAGACTCGACTTTTGTGGTATCAACGAATTATTTATCCAGCTGAGGAAGTAATATCTTAAGTAGAATGTTACAATTAAGCACTTTATTAGTTTATCGACAGAATATACAGGGTGTTTCAGATCTGACGTGCCAAAATGAGTGGGGTGATAGATCTCACCTAGCCAAACAAAATACTGTATGACAGGGAGGGGAGGAACTCTCAACCGTTTGGGAGTTACAGGGTGATTCATAAATTTCAGTTTTTCATGGTATGCACATTACTCTTTTATTTTTATCTCTTCATCGACCCAACACAGCCACATGAAACAAACGCAAAAACACAACTATCCTAATTGCTTTTGCAAAAATGTCAACAATGTTGATCTCACTACTACCACTACAGGTACAGTAACGGCCAAAATTGAAAAAAATGTTTTGAAATTACCAAAATTTCAGAATTTTCTTAAATTTTCTTCGAAATTTATGAAATTAGTATACCTCTTTTTTATTTTTGTTGGATTGCCTGTCTTATTACCTTTCGAAGAAGGTGCAACATGTCCACGAAGGGAAAGTATTTAGCAATTTATAAGTAGAAATCATATCGGAGAATATTATAAAAATCAAAAAATTTAAAAAATTAAACTAATATTTACTCAAAAATTCTTTTTATTGAATTTTAAAATAATTACAATTAATCTTGAAAGTTCCGCCGACGTCGAGAAGCAAATAATCACCATCGTGAGGCAGGACCCTGAGACGAGCACGAAACGAGTCGCAAGGCGATTGTAATTGTTGTCATCTAAGGCTTGGAGGGTAAGTCATCGAGGGGGATTACGTCCATACCATCATCACCCTGCCCAAGGACTACTGGAAGGAGACTCCGAGAGAAAACTGAAATTTAGCACTTGACTTCTGGAACGCGACATTGACGATAGGGCGTTTCTGAACCGAATTCTGTGGACAGATGAATGTCAATTCACCAGGAATGATATCAGGAACTTCCATTACCTCCATAGCTGGTCGAACTCTTACCCACAGAGGGCAGAGGTTACCTTATTGCAGCAGAGATTTAGTGCCAATGTTTGCGCTGGTATCATTGGCAACCATTTGGTAGGACCATTCATTTTGCCGCAAGTGCTTAATAGTGAATTTTATGTGGACTTTTTGCACAATACTCTACCAGATCTAATCCCTAATCCCTATGGATAATTTTAGGTGAATGTTTCCTCCACACGATGGAGTACCAGCGCATATGGCTAACATTGTGAAGGTAATACTAAGTCAAAAATTTCCTAACCGCTGGATTGGACGAGGTGCACCGATTCCTCGGCCTGCTGGATCTCCATACCTTACCCCATTGGACTTTTTCTTATGGGGAACAATGAAGTATGAAGCTTATTCAAGCCCAGTTAACAATAGGGAGGATTTTGTTGGCCGAATTGGGTATGCAGCGACCAAAATACGGGAGAGGCTGGCTGCAATACACCTTAGACAGGGACTTAGAAGGAAGTTGTTGAAATGCATCGAAAGTGATTATTTGCTTCTCGACGTCAGCGGAAGTTCCCGAAGTTTCGGGGCGTGTCTCCATGTCGTGTGGAGTCACACTTCCTGTTTCTCTTAACCTTCGTAAAGTCCGTGTAAATACCCCACTTTGGGGTGCTTGCCGGTTGGGGGATCTCTCTTTTCCGTCTTTTCCGTCTACTACATTTTTGCTCAAAAACACCCGCACTTATTGATTTGTTTTTCAACTATGATAGGTATTCTTGTTTACTGACCCTTTTTTATAGCAAAATTTCCATCAGGTACGAGTAACAAAACGCCAGGATACAAGGATGTGAATTCTGGCTAACACATGCTAATATCGGCAATAAAACAAAATTACACTAACATTTTTAAAACTTTTTTGCAGCAATAATTACAATTAATTACCTGTTAACCCAAAAGAAACATTTTCGACCCTTAGTCAGAGATTTCTAAAAATGCTGTTTTTCTAATTCATTGTCTACCTTGGCATATTGTACCTTTTTGGAAAGGTAATAAGGCGGGCAATCCAATAAAAATAAAAAAGAGGTATACTAATTACATAAATTTCGGAGACAATTTGAGAAAATGCTGAAATGTTGGTAATTTCAAAACATTTTTTTCAATTTTGCCCGTTACTGTACCTGTAGTGGTAGTAGTGAGATCAACATTGTTGACATTTTTGCAAAGGTAATTAGGATAGTTGTTTTTTAGCGTTTGTTTCATGTGGCTGTGTTGGGTAGATGAAGAGATAAAAATAAAAGAGTAATGTGCATCCCATGAAATACTGAAATTTATGGATCACCCTGTAACTCCCAAACGGTTGAGAGTTCCTCCGCCCCTGTCATACAATATTTTGTTTGCATAGGTGAGATCTATCAGCCCACTCATTTTGGCACGTCAGATCTGAAACACCCTGTATATGATGATGCTCAAGAATAAATTCTAAAGCCAAGCGTAAGTATTTACATTTGCTTCTTTATTACGAAAATCACGCCAAATAAACATTCAATCACCACAGTTGGAGGCTGATTTATATTACCAAAATTCATCGTGCCAGTTCAACAATTAACAAGGTGGTTTCTTCATTTCTTTCCTTATGGAAAATTGGCCCCCTGCTGCGCTGATTGAAAGTCGACTTTGCCTTATTTTAAACTTATTTTATGGGATGAACGAAATATAGATGTATTATTTTGATGTCCATATTTTGCACGGACTTGCCTATATGTAATTAAAAGTCAATAATTACGAATATAACACTGACTCTCTTTATTATTATCCCTTAATGAAAGCAATCGCATGTTATCAATTAGGTGTTAAAGAAATATTAAGATTTTTAACACCTAAGTTCCATTAAAGAAACACCGAAGGCGCTAAATTTGATTTACGGGAATCCTTCAATTTCGAAATGTGAACAGGTATATCAATACAGTGCGAGTCACGCGATGTCCTAAGTATTTATCCGTAAAAAATTTGTTTTTTTTTATGATTTGTAAAGTAAACTGGCTTTGCCTTGACTTATCAACCCACCCACTTACACGGTTGCGACTTTTCCTGCTGACATTTTCCATGGTTATCAACAAGTTATTTGCTGCCTTAAGGCGTCTTGCGTATAAAAGCTTTTATTCCCAGTAGGAGGCTGTACCGTGGAATAACACGAATAAGAATACCCATTGAATTAATGAACGTGTTCATGGGGAGACACAAATTACAAAAGGGTAATAGTTGTCTCCCAGTAAGTGGCTATACAACAGGTGGACTTGTCAATATTTATTTTGTTCTCCGCAAGTAATGAGACGGAGAGGGTTTTCTTTGCAATTGTATTTCATTCATACATTACTCTAGCTTCCTTAAAAATATTCACGAATCCTCTCAGAAGGAAGTACATAAAAACAAAGATTTAAGATTAAATCGTGAGCATTTGGTGAAATATGTATATATATATGAAATCGGATGTAGTTGGTGGATTTTGGCTTTTATTGTTTTGGAAATTGAATATACTCCTCCAATCTAATTTTTTATTTTCCAATCAGTTCTAGGAATATTCTAGTATTTTCCTGTGTAGAGTGCGAAATCTGACTCCCAGTACCAAGTTCCCCTGGTTAACTAACGAATGGTAAAAGTACTACGCGCCGGTCATAGTAGTAGTAGGGATAGTATAAGTTATTTTGTGACTCGCTAAAAACCAACCTAACAAGCGTGGTGTATAGTACGCTTAGGAGTGAGCTCTCTGGGACAAGTGGATACGCTAAAATCATAGAAGTCCAGAAGGAAATGGTATAATACAAAATTAATTATATTAGTTTTAACCGAAATTAAATGGATGGGAAATAGATAGTTTACATCACCCACATCTGAAACCGCCTAACTATACTCGCAAAGGGAAACAATCGGATCACCATGCATTGCAGGTATCCGCTTGATGCTGACGAAGCCTGCCCAGTGACCAATCTACACTTTCACCAACATCCGACTGAGCTATGATCGTCAGATGACGCCGATGTAATAACTAAAGAGGTATTTTACACCTCGGAGAAACATTAGGTCCCTAAAGGTTATATCAAAATAGTTTTGAAGAATTTCGAGGCAACAGGCAATAGGGAACTTTGAAGTCGGTAATTGAAAGGAAAGTGGAGTGAACTTAGTTAAAACATAAAAGGACCATTCAGCGGATCTAGAATTTTACCATGGGTGGTTTTGGATTTTTACATCGAAACTTATTAAAACTATGTTGATGGATCCTATGAACAAATGATAGCGCCGAATATAGTTTGTTTCCGAATTCCGAAAACTGCGCGCTTTGTAGAGTGAAAACGTCTGGAGTGTGGTCAGCACTGTTCCTACTACTACTTTTATAAATAAAGCATGGAAAGAGACACAAAAACCACCTTGTTAATTGTTGAATTGGCACGGCGAATTTTGGAAATAAAAATCGGCCTCTAACTGTGGTGATGGAATTTGATTTTGTGTGATTTTCGTATATAAAAAATGAAAGCACTTCTGCTAGGGCTTTTAGAATTTATTCTTGAGCATCATCATATATATTTTGTGGATAATAAGGTCCTAAGTGGTAACTTTTACTAAAGATATTACTTCCTCAACTGGATAAATAATTTCCTGGTACCCACAAAAGTATAGTCTTTCCTAGAATCCCTAAGAGTCAGTGTGCTTCAAACATTCATTTCCCTTTATTATATCACCTTGTATATTTCTTCCTAGGTAGGTCCTAGATCTAACCTTCGTAATCATAGTATGTTTCGCTGTACCTGGAAAGCAACTGTTTGCAAGATCCATCGTTTGAATTTTTAGCTTTGGGTTCGAAATTTTGCAGCTCTCGAAGATGAAGTTTTGTCTTTAGCATTTTGAATTTTAAAAGAAAACGTTTTCAGTTTGTAAACGTTAACATTTGCCAATTGTTTTATTTATTTACAGTTAAGTGGGCCTAATTATATACTGTACATTTAATGCTCCTTAACATGGTTTTTGTTTGAACTAAATACCAATAAAATCCAAGAAGTTACAGCGTTTACAACGTTTAACTGCAAGATGACCTGAGACACCAATACAAAAGGCGGTTAAAATCGAAACTAAACATCTGTCCAATTAGTGAATACCTACCTCTACCTCTCTGAGTAGAACAAACTTGGGTAAAAAAATGAAATTTTAGCAACCATAATTGGTTGATCTCATATGGAATGATCCATTTACTTTGAAAATGACTTTTGAAAGTGACTTATGTATTTATAAACATTAGAACAACTGTCAAAACAACGCAACGCATACATTTGGTATTGCAACATTTTCATCGAGTCTGCCGCGAACGACGCAGCACGTACCACGACACACAACGAACACATTGGGCCATTACTTTTAGTGATAGGAACCATCGAATGAAAACTATCACACCATTCAATGGTTGCAAAATGTTCATTGATTCCATGTTTCCTTGATTACTATTTTCGTTCAGTAGGTTGAAATCAATTTTGTTGTTTGCCAACAACGATTTCTTTTTTTTTAGTTTAGTTTGAGTACTGAACAAAACTTACAGACACCGTCAGGGGCGGATCCAGGATTTTTTTCTGAGAGGGGCACAAGGGCCAGAAGGGCAAGGAGTGTCCTCATAAGATTACACTATATCTTTGGGATTAATTGTAAAATAATGACATACAACAGTAACTATAAGAAATATACTTGTAATAATGGTTTAATAATGAAAATAATGAAACATTACATGTTTAATAATGATAGTTTTTTTTTTATGTTTTCTGCTAAAGATATCAAGTACTTCTGTAGCGTTCATCATTGACGCAATGTCTTAATGGATATGCATTAAAGCCAGTCTATTCAAACGATCTTCTGTCATCCTGCTGCGAAGATATGTCTTTAGTCGGCGATCGCTCTCCTCGACAGTTTACGATTGAGCTGCATCCCTTTTCAACCCCACTATAGGCTACCTACACCGATAGAAGATAATGCAAGGCGTTACCTTACCTTTACTTATTTTTCACATTCCATATTCCGGGATAATCCGGAAATATTTTTTCATATAAGTAATAGTTTAGAGGCTAGGATGATTTTAAAGAAAAATCACCCCCCCCCCCCCCCCCCGGGCTGCTATAAGAAGCAATGTAAATTTATCGGAAATTCAGACCACTTTGGCACTAATGTGTGTGCGTAAAATGTCTTACTTCATGGCTTGTATTTTACGGAGGTTTTGCAACTCGCGATAATTTGCGCCTACGTAGTGTACGCACAACGAAGCAAACCTAATTATAGCGCGACCTAATTAATCTTCTTGTGTTTTTTGAATGGTCGTTTGTAATCGTCAGGGTGGGGGCATGTGCCCCTGGGCATCCGCCCTTGGACACCGTAGTTGTAATAAAAAAAGATTTTCAGGTTTCATAGTGAAAACTGACAAGTAATGCAGGCCACTGCCACCGCAGGCCATGCGGTTAGGAATCGAATAGTAAGCTGGTAATTTATTTTTGCGATTACAAACTATGACTGAATGGATAAATTAGTTTGATAGTTAAAATCGTTCAGTTAATATCGATAGTTGGAATCGTCCGATAGTGCCCATTATTAGTTAATTTGCTTTACTTAATGCGAGGTAAGCTTTAAAGCTAGGACACCTCGTGAATACGAATTACGAATATAAAGATTATTTTTGACTAGGATTTGGGAGGAAAGAAGATAAAAAACTTCCCCTTCTATTCCCTAATTGTATCACATATTTTGTACCAAAGCTCATAAAGAATTTCTTTGCTCTTTATCTCGATGGAATCGTCGGTCTTAAAACGCAGGAATATAAGTTAAATTTATTTAAATTTCATAAAATAAAAAAAACAAATTTTTATTTAATTATCAGCCGAAGCTGGTGTTTATTCACTCACTGTCGAATCCTAACTTAAAATTAACTTAAACAGAATAATTCTTATGAGCTAAATTATGAATTGGGTTGCTCACATTGCAAAGGTAACGCAGACATGCTGTCAGCACTTTTAGGTGGTTCATGTGTCGAGTCGTTGACATAGCTTGCGGCTCGTGGGAACTTCTAATCGTGCGAATGCAATTTTTATGTTTTCCAGATTTTAGCTTAATCGGCGTTAACTCTTCCCCCTTTAAATGAGGATGTCCTCATCCTCAGAAATAAGGAATTTGGTTGATCCTTGTGGTATCAGGTAAGGATGATGTTGTCCCATGATGATCTGCGGTGGACTCTACCGTTGGTATGATAGTGACTGTTTCTAGTACAGTGTTGGTGGGTAGATGATTACTTCTGCAATGTTTAATTATTTTCATGATTATTTTTGTTGCCAAAAAAAGTATTATCAGAGTAGTTAAGCCAAAGTTCGTAAAGTATCCTGTCCGGCTTTCATTTTTAATTAATTTTATTTGTCCTGTATTATTTAGGTGCAGTTCTTTCATTGTCTGAAGGGTTAGGATTTCTTCGAATGTCCTGAAGGAGGAGTCGGGTTGTACTATTGGAGGAAGTGGTTTTATCCTGTAGGCTTCTTGGGATGTGTACAGCTGCTTGTTGATCATGAGTGTTGTGTTCTGGTATTGTATCACGAATGTGCCTGTTAAATCTAGGGCCTCGCCGTCGATAAGAATTGTTCCATTAAATTGGTTTAGAAGCAATGTTCCTGGGAAGATTTCCTCTGTAGCCGGGATGTGCCTATTATCAATTTCGGTGCAGTTCGGAGGTTTGCTCGTGAGCAGATTTGGAATGCAGCTTGATGAGCTTAGGTCTACAATATTTTTCCTATTACAAATTGTTAACTTATTACTAGCTAGACATTTTTCTCTTATTCCATACATTTTGTCTTCACATTGTAATACCTTTTCGAATGGTAATTTAACTACAAAATTTTCTCTTTTTACTGGTTTAATTAATATTGATCTACATATTTCATTCGTTGTGCTTGGTATGCTTACAATATACAATAATGTTGAATTGCTTGAGGCAATTTTGATATCGGCAAAGTCGATGGCCTCTTCTAGATTAAGATATGGTACATTATTTTTTTCAAACAATTCTTTTACAATATTTATTTCACTATTTGATAAAACAAAGGAATTTACAATGCCGGCCTTTGCCCAATGCAAGGCGTAATCAACATTTATTATTTCTTCTTTAACTAGGTCTAATTTATTCTTAATATTCATTGCAATGGAATACTAATTTTTAATATTATTCTTGTGGACAACTTTGCCTGATTCTGTAACTATAGTTTTTGATTTATTTTCCTTAACAGTTTCTTTTCTATATCTTGGGGATAATTTCGAACCTACGCGTTTGTTTAATTTTACGTTAATGATTTCTCCGGGGGTGTAGTCCTTTATTGGATGTCTCTTTTTGTTGTGGTTGCTAATGTCAATTCTTTGCTTTTCCCTTAGCCTGGTTATGTTTTCTTGCCTAGCTTTATCGAAATCGTCAGGGTTTACGCTGACATTCCTACCGAAGAAGACTTCGAGCGGTCTTTTACCCGTAGTCGAGTGTATGGAAAAGTTGTACTCGTACACTGCCGTGTCGAGTAGTTCGGGGAAAGTTCTGGGTGTCCTGTCTGATTTGAGACACCGTAGTATCTCGGTTAGTGTTGAATGGAACCTTTCTACTTGGCCATTAACTGAACTAACATAGGGAGGGGTTTTAAATATTTCGATTCCTAGTTGGTCTTTCACCATGAAACTAATTGAAGCGGAATTTAGTGATTTCTCGTTGTCGATCACTATTATTCTAGGTACGCCGAAAGCGAAAAGCAGCTCTCGAAGCGGGGTTTTAATATCTTCGATCGCTTTTGATTTGAGTATTTTAACCTGTGCGTATTTAGAGAACTTGTCGATGGCAGTTAGCATCAATTTTTTTTCTGTGGAGTAGATATCGATATGTAGGATTTCTCCTGGGTATTGGGGGATTGGTGTCTGTTTCAATTCAGGCTTATTAGGGTGTCTATCGTACTTTTGTTCTTTGCAGATGGTACATTGTTTAACCAGATTATTTATTTTGCTGTTCATTCTTGGGAAATAGAACTTTTCCAGAAGTTGAATTTTATTCTCACGCGCATTTCGATGTGCTCTTCTATGTATTTTCAGGATTTCCTCATCCTGTCGGTCTGAGTTCTTAATATCCTCCACTTGGGTTTGCGTGAATCGAATTTTATAATTTTTGAAGTGCGTGGGGATTACCTTTTGGATCCTACCCATTATTGTTTCGGATGTGAGTAGGCCATTAATGACGCTTGGGTTCAAAAATCTTTTAAATATTGATATAAGGTCTGCGTCGGAATAATTCGGCTGGACAAAAAGATGTC
The DNA here is from genome assembly GCA_964036015.1 of Leptarthrus brevirostris. Taxonomy (NCBI): domain Eukaryota; kingdom Metazoa; phylum Arthropoda; class Insecta; order Diptera; family Asilidae; genus Leptarthrus; species Leptarthrus brevirostris. Next base: position 88,196,587 of record OZ038373.1, on the reverse strand, counting down.
TGTGATAAGTAGGGAATGGGATTTCGAATTTGTAATTGGTTTCGCTGCCTGTTTTAATCATGATCTGATTTTTAAATACATTTATGGGTGCTACTGTAGCTGGTATTAAATCGTGGGCGGAGCTTTCACTACTGTGCTGTGTTCCTGTTACAGAATTTATGGGAGATGTTTTCGGAGGCCTGGAAAGAGCATCTGCTACTATATTTGTTTTGCCGGGTTTATATTTTAATTCGTGGTTATACTCTTCTAGTATAGCCTTCCACCTTTTCATTTTGCTATTATTATTTTTGCTGCTTAGAGCATAAGTCAGCGGCTGGTGGTCGGTAAAGATTTGGACTTTAGCTTTACCGTAGAGATAGTTTCTTAGCGACTTTAGAGCCCATACGATAGCTAACATCTCTTTCTCATTAGCTGCGTAGTGCTCTTCAGTTTTGTTGAGAGTCCTAGATATGAAAGTAATAGGCCTTTCGTCTTGTGACAATACCGCACCAATGGCATAATCTGAAGCATCTGTTGTTAGTTGAAAATTTTTGTTGAAGTCGGGATATGCGAGCAACAGCTCGTCAGAAACTAATGAGCTCTTTATTTTGTTGAACGCTTCGATTGCATCATTGTTAAGGGAGATAGATTTTTTACTGGAAAGATTTTTAGAAATTCTGCCTCCTTCCCCCCTTAAAAGGGCTGTAAGGGGCTTCGCCAGATCGGCATATCCCTTGATGAATCGGCGATAGTACCCTGAAAGGCCAAGGAACGATCGCAGGTCTTTTAGAGTTTTTGGGCGCGGAAAGTTAACTATCGCTTCAACTTTTAGTGGGTTTGTCTTGATACCTTCGGAGGAGACAATGAACCCTAGGAATTCGACTTCGTTGCGGAGGAATTCGCACTTGTCGAGTTGGACCTTCATATTCGCGTGCTCTAAGGTTTGGAATACTTTTCTGAGATTCTGAAAATGCGAATCTTCATCTTTGCTAAATATGACGATGTCGTCGATGTAAACGTAGCAAATTTTGCCAATGAGCTCTCGCAATATGTCGTCGAGTGCCCTTTGGAAGATAGCCGGCGAATTCTTTAGACCAAAAGGTAGCCTGGTAAATTCATATTTACCGTTATTCACGGAAAAGGCTGTCTTTTCGATGTCCGCTTCTTTAAGCGGGATTTGGTGGAAGCCGCTCTTGAGGTCTATTACTGAGAACCATTTATTTTTTCCTAGTTGTGCTAGGACCTCATTTATCTCTGGCATAGGATATTTGTCCGTGATTGTGATCGTATTCAGTTTTCGGTAATCTACGACCATTCGGTATTTCTTATCGCCTGAGGCGTCGGGTTTTTTAGGGACAATCCACACGGGTGAATTGTAAGGAGACCGTGAGGGTCTAATGATCCCATCATTTAGGAGTTGCTTTACTTGCTTTTCTACCTCATCTTTTAGGGACATAGGGTATGGATAAAATCTTGAGTAAACTGGAGAATCTGAAGTTGTCCGAATTTCTCCTTTTACTACAGTGGTGAATGTTAATTTCTCATCGGGGTCGGAAAAGAGGTTTGGAAACTGTTGAGCCAAATGGTTGATTTTACCTTTTTGCTCTGTACTCATATGGTTGGTTCTTATGTCAATTTTATTGACTGCGTTGTAGGTTCTCTGCTTAATGCGAATTTTTACCCTATTTTTTATCATCATGTAGTTATCTTTTGTATGTATTACGGCCGAAAGTTCTTTAAGGCTATCATTCCCTAGAATACCATGGAACGAATTCAGAGAGGGTAGAAGAAAGAATTTTATATTGGTGTCTTTGAGGCCGAATAAATTTACTATTGTATGGTGGCTAATTTTTATATTTCCGCCTATGGAGTTTGCGTAAAATGGTTCCGCATTAAGCTTGGGATTTGAAACTAGATTAGCTTGTATATAGTTCTTATTGGAGCCGGTGTCTACTAGTATTTTAAGAATTTGGCCGCTCTCCGTTCTGCACTCAAAATACGGCAGCGAAGAGCAGTTTAATCTAAAAAATGAATATCAGTAAAATCGAGGGAGTTCTGTTCGATATCTTCGTTTTCTTGATATGTCTCGACGTATTCTGCTAGGGGTTGTTCGTATTGCTCGTTTTCGGACTCACGAATTTCCTCGTAATTATTTAATTCATAATCGGGAGTTTGTTCATAATTATTTAATTCAGACTCCTGGGGTGCTATGTGAAAATTTCGAACGAATTTGTTTGGTGGAGGTGGCCCTTGCGGCCCTGATGGCGGTCTTTTGCCATAAAATGGGTTTTGTGCTGGACGGTTCATATAATTAATATTCCTTGTTTGCAAGGACTGATCAACATCCATCGGCTCTGCCCTTGGTTGCGGCTTAGGTGCGAAAGGACGAGGGGGCTTAAATGAATTATACTGTTGGGTTTGATAATTTGGGTTAAATGCTGGTTGCCTGGGGAAATTTTGATTTCCTTGGGGATTAGGATTGTACTGAGGTTGCGGTAAGTATGCTAACTGGGGGTAAAATGTAGTTCTGTTATTCTGCACGTTCGGTCTGCTTGGGTTTACCACATTCCTACGAGGAGGAATTGGGGTTGTATTTTGCTTAGTAGTTGTATAGACCGGCTTTTGATGAGAAAAGGCATATTGTGTTCTGAAATTTTGATTTTCTAGCTTTAAGCAAAGATGCAGGGCTTGCGGCAAGTCCGAAGGTTCTCGTATACCGAGAAGTCTAGGTAGGTCGCCTCGGAGCCCTCTAATAAACGTGTCGAGCGCTTTGTCTCGGTATGTCTGAGTTAGTAGAGTCAGAGATTCGTTAGGAATGTCCATGCATCCTATTTTGTTTAGAATTAGGGATAGATGGGAATAGACTGCGTGGTAAAATTCTTGTACGGACTGGTTTCCTTGAACAAGTGAGGTCATTTGATACTCTAGCGTAGATAAGTCACGCTTGTCCGCATAATGCATAGTTAGGCACCGGGCTATGCATTTCCAGTCAAGTGGTGTATTGTATGATTCTAGGACCACATCTGCTTGACCGACAATTTTGTTGCGTATGACGCTAAGAATTCCGAAATATTTGGGGGTACCTTTGATGTTATCGTACAATGTGAGTATCCGATCGACGCTCTTTTTCCACGAGTTAAATTCTCCTGGCTGACCAGTAAAATCTTTTAAACACCGTACGACGTCAGGAATTTTATCTAGCTCATTTATATTTTGTGCAAACTGTGGGAGAATAGGTTGGTCAATGCCAACAAATTGGTCTGAATTGGGGTTAATTATGGACTGCACAATTTGTCGTCCCTCATTCCTAAGAACACGATTTATTATACCCGTTATGAGCCTATCTAAACTTTCGTTTGTAATAGGGTTACTAGACGTGGAAGGTTGCGGCGCTTGGCCTTGAGGTGGAGGCTGAATATTTGGATTTTGTTCTAGTGTGTTTAGCACAGGAGGTCTGATTAAATTATTTGGATTGGCCATTTTTTGATAATTCTTTCTTACTATAATTTAAAACTACACTTTTCACTTTTAGTTCGTTCTGTCACAGTTAAATTAAGACTTAAGACTTATCACTTCGTCGGTCACATAAAAAAATTTAAATAATTAAGTAATTTTATATCGATTTCACTTTTAATTCTCTTTTTTTTTTTAAATTTAAATAATTAAGTAATTTTATATCGATTTCACTTTTAATTCTCTTTTTTATTTTTAAACTTTTTCCTTTTTTTCTTCTTTTTCTTTCTTTTAATAAAATTTTCCTTTCAGATTTCTTTTTTATCACTCAAATATAAAGTATAATGAAATATTGCAAAAAATGAAGATATAAAGAAAATATTTAATGATTCTTAATTACTGACTTACAATACTAGCTGAAGCATATTCGACGTATTCCTCGAAGAGTGGCTGCTAGAACTTCTAACTCCTGTTCCTCCGTAAAACGGCTACTAAGGGGCCTTATTTCCTCTTCTCGATTGGTTCTGGACACAGGTGCGGTGCTTCTTTAGGACCTTAATTCAATTTTTCGACACGACTGGTGCAGGTGAAGACCTTGTTCGGTGCTACTTGAGGACCTTTGAATTTGGTACTTCCTGTTGACCTTTGTTGGTGCTCCTTGAGGACCTTTTATTTTTGCGTTTCACTTGGTTTTGCAAAATAGTTTGCAGATATTTCTTTCGCTGTTTCACTATTTTATTTTTTGCGAAAACCAATTTTTCACATCACTTAGTTGAAATTTATTCACGGATAACTTTACACTAATGACGCGAAAATCGAAAAACTGAATGTTCTCCTGTGTCCCTGCTCGGGCGCCAGTTAAATTTATTTAAATTTCATAAAATAAAAAAAACAAATTTTTATTTAATTATCAGCCGAAGCTGGTGTTTATTCACTCACTGTCGAATCCTAACTTAAAATTAACTTAAACAGAATAATTCTTATGAGCTAAATTATGAATTGGGTTGCTCACATTGCAAAGGTAACGCAGACATGCTGTCAGCACTTTTAGGTGGTTCATGTGTCGAGTCGTTGACATAGCTTGCGGCTCGTGGGAACTTCTAATCGTGCGAATGCAATTTTTATGTTTTCCAGATTTTAGCTTAATCGGCGTTAACTTATATGCTGCGCATGTTCGGTTTTTTAACGTCTGCACATTGAACCGTAACACATTTAGTGTTGTGTTGCGTGCAGTTACTCCTGCCGTTCATAAGCGAAATTGAGCTGTTATTAGATAGTGATTTCTGCCAATATCACCCCGCGTTTGCACCTTACATCAAAACGATATTTGATTAAGCGACACCCTTTACTACTTATAGTATGCTACTACATAATTTTGAACATCTAAATGAAAAATTCATAAAGGATATATTTTTGTACTTAAAAAAATTCCAAAAATAAAGCATTAAGGATATTATATTTGAACTAGTAATTATTTATTTTCAGGGTGAAGCATCCAAAACAACAGTTATCGTCCAATACATTTGCTGGTTTCTCTTTTTAACTAATTTTGGTATAAATTTTGTTCTTTATTGTGTTAGCGGACAAAATTTCAGGTAAAAAATAGAAATAACACTTTATTGTTTCTGGACTTATACAAAATATTCCTTTCAGGAAAGCTCTGATTAGCATGTTCCGAAAAGTGTCAACTTCAACTCAGAGAGATAAAACTACTCAAGTAACAGTTAATGGAGGTACCTATATATTTTACATTTTCCCCTAGCATTCCTTTTCTTAACTTAAAGCAATATGTTTTAGCAAAACAAAGTGTTTCAAACATTCGCCCACATAAAAAATGACTAAATATATCTTTCATAAACTTCAGTTTCCGCCCCAACCAAGGACACTTAACATTGATTTTAAAAACTCAGAGGGAATAATTTCCATAACAGACTAAAGGCTCTGATCTGGAATATTTTTTATTGGAGCAGCCTCAACAATAAAAGTTCAACGACTCATAAGATAAATGCTTTTAAAAGGAAACCGAGAATAAGAAGATATTTCCATCCCTTTATGAGGGGACACTTAATGGTAGCACATCTCGCTTATGACTATGAGGCGTGTGATTCCTTCCTTTAAATTATTTGAGAGACGAAGGGTTCTAACGAGCTCTCAATTAATGGCTTCTACTGTACAAACATTTTTCAAGGCTCAAATATAGTCAAAAATACATGAATATTTACCAACAGAAAATAAAACGAAACGTTATTGTTCAGTGACCGATTTATCCTTTGGCCTCAAGCGAAAATCTTCCTTTAAAGTAAATATACATATAAACAAATATCTTGAATAGCTTATGCTATCAAAATTCAATATTTGTTTTTATTCTTAAATGAAAAAATGGACTCAATGCGTTTGCTTCGTTTAGCCTTTGTATTTTAAAAGAAGAAGGAAATGTGTACACAAAATATTAAGCTTAAAGTACACACTTTACTTTATATTTAATTTGATATGATTACACAGGCTCACCCAAAAGAGGGTAGACTCCAATATTCTTAGGTTTTTGGGGTCACTGAAACCGAATCTGACAATGAAAAACGATTTCAATTGCCAATTTTCCCGCTACGACCCCCTTAGAACCCCCCTGGGGAATGAATTTTGAATTTTCATACAAAACTAAGACGAATGTATATTTCTATGTTTTTTGGGGCGCTGAAACCGAAAATGACTACAGAAGATGCATTTAACCCCTTCCTTACTCCCTAGCACCTTCATAATGCACCCTGAAGGAGGTTGAATTTTTAATTTTCACACAAAATTAAGATGTATGTCTATTTCTATGTTTTTTGAGGCACTGAAACCGAAAATGACTACAAAAAATGCACTTAACCCCTTCCTTATTCCGTAGCACCCCTTTAATGCATCCTTACGGGGGTTGAATTTTCAATTTTCATTCAAAATTAAGATGTATGTCTATTTCTATTTTTTGACCCCCTGAAAATGAAAATGACAACATAAAATAAATTAGCACCCTTTTATGACAGCCTGATGGGGATTTAATTTTGAATTTCCACAGAAAATTAAAATATATTTGTATTTCCATGTTTTTTGAGGCGCTTAAACTGAATATGACCGTAAAAAAATGTAATCCTCTACATAATCCCCTAACACTCCCTCACAATGATTTTAAACAATCCACTAGGATGCATATGGAAGTTGACTATTGGTTGATTGCTCTGACGCTCTAAAAAAAAGCCAATCGGGGTGATTTTTTAACGTTAACCCTTGCCTCTCACGATTCAACATTCAATTTTTTCTATGGTACCAAACTCTCTTGTTTTCAAACGATCTTCTGAGAGGTTTTCTTCTTTTGGCTCTCGTCTTTTCTGGCAAAACCCGTATTAAATTCCAGCAGTAGTCTGCTAACATGCTGACATCACACTTACCCTGATAGCGCTGTTCCATTTCTTTGAGTGAAATCTTTCACCTTGTTCCTCGCTGTAGTCCCCTAAATTTTCGGGAAAATAGTCTACATGAGACTCGAGAAAGTGTATTTTCAAATTCATCAGGCAACCAAGTTTCTTATAGTTCGTCAGCAGTTTCTTTATTTCTCCCTTGTAGTTCATATTCAGTCATATTCAGTTTCAGCTCCTCACAAAACATGGGAATACACATATATCTTACCTTTGTATGGAAATTCAAAATTCAACCCCTTCAGGGTGTCGTAAAAGGTTGCTTAAGAGGGAGGTGAGGGTCTAATTTATTTTGTTGTCATTTTCAGTTTCAGCGGCACAAAAAGTATAGAAATACACATACATCAAAATTTTGTGTGAAAATTTAAAATTCAACCCCCTTCAGGGTGCATCAAGTGGGTGCTAGGGAGTAGGAAAGGGGTTTAATGCATTTTTTGTAGTCAATTTCGGTTTCAGGGCCTCAAAAAATATAGAAATAGACATACATCTTAATATTGTGTGAAAATTCAAAATTCAACCCCCTTCAGGTTTCATTAAGGGGGTGCTAGGGGGTAAGGAAGGGGTTGAATGCATTTTTTCTAAATATTATCGGTTTCAGCACCACAAAAAATGAAGAAATACACATACGTCTTAGTTTTATATGAAAATTCAAAATACATTCTCACAGGGGGGTTGTAAAGGGGTTACAGCGGGAAAATGGGCAATTTAAATCGTTTTTCATGGTCAGATTCGGTTTCAGCGACCCTCAAAACCTAAAAACATCGGGGTCTACCCTCTGGTTCACGACAACAATTTTTTTTGTGTGCCTATGTGATTATTAAAGCAAGTATAACTTTCCAGAGTAACATTTTATCAAAGTCGCATATTAGTATCCTTATCCCAATAATAAAACTAAACGTCAAAGACTAACAATTTTATTACATCGTCACAGAAAATAAAGATTTGTATTGAATAGACGCTGACAGTAATTAATTTAGCGCTTGGTGGTCACCTGAAACGAATCACCTGGTGCATACTTAATCGAATTTTTTTAATAAGTGCAGTGCGTCTTATATAAGAAAATTTTAAATTGTTTGAGCTAATACTCGTTATTGAAAAAAAGTACAGAATACAAAATTTCTTATATAAATCATAATCGCATTTTTTCCGATTGTTTGGTAACCAAATTCTTTTTACTTGCCGTCAAACGGGGCGACTTCGTTAAATTTCTTCAGCTTTTTTAAATTTATACTGTTATTATAAAAGGGTATTTTTTTTATACGATGTGTCCTAATCCTAGGGGACAACCCTTTGATGCGTTAGTATGGTTTTGGCCGGAAGGGAATTAGGGAAGTGAGGAAGCGTGAGTCTTGTTTTTGCATTGCTGCGAGCTAGACAACAGCCCAGAGGTGGAGTGGATTATTTTTAATTTCTTAATAAAAGCTCACGTTGTCATCTGGTCTCGAACCCATTGGTCGTGCACTCAACGAATTGATCCAACTCCATCTTGATTGTATTCTCTTGCCAAAGTAATATATTGTATTGCTCATGAATTCTCTGTAAAGTAATCCAAAATCTTTAAAGCTGATTTATGTAATACTTGATTCTTGTGAATTTTTCCATATCAAAATCCAAGAAATTTGAGATGGGGTGACTTTGTGAATTTGCATCTTATTACACTTGACTTGTTATCACAAAAAATAATTTTTAAAACAAAATTTTAACCGACTTCAAGCATAAAGTAATTTTTCATTTTATATCTATTACGACATTTTGAAGTTGGTGTAAATCAAACAAACCAAACAACTACAACAAAAGTATTAAATCGTCCTTCCTTATGATTCCGTGAGCTGACACGTTCAGCTATTTTTATATATTATCTTCAATTGTGGTTGGGAAGTTGTTTTGTTTCTTTAATTTGCACCGACTTCAAAATGTCGTAATAGATATCAAATGAATAATTGTTTATGCTTTTTAGCGATTTTTGTGAAGTTGGTTCAGATTTTTTTTAAAAACTATTTTATTTTTTACTTTTCAATGTATTCATATATACGACTCGAAGAATGTTGCTCGTACGAACAAAGCAATTTCAAAAGGTGCAGAGGAAACATATCGTCGCTTATACAACAATACCGCGCAAGTCAAATTTGCTTAGTTTTCAGGAGAGACAAAAAAACTGCATTATTTATTCATTTTATACAATACATGCATGTTAAAATATTAATATAATACACTCAATCACTCAATACATAATATATTAATATTTTAACAAGAATGTATTGTATAAAATGAATAAATAATGCAGTTTTTTTGTCTCTCCTGAAAACTAAGCAAATTTGACTTGCGCGGTATTGTTGTATAAGCGACGATATTATGAAATTAGTCACGGTCGCCTTTTAGTATCCTTACCTTAGAAAATTCTTAACATGACCCTAGTGCGCACCTATTATCTCTACAGCAAGAGAGAATTATCGTAGTCAGAGAATCATCGTAATCACTCTAGGTACAAAATTGTTATCATATATCAATCAGGAAACGTATTCTGTACAACAGAATCAATGCCTAATGAAGCTAGGCGCCGCCCATCTTCCAACCGTCACCATAAGCCACAATTTTTGTCGGAATACAAATCGCTATAGTAATCTATGCATTCAGAATAATCTAACTCAGTCCACGAGTTACAAAATTAGTTTTCACCTCCCCCCAGCGCAACCCCAACTCAACAATTTTCCATAGAGTAGCAATGGGGGATCATGTAATATACAGCAAAAAGGAGTCTTCCAAATAGGTGTGTGAATTAAGAAATTGTGTAACGCCCCCTTGCCATACCACCCAACTTATAAATTTTTGTCGTCGTATCAATGAGGCAACATATTTTACACATCAAAAGGAGAATTATCGAGATCGGTTCACGCGTTTCGAAGTTACACTACCCCCTCTCCCTCACTTACCCCACACCATAGGACCAAATTATTCTCCTATTAGCCATGGGGGATCACACTCTTCACACCAGTAAAAGAACCATCCAAATCGGGCCATTCGTTACAAAGTTAGGTTCCACTCCCACCCCACCACCATTTTTTTTCGTGGTATTACTCAGGGAACATACTCTACCCAACAGAAAAAGAAGTAAGTTAGATTACCCCTCCTCCCTCCTGCCACCTTAGGCCACATTTTTTTCTCCCCACCCGTGATAAAAGTAAAATAGTGATGTGCATACTATGAAAATTGCAAATTCATTTAACTCCCAAACGGTTGAGATTTCCACACCCCCCCCCCCCCCTGCTATTAATTTTTTTGTTTGCCAAGGTGAGATCTATCACCCTACTTATTTCCGCACGTCAGATCTGAAACACCCTGTATATCAGAACTTTGAGTCGCTTACACCTCCTAATTCTCGATGTCAAAGGACGTAGCATACAATTTCGACAATGCTGACACATTTTACCATTTTCTGTTATTTGTTCTCTGATGTGACCCAAACTTTGAAGCGAAATGTGCATCGTCACCTCCTTCACTCAACATTATTTCCCTTTTTCTTAATTCCTTTGCTGACAAAGATGTACTGTAAAAACATTATAGGGCATTTCCAGAACTTTCGCATTATCATAAAATAAATGATGTAAGAATGATGAATCTCCAAAATATCATGCAAATCACGTAATGACTTTCTACAAGTAATAATGTTCAATGTTTTTAAACCTGATAAGATCGCTTCCTGTCCCGCGAAAAACGATCCTTCTTAAAACGTTTTGGTAAGTGAAAATCGCTTTTAGCTTGTTGATTATTATTTATTTCAACAAAATATTTTTATTTTACGTCTTCTTTTGAAATGCCACTGCACTTATAATTCGACGTCGTTTAATTATCCGACCGAGCACTATTTTATCGTCACTTTCAAGCAATTTATAAATATTTGCTTCTTCAAGACAATTATTAGCCATATTTTGAAAAAAGAGCAAACGATATAGTGCGTTTGAAACTAAACCCGCACGATATCTTTGCCTTAACTGAAACCAATCTAACACCAGGAATTCTCGACAACGAACTATTCCCTCCAAACTATACCATTTTCCGTGTTGACGGTTGTATAGGAACCAATGAGCCACCAGGTCGAGGGTTTCTCATAGCTGCTCACAACCGTTATGATGCCACCCTGCTAAAGACCTCCGACTCTACAATATCAGAATTTGTATGTGTAAAAATAGCACATAGCCTTCTGTACATCCTCTGTTGTTACATTCGCCCCTCTCGTTACATCCTCTGTTGTTACATTCTCTGTTCTCGGCTGTCGCAGAAAGCAACCATCTTCTCTCCTCCCTCGACCGTCACCATCCTCCTTTGTTCCTCGTTTTCTCCTACGAGCACCCTCATGCCGTTTCAGGCTCCGAGTCTTCTTTATCCTTCAATTTTCGTAAAGGCCACTTTGACAAATTAAATCACTTGCTCCTCAACTCTAATATTGGCGATATCCCTCAACATCTTCCAGTTGACGTTGCTTTAGAGGCGTTCTATTCGGAAATACACGCTTGCCTTACATAATCTATCCCTCTTCTTCCTCGTAAAAACTACTCCTCATTCCCCGTATGGTACGACAAAGAATTACGCTCTCTTCGCAACAGGAGAAATAAACGTTGGCAAACTTTTCTTCTAACCCAGACTGAGTCTGACTATTCTTCCTATCTATCTGCTTATACCTCTTGACAGATTCAACCTTCCAACCTATGAAAACCGTCTGAAACTGTTCGACTTACAACCTCTAAGCAAACGTCGTGATGTTTCCGACATTCGCTTCATTTATCAATTATTAACTGGTGCCATAGACTGCCCCTCAATCCTGCAATCTTTACCCATCTATACCAATCCCCGTAACCTTAGGTCCACTCCCCTTTTTCGACTCGACCGCCATCGCACAAACTACGGTCAAAGCGAGCCAATTACCAGGATGTTACGAAAAGTCAACGACCTTTCCTCTTTTGACTTCCATCTGAGTAAATCATCACTCCACAAAGCCTTATATCTTGACCCCGCCCATCTTGATCCTGATCGCCTACTTTAATTCTTCTTCCTTTCGCCTTCTGCCAGTTATCAATATATATAGCTCATATTGTAGCTTATACTTTTTATTTATTTATTCTTAATTATCATTTATTATAGTCTGTAGAATTAGTATTAAGTTATAGCTTGTATTTTGTATTTTTATTTTTTATTTTTTTATGCAATAGCTTGTATTAAGCTTAAAAAAAAAATAAATAAAATAAATAAATAAATAAACTGTAAAATTCTAAGTGCTACCATACCACCACGCAAGGTTTTAATGTGTAAAAATGATGTGAAACGTAATGTGTTCCATATTTTATTTTTAATAATTTCCATGGCGAAAAGAGTCGTCATGGCCATTAGAGTTGCCTTCTTCGTATGACGCAATATTTAGTCATACTCGGTTAACAGGTTACATTAGCTTCAACTTCAATAGCTTCATGTTCTGTTTACCGTGGGTTTCATGTTTATAGTATATTGGTGAAAAAAGGAAGAAAATTAACAAGTAGAATAGGTGAAGCTTTGCAAAAAACTAGCTCTATATGGTCTGAGAAAATAAGTAGAGACCAGAAAAACAACACCTCTCAATTCAACAGTTTCTGATATTGCTTTAAACTTAGCGTAACTGGTAAATTCGATTGCTATCGTCGTTGACCATAAACTCAAATGGGTCATTTATCATTAATGTCATTGTTCAGTAATAGGAAAAATAGTTGTTTAAATATTTTTATCATAAGTTCTTCGTCAACTTTTATCAATAACAATACTAATATATACATTATATTTAATATTTTTACGCCACAACTGTTTTGCAACGATTTAATCTATTTTAATTTTTAGAAATATAAGCCCTCCGTCCAATGAATCTCAATCTCGTTATAATTTTATCTTATTATCTATTCTAATTCAGAAGTACTTCAAATGCATGCTAAAGAGATGTCATTCCTACACTTTAAAGGAAAACTGTAATTGAATTTACGTGGTGAAATACCTATTCCAAGGTCAATAACTGAATTTTCTTATATTTATATAAATTCATCAATTAAAGGGTTCCAGCAAAGTAAATTTAATTAAAATGTCGTTATGGTGATGATAAAATCTACGAAGAGTTTCTCTTCTATCCTTGGTAAATTGTGTTTCATAAAGACAATTCTGCGGAAGTAAATTTCTACGGACGTTAGACAGGGAACTTTTATCCTAAGGACGGATCAGCTGCTCATCATCGCTTCGACATCTTTAGCAAGTTTATAAACAATTTGAGTCTGCCCTTTCATTATTTCCCTAGGGAAATCTGTGCCCCTTTGTATCTTGTCAATATAATTTCAGTGATTAACATAATTTCAATTTTCTGGTTGGTAATATTCTTCGTTTTTACTTGTTAACCTTGCCAAACAGATACCGTGCAAAAAACTTTGTCTACAGCACAATTTTGAAAATTATTCCTCTTAGGCAGCCTGGTTGGTTGAATGAATGATTCGTAAGCATCAAATGTTTTCACGCCGCGTCGTCGACCAACAAGCACGTTTAATGGTTTGCGAGTCTGTCAATATTTACTGAAACTTATTGAAATCATTCCAGCATGATTAGGATGACATCGATTTAATTATTGCATTATATATAATTTACAAGATATACAACACAAACTAATGTAATTAAAATAGGATATTGATTCAAGGAAGCGTAAGAACTACCAACATTACTCAGTGAATTGGAAATTTTATAACAAATCAGGACAATTCCACAGTATCAACTTCCGCCTTCGCGCTTGGGTATTACATATACCTAACTTGCCTTAATGATGGAGATATCCTACTTTACGCAACAACGTAATAGCAACTTAGGAAAAGATGAACTCTTTTGAATTTATTTGTAGAAGGTGTTCGGAAAATGTGTAGGAAATGCTATACCAATGGATTCTTTGAATTGTCCTGATCAAAATGTTTTTCCATACACCCCTAACATGAACCCTTCCCCACGAATTTGAAAATGTTGGTTTCTTCAAAGGAGTCGTTGTGCTCACTTAAATGCTTGTAAGTCCTTTCAAGGACTTTACCAACATTTAAAGTTTTTTTGAAAGGCGACACTTTATCCTTTCTAATGGTACCCAACATGCCAAATCCACTTACAAAGTGGAATTATTGGACCTCAAACATGAATATTGGGAAAATTTTATACATAATTTTGGTATGTTATCCTTAATACTGTAAAATTTTTAAACTACGGATATCATTTTTTGTTTTCCTTAAGAGGCTCTCAGGAAGCTTTTTACAAAAAAAAAGGATTAACTCGATATTCTTTGAAGCAACTAAAATTGTCAAACGCGATTTTGAAGGGGAAGAGATCATTTTAGGGGGCGGGGAGGGGGGGGGGGGATTACGGAAGAAAATTGTGATCAGGACGCTTCAAATAATCATTTCGTCATTTCGTATAGCGTTTCCTATACATTTTCCCAACACCCTGTATATTCTTTAGAAATCATTTTGCAATATTTATAAAGGAAAAAAGTTTAACTATTAATATCTGAAACAAAAAATTAGGGTTTTATAAACAAGCGCATAAACTAGGAATTAATCGTTCTATTTTCAAAAATAATGATTAGTAACAAAATGGCAACCCTTTAAAGTTGAAATACAAAATTTAAAAAAAAAAAAACTAAAATTTCGATTCGCTATAAAAAACTAAACGTACACGAGAATCGAAAAAGATACGATTATTTGTTATTTTAGATAAACGCCTTGCATTCTGTTGTGGTGACCGCAAACTGCCACGCATATTATTTGCAATATTATAAATAAAAAAATATTTTTTTATAAATATTGCAAAATTTTTTCTAAAGAATATGCTAATATAAATAAAGGCGAAAGGTTTTTTTTTAATAAGCTTGTTTATTTTCTTTTACGTATTTCTTTGCATTTGCAGGTAGGCATACCGTCTTAGTACAATTGAATATTTGCAACTGTGAATCTTTTTACAAGCATTAAACAATTACTGATTTTTCTTCGAAAAAAATGAAAAACAAAATTTATGTTGGGAGAAACTAAAACCCGGTTACGAAAAAAACCATTAAAAGTATGAACGAAAAAAATATTCTTGTGTGCAATCTTAACCTAAAATTTCGACTTAGGGAATTCTGTGTTCTGCAAATCTAATTAATGATTCGCCGTCTAGATAGACATTGAATTCCCTCGCCTACATCAGAACTTCAGACTATGATTTTAGACAAGAATATTTTCTTGTTTCATACTTTTCAACTCGTTTTTTCGTAGTCGGATTTTAGTTTTTTTTTTACTTTAAATTTTATTTAGATTTTTTTAGTTTCAGATGATATTTAGAGTAGGTATCTAATATCATGACATCATTTAAACAGGCACCTTATACCCATGACGTCTAGCTCCGGCATCAGGCCCGGATCCAGGGAGGGGGGGGGCAATCGGTGTATTTGCCCCCCCCCCCCCCCCCCCTCGGAGCCCAACCGATTTTTTTACTATTTACAAAAAGTTGTTATAGACTAATCCCTATCACCTAAATCACTACAGAAATTATATTCCTCCTGTTCAGAGGAACGAAATGTGTCAAATGTACATAGACTTATTTCGAGAAATAAACCCGTACTTTTTACAGTACAGTTAAAGAATTTAATTGATTCAGGAACTAAATTTCTTAGTTATTCTACAAAAAGTAAAAATTCCCGTTATAAGAAATAAATTTCCTGAATAGTAAAGTATGGACCCAAATATGATATTAAATTTTTAGAATAAAGTTCAATATTAATTCGTAACTGAACTGATCACATATTTGCAGTCGATTGCGTGCCCGGTGTTGTTTGGATTTTTGGCAAGTGAGTCTTGCTTCCGATTTTTACATGTCACTCCCGTCCCTCACCCTCCCCTAGGAGTACTAGATATGTCTTAACCCAATAGTATCCAGCGACATTTGGAGTGTGATTGTTCATCTCAGCGATCCCGAAAACTTTGAATTCAACTCTAACATCGCTCGATTTCGACTATTTTTTCCGTTCCTTCGTTTCCACTCCCCACACCTAGGGATGTCTTCCTACCGCAGTATGTAACGTCATCGGGAGTATATATATTTTAGCGAAATCGAGTACTTTGGATTGTCACATTAATATCGGTCGGTTTCTATTTTTTGTACATGTTACTCTCTTCCCCACCCTCATTCCTTGGATGAATTCGATAAAAATCCCTAGCCCTTCCCGGCTCTTCGTAGTTCTCTAAAGAATGGCTAAAAAATACTGAACCTTGCCGTTAAAGTACCGTCTAAATCGAATTAGTCGTTTCCATGATTAGCCCGGGTCACTTTCGATTATTTGTATATGTCACTCTCTTCCCACCCCCATCCATAGGGATGACTTATCACCAAATTATTTAACAGCATCTGGAGTGTCATTATTTATCTCCCCTCTAGTTCCCGTGACCCCATATGGGGAATGGGGCGGGAGAAGAACTTCACCCGATTCCAGACAACGGTTGCAAGTGCACCTTCAATTTAAAGTAGATTCCGAACCAATGGCATTTTCTCTGCAACCCTCGTGGCCTTTTTATCGTAATCTGTAATCAGCAGAAAACAAGCATGGGTCACCTTCGGATTGGTAGGTCGACATGTGATCACTTACTCCACCGACGACTTATTTATCTTACTGACCCCGAAAAGTGTGGATTTGACACCAATATCGGCCGTTTTAGATTACATTTACATTTCACCCCTGCCACTACCGTCCACCCCCTCCCCATGGCGCACTACAAATAGTCTTAACTATGCCTACGAAAATACTGAACCTTCTCGTGAAAGTCCAATTGAAATCAAATTAACCGTTTCCGAAATTAGCCCGGACACACAGACAGAGCGACAATAATTAAAAAAATAATTGAATGGCTTTCATATTATGTATATAACCATATGAGCTTATAAAGTGACAATTATTTAGAAATCAAAAACAGACAATCCAATTTTATTAATATAGTATAAGAAGATATTATAGTTAGATCAACTTCACATTGATATGGACGTTTTAAAAAATAGTGCCTACGTCTAAGAAGTCTACAAATCCAGTGGAATATCACCGGATATCTATCTCACCGTTCCTTTAAAAGGTTTTCATTCGCATTTTATTCGCAGGTTGTACACCATCTAGAAAGCAGCAACCTTTGTCAGATTTTTAGCTTCCGAGCTAAGCACAACTTGCCTTTCTCAAAATTACTGACGACATAAGAATTTTCTGGGACAATGATGAATTTACAGCGTTGATTTTGCTTGACTTCTCGAAAGCCTTTGACGACATTTATCACAGGATCTTGTTTTGGAAACTTGGTTTGATATTTAACTTTTGTAATGCGGTATTCAATTTCATATTCTCATAAATATGACATCTCTGAAAGCAGAGACGTTGACTAAAGGTTGTTTGTAATGATGAATAAACTTATTATCTTCCTATCGAGGTGACTCAGGGATCTATTCTCGGCCCGCTTTAATTTTTAATGTTTATTAATTATACAATATAAAGAAGATTATTATAATATATGATTATATATTATGATTTAAAAAATTTTGAAAAGTCCATTTCGAGACATTCATCAGGTCATCATTCAATTGACAATAGGTCTAGAAATATACAGATAATGCCTCCAGCAAACGCTATTATTATCTTCAAATCTAATTTAGACATTTCTTTATTTCAAAATCTTATTTAAAAAGTTTAATATTTTTAATAAGTCTTTAAATCATTTAAATCGTGACAACAGTGCCATTGGTATCATGTCAACTAAAATTTGCTCCAATCTTGGTTTCACACACAAAGTAAAAAAATCAGATACTATAACCTTCTGTGACGTCATATAGCATAGAACACGAATGATCAAGACGAATCCAATGACATTTCATTTGCTGAAATTCGTTCAGAATTTTGGCATGTGACGTCATATAGCCTACGACAGATTCTGGATCAAGACGAATCTAACGACACCTCATTTCATGAAATTGGTTTAGTAGCTTGTCACGTCATATTAAATTTCATTTGACGTCATGATACTTATAATACATATTTCTTAAATATCATGAGACGTCATATAGCCTACAACACATTCTGAATCAAGACGAAACCACTTCATTTTTTGAAAGCGGTTTAATAATTTGGGCTGTACGAGGTAACCAACTATCTCACATTCACACATAGCCTGTGAGGTGCATACGTAACTTTTTCCTTTTTTGAGTTGTCGTAGTAGGGTAATGAATGCAGCAATGCACCCCGCTTCCAACAAATGTATGCAATATGTGTTATAAAATCTTTTCATTTCATTTGAATGAATTCCAAACTACCAGAATGTACTCAGTAATAGATCGACCATAGGGAATGTGCTTTAGGCAGAAGATGACAAAATCTGCTGTTAGTGGAATCGAACCTCATCAAAAGTTTAAAAAAATACATATTCCATTAACTGTGATGTTGCTGTCCTCGCAATCAGAATGGGTAGTTTGTAGAATTCAAAACGATCCACTGGATCCACTTGATAAGGGATAACATTAAGCAACCAGTGTGAGAGGAACAACTTCAAAGACAACACTCCTTAACGAATAACAGGAAATATGTAGAAATAGTTGGAAAGAAAAGTTTAAATAAAATATCCCGAAGGATTAAATTAACAATTTAGGCCTTTTCAACTGACTTCCCAAAAACAAAGAGGTTCTAAGTTCGACGTGTATTTTGTTTTTTGTTTTTTTATGTCTGACCGAGCATAACTTCGCAACGCGTGGACCGATTTTTTGTTGCGTAGAGTATGATCACCGATTAGCGTCATGTCAAAAAAATTTTTGGTATGGTGGTGGTGGGGGTGAAAGCTAACTTTATAACGCGTGGACTGATTTAGATGGTTCTTTTTTTGTTGTACAGAGTATGATCCCCCATTGCTAATAAGAGAAAAAATTTGGCCTTTAGTGGGGGGACGGGTATTCTAACTTCGTAACGCGATTTGGCCAATTTGGATAATTCTTTTTCTGTTGTAGAGTATGTTCCCTGGTTGATACCACGAGAAAAAAATGTTGGTGGGGTGGGGGTGGAACCTAACTTTGTAACGTGTGGACCGCTTTCGATGGTTCTTTTTCTGTTGTATAGAGTGTGATCCCCCATTGCTAATAGGAGAATAATTTGGTCCTATGGTGAGGGGTGGCGGTGGAGGGGAGGAGTTGTCTAACTTCGTAACGCGTGGACCGATTTGGATAATTCTTTTTCTGTTGGGTAGAGTATGCTTCCTGGTTGATACCACGAGAAAATAAATGTTGGGGTGGGAGGGTGGGTGATTGATACCATTAAAAAAAATGTAAGTGGAACGATTTGGATGGTTCTTTCTTCGTTGTATAGAGTAGAAGACACTAAAAAGTTTATTAATAAAATAGTTTTTTAAAAAAAAGTTGTACCGACTTCACAAAAAGCGCTAAAAAGCATAAAGTAATTTTTAATTTTATATCTATTACGACATTTTGAAGTCGGTGCAAATTAAACAAATAAAACAACTACAGTACCACAATTAAAAATAATACATAATACTACCTGAACGTTTCAGCTTACGGGATCATAAGAAATGACGATTAAATATTTTTGTTGTAGTTGTTTGGTTTGTTTGATTTGCACCGACTTCAAAATGTCGTAATAGATATAAAATTAAAAATTATTTTATGCTTTTTAGCGCTTTTTGTGAAGTCGGTTCAACTTTTTTTCAGAAAACTATTTTATTCTATAATATTTTCTCAGTAACTATCATGCCTATCGACTTGAATTCGGAAATGTATTATTTTTCAATTAATCAGGGGTGTGGGAAGAACTAGACAACTTTTTTTGTTTATATACGAAGCTTAGAATAATTTGAAAAGGCTTCTTTTTAAAGATTCAAAAAATTGTTATTCATTTTAAGTCGCATTACTTTTTGACTTATCCTCAAAAATGTGCGAAAAAATACCGTTATCTGTTAATTTTATATTTCATATGTATACGGAACCATCTGTAAAAAAATGCGGGCGGAAAAGTTTTGCACAAACGGCCAACCATCCCGACAATGCACTAAATGTCCAGACATTAGGATAAATTACCTTTTTGAAATTTAACATTGTTGACTTCTGAACCCTTAAAATTTTCTGCTAACTGGTGGACTCATGTCTGTGGTTCGCAAAGAAACTTAAATTTTAGGTTCACTTGCAGTCTGGCAATCTAATGCTGAAGCCTCACAAGGTGTTACGGGCACTTTTCAATCATCATCGAACTAAGTAACCATATTGTAGGACAACATACACGCCGGACCTTAAAATTATTCAGTTGTTGTAGAAATTACCATTTCACGGATCCTTGTAAGACCCGACCTCGTTCACAATAGGGAGACAGATATGTTTGTGTGAAGCCGAAATTCTTTTAACAATATTAAATATAACAGGGGCACCCGCAATTATTTCATTTTGTAATATAGTATTTTACACTTATCCACATAATTTCCTGTTCCCCACAAACACTAATGTCTACAAACAAGTGTGCAAAATTTCTTTGGTTTTCGGATAATATTATATTATAAAAAAAAAGAATATGTAACCTGAATTGAATTGCTGACACAAAATTTCCATTTTCCACATTCTTACTTAAATGTAATTTAAATGTTCTGCACGTTCCCTTCATGCTTCTAATTCCCACAGAATTTCTAATTTTTTTTTCTTTTCAGTATCGGAATGTATAAGAGGCAGTGGCACTGGAGCATCTAAAAAACGTAATCTGGCGCAGAACGGTTCGTGGAATGATGTTTACGAACTAAGGCAAATTAACTCTTTTAAATAGGGGAATCGCAGAAGTGTCAACGATTTCAGCAACATATCTAACATAATGTAATAACATAAGTGTGATAAAAGAAGAGCTACGAGATATTAAGTCAACATGAGCTTTCTTCTACTCACAGTGGTAGCAGTTCTTTTTCTTGACTCATTCATTAAGTGCTAATTTTGCAACTTAGGTACGGCCAAACATTGCAAATTAGGTAAGAAAATATTTTTAAGCTAAGTGTTGAACTTTAAAAGGTGGGAAAAAGGGGGCTTTACACGATTATTAGTTATTAATTAGTCGCATGTGATCTTGCCCGAAGCAAGGCGGTTAAGAATCAAAAAGTAATTTTCGAAAAAATTTAGTTTTTTTGTAGGTTTTATCTAAGGACCAATATTGCATTTCTAACCGTTCTTTTAAATTGAGGGCAATTGCCTACAGCTTTGTCTATATTATTATTTATTTGATGCATGAAGATGAGTTTATTATAAATTTTATTTTTTAACTTTAAAACTAATGGACCTACTACCATGTCCTTCCCAAAAATGCATAAGGCAAGTAAAAATAGTATTCTCTTAAAATCAGTGTTGGCTCATTAACTATGAATTTAGAAGAAAATTTACACGTGACCTCAGGTGGGGGCTCTAACACCTATCAAGTTTTTCCTGGCGAATTTTTCAAAAACTGATTTTTTGCTTTTTGCGAAAAATTTGAACAAACAAATTTAAAAATGGTACAAAAAAATTACAACAATTGCCAATTGATCTGAAAGTTAAAGTGTTAACTAACAATTGGTGAAAATTAAAATTAATTCAGATGATTTTAGGCGTCTTGAGATTATTTCCAACGCAATGAAAAGATCTTGTTTTTCTAACCAAAAATTTTGAAAAATCTGCTTTTTTTAGATTTTCTGAAAGTAGGTATTCTAAAAATTTTAATTGGGAATTTCAGTATTTAGTTAGTTATGGTTACTTCGGAATACAAAACCCGGAATACAGGTTGTATGGCAGGGGGGGGGGGGACTCTCAACCATTTGGAAGTTACAGGGTGATTCATAAATTTCAGTTTTTCATGGTATGCACATTACTCTTTTATTTTTATCTTTTAATCTACCCAACATAGCGACATTAAACAAACGCTAAAAAATAACAATCCTAATGACCTTTCCAAAAATGTCAACAATGTTCTCACTATTGCCACTGCAGGTACAGCATTTTCCCAAATTTTCTCCGAAATTTATGTAATTAGTATTCCTCTTTTTTATCTTTGTTGGATTGCCTGTCTTATGACCTTTCCAAAAAGGTGCAACATGTCCACGTAGGGAAAATATTTAGCAATTTATACGTAGAAATCCTATCGGAGAATAATATAAAAATCAACAAATTAAAAAAATTAAACTAATATTAACTCAAAAATTCTTTTTATTGAATTTAATTACAATTAATCTTGATAAGTAACAAAAGCAGTTCAAAATTTCCACCGCAACTTTCGATGCATTTCAACAACCTCCTTCTAAGTCCCTGTCTAAGGCGGTTTTTAAATTCTTCACTTAGTATTGCCTTCACAATGTTTGCCGTATGCACTGGAACTCCATCGTGTTGGTGAAAAATTCCCCTAAGATTATCCTTAGGGTTTTCCTCTATTAGATGTACCAGTATATTGTCCAAAAAGTCCGCATAAATCTCACTATCAAGCACTTGCAGCAAAATGAATGGTCCTACCAAATGGTTGTCGATGATACCAGCCCATACATTGACACTGAATCTCTGCTAGAATGAGGTCACCTTTGCCCTGTGTGGGTTAGTTTCCGACCAGGTATGGTGGTTACGGAAGTTGCTGATACCATCCCTGGTGAATTGAGATTCTTCCGTCCACAGAATTCGGTCCAGAAACGCCCGGTTGTCAATGTCGCGTTCCAGAAGCCAAGTACTAAATTCCAGTCTTCTCCCGGAATCTCCTTCCAGTAGTCCTTGGGATGGGTGATGATGATATGGACGTAATTACTCTCGATGACTAATCCTCCAAACATTAGATGATGACACTCCTAATCGCATTGCGACTCGTTTCGTGCTCGTCTCAGGGTCCTGCCTCACGATGGTGATTATTTGCTTCTCGACGTCGGCAGAAGTTCACGAAGTTTCGGGTCGTGTCTCCATTTCGTGTGAAGTTACACTTCCTGTTTCGCTTAACCTTTGGTAAGCCCGTGTAAATACCCCTCTTTGGGGTGCTCGCCGATTTGAGAATCTCCTTTGATATTCCAGTACAGCCGCTCTCACTTTTTCTACTACACCATAAATGTAAATAATATCCACGTATTCCTCAAATGTAAATTCCACCATTTTTTAATAATTTCAGCTTAAAAATACCCATACTTCTTGATTTATTTTTCAACTATGATAGGTATTCTTGTTTACTGACCCTGTTTTATAGCAAAATTTCCATCAGGTGCGAGTAACAAAACGCCAGGATACAAGGATGTGAATTCTGGCTAACACAAGCTAATATCGGCAATAAAACAAAATTACACTAACATTTTTAAAACTTTTAGCAGCAATTATAAGAATTAATTACCTGTTAACCCAAAAAAAACATTTTCGACCATTTATCATAAAAATGTTGTTTACTTAAAGAATTTGCTACCTAAAGTGCAATAAAATAATTAGGTAGTCAGAGATTTCTAAAAATGCGGTTTTTCTAATTCTTTGTCTACCTTGGCATATTGCACCATTTTGGAAAAGTAATAAGACGGGCAATCCAATAAAAATAAAAAAGAGGTATACTAATTACATAAATTTCGGAGAAAATTTGGGGAAAATGATGAAATTTTGGTGATTTCAAAAAATGTTTTTCAATTTTGGCCGTGACTGTACCTGCAGTGGTAGTAGTGAGATCAACACTGTTGATACTTTTGGAAAGGTCATTAGGATGGTAATTTTTTAGCGTTAGTTTGATTTCGCTATGTTGGGTAGATCAGTAACAATAAAAGAGTAATGCATAATTTCAAAATATGGCATCGATGAAATGGTAATTATTCCATTAGGTGTATCAACCCTTATTAATTTTTTATGAACATTATAAATCTGAAATTCGTGACGGTCTTACATTCTAATGGATATCTTCTAAAGTTTTAGTGCAAGGGACTTACTGCTAATCGTTTTAAAAAAGTTGATTTTCAATTTTCGTAAAAAAAATCATTTCTTTCATTTTCTAACCCACTTTTGCTCGGACCTTGTAGATAAGTTATTTTTACTCTCACCCTGCCAATTGTAGGTTTATTTGCAATGTTGTCATAGAATCGCCTAAAATTCTGTTCCTGCTACATGCCCCTACAAGCAGTTACGAGCACTAGAAAAAAAGAACACACAGCTTCAACATAGACCCTTCATGCATTGAAAATCAGTTAGAAAAAATGAGACATGTAAAAGTACAAAGAGCTGGAGAGCACTGTGATATGTTTTACGAAAAAGTTTTAATAATAATTTTAATTTGAGGGATATCGACATAAAATATAAATTATAATATTCTTGACCCTTAACGCCGAAATTATAAAACCTTAGTATTACCAGTATAACTTGAAAACTATTCAGAATTGCACCTGCCTATCTCTTAGAATCCTTTTTTTTCAAAATGACTGCACAATGACTGCATTAGGTACTGCAGACAATAAAAAATCTTTGGACCTTAAATAAATATACGCGATATAGTATGTGTAAAATGATTCACAGAAGTGTTCTGTGTTATGTACGATGCATATCTTCATTTGTCACAGATGTTTTTAAAATTAAACATATGTATTTCATTTTTAGATTTTTTTTAACTTAAGGAATTACACCTATTTGAGAAAATTGTTGTTCCATTTTTTGTATTGGCTTAAATGACGTAAAAACATCCCAAAAATTATCTCCAATAGCAACCTTAATCCAAATACTTTTTTAAATGACCCCCACAGCTAAATTTTTGAAGCAATCTCAGATGTATCCAAACGCAGTTTCAAAACTTTTAACGCGATTATCTCTAAACCATGTATTTAAAATCGCCCTTACAAATAACTCTTGCAATTTTCATCCGATCGACTTGAAATTTTAACTGTTGATTCTTAGATAGATTTTAAAGAGAAGTACACGATGCGAAAAATTATTTTTTTAATAACGGTGTGTACTTCTCTGATAAATTTCATGTATATTATAAAAAAAAAATTGTTTTGTCCTAGGTGCAGATAAAAAAATTTTATTTGTAAAGCCGCAGACCTCTTTCAAAAAACGACATCATGCTTCAAGCGGCTATATACTGCTGCCATTTTGAACGAAATAATTAAAAAAAATTGTTTTGTACACCTCACTTTATGTATAGTAAACCCTCAAAATTTTATTTTGATTATTTTATTTCATCCTCAAAAATAAAATTTCTAAAAAAAGTCAAATTTTCGACCGTTCAAATAGGTGTAGCCCCTGAAAGATCTTGTAAATTTAACACGCATTTAAAAGAATTTAAGAATTTGTCAAAAGTTACATAATTCTTTTCATAACAAATAAAATTGAGAGTTATGCAACTTCTCTGATAGTTTTAATTAAAAAGTTATATTTTGGATTTTTGCCCACATCTTGCCTTCATTACAGGTTTCATCCTCTGGGGTATACTAACAGTTAAATTACTTAATATTTTGGGAACATTGTAAAGTGCTGAGTTCTTTGTATTTTTATTTAGTAAAATTCCTTTTTTATATATTCTAGAAGTTTCCCAAGGTTGCGTTTCTGGCAGCTGGGATGAGCAATCTATTACTCTGATTCGTTACCTCAAGACGTGAATGGCACTTTTATCCACGTAAAGTCATTAGGCCTATTTCTCCTAATTTCGTACACAAACTTTCTGCATAAAACTTACTTCCGCGTGGAAGAGACAGGAGAGAATTTGTTCAAAGACGGAAAATCGGAGGAAGGAATTACATGCAAACTCATTAAAACAAGAAGCAGATGCTAGAAATGACATACTAAATGCACTAAATCGTGAAAGAACGTATGCCAGCTGAATTTCTTGGGTAAGTTTGTGCTGGACGGGAAGCTTGTGAAGTCAACAAAGTTGAGACCCTATTTCGAACCCAAGAAGGGCAAGGAATAGAAAATGGGTTAAATATTTGACAAGAAGCTGACCTATTACTCCAACGAAGAATTTTTTAATATCGCAAATAAAATAAGTTTAAAACCATTTTGGAGTTATAAAATAATAAATCCCTGGTAGCAAGCCAAAAAAAAACCAAAACATCCCAGTAATTATTGCAACATTGTTAAAATCACCAGTTGTCAAAATCTCCAGTTCACTTACATTTCTCAAAATTTGTCCTATGCGAATATTCTCTTAATTTTAAAAGTTAGGTTGGGTTAAGTATGGCAAGTCATCAAACTTTGAGCCAAGCTTGTCGCTTATATAACCCTAGCGCAAGCTAATATTGACCTAAGCGCAGTCGAAAATCGGGATAATAACTTTATGGTACGTTAGGAATGCACTATAAATGACGAGAGGGTTGGCCCAATGACAAATATCATTACAGTATCGAACAACACACGAACAGACTAGTTCAATAACATTTTAATTGTTAACAGTCGATGATGAACGTTATAAACAAATGTCGAATGGGGACCTAAATAAAGCTAACGCAGATTGACTGTTATTCAAATGTAATAATATTGATATATTATTTAAATTTACGAATAAATTTATTATTATTGAAATGACAAATCCAGGAAAGATTCTTGGCGCTTGGCTCAAGCTTGAAGCACAAGTGGATATGGTATCTAAGAGATAGCAAAAGATTGGCAACAATTTTGAAAACCAACAACTTGTATCCGCGGGTTTACAAATGTTTAAATCAGTACCAAAAAACCATAAATCCATAAATCTTTCAACTGGGAAAGAATAAAATTGTGTTTTAGTTAAACTGACTTTATGAAAAAACGCTATAAAGCATAAAGTTATATTTAATTTTATTTCTATTACGACATTTTCAAATCCGTGTAAATTACGAGTAAACAAACAAAACAACAACAAAAAAAGTAATCCTCCTTCCTTATGATCTCCTGAGTTGAAATATTTAGGTATTTTTATCTAAAATCTTCGATTTGTTGTTTTGTTTGTATAATTTGCACCGATTTTAAAATCTCGTAATAGATATAAAATTAAATATAACTTTATGCTTTTTAGCGCTATTTATAAAGTAAGTTCAACTTTTTAAAAACTATTTACTATTACTAGTACAATTTGCTACTCGAAAAATGCTGCTCATATGATGTGATACTAAAAAAAAACTTTAAAAAAAAATTATAAAATACTCGTCGCGAGCAGAATCTTCTCGTTTTTGGGAAGTCGGTTAAAAAGGTCTGTTCTTCATCATGCTTTGGCTTCAGTGTTTGATCGAACCCATATCTCATTATTTCACAAAGATAGCAGAAGCAGTTCAGAATGTTCCTGTAAAATACTCATACTCTTCACTAGAATATTATCATTGTGTTTGTTTTCTTCTGTTAACATTTTTTGCAACGAACTCATGAACCTGCTAAGTTCTCAAGTGGGGTTTGGAAAGGTAAACCTTAAAAATGTCAGTTTCAAACATGTATGGCTTGTCATTTTTCTATTATTCAGATCAAGATTTTACCAGTGAAAGAATAAGAAAAGGCGACCATCTTTAAAACTTCTTCTCGTTAAAATTTCATTATGCAACATTCAGTAAAGAGCATTGCAATAAGTTACAGTACAAAGTTTACTGCAAGTTCGAATAAGCTCCTATAGTGAGGGTGTCCACTAGACTCTTAACACTCTGAATAGTTAATCACTCAAGATCTAAGACCGCACTGACTGATAACAGTTCCCTGGTCCCTTAAATTGATATCGACGTTCAGAGATTATGGTGAAATAATAACACAGGCCTGCGAAATTTTTGAAAATTTTTCCCCCAGGACAATGAATAGTTATTTCCGAAGTAATTTTTCCCGCTGAAACTGAATCCGGGATCAGAATTGCTCTATCACGTCAGGTTTTTGAGATATTCTAACCTAAAGGTGCAAAAACACTGTTTTTGACACGTTTGAGGTTAGGTAGCAGCGCGATGTTTTTTTTGTATAGTACAAGTCTTCCTCTTTCAAATGCCGTTTACTCAAATATCTTTTTTTTTCGACGAAATATCGCATTTTGAAATTTTCATGTTCATGAATTTCTCGTTATACGGAAACTTTATGGTCACTTAAATAGTGAACGTATAACGAGAAATTCATAAACATGAAAATTTAGCCTCAGGAAGTCTGTCAGTGACCGTGTTCTATGTCTTTAATTTGAAGCGAGAGGTTCGAGCTTAGTACTTGAAGTACAATCTCTAACTTTTTAGTATTGTTTATCCGCGGATAATTCAAAAATTTAATTATGTCAGTAAGCAACCGCGAAAGCAAAAAAGTCATATTATAATTTGTTAAAAATCATATTTTGTAATCTGGAGAAAAATGGATCACCCAAGCATTAAAAAATGATTAGCTACCTTGAGTACCCACCTTATAAACTAAAACATTGAAATGCAAAATTAGCACTTCCTACAAAATAATACTAATAAGTTTTAAAAGATGTTTCTGTTATTTTTATGATAATTAGTACCTACTGATTTTCACAACTCAAAACATTTATGTTTTCTTTTAAAAAATCGATTTTTAAGTTGTGCAATTAGACCACATAAATAAAAATAATAAAATTAAAATATTCTTGACTAAATAATAGATGTACACACACCTACAGCATATATAGTATAAATTATTAAGCTGAACTATTTTGTGTATATTAAGAAAGTAAATTATTGTAAAACGTTTAATGTATATAGATGTGAAAATATTGCAGTATAATATTGTACAGCAATTGCGACAATAGCCATACCCATATACCAATTCTCATGTAAAACCTTAATGTGCATCAATTAAATTTTAATGTGTGTTACCTAAAATTTAAAGAACAAAAGAAAAATCGATTTTCAAGCTGTGTAATTAAATGATACATATAATTCGTCTTGATTGCAAAACGAAAACATAAAACTGAAACTGTATTGACTTAATATCTTGTCTTCATAAATTATTATTTATTAAATGGGAGGTAAACTGAGCTATTTTGTATATTTATAATTAAGAGTATAAATGAATGTAAAAATTGTGATGTAAGAACATTTAAATAAATTGATTGAAAAATACATTCTGGAAAATGTGGCTTTTTTATTTAGTTTAGCAAAACACTTAATACCCAATAAGTTAGTTAATATCATTGTTTAAGGTGAGAACATTAGTACTCTTAAAATAAAACGCATTTATTAATGTTATTAAAAACGCACTTAAATTTGATTGCACCATCCTTTACGCCATGCTTTGCTCGACTCTCGTCGGTCCCGCCAGCATTCGATTGCTTTGGTAAGATTATATTCTATCTGAGTAAACCATTTCAGATTTACTATAACTTATAGTAAATTCAACAATTGCAATCAAACTTGGCAAATGTACATAAATACATATGCAGTAGGGTGGATCGAAAAACTCAAAAGTTTTCAGATGGTAACATAGGGGGTCTCAAAAGTTGTGGTTTGACTTCAATAAGACACAGTAAAAATTTGATTTCGATTAGACAATATCTTCTGTCCCCGCAACTCGTGGAAAGTTTGCATATTTTAGCCAAAAAGCGCAAAATTTTGAAATATTTGAAAAAAAATTTCCAGTGCGGAAATAGTCGGTTGGCAATGTTGTTATTTGCTGTCAGATATATAATTCTAGTTAATTGTGTGCAGCTCTTCGCTCGCAATTTTAATAACCGACCCAGAACTTACCCTTGGAGGTAGCTACATCTCGAGTTCCATCCACACCCTTCCCAGCCAACCAACCATATCGGTGTCGACTTAAAACTTATTGCACATTTTAGTTTTAAAAAGGGGCATTTTTTGCCGTGATGCCAATTTGGTTCGAATGAACCCGTCTCTGCTTTCCTTACAGAGAGGAAGGAAGGTCAATGACTTTTCTTAGCATCCTAGTAATTGGTTCGCGTTGACAGTAGTTCGTGCGATGGCGGTCGAGTACGAAAAGGGGAGTGTAACTAAGACTGCGAGGGTTGGTATAGATGGGTAAAGACTGCGGGATTGAAGGGAAGTCTATGGCACCAGCTAATAGCTGAGGAATGAAGAGAACGTCGGAAACATCACGACGTTTACTGAGGGGTTGTAAGTCGATCAGTTTCAGACGGTCTTCATAAGGTGGAAGGTTGAATCTCTACCCACGGAAGATCACGTAGAGCAAAGCGAATGAACCAACGCTGGACAGATTCAATTCTGTTAATGTGGGTTGTTTGCGTAGGTGACCATACCTGGCTGGCATATTGAAGGAGAGGTCTAACGAAAGAAATATAGAGAGTTTGGAAACATAAGGATTGGAGAACTCTCTAGACCAGCGCTTCACAAACCCTAGCGCGGAGTTAGCTCTGTTAATTATGCTATCAATATGGGGGTGGTAGTAAGACGCTTGCGGAAATAAGAGATGGACTGGCATTTGAAGACATTAAGCTCAAGAAAGTTTTTCATGCACCATGTGGTGAACGAATCGAGGTCATTTTGGAGAAGAAGAGAGTTGGTTGTGGAGGAGATATGTTTAATTATTTTCATGTCAACAGCATAAATGGACAGCTCTGAGTATTTGATGACAGAATCAACATCATTAATTGTAAGGATGAAAATTAATGGACCGAGGTGGCTGCCCTGAGGGACGCCGGAACTAGCAACAATGTGGTTAGAAATGGATGAGCTGAAAAGAACATTGTACTGACGGTTGCTGAGGTAGGATTGAATCCAGGAGATGAATCGAGGGGGGAAGCCTAGGCGATCAAGCTTAAACAGGATAACGCTATAGGAGATCTTGTCAAAGGTTTTACTAAGATCGGTGGCGATAACATCAACATCTTTACCGTTTTCCAGGGCACATAGTGTTTTGGAGACGAATTCGGTAAGGTTGGTGGTTGTAGATCTTCCTTTGCCATGCTGGGAGAGGGAGAAAATAGACTTACAGTGGAAGAACATGGAATCATAGACCAATTTTTCGAATAGTTTAGGTATGGATGATAATTTAGCAATGGGTTTGTAGTTGGATACATCGGTCTTGCAGCCTTTTTTGAATATGGGAATAATATAAGAGTTTTTCCATAATCGAGGGAAAACCCCTTGAGTGACCGAGAGGCGGAAAAGCAAAATAATATTTGTTAACAAACAATATTTGTCAGAATACAAATAGATCCTCTATGCATTCAGCAAACAATACTTGTCAGCAAACAATATTTGTCAGAATACAAATATGTAGATCCTCTATGCATTTAGAATCATCTAAATCAGTCCACGCGTTGCAAAGTTATACTACCCCTCACTCTAACCCAACCCTAGGTCAACATTTTTTCTCATAATAGCAATGGGTAATCATACTGTATACAACAAAAAAGAATCATCCAAATAGCAATATGTTATCATACTATATACAACAAAAAATAATCATCCAAATAGGTCTATGCATAAAGAAATTAGGTAACGTCCCCTCCGCACACCACCCCATAAATTTGTGTCGTGGAACTAGTGGGGAAACATATTCTACACGTCAAAAGAAGAATCATCCAAATCGGTCCACACGTTACGAACTTAGGGTACCCTCCCTCCACCAGTACCTACCGTAGAGTATCATTTTTCCTCACATTAGCAATGGGGGATTATACTCTACATAACATGAAAATAATCATCCAAATCGGTCTACGCGTTAAGAAGTTGACATTCAACCCCTCCCCCACCACAACCCCGCCGTTTAAAATTTTTGTCGCGGTACCAATGGGGGAACATACATCAGAAAAGGTATCATCCAAATCGGTCCACTCGTTAAGAAGTTGGACTACCCTCCGTCTCCCCACAACACTTTAATCGCACCACACGAAATTTTTTTTGACAAGGTACCAATCGGGGAACATACTCTACCCAACAAAACGAGAATCATCCAAATCGGTCCACGCGTTACGAAGTTGGACTACTCCCCCATCTCCCCACTTCACCCAAGACCCAAATTTTTTTCATTATTAGCATTGGGGATCATACTCTATTCTATGCAACAACAAAAAAGAATTATCAAAATCGATCCACGCATTACGAAGTTAGATTTCACATTGAGAAATATTTTATGTCTGCGGTCTTAGTACAGACACAGACTTACTATTTTCAGTTGTTGTGAAATATTCATTCAATCTGGTAAACTAAGCTACATAAAAAGAAGTGATTTTTGGTGACAAAAAACTTAACTGGAATGACCCCGTTAGGAATGCAAAACCCTGTGTCGCTTTTAAAGAAGGAAACAAATTGAAATCACTTTTTTCTCTAGACGAATCAACGCTTAATAGTAACAAGATGTCTTAGAAGGGAGAAAGTTAATTCATTAATTTGAGAGAGAACCGAAATATCATCTTCCAGTTGGATAATGCTCGTATCCATGCGGCATACTTAACTAGACAATAGTTTATGAGTTAGGGAATTCAAGTTGTTGATTGTCTAAGCCCTAACATAAAAAAGTGTTCTTTATTATGTGGTCAAAGCCTATGGAACAACCCTTTGATATGTTAGCATGGCTTTCCCGGAAGGGAATTAGAGTGAGGAAACTTGAATGTCATATTTTTGCATTGCTGCGAGCTAGAAAACAGCCCAGAGACGAAGTGGAGACCTATACTCGAACTCGGAAACCATGGCATGGTTGTCGTACCGCTCAACCAATTGATCCAACTCCGTCTCCTAAAAATCTCTGGGGATTTTGCATAATTCCATAGCTAAATCTTCGTATCCTTAAGGTATAAGACAAAATTTCTGCAGTGACTTTGCTTAACTGAATTCGGGGTGTGCCACACGCAAGTTATATCAAGAAGAGGAAAATTCATTTAATTCTAAATAGATTTCCTATACAAACATTTATTTAAAATTTTCCCACCGTGTTTTGTAAAAGTCCCTACAGAGTTATCACTGGATTGATCTTTTTGCATTAATTAACAGACACATGTGTTTGAGTCTATAATTTAATAAATAGAAGGAATGATATGTTATATTTTCCACAGTTGTAGAATTGATTGTGATGTGATTCCGTACCATTTCTTTTCTCAGTACAAAAGAAATCAATTAATTTTCGATTTCCTTTTTTAATTGGGAAACACCAATTGACATAACTAACGACGAGAACCATACTTCAATTAAGATATCCCCTATCAAGTTTTCTTAATCGATAAAACCCAAACCATGAAAAAATGAAGGATAAGATGGTTAACTTTTTTTTTAAATTTCTTCAGAAAACGTGCAACGAAAAAACCAATTACATAGCGGTCATGAATACCTACAGCTTGGTACTAACTTCTGAGCTTAAAAATAACTCTACACAAAAGAAATAAAGGCAATAAACCTTTTGAACACATTTTATTCTGTTATATTCTTCAGCCGTTAACTAAATTAGCAAATCCTGTCAGAGGTAATCACAAACTTTTAATTTGCGGGAGCTCTTTGATTAAACTAATTCCATTTAGGGTAATCTTAAGAAAGCTGTGTTTATAACATTTAATATTTAATGGTTCAATTTTAATTAAAAAATAATTTAATTGGTGGTGAAAGCTTAAAGTCCCGTGCTAATTTAAGAATTCCTAAGCGAAGACAAGAACTATTGAGCTAACGTCACGAAAAAAAGATGGCAATCAAGTTACAGCAAAGCAGGTATAAATGTGACTAACTACTACACCAAATATTAACGTAAAATGAAATATAAATAAATCAAAGAAAAGTTACAAAATGTAAATGATCACTGAATGAGAAGATAGTACGACAACTCTAACTAAGTCGATTTTTAAATTAAAACTCCGCCAGGTGAAAATCTATTACATTACAATTAGTATTAAAAAATTTAGTAATCAGGAGACTCACAGTTTAAAAAATGCTAAAAATTCAGGGAAATTAACAACGCCCTGCAAACAGTCAAAAGGCAAATAGAACAGCAGAGTTATTGCGTCTGCATTGAAGAGTATCCAGAGAAACGAGCCCCAGCAAATCTTAATCTGAAGGCAAGGGAATGAATCAGACCAGAAAAGGCCACGCAAGGCACAAACTCTTTTATCCATGTTTAACCCTGCACTTAATGCCATTAGACTGAAGGAATCCAACAATTGAAAAATCGGACTGCGGACACAGCAGGATACTAATAGCCTACTCAGGATATTATCTGCATGAGAGCACTGACTATACTGCTTCTACAATGCCGGGTATACCGATCTTCACGGATAGCTCAAAAGTGGGGATCAGTGTAGGGGCGGGAGTTTTCTCCCACCGCCCACCGTTCTAGAGACTTGATACTTGGTACACATACATACTTATTCACGCTGACAATAGGAAAAATAATGAAAAACCATAAACAAGTTCAGCTTAATTAATATAGTATAGGTATCATATAGATGTCTTAGCCAATATGAATTTAAAAGAACCTAAAAACGCAAGCTATGTGCAATAAAATCTGCGCAATCTGATTAGTACAGATATGTAAAAAACTATTATCTAAAAAAAAATATTTTTTAAGTGTACTGAAAAGTAAAAAATTTGTGTTTTTTTTCAGACAAAAAAATTATTTGTAACATATCTGCAACTAAACATTTTTCTATCATACAATAAAACTTTTGGGGGAGCAGTAATGAGACTATTGCACACTTAAAAATTTCTCTAGTCACAATTCTTAATTCGGTACAAATATTATGATACGATGCTCAAATACTCGCCTCAAAGCTCTTATTTTTTACTCGTATGAATTTAAGATGTTTTTCTGATTTTTGAGGCAAAAATTTACGATTTTTGGTATCTTATTCGGAAACTTTTATTATTTTAACAAAGTACTAGGCAAATCTTAAAGTTCACAAAAAAATTTTTTGCGGTCATAAATAAATGTGCAGGGCTCACTGAACTTGACACTTCATAAAAAACATGGCAAAAGGTTCGCGATAGCTCCGCCCCAATCGGTCTTAAACACAAAAATCAATCCGTTTTAGTCTACATTAGTCAGAATTGCTAAATACCGTATTTTATTGAAAAAAAAACAACAATAAACTGCGATTTTTCCGGCCAAAAGCAGGTGAAAAAGGGGGATTAATTATAAATAACAAGCTGTGGAAAAAAATTGTACAATTTCAACGAACATCCGAAAGATTTAAGTCAATATGGTAAATAGTTTTTTTTTAATCGCTGGAACCGTTTGTCATGCTATTTGTAAGGCGTCAACTTCAGTGCGTCCTGCACATTTATTTATACCGGCAAAAAAATAATTTTGTAAAGTTTAATAGTTGCCTAATACTTTGTAATAACTTTTATACATAAAAGTAATAAAGGTTTTCTGAAGAAAAATCAAAAAATCGTAAATTTTTTGCCTCAAAAATCAGAACAACCCCTTAATAATTTTAAGTTATGTGATAGCAAAATGTTTCGTTGTAGAATTGCTACGAACAATATTAGTCTAAAAGAAAAAAATTATTTTTACTTAAGAACACTTTAAATAATTGCTTTTCTTTAAAGAAGTATTGTTTTATATTTCATATCAATATAAAATTGTTTCTAGGATTATACGAAAATATCTTTTCAGGGAACTCTTTCAGCTTACACCCCTTTTTATGACTTCCAGGATATGGCTAATGAATATATATCAGTGAAAATCAATCTTTTTATTAGGAAAAACATCTTCGATTTAAATTGGTTGAAATATGTTAATATATAAATATAGGTCGTTTACGTTTAATCGAAACTGCAGAAATCAAACTGACAAATTTACAAACTCTATTCCCTGACGAAAGTGTTGGATTTGCAGTGCTATCCATTTCGCTGCGTAACATGTAGATTTTTTTAAGATCTTTTTATACTATTGGATGACAAATGAACCCATAACAAGTGAGCATAATATTAAATGAACGCAGCATTTGTAAGAAAAATTGAACAAACGTCCATAATTAGGAGCTATCAAAGCGAATCAAAACCAGAAGAATCTATTTAATGTAATTTTAATCTTCAGAAACAAAATTAATCAAAATTTTCAAAAACACCTCTTAACACTTTATAAATCTATCAGTTCACACGAGCGCAACAAGCTTTCCCCCATGGATAAGTTCTGTGTAAACATTAAAATATGAGAATGCCCTCGTATACACGAAAGGGTTCTTTCTTTCAAATATTGTTAGATCGATTTGTTTACGTAAAACTTCCGCGTGTTTATAGATTATAATATTTGGGGCTATCAACAAAAATATTGAGCAAAATGTTCCTAATACTCTTTGAGCAGGGTAAATATTTTGAAGAGAACTATAAAAGAGTATCAAGGTGTAATGTTTGAAATCTTCAGGGACAAAGGTGTTAAACATACATATCGGATTACATAGGTTTTTTATTTTCATTGTTGGCAATTTCATCAAGAAAACTTTTATCTTCTTAGAGCGTAGACAAGAAATTTTATTTATCAAATATGGCGACAGAAGTGATGTCTGTTTCAGATCGTCTTTCAAATAAATTTCCATGTCATTGAAGTTAAATTTTTAAAGATTCTAAACGAGCCTGTTTACCTGATATAAAAGAAGAATATTGTCGGTAGCATGTGGATAGTGGTGGGATAGCTATCCCATACTCAACTGTGAACGCACACTTGAGGAACAAAAGCATTCGACCGGCAATTTCATAATAGCGAAGTCGAGTGGGCGCACATCTTTATCATTCAAGTTTTATATTGTCAGTTTTGAGTTTCATTTGCTTTTTATGAACTTTGGTAAGTTGTTTTTTGATCTTCTAATGAACATTACCTGCAATAAAAAATTTATTTATGTAGTGCAACAATACCGTGCTTGCATAAGGTAGACTATAGTTTACAAGGTAATTGTGCATAACAATCTAAGAAATAATTTGTTTTACACCATTAGTTAAAAACGTGTCCCTTTTTGAAATAGAGTGATTAAAAAAGTTTGATCCTATGTATGTCCATATGCATTTATTATCGCAGATTTAAGTGTAGAAGTATTGGTAATTATTATAGGAACATGATTTTTGCATAATTATTAGGGGAATGTCGTCAGGGTTGGGACGCTGTCAGGGTTGGGACAGTCCAATATTTCGAACGAGACACTTCGCGCCATCTATGTCAAAGCGTGGTTTTACTCCTTTTGGTAACCTCAAACTTTTCCGTGCATCACTCGTGTCAAAGTTTGCTTGGTTAAAGTACTGTGTTGTTGTTTTGTTTTGGATACCTCAAAAAGTTTTGCCTTGTACGTCATAATTGCCTTACAACTCCGAGGGAAAACATGTCAATGCTAAAGTAAGTATATATTTGTAATCTGTAGATGCCCCTCAATAAGTTCCCAGAGGGAAAAGTTGAAATTCCAACCTGTTTGTCTCTTGGGTAAAGTGGTATAAAATGGTGCTTGTAGTCAGGGTTTGGACACATCATTTTTCGACTTCGTTCAAGCTGTGCTTAGCGGAGAAAACGAGAAAGCTGTTCAGGAGAACGAAGCAACTGAAGAAGATTTACAGCGCCGTATAATAGTTATGGATACTCTTGAGGTTGGCGTGGACAAGGAAGCAACGAGTTCTGTTGGCACGCACGCGAAAGTAGCGAGTTCTGAGCCTTCGACTTCTACGTCATGTGAGTCTGACCTTTCCAAAATTTTGTCATCGATTGGGCCTGTGCAAGCGGCCGCGCCAGCGAAAAAATCTAACCGTGGACGGCGCGCAATGAAAAGTGCCATTTTAACATCATCAGAAAACCGTCACCAATTGCGAGAAAAACGAGAGAAGCGTGACGCCTCTCAAACACCAAAAAATGCTCAGTATCTAACACCACAAAATCGAACCCAAAAACGCCAGCAAAACGAGGTCGCCCACCAAAGAAAGCGCAAAAACAACTTTCTTCAGACGAAGACGAAGACTTTTGCATCATTTGCTTGGAAACGATGCCACGGGTTTTGAATCGCAACAACTCACTAAGAGTGCACCAAACTCACTAAGAGTGCACCAAACTCACTAAGAGTTACTTCATTTGCCAAAATTGTGAATCTGACTAATGTTTCCACGTCAAAAGTCTGTAATATTGAATAAATAAACAAAATTGATCCCATATTTGTTCATAAAAAATTATTTTGGGACAAATTTCGCAGATTATTACCAGTGTCCCAACCCTGACTACAAGTCCCAACCCTGACTACATTTTTTGTTTTTTTAATGTGTTAATAACTTTTTTTTATTGCTGCGCGTTGCTTTGTCCGATGGAAAACTTTCTTGTCAACGGCTTAACTTTCATACGAGACAGAAATCTCGACCAATTTTAAATTTAAACAAAAGAAACAGAGGAAAGTCTAAAAGTGTCCCAACCCTGACGACATTCCCCTATCCCTTATACTTTTTTAAGTAATGAGAATTTATCCTAAAAAGAATCAGGAGTCAAAATATTTAAACACAAAGTGTAAATTTTTTATATAGACAAACAAAGAATTTTCTCCCGAGAAACCCCTTGTGGCACTGGCAAAAGCTGGTTATATTTAGATTTGGCATAATGCAAGCTAAATTAAAAGCTTAATTAAGCTGGTGGCCGGCTATCAAGAAGGGGTATAACAAGGTCAAATTAAATAAGTTGCAAAGAACCGCTTGCGTTCAGGCTCCTAGGGCGCTACGCATTATCCCAACGAAGGCTCCCAATGTCATGTTGCATCTGTACTGTAACTGACGGCTCCACGATGGACTGTGGTGTCGGTGCTGGTGTCTTTTCTGATACACTACCTATTTCGGAGTTCCGGAGCAGAAGTAGTTTACATACTACTAAACTCCCTTAAAAGGAAGTTCTTCCAGCACTTCTTAGCGAAGACTAACCTCAGAGAGTGTCCTTGACAAGCTCTACCAAGCATAGAATGTCGGTGCTGCTTAGCAGGTCTCGTTAACTCATTGCGAAAATAGTCGCCGTCTGCATGGATCACTGCCTGATATGCGCGCATGCAGCCAGACTTTGAGTTTCCCACAAAACACACTGTGGCAGCAGCGGCATCCCGAGTGAAAAATAAACCTTACTTCGACTTCTCTGTAAGTGCCCAGCCCTGGCGAGCATCAGAAGGGAGTCAATAAGAAATTACTTCCAATCTCAGGAGTAAAGATTAGGGAGTTAGCCCGATTCCTTCACTTCTCAGGTTGGTTTTAGCACATCTCTTAGGCTGCGTTAGCATCCTACTCTACCTCGTGCCGTATTATATGCCGTGAATAACAACCAGCTCTTTCATGTCGTGGTAATTAAACGGCGAATTTAAAGCTAATTAAAGTAGTAATCTCCGTTGACCGGCTCTCGCTACTTAAACCAACCAACCAACCGAAGCCTTATGAACTACAATATGACTTTTCCCCTTTCAAAATTCAAAGTAAACTTAGTGCCAATATGAGAATATGATGAATCAAAATAGGTCATTAAAAGAATTAGTGGTCAGCTAGGGAACCTTTCTTACTTTAATAATGAACTGCACGACTAATCCATAATAGTTGTTACACAGTGATGGCACTTTACATAGGGTATAGGGACAAAGTTTATATTTAAAAGCTTTAATAATTTAACTGAGAGAAATCTTTAACTTCTTTTCGCTTGCTAATACAGTGTAACCCAGTATTTTCCAATCAAACTTTACAAAAACTTATAATTTACAGTAAATCTTATTCTATAAGTCTATATGTACATTTTGCGGTCACACAAGTAGGAATAAGTTAATTAAATAAAAATAATTATTCAAAAGTTCAGAAAAGTAAAATAAATGATTTAATATTTTACATTTAATAACTCTTCTCGGCATAGACTCGATTAAACGCTGTCATCTGAAAACGGGTATATTATCTCAAGCAGTTTTGACTTCCTTAAAAAGTTGCTTTAAATTTATTATGTTCCGACCCTTTAAAGGAAGTTTTACATCCCTCCACAGGTTATTGATCAGATATAGCTCGGGACTGTAGAAGGGCCAAGGCACCACGTAAACAAAATTTCTTGCAAACCAATTTTTGGCTGAGCGTGATGTATGGATTGTTATCCTGTACGAATTTCCACATAACAAGCAGATTTTCGTCTGAGTTATTCAGGATATCAGCTAAACATTTGGTTCCATTATTCCATTTATAAAGTATAGGGGACCAACCCCACACCAAAACACGCAGCCTCATACCATAATGCTGCCACCACTGCATTTTAATGTAAGAATCATATTGGTCCAGGCGTCAGGGAGCATTTACCTACCTTTTAATTACAAGTTCAACTACCTGGCTGAATTTTTGCATGTGGTATTAGGGCCACCTGGAAACACTAAATCCACATTTTTCTATGTTATTTCTGTTTCAGGGGCGCGGGGGAAGGCGAACAGGTGGGTAACTTGTATCGCCTATATCTCGGCCGTTTTTCATCGTACGGCGATAAAAAAAGATACGATCGTAGAAGGCGCTTCAAGTGCATCAACTTTGCCCCGACAACTTTTGCGCTATCGTCAACCCTTATCACCGAGGGGGCGGGGGAAAATTTTCCGAAGCGCAATATTTTTTTTTCATTGAAATTGACTATTTGCTATGCATTAATAATGTTTTTAACAGTGCTATGATAATTTCGCGACTTTTTAAGTACAATTTATGAACTTAAGCTCATAATTCCTAGAAACACGCTTTTACGCGCGAAATCATATTTTGCGAAGCTTTAATGATGTAAAATATACGCTTCGCAACTGTAACTGGTCTAGCTCTTAATCGACTTCTACGCCCATTATGAAACTTGGCTAGGATTATCTATACACTATTAGCTATTTTTAGAAAAAAATTTAAAAAAAAATTAAATGGTCTAACTTGGTGAAATTCAAGTTTCAAAAATTTTAATATTTTTTTTTTCCAAAAAAATTTTTTTTTTTTAATATCCAAAAATGTATTTAAAAAGCTCACTAAATGAATTATAAATTTGACTACTTTATTTATTTTATTGTAAATTTTTAAAACTGGGTAATGGGATTTGAAGTAGCGCATACCTGCCAGTTAGTCAAATTTTTAAGGCCATCTAGGTCGTTAACCAGACTTAATATTGTAAAAACATTTTGTATCTGAATCGAGGACATATATAAGTATAACATAATCAAATATTACTAAGATCGGAAACATCAAAATTTTTTACCTGTCCGCTTGACGTGGAATGCCCCGTATTTTAAAAAAATTCAAAAATGGCACCAACCTTTTTTCCAAGAAACTATATTAAAAATTGATTACTCTTAAAATAATATTACCCGAGTTATATATGTATTATTACTTCTATCGTGAAAACTCGAGGCAGACGCGCTAGTCAATGTGAAATAGAAATAGAGAAAAGAGGAGAAAAAAAAAGTAGAAAAAGGCACATAAAATATACTATAAATTTCTGAACAATAGTAACAGTACAAACAGTAGATTTAATAGTTTGCAGATCCTCCTTTTCTAATTGACTTCAAATGGGAGATCAGTCTCCCCGTTTTTTAAAATTGACTTTAAAAAAACTCCGTCTCTGGGCTGTTTTCTAGCTCGCAGCAATGCAAAAACAAGATATTCAAGATTCCTCACTCCCCTTACCCTAATTACATTCCGGCCAATGCCAGGCTAACGTCCCCTAGGCTTTGGCGACATCGTAAAAAAAAGTCTGTTTGGCATGGATTTCAAATATTAAATAAATAAATATCCTTAACCTCTTCCGGGAAGTGACAGTCAAGCTGACTGAATCAAATATTTTATCTCAGTAACAGCACCAAACTGCCGACAGTTTGTGTAAACACTTCTAGAAATTATACCCAATAGATCGTCAATGGAAATGGCAGGCCAATGGAGAAATTTCACATTTCAACAGTATATCTCAATCTCAATTAAACATTCTTTTAGTTGCCCTTGGCAAACACGCGATTTCCGTTTTTCTGTACAAACCCCCCCCAAACTCATAACATAACCATCCCTGAAGTTACTTTTCATGCAGACTTCGTTTTCTGGGCATAAGTCGTCCCAGTAATATTAGAAAGCATCTGATCATTCATATAAAAAATTTTTTGCACCACTGACCACGGCTTTATCCCATTCCTAAGTCCTGTTCATACATTTTTCCACAAAACTGAGTATAGCCGTTTTATGTCAAGAGGGTAAGGGAGGGAGCCTTTTGATAAGTGTAACGTTAGCATTATTTTGCAAAATTTGGCAGACTTGCCTTGCGGTAACAAGAAGTCCCTATTCTTTAACAATTTGTAAAGAAAACAACTTATTCACTTCTTATTCATAAATGTAAACAATTTTCATAAGAGAAATAATTTGCCAGTTTGTGTTTAAGTATTTTGATTTCTATATATCTCTTAAGATAAATTCTCATTACCTAAGGGGGGAAATACATAGAAATCTTTTCAAAAATGTTTTTTTATTTTATTCCACGAATCGATGATTCAACATCTTAAGAATATTCTTTGAAAATTATATACCGATATTATGAATACTTTCGATGCTACGGCCGGAGAACTGTGCGACCGCGCGCGGAGCACGGTACAACACTCATGCTGGAATGGAATGGAATGGAATGAAATGCGCTTAGTACAAGCGCCTTATCTGACATTGAAAAAACTTGCAATGTTAAGTTTTGCTTACTTTTATTAAGGTTTAGATTTTTGAATAGGTCTTTCTCTCGCGACCGAGGGTCTGTCAGACAACCACTCGGAGGGAAAAATTTCGGAATTTTTTTCCAACGCAACATGGCAGAACTGTAACGTAAGGTCTAACCAACATCTATCATTTAAAATTCATCGACAATTACAAGTGGCCTGTCGTATTACAAAATTTTTGAATCGCAATGGAACTAAGTCATTGTGGCTTCACATATTATTATATGGTAAATAAAAATTCTATTGAAACATCTTTAAATAAAATCATAAGAAATCAAAAATAGTTGGGAGCGAGAGTGGTTAATTCTTCAAACTACTTGATAAGGTTAGTAACACAATAATATATTTTTCATTTATTCGTCTATTAAATTTGGATTATTACTTGTTAGTGTACACTTTACTCGAATAAAAACGTACCTTTATCATTTTCCATTTGAAGAGGTCCGACTG
Source organism: Leptarthrus brevirostris (assembly GCA_964036015.1). NCBI lineage: Eukaryota > Metazoa > Arthropoda > Insecta > Diptera > Asilidae > Leptarthrus > Leptarthrus brevirostris. The sequence goes on along the minus strand of OZ038373.1, from coordinate 88,153,708 downwards.
CTCCGAAAAATCGTTTGTCCAAAATTTGTAAAAGCTGTAACGCTGTAGAATGAATTTCAACTCGTGGGCAACCAGTCATCAATAGTGTTACATTAATCACAGACGTGTAATGATCACACGGATATTCCCTGTAGACGAAAATTTATGATAAAAAACAGAATTAAATTAAAATAGTTATTTGCTCAATTAATAAATTATTAGTCATAATAATTTTAGTTAGTTATAACACTGTCTTACAATTATTTTCCGAGAAAAAAAATTTTCTTAAAGACCGGAATTTTTGAAATTAACAAGAATAGTTCTTTTCACTCTGAGTCCTAAATAGAAAACGACTAGAAATCGGATTTGATTTGTTACTTTAGTTAAAATACAACATCAAATATGTATAATAAAAAATACTGAAATTCTCACGATTACTTTTGCTATATTTATGGGGAATTTATGACAAAAGTAAATCGTGGTACATAACACTTAAGCCAATTTTTTTGAATTTTTAATACGCACTATGAATTTTTCTTCACCTAGTATTTTGTTTCATAAAGTAGGAATCTGTTCTTTTGATTAATTACTATTATTATTATAATGCTGTTCGTAGGGTTCTTCGGTTTCTAGTTTTTGATTGTTGATTTTTTGTTTTTGTGTTAACTTTTTTGTTCATTTAAGGTTAACTATAGGTTAAGTTTCGAAATTTTTGTTTTTCTTTTAATAATTTATTTGGGAACTTTTTTAGAATAGGCACACACTTGGAAGCATTCGTTGCGATTAGTTTTTAATTATTTTGTGTAATATACCACATAATAAATCCCCAATATGCCAATGCAATTCAGATGCCAATCGCTTTCAAAAGTAAACATGAGCTCACTTCTCTCAAAGTGCTGTGCATAATTTCCTGACCTACGTTAATTTCGGTCAGCGGCACTGAAATCAAGTGTAAACTATAAGTATAAACAATAAAAATACTCAATTGGAAAAGCTTTACAGCCAACCCAAGCGAGTGCAGTCATAGATTTCTTCTACCTACATAAACAAAATAAGCGCTTGACTCACCTAAAGAACCAGAACCAAGAACAAATTGCTTACTTGCAATCCTATTAGCAGTAATTAAAATCAAATAAGAATCAGGATATTCTGCAATTCAAACTCCACACTTTAGCATTAGCTTTTAGCATAAGCCAATTTGTGTATAAACAATATTGGCATTTCAAGCGAAAAAAATGTCAGGTTCTGGATTTTGTTTATATTTGGTTTAATTGTACTTTTATATGTCCTGAATGAATGTGCCTTTTTATTTTTTTTCTATGAAGCCTAGTTGCTCTTTTCTAAGCCTTTAAAGAATTGACAAAATTTGAGGAGCGGGTTTTTTGAAAAAAAAAAAACGTTTGCTATTATTCATAGTGATAGAAGAAAAGTAAATAGTGTTATCTTAGAGACAAATAAATGTGTTTCTTGGCAGTTGAAAAAAAAATTTTTTAAGGTTTCCATACAAAACAATCGCACTGGTCAAACGCCGACTACGCGCTGCACTGTGTTCAAATGCAGATCCCATTATGGAACTGAACAAGCAGTTACTGTACATTTGAAGTTATTTTTTGAGCTATTTAAAAAAAATTAAAAATGCCGAAGTTTGTCAAAATTTAATTTTAAGTATTAATTTTGGTTTTTTTACATGAAAAAAAAATCTAATTTCGAATTCGATACCACGACCGTGAAGAGCATGCAATTTCCTATAAGAATCACTATTTTAATTATTTTTATATAAGTTTCTTAATATGATTAATTGCCTTTGAAACAGGTCATACATAACTTCTTCAAAATTGTTGGTTGTCCGCTTCGCGTGAAATGCCCCAATAGCTTTATTCAATAAATCTATCTAAAAATTCGCTTTTGATTGAGTTGAGCTACAGCTTTATAGCTACTCCACATAAGACATATTCCTATAGCTTTGGAGTTTTAGCTATTTTAGCTTATCTAGTGGGGCTACAGCCTTAGTGGCTGCCCGCAGGGTTTACTTCAGTGACAAGCAAGGGATGGATTTGTGCTCCGTTAAGATTTCAAGAAGAGCCTGAAAATTTCTACAAGAAGACTGTGAGATAAGAGTGCACGTTAACCTAATAATACAAGAGCAACCGTGCCATAGGAGAGCACCTTTTAATTAACTACTACATTTACCTTCAGTTTTTTAAACTTTTATAAACCTTTTAGTATTTTCTGTCCTTTTCTGAATAATATTGAAAATTTGTTGTGACCTTTGATAATTGTAATTTTTAGGGTGAAGGGTTTACGTATTTTGTTACATTTATAAAGATAAGCAAGAAATAATGAACGTATTTACATAAAAGGAAAATATAAGCTTAATTTACGTATTATTTATGTTCATCTCCTAATTATTCACGCACGCCAAAAACAATATTTAAAAAATGGTGTTCAGTATTTAAGAAGTAATAAACTTTCCAGAGAAACATGCTATGTAGCGCAGTACATTGTGGGAGTGTCCACAAGAAGGAAGAAATATTTAAAGTTTTACAAATTTGCGTAAAAAATGTTGATTTTCGGCTATTGACGTAAAGTTTTAGAAGAGACTTTTTGGCACTCAAATATGCTCTAATACGTAGGTTGCTACTTAAGTTTTAAGATATGGCAACACCAGTGTGAATATGTCAAATCTGACATTGTCATCGTAAAGTGAAACTTGAAACATTTATCTTGGTCAAAAAAAGGAATTAAATCGTGAAAATTTTCGTGCGGTGATTTTCTAGGACTTTCGACGTGGATTAAACCAACAACAGTGTGCCGATCATGGATCTTCATGGAGAATATTTTGAAAAAAAATAAAGCCATTTTCAATTATAAATATTTATTTTTACTTTTCTATCTCAAAACTTAAGTAGCAACCCTCGAATGCGAACCTGGTGTGGATCCAGGGGGGAGTAAATAAGACCCCCTTCCCCCACCCACAAAACTGACAGATCTTCTATTGCGAACCCGTATATAAATCTTGATAATGTGTTTGAAGGTCGTGACCAATCCGAAGGCTCTCCGTTTATTCCAGTTACTGATGTTGATGTCTACTCTGCGGTGATTGGGTTTCCTTCATCCGAGGTTAAAAGGTTAAAGTACTACTTCCAATTATTATCCCTAGTCTCACACATTTATTTAGCAATATTATAGTTAGACCAATATTTTCGATTATATGGAAAATTTCAAAAATTGTTCCTACTCCTAAGAAATCGACAAATCCTGTGGACTATCGCCCGACATCATTCTATCCTAGCGTTTTTTACAAAGGCTTTAGAAAAAGTATTTATTAAGCAGATTGTACAGATTCTAGAAAGCAAAAATTTCAATCACGCTTCTGAACGCAGTGCAGCTGTTCTGCGGCCTTGCTCAAAATTGCTGTCGACATAAGAATTTCCTGTGACAATGATGAACTTAGAGCATTAGTTCTGCTTGTTTTCTCAAAGGCATTTGACGAAGTTAATCACAGGATCTTGTTTTGGAAACTTGGTTTGATATTCAGCTTTTGCATGCAATTTAATAGTCACATTTGAGAGGACGTAAACAAACGGTTATTTGCAATGACAAGTCATCCGATTATATTCCAATTTTAAGCTAGCTACCTAGCTAGAATTTATTTATTTTTTGCTATGTTGGTCACACTGCTGTGTAGCTTAGCTCCTCCATTTCCAACGAGCCCAAGAACGCGTCAGTACGACTAAAACTGTAGTCACAGCAACGTATCCCGTGAACCAGGTCGATAGAATCTGCCACCAAGTGCGAAATTCGCAGCGTTATTCGTTATCTCGTTGTGAAGGGAACATTTCCGTCTGAAGTTTTTAACGAGATAAAATCGGTTTATGGCGAAAGAGTAATGAATCATACGAGTGTGTTCAAATGGTGTCGTGAATTTATAAACGGTCGTACTGTTGTGCACGACGAGTAAAAGAGTGGAAGACCGTCGATTTTGACTGATTCACTTGTTAAAAAAATTAAGGAAGCTGTGGTGGCGACCGCAGATTGACTTTGGATGAACTGTTGGTGATGTTTCCACAAATCTCCAGAACTCGGCTGCACGAAACCATCACAGAAAGACTCGGATTTCGTAAACAGTGTGTACGGTGGATCCCAAAATAGTTAACAGAGCAGCACAAATTGAATCGGCTGGCAACCTCCAAAGAGTTTTGAAACCAAAAGACAATCCTCCCAATGGCATCACACCTCATCAGCCTCAGCCAAAAAATTCCAAACCGCGAATTCTGCCAACAAAATCATGGCATCCGTGTTTTGGGACCACAAAGGGTTCATTTTGATCGAAATTTTACCACAGGGTGAAACCATCAATGCTTCGGGGTGTTGTGAGACCTTAAAAAAATTGAGAAGGGTAATTCATGTTTTGAACCACCCCGCATATTTCCCTCACCTGACGCCATCAGATTATCATCTGCTCTGTTCTGCAAATTATCATCTGTTTCAACTGACGAGGAAGTGAAGGAGGAGGTGAACACATGGGCAAAGGAGTTGGCGGAAGAGGTCTTTGACCAAGTCATAACGAAATTTCTTCATTTCCAAGTGTTATTCTTGATGGTGTATATTCCCTATAGTGATTCAATTAAAAATCTTGGCATTGTTTTTAATAGGTTCTTAAGTTGGTCAAATCATGTCAATAGTGACGTTGGTAAAGTACAAGGAACCCTGCGAAATCTGTCTTTATCTGCAACTTATACATCTCAAGTTACTCGTTTTCTGCTTGTCAGATCCTTGTTGATTTCGGATGAGTGTGAAATTTTAATTAAATTAGATTCGGTGTGAGCTCGTTAACTGAATGTTGCTTTCAGTTCCGATGTGTGGAACGATCATATATCTTCCTTCTCTAAGTCCGTTTTAGGTTGTCCTCTTGATTATTACTTGATATTTTTTTGCAATAATGTTTCTACGCCAATTAAATTTAACTAAAGAGCCATCTTATTTGTATAACAAACTGGAATACACAGTCTAGTGGAACTTTTTCACTTAATATTCCGCGTTATTTCTCTAAACCTAGTAAACTTCAGTTTTTCCTTCAATTCATTGTGAAACTTTCTTTCAATGCAACTGAGAAGGAGCAGCAGCGATCGTAATTTTCAAGAAAATCTTTTTGATAGTTAAAGTCTACATAGAACTGAATATTTGGAGTGTTCTATTACTATTCTCTGTTTATATTTATTTGAAGTTTAGTAGTTGAAGTCATTTGTTAAATTAATTAATTTACTATATTCTTCATAATTAGTGCTTATTGTTAAATTAAAGGGGGTTAATTTAACAATAAGCACTAATTATGAAGACAACACAAATTAGAAAACCAACATATGCCCCTCTTCCCTTTTGAGCGAAAAGAAATTAGTAATTGAAAATAAAGTAGTTTTATTTTGTTTCGAGAAGGAAAATCAGTGCGGCAAGTTGCTAGGATTTGTAATATAAGTAGAGCAACTGCAGACGGAGTAACAAAAAACGGAAGCGACTAACTTCTAATTGCTGAACCGGGTTTGGAAGGTGAAGGAAAGAGAAACTCGGCAAATGGCCAGGGTACTCACATCGGGCATTGTAAAAATACCTAAACGGCTGCTTTAGAGTTAGGAAACGATTTCAGCCAATCAATCGGAAAAATATCTTTACACAAAATTGGCCTTCGCGCAATTGTAAAAAAAAGAGAAACCTGCTCTCTCTTTAAAGAATATCGCGGTCAAAAAAGCATTCGTCGAAAGTCATTAAGACTGGACACAAAATTTCATGCCGAAATTATAAGTCTTTCTAGGCTTTTATCGAAGTATCAGGTCCTTGTGAGTAGTCAATACCATGCTAGATTTTACTTCCAAAGACCTTAAACGAGTTTTTCCGAAAGTGCACTTGTCCAAAACCGTGGGAAATATAGCAAAAAAAATTATTAAGAGTATTAAGTCCGGATAAAGTGTACGGGATATTTAAAGACAAACACTGTTAGTGAACTAAAAATTCATTCAAAAAAAATTTATTTAACATAAATAAATTGCTAACAAATAAAGCCGAGGACTCTCAAAAATTTGAAAGAAGAAATATTGAAAAATTGTTTTCCCAAAAATTCTTTGATTTCAATAACTTGGAAATTTTGTAATAAATAAGAACCTGTTTGATATGTTTATTTCAGGTGAAGACGTCCCAGTTTCAGTGAGACGTCCCATTGTCGTAAATGAGCAAGTTTTTAAATTGAAAAAAAAACTATACTTAAAATTGTGATATTTTAATGAATCCACTATATTTGTGAAGTTTAAACATTAAATAAAATTACTAGAATCCACACTTAATTATAAGAAGTAGAAGAAGAGGTTATATTGTCGGACGAGAGTAAAAATGTCGTTTCGGTTGGGAATGGAGATCGTAGTTTTGGCTAAAGGCGCAAGACTTGTTTCAACCTGGGCAAATTAAGAAAACCATGAAACATGGAGAGGGATCAACATCCCTGTAGATGTAATTTTCTTTCAGTATGATGGCCACACCAAGTCTTCAGTTGAGGGCCAACATTTTGTAGTTTTAAAATAGGCTGCTCAGAGTCCAGATGTGAACCACACAGCACATGTATGGCGTTATATTGTATGAGAAGGCAATTGACAGATCATGACAAGCCTCCCCACGGAATCAATGAGCTTTAGAACAGAATAAAGCATATTTGGGAGAATATCCCCCGAACCTTTATAAATAATTTTAACAACAATATGCCCAGGAGGGTTGATAAAGTAAAGTAAGTAAGGTGATGGACAAAATTTTAATCAGTGAGACTACTTAAAATTCTGCTTATTTTTTATATGTCTTTGTTTTAAAAGATATTCTGAATACTGTGGTAAACTGTAATAAACAAGAAATAAAATATTATGAGTTAATTCGAAACAAAACTTCTCGAAATTGTTCCTCTTTGAAAAATTTTTGCTCTTCACTGTAATTACTTACCTACCTACCCTGGTGACAGTTAAAAAAACCAAATAAATCCTCATTGCTCTTTCACTCGCTATTCGAGTTGCAGCAGTACATTGAGTGGCGACTGAGAGTCGTATGTCGAGTGCAAAGGGATAAAACCAAATTATTTTTTCAAAAATTGGAGACAATTATTCTCCCATAAATTTTTTTCTAAACTGATTTAGGCAATGCAGTCATAGGCCCACTACAGACATTCTTCTTCCATTTTCTTTCCCTTTACAGTTTCTCATGTTACTAATGAAAAAACCAGCCATCCAAAAGTTACGAAATATACCCACAGCCAAACAGCCATAGATATTCAAGTTCTCACCCTGAACAAAAATACTCAGCTCAGCTCCGACAAAGATAATAATTTTAATGCTTAATTAGTTTACTTATGTAATCCAGAAATGTATTTATGGAATTGATGCCAGACTAATTCAATAAGACATGTATGCATTAAAATCGTCTCAAATTAAGATCGACATATCAATTTTACAAGACTTTTTTCAAAACAAAAGGCAACTTCACGGGGGTAACGAATTCTACTTCGTGCGTATATCATATTATACAAATATAGTATATAGGATTGTAGGTAATGCCTTTAAACTTGTGGATGTTATTGAGGGGAGAAAAGAAAAAGTAAATGATACAGCGACATTGCCTCATATCGTCTAGTAAATTACATGCCTGAGATTTCTTCTATGCCGTACGCAGCAAATAAAGGCAGCTACTTTCACAACATTCCAATTTCATAGGCAATCTCATATTGATGTATACAGGTACAGATAAACCCCTTTTATCCGCAACTGGAATAACCGGCAACTTCTGGTATCTATCTATTATTTTTTTCAGATTAATTTTAAAATGTTCACCTAAATAGCCGGAAAAGCCTCTTATACTCCTCATTTGCTCCCATATCTTCATAATGTGTACTAAATCTTATTTAGATAATTTTTAGTGAAGATATAGTACCTACTTCAACAATTTCTTTTATTCGGCAATAAAAGCGAAAATGCGCTTAGGTCATAAAAGACTTTTATTAGGACTAAACATATCTAAACACTAGGACAACCAAACCTCACTCTATTATCCTTGAATTTAAAAATTTTGAGATAAAAAATGTATCTTACCTTGCACTAAAGATAGCAGCGAGTGACAGAAAACATGCGTCGGCCTCCTTAGGTATGGCTGTATAACACCTGTCAATTACCCATTCCAGAAGTTGTCCGACATCAGGATTGCACTCCAACAGCAGTACAACAGTATCTTGAGCTAGATTATAAATCTATAAGAGTAAAACAATATTTGATCAAATAATTATATCGCTCTGAAGTAATTGTAAATATTTTAAGGGATGAGTGTTCCATAGCGCAGAAAATAAATCATTTATTTATTGACTTAACCCTTCTAACTCAGAAGGCGCACTTCACAGGCAGAAGCCAGGAATCAATTGACCTACCCACCAAAATACACAAAATATTAAGGTGGATGAGGCTCCAAAATACACCCAAACACAACAATCAGGGATGCACAGGCAGCTTAAGCCAAGTCAATTCAAAACATACAAGGAAGGAAACTTTACGCCTTACAAAAAAAAAAAGAACAAAGACAAGTGAGTACAACAGGATGGTTACAAGTTATAAAGGCTCCTCTTTAATGTTAACTTGTCCACGTTAGTGCTGAAAACATCACCAACACCATTAGCAAACCTACACATGCGATTAACAGGCTCGAACATACCGTAACTAGTGCGCGAGAAAGCTATCTGAAAGCTCGACCGGTTTCGAAGGGAAGAGGACAGTTCTCTAGGTGATATTTTGGAAGAAAGTTCCGCACTGTAAATCTTTCCCTGCAGAAGCTGGTGTAGAAAAATTGTATCGGCAACCCAGCGACGCTTCTCGAGAGTAGCAAGTTGTAGCAGTCCCAACCGATCACCATATGGAAGTAGAATAAAAGGGTCACTCCACGGCAAAGCACGAAGGGCCGATCTCATAAATCTACGCTGTACAGATTCAATACGTTTAGTGTGAGATCCATAAAACGGAGACCAAACCGGACTAGCATACTCCAGCAGTGGTCTAACAAGGGATGTATAAAGATGGAGTCTTATTTGAGGGCTAGGAAATTCACTGGACCAACGGAGGATAAAACCCAGCATAGAGCTGGCCCTGGCAACGATATTATTAATGTGGGGGATGAAGTTAAGTCGCCTATCAAGATACACACCCAAATCCTTCACTCCTTCCACCCGTTGAATACAAGTATCTTCAAACTTGTACTGAAAAGTACAGCAGTTGATGGACCTCGAGAAGATCATAACCTGACATTTACCGATGTTTAATTTAAGATTATTATTGACACACCAGCTATAAAATATTTGCAGGTCCGACTGCAATATCTCGCAATCCGCAAAAGATTTGATTGGGAGAAAAATCTTGATATCGTCCGCATAAATAAGAATTTTACTTCTTTGAAGCAAATAAGTAATGTCATCAATAGATAAGATGAACAACAGAGGCCCAAGATGACTACCCTGAGGAACGCCGGAAGGAGCCACAAAAGCATCAGAGAGCACGCCACGAAAACGCACTCTATAAGTCCTATTGTATAAACCCAACCTGGCCAATTTGAAAACGATAATAGAGTGAGACAGCTTATCAAAGGTTTTGAAGATACCGAAATAACGGTATGAAAGAAAGAGGAGAGATATTCTAGATTATTACTACCACAAATCAGAAATTTTAAGTAGAAAGAAAAAACATAGATTTTTTTTAATGTAACTAATAGTTTCGTTTTTTGGCACATGGTAGAAATATCTTTCACTTAACATTTTCTTTGAACAAATGAAACACTTGAATATTTTCCACAGTTTAAATTTTATTTAATAAATTTGAGCTAACGCGTTTCATCTTATCGGGACATTTTCAAAGCTTCAACTGAAAGTTCTGCTAATTTGAAGTCTATGAACTAACAAGCGGTTCAGACATAGTGTACTGTTAAGCTCAATAAATTAAATAAGAGATACTATTATATTAAAATTTCTATACAATTATAATTACAATTTATGTGGTTGTCAAGCAAACAATAAATTGACAGCCTTCCAGTCGCAAATGTTGGAAGATACGAGTATTCTAGAGAGAAAAAAAATAATTCAAGTTGCTTGTCCTAACCTAATTGACGAATGCAATAGGCATATGGGAGGAATAGATCAAATGGACCAAAATATTGCCTTTTATCGTATTGGAATAAGAAGTAAGAAATGGTGGTTTTCAATATTTACCTGCCTCTTAGATGCTTCGATCACCAACGCATGGATTCTAGCAAGAAATTCGGGGAATAAAGTAAACCAACTAAATTTCAGACGTTGTTTCGTCCAAATATATTTGGCCCGCTATAAGCACTGTCCAAAATGGGCAGGCCACTAAAAATAGGAGCTTTAGCAACCGCAAATATAAAATCGAATGAAATAGGACATCTGGTAAAGTACATTGACATCGGAAAACTAAGAAGGTGTGTAGGTAAACACTGCAAGTCTATTGCCGCACAATGTGCCTCAAGTTCAATGTAGGGCTAATTGAGTACTTTATCTTCTACCACACTAAGTGCCTTTTGTCACGATCATGAATTATCGTATTTAATTGTTTTTTATGTACAGTTTATGAATAAGGTTTGATTTGAATAAGTTATTTTATCTTCAAATCAACATATTAGATATATCAAATACTATTCAGACTGAAGAGCAACTATCACCCGAAAAATGTTATACAATTCGGTCCCATAAACGCCCGGCGTTGCATACTACCCAAACGCAAAAAGGTTCGTCTACCCAAGATTTTAGTTCGAAAATAAAAGTGATTTTTTTAATAATTCAGTATATTGGCAAAGTTGTAATGAAATATTTGTGGCAAATACATTTCGGAGTGTAAGTAATTCTAATACAACTTACACAATCAAAATGCGACTAAAGGTCTTTTTAAAACTGCAACTTGTTTCATGTGCGTCAACCTGCAAAAATCTTCGTCTATCATAAAACTTACCGCAAAAAGGTTCGTCTACCTTGAACAAATTATAATTCCGAGGAAAATTGTCTATAAAAAAAACTACAAACAATCGAGTAATTGTATTCAAATAATCTGAAATTGTAGTTGTGAGTTTATTTTTTGTGTAGACGGCAGTTTGTTGTAACGTCTTGAGTTAAAATGACACGCGGAAAAGCGATACCATCTCATCTGAAAAAGTTAGTAACTGAAGATTATAAAAATAAGAAGTCTTCTTATCAAATTGCAAAAAAACAATTTAAACTTTCAAGATCTTCAGTTCAGGGTATAATTATTTTATTCGAGACAACTGGAAGTATCGAGAAAAAACCGATACCAGAACGACCAAGACTGAATACTTCAAGCGAAAGTCGAATTTTAAGGAAAACGATTAAACAAAATCGTGCTGCAACATAGTCTGGAATTTGTACAGAGAGCATAGGAAAAAGTGTTTCTGTGGATACCTGTAGAAGGATGAGAGAAATGGATTATAAATCTTATTAGGTAAATTTTCTCATATTCTGTTATGGAATCTCGCAATGATCTCTAAATTTTAAGGCTAAGGAGAAACCATTTTTGACCAGTATCCAAAAAAGGATTTGCCTCGCTTTTGCTAAAGCCCACGAAAATTGGACACTTAATCAGTGGCGATCAGTTATATGGAGTGATGAGGCACGCTTTGAGTTGATCATGCAATTCTATAAAAAACGCGTCATTCGAAAAAAACTGAAGCATTAAAAAATAACTCCCTAAGTCGAAAAGTAAAATTCCCAAGCTCTGTTATGATTTGGGGATGTATTTCAGCTCGAGGAGTTGGTCATATGTGCTTCACTAATACTACAATAAATAGCACTACGTACCAGACTATTCTGCAAAATTATCTTCTTCCATCAATACCTGCTTTGGAAATACCAGGAGGCGAATATATTTGAGGTATTCTCCCGCTGCCCTTATGGATGTTCTTCATAGGGAAATACAAAGCATCTGGGATTCAATAATACCAGCTGAGTGTGAAGAATAAGTAATCACTATGCCTAGACGTATGAAGGATTTTATCTGACAAAATAGTGACGCTACTAAATGGTAGAGAAAAGTTTACGCAATTCCTGTAAGTTAATTTAATGTTTAGCAGGCTTAATTCTCTATGAATAGAATTCCGATTTCTTTTCTTTTTTAGTGAATTATGTTAAACCATTTGATGGATTTTTATATAAATAATAATTAATAAATTAAAATTGTTGTTTTTCAAATTTTGCAACTTAAATTTATTTGCAAATTAATTTTATTACATTGGGTAATACTTTATTTTTTTAAATTTTAACGTCCCTCTTCTGTGCGCATCTGCCTTAAAATAACGCACAACCAAATGTACTATGATAAGCAAAATATACTCACAATACGATTTCAAAACATTCAAATTGTTACCCGATCGTTCGTAGTTTCTTTACAAAAAAATGTTGCTCCAAAATTGTAATTTGAACAAGGTAGACGAACCTTTTCGCCGCAAGTTTTATGATAGACGAAGATTTTTGCAGGTTGATGCCATAAAACAAGTCGCATTATTGAAAGAACCTGTAATCCTATTTTGATTGTTCGAGTTCTATTAGAATTCCTTATATCCTGAAATATATTTGCCACAAGTACTTCTACATAACTTTGCCAGCAGACTTTATTATTAAGAATTCATTTTTATTTTCGAACTTAAATCTTGGATAGACGAATCTTTTTGCGTTTGGGTAGTATATGCAACAGGCCAGAACTCCGCTGACAAAGTAATAATTGTAATATTTACCATAAATTATTTGCTTTTTACTTCTAGAGGACTAATTCTTATTAAAATTTTACATATTATCCTTGAAACGAAAAGTTGGGCGTTAATGGATTAAAGGGGAATACAAAATATATGTACTTTGTCTAAAAGGTTATTACGTTTATTTTATAACGACATATTAAATATTGTCCTCTGTTAAAGGTTTGGACATGCGGGTTCACCTAAACAATGATAACCGATAGAAGCGAGACTAGGAGGGAGGACATCATTACAATAGGGGATTTATTTTTTCCTGGATTACATTTTTTCTCTTGAGTAGATATATATATTTTTTTAATTATAGTTATGTCTTATGAATTTGTTGAAAATGGGACTGAATCCAACCCAGTTTTGTTAATCACGAGTTATCTTTCCAGCACCTTTTTGAGCAGTTCCGGACAGTCACTTCCAAAAGTGAAAAAAATGGTTTGCAATTACCTAAAATTCAGCATTTTCCCAATTTTTATCGGAAATTCATGTAATTAGTATACCTCTTTTTTATTTTTATTTGATTGCACATCTTATTACCATTCCAAAAAGGTGTAGCATGGCAAGGTAGACACAGGATTAGAAAAACCGTATCCTTAGAACTCCCTGAGTACCTAATTATTTTATTGGACTTTAGGTAGGAAATTCTTTAAAGAAACAAAATTTTTAAGATATAAGGTCGAGGTTTGTTTTGGGTTAACAGGTAATTAATTTTAATTATTACTGCAAAAAAGTTATAAAAATGTTAGTGGAATTTTGTTTTATTGCCGATATTAGCTTGTGTTAGCTAGAATTCACAACCTTATATCCTGGCGTTCTGTTACTCGTACCTGATGAAAATTTTGCTATAAAAAAGTGTCACTCAGTCAGTACGGGTGTTTTTAAGCAAAAATTATTAAAAAATCGTAGAATTTACATTTCAGGAATATGCCAATAGTATTTACATTTATGGTATAGTAGACGGAAAAGAGAGAGCGGCTGTACTGGAATATTTACTGGAGATTCCCTAACTGGCGAGCACCCCAAAGAGGGGTATTTACACGGACTTACCAAAGGTAAAGAGAAATAGGAAGTGTAACTTCACACGACATGGAGACACGACCCGAAACTTCGGGAACTTCTGCCGACGTCGAGCAGCAAATAATAACCATCGTGATGCAGGACCTTGAGACGAGCACGAAACGAGTCGCAAGGCGATTAGGAGGATCTTCCTCTAAGGTTTGGAGGGTTATTCATCGAGGGGGATTACGACCATATCACCCAGCTCAAGGACTACTGGAAGGAGATTCCCAGAGCAGACTGAAATTTAGCACTTGGCTTCTGGAACGCAACATTGACGACAGAGCGTTTCTGGACCAAATTCTGTGGACAGATGAATGTCAATTCACCAGGGAGTTAGGAGATTGTTGGAATGCATCCAAAGTGGCGGTGGACATTTTGAACGGCTTTTGTTACTTATCAAGATTAATTGTAATTACTTTTAAATTCAATAAAAAGCATTTTAGAATTAATTTGAAATTAATTTCTTTAATTTGTTGATTTTTATAATACTCTCCGATAGGATTTCTACGTATAAATTTCTACATATTTTCTCTACGTGAACATGTTGCACCTTTTTGGAGAGGTAATAAGATGGGCAATCTAATAAAAATAAAAAAGAGGTGTACTTATTACATGATTTTCGGAGAAAATTTGAAAAAATGCTGAACTTTAGGTAATCGCAAACCATTTTTTTCACTTTTGGAAGTGACTGTACAATGTGTGCAATGATAGGAATTAGATTAACATTGTTAACAAATTTGGAAAGGTCAGGTAGCTGTGTTGGATAGATCAAGAGATAAAAATAAAAGAGTAATGTGCATACCATGAAAAATTGAAATTTATGAATCACATTGTAATTCCCAAAAGGTTAAGATTCCCCCCCCCCCCCCCTGACATACAATTTTTTGTTTGTCTAGTTGAGATCTATCACCCCACTCATTTTGATACGTCAGATCTGAAACACCCTGTATATGGAGGGCTCACACCGTGGCACAAACAGTCGTCGTCGACCAGCTCTAGAGGCAACATCAACTGGGAACAACCGAGGTAAGGTAAGAAAGTGGCAGACCAACCGGAATATAAGGAGGGCTGACTACTGTGAAAAAGTCAGTCATCACTTCAGCACTAAGGCTATGTTTGTTAATTAACGTAATCGATATTTCTTGGCGGAATTCCATTTTTAATATTAACACAAAACCAAAAATTTTTAAAATATCTGTTCCACTAATATGTAGTATATATTAGTGGAATATACATTTTAAAAATTTTCGGTTTTGTGTTAATATTGGGCTATATAGGTGGGCCGGATATACCGGATCGCCGGCTGTCGACACCAGCGTTCGGACGGACACCACAGCCAGCACTGAGCTCCCTATTAGGTGGTAAGATATAAGCAGGTATAGTTAAGTTTGGGTAGCTGGCGTGCCTACCCGGCTACAACAAGTTGTATTGGACCAGATTTGGATCCACTAGTGGTGGGTAAGATTATTATACATATTTCTCTACTTTGCACTCTCTTTTGTACTAACGTGCCTCCCTGGTACAAGACAATAATATACCTGGCGTGCCTCCCCGGCTATCTCCTTTTACCTCCGTCACTAGCGCGCCTCCCTGGTGACGGACACTCGCATTCTCTCTTGCACTAGCGTGCCTCCCCGGCTATCTAGTTTTCTCTGTCACTAGCGTGCCTCCCTGGTGAAAGACACTCGTTTTATCTCTTTTACTAGCGTGCCTCCCTGATACAAGACACTTACATAGCTGGCGTGCCTCCTCGGCTATCTCGGCTTTCCTACGTCACTAGCGTGCCTCCATGGTGGCGGACACTCGCATCCTCTTTCGCACTAGCGTGCCTCCCTGGAGCAAGACACTCACATAGCTGGCGTGCTCCCCGGCTATCTAGTTTTCACTGTCACTAGCGTGCCTCCCTGGTGACCGACACTCTTAACCGGCAAGTCCCCGGTTCTCACTTTGATATTGACGTATTCTTCGCTAGCATGTTTCCTGACAGGAAGAATAGCCGTCACCGCCGCACGAAGGTTTCGCCCGGAAGCAAGGCAACCGCCCGTCCGTCATACTAAGCTCACGAAAAAGGACAATCCATACGTCAACGATCCGGAATAGCCACGATAAACCAAGGGAGACAGAAGGAGTAGCGCGACCGCTGCCCCTTGAGAACGAGCAAGTTCAATATAGACACTTTAGAGAATAGGATAAATAGTGAATTGTAAATATAAGACAAAGACAATACATATGTAGATTTTAAGTTGTGGATAAAACCGAAGTAATAGACTGTAAATAAATTGACATTGTAGTGAGGAATTGGTGAGTTTCTTTCCAGAAGCCCTTGACCCTGGATCCGGCGAGCTTATCCCGTGGAAAGAACCAGCGACCAGCCCCACTACGGAAAACACGTTACAGTATTTAAACTGTTAATCGCATTTTTCTCAATAACATTATTTTGGACATAATGCCTTCTTCACTACAAATGTAGAATAATCCAACAGGGTCTTTTTTTTGCTTTTTAATGATGTAGCCAAAGCTCCTGATGCATTAGATTCATAGCAATGGCCGGAAGGGAATGCGGAATGAGACAAATTTTTTACAAACGAAAGTAATACTCATAAGCAGGCAAGGGGTTCAAAACTCAAACCAACTCCGTCTCCGTCCCCTGCTTTTCAATATTAAATAAAATAATAAAATAAAATACTGCTTTGTAACATTTTCAGGTTTCACAGACGCATAATAGAATAAATTTTAAAGTTGAAGATCCGTAATTTTCTCCGTCTTTTTGCAAATCCATAGTCGGGGTGTTTTAAATTTTTTGGTTTTTGGGCGGAACGTTTTTATTGTGACCATAACATAACGATCGGTTTATCGATTTTAACTGGTGTTTTTAGAGTTTTAGGAAGGCATCGTGGTATTAACTTCCTTTAATGAATATATTACGATACCAGGCTGCGGAATGTAGAATGTGGATTGACAATACGCATAGCCCATTAAGATTACCCCCTTTTTCTTACGTTAGGTGAGTACAAACACCCCCATAATTATCGAACTCGCAAAAGAAAACAATCTGTATAACCCCATGAATAAGAAGCAGAAATTACTAAAGTAAATAAAATGTGAATCTTTTCGTTATAAATATTTGCTTTTTAATATGTACAGTCATAGTTAAAGAATTTACTGTTAACAAACATTATGTTTTGTGTCTTCCACTGAGACTCTCTCGCTCCACCCTTTCAATATCTACAAAGAGATATCCTTAGCTCATATGGTAACATACTGTTTTTAATTCATTAATTAATTGGGCGTAGCCAAGGAATGTTTAAGTAATTTGAAAAAAATGCCTTTTATATTCTATCCACCTGGCAACGGAAAATATATTATCACGTTGATTCTTTTTAAATAAAGAATTTTCATTGATAGATATTTGTACTTGACTAAATTTGAGTATCATGAGAATTCGACACTTCTTTTAATTTTTCTATTCATATTTATAAATATGTCTTTTACTAAGTAAGCAGCAATAGCAGCAAGCGAAAGCGTATTATTCAAGGCACATTCCAATATACTGTAATATCCTTGCTTTATTTAATTAAAATTAAAATAAATGTTTATTCATATGAAGAATATGATACGTAAGTTTTCACGTGGCAGATTAGTAAAACCACAAGTAAGCAAATAGAACTCCTTAACGACAATTTGATTCTTTACTCACCATGTCTTCCTTTGAAGTAAGCAGCATATCTAGCCACTTATAAATAACACCTTCCTCAGAAAGGTAATTTGAATCAAAAATTGGTCCACAGCACAGTAGCGCAGACATAGCCTGTAGAAACGCAAAAGGTATATAAATTTAATATGGAAATAAATACAAATTTTTCACCTGTAAAGCACTGTATTGCAGTTTTTCTTCATCAGTGCTACATCCTGTTTGCGATAAGATCCCAAGTGGTTTAGAGAAATTACCACACCAAGAGGCAAATAAGTTGAAAAGATTCCTCTTCAAGTCTCGGGATAAGAGAGTGGAGGAAGATTCTACTGTTAATGAGAATTTCTTGATTTTTAATTACTCAAGTCATTTGAACTTGCTTACGTGAAAAGTTTTTAATCATTTTCCTTATGAAGTTGCAAAAGTGGGTCTTAACTTCTCGAATACTTGAGTTGTCCTTGTCAGTTTCCGCCTCAAGATAAAGGCGAGCACCTTCAATGTATTCAACAAAAGTTGGATGAAGTGACATCGTGTCCCTTTCCAAGACACAGGAGCTGAAAACCGAAATATATTTCGGATTTATGTCAAAAAATTTTAAATATTCTTATCTCGTTACCTCACACCAAACGTTCCACTTTCAGCGATTTTTTCTAGTACTCTAACTAACTGTAAACGAAGCGCATCGCGACGTCTACGCCTTCTCATATTTTCCTGTTTCCGGTCAACTGCTTCCCGAATGTACATTACAAATTCTTCCATCAAATCCCTTAAAGTAAAATGTTCACTATTGGCTTTTTACATTAAGCAGGCAATTTTTAAATGAAATTTACTTGAGTGCATCATGATTTATCATTCCCAAAGCATTCACTGCAGCATCTCGAACATCGGCCACTTCACATCGTAATAATGGAACAACGAGTTTATAAAGTGCCAACGGTGATGCAGACCCAATAGCACTTTTATCACTTCTGTCTGCATTAAGAGAATCAGGCGAGGAACTGAAAGTGATTTTAGGTAAATGTTTAAATTTCAATGGTTTTCACTAACATTCACCCATCTTACAACTTATTTCTTAAGATTACTTCAAATTTTTAATCCTTTCATTGCAACTTAATAATTTACTTTTTCTTTTTAATTCTTTAAAACCAATTCACCAGAAACTGCTGCATAAAAGCAACACGTACGCTATACTATAATTATACGAAAATATATTATACATCTTCTTTGTAATAAACCGCAACTAAACTTTCATTTATTTTACTGCATATAGCTAAAAATCAAAGATGCAAAAGCGGCAGTTTGTACAAGAGTAAATGAGTTATGCAAAACAGTTCCAAAATTATGCAAATAATGTAGCTATCTAATTTGCATATGCTTTTAACTAAACCATCAGATTGTAAATAGGAAAAAGTGCTTCCTTAATAGCACATCAACCAACTCAACAATTTATAACTTAAATGCTACATCGGATGCTGGTTGACGCTAGGAATAGAAATAATTTTAAGAAAATACAGATAAACCTATTATTATTATATACAATATTATTTCCGCATAATTTTCAGTTCAGTGTTAGTGTTGAAGTGTTTTAATTTTTTAATTGGCACCGCGAATGAAAGTGGGATTTTCATTTTTATCATTATTTAAAATATCAGAACTACCCAACCTTTTGAAGGTTTAACGTACGAAAACAAATTTCATCATTTTAGATTATGGTACTGTGCATAAAAGCTATGCATTTCTCTCTTCACTCTAATGTTCGCGAAGAGGTTTAACTGTTATTTTATTCCCGAAAAAAAACGTTTGGCTTAAATAGGTAAAGGTGACAGTACAAACCTCGAGATAAAATCGAATATTTTATTGTTTTCGATTTATTATTTTCAAGGACAAAAAGGTCTACGATGCATCAAAAGGTCAAGTTCCGCCTACTGGTCTAGTTCCACCATTAGTGAATTCATGAGCCTCCAGCTTGATCATTTTATCTGACGCCTGGATTCGTAGCATCTCACTATAGTACAATAACCAGTAAAGTGTCACATTGGACGGGGTACTCAAAATTTTAAATTTCAGGACATGTTATTATATTCAAAAGAGTTTTGATTAGTGTATTTAGTCGGTCACGGCAAAGCCAACATAGTCCAGTTCATTTAAGGTTTGAAATTCAATCAAGCTAGGTGTCTACGTTTTTTAAAGGATTCTAATTTATTGTAAAGGGACACGCCTTCCCGGAACCTCTTGAATTGAAGAAACATTCAATTTTCCTGATTTCCTAATTTCCTTTCGGTCGAACTATGCTAACCAATGATAGGGTTGTCCCCTATCCACAACAATATATTATATTATATCCACAACAGCAACAAATTAAGAGCCTGTCCGAATCCATTGCTGCTTAAACTTAAACCACAGCGGACTCTAGATACAAGTCCGAAAAATATGTCATTTTACCATCAAGCGTGTCGTCATTATTTAAACTTGTTTGTACGTTAAATTAATAAATGTCGTCGGTAGAGTAAGTGATAACGTGTCCGCCTACCAATCCGGACCCATGGTTATTTTCGATGACAACAGCTTACGCTAAAAAGGCCATGTGGGTTGCAGAGAAAATGTCAGTGGTTCGGAACCCACTTTAATTTGTAGATCCACTTACAAGCGTTGTCTCGAATCGGGTGAAGTTCTTCTCCCGCCCTATGCCCCACAAGGGGTTACGGGAATTTGAGACAGAGATTAACCAATCCTTGCTCACAAATAAAACTGCATACTCGCCTTATCAACCCTAAAGAGCAATACTGATGACATTGACGCATTCCAAGCTCAATACTTCAAAAAAAACTAGAGTCTTCCCTGTACATTAAATGAAAACTGTAAATGAAAGCTTTTTTATCGTGACCACGTGCTCAGAACATTTATAAGTTCACTACTAGTAAATTCAAAGTTGAGACTTTAAAAATATTGCGAGCAATACTACAAGAAAGTAGAATTCCCTTACCTTTTCCTATTGTTTACTATGGCAAGTTTTGGTTTATTTACAGCTCCAATGTGGAGCTGTTTGTATTTGCTTCCTTGCGTCTATCTAGAGTAGGATATGCTTAAGGGTGGTTTCTCATTCTAAGAATAAACAATAAACACTTTTGGTTTACACATTTATGTTGTAAAAAAAGGACGTTGCACATGACTCTAAAAAAAGTTGCTCCGTGATAAACACGGTGCCCGCACTTTGAAACATCTGAAACAAGAAAACCAAATAAATTATAAAACTATATATGATTGGCCATGTAATGAAATTTAAAAAAAAATTACAATGTTTCGAAGAGAAAAACACGAAAAAACTCGTTTTTTCGACACTTTAAATTGGAGGCGGCAAGGGGGTGATTTTTTTAATAAAACGGAGGTTTATTACATAGCTGACAAATTTGTATAAAGTTTGTAAAATGTTTCAACTCGATAGCTCGATGTGCTTTCGCTGCAGAGTTTTTACCGCTGAAATAAAAAAAATTTTGAGAAAAACGCGTTTAAAGTTTTTCTGTTAATTTTTCAATGAAAAAAAAGTTATGACGACAAATTGTTTCTTCATTCTGCTATTTGTGGACCATCATTTTCTAGAGCGACTTTTAATCACCAGATCATCCCTTGAACCTTTTTAATTCTGGTGATAACGAGGATTTTTTGGCGACTTCTACAATATACGAACACGTTCAATGTCATTGATTAAATATTTCCAATTACCAATGGATTCTTTGAAGTTTCTTGAACAACATTTTCTGCCATACCCCCCCCCCCCTAAAATGATTCCCCTTCCAAATCGCGTTTCAAAATTTTGGTTCCTTCAAAGGAGTTGTGCTGGTAAGTTCTTTGTCCTTTCAAGGACATCGCAAAACTAAAATTAAAAGCTACAAGAAAATTTTGATCAGAACACTTCAAAGAATTCTTAGTGTAGCATTTCCTACACATTTTCCGAAATATATATATATATATATATATATATATATATATATACCGGTCCTATAATGCACGCGGCACTATTTTTACGCTAGTCTCTTTTTACGCGGTAAAAAAGAACACAATTTACGCGGATTTTTTTTGCTTTTTGAAATGTCATAATAATTTTTTTGTTAAGCTATGTGAAATAAATATATATTTTTAAAACTTATACTAGCTTTTACTCCCAATATTTCCATTTTTCTTTTGTACTTACAGACTCTATTTACGAGATTTTCTTTCACGTAAAACAAATCCACGTGGAACGGATACTACGCGCCATACGATCCATGATACTTGGGCCATTCCACAGAAAATCGACAAATGATTCTGACAGCGCCCTCTCGGATCTTTTTGAAATTTTGCTGCTTTCTAGAGTTATGTAAAAGAAATAAATGGATTTTTTCTTTTTTCTTTCCGCTGCTTTTTTTTGAAGTTATAGAATTTTGAAAATTCCATGATTTAGCAGTTCGGACCAACTTTAAAAATTCATAACTTCCGCTTACGATACAGTAGGAACATCATTTTAGTCTCATTTTAAAGCTTAAGATTAATACTTTCCATAAAAAATTACTACTAGGAAGAAGGAGGCTAAAAGGATATTAAGGATGCAATTTTCGTCCTTCGTCCTTGAATATCTCAAATGAGTCCACTCTGTGGACTTTCATATATATTACATATATTATTTGTCCTACTGATATATAAAAAGTACTAAATTTTCAAGTTGGGACGGAAGTGGGATCATAGGTAAACTCTAAATAAATTGCACCGGCTACCACTAGACAATACATATTTTCCTCGAACTCAAATAATTGTAAGCATTATAAAAGTTTTTATTACTTGAAATATACAGGCGGTTCAAGGACACACAGTTGCAGTACAAAATAGATTTTTCAAAATTGACAACTTTACGGCCAAAAAATTGTATTTTAGCAGGAGCTAATGGCACACATACGGTATATGTTTGCACCATACATCAAAATATGAAACTTGGAAGGGTGTAGAATTATTGTGCTCACGGCAAATGAAGAAATAAAAATTTCAATTTATAAAACGCTTTTAGCGTTAGGAAAATGCTAAATTTGAAAAAGATCTGATGGGGTGCTTTCAGAAATATCTCTGAAATTTTTCGATTTTCCGTGAAATGACCCACTTGCCATTAACTTGAAATGACTCACTTTTTCCTGATACTTGACGGTGTAAACAACGATCCAGTAAAAGTTCAAGTAACATTGAAGACTGGAAAGAAATCAGAAAAATTCTGATTTTCATCATTTACATTTACATTAACCCGTAAAGTGTGGAAGGGCATAAAGTAAAGGAATTGTATAACTGTTATATAAAATAGCTTTTCTTAGTGCAAGTGCGGATTCGGATAAGACTTTTCTTAATTTGGCTTAACTGTCACAATGAGTTTAAGTTTAAATTTAAGCACTGGATCGAAATTTGTAATATTCAAAAATATTCCGCACGTAGAGAATGGGTTAAGATAGAAACCTAAGTAAACAGTTTTAATTTTCAAATTTGTTGCTAGAAAGAAATCGAAATAATTTTTAATACAAAATGTGCCTTATGCTAAATATTACAATAACTAATGCATTCATTTACTTGAAAATTACGATAATTATTATTTTAATTTCCCGTATAAGAAAATCATACTGTTCAAATTTTGAAAAAGAAATTAAATTTGAATTAGATTTTTAACATTAATAAATTCCAAAAATATCATTATTATCATTAAATATTTGAGTTTATTATCAGCAATGAAAGAGTTAAAAACTGGCCTTAAAATAATATTAAAACTAGATAGCACAAACAATTACACTAAAACTAAAGCTATTTAGCACTAAATATTCAATAACATTCAAAACTTACAAAATACTTGTATCTTGAGTAAACTTTTTATAAATTATAATGAATATATTTTTACCCGAGTCGCTTTTGTCTAGCTTCTTTTCGGCCATATGAGAGCGGCAATGTGAATCTTGTAACAAGTCCCTCTGGACCGAATACGTTAGACGGAATGTTGTCCAGAGAATCGGATAACGAACGAGAGTCCGACTGGTCTTGCAAACTTTTGGTATAATTCGTTTTTTCATGTTATATAAATTTGTAGGATATTTCGAGGCGTTTACAAAAAAATATAAAAAAATATATATTTTTTGTTAGAAGGAAAAAAGAAAAACTTATAAATAAAAAATTACAGATTTTCGAAAATGTAAAATTTTTATAAATGATAATGTTAAGTAATGCAGACAATGAGATCGACACAAATAAACAAGTAGATTCTTGTTAGCAACACGAAAAAATGTATTAAAATGGGTATGTGTTATGTATGATTATTGTACACTTTAAAAATTTGCTTTCATTAAATATTGCATACATTTAAATTGTGAATAAGGAATATTATAAAATAAGCTATTTTAGTTAAATTTGAAAGTTGCCAGAACAGATAAATGCTAGCTTATGTAGGTATATTTATTGGAAAAGTTTAAACTTTATTTTGCAAAACCTCTGAATCGTTATTGGCCCATTGATGACCGGCAATTTTATGAAAAACTAACCCCCTATATTTCCACAACAGAATATTAAAATACCTTTTATATTTGGTAAATATAAATTAATAAATTTATTAACGAAAAAATACACACATGGTTTAAAGAGAAAAATTTAATGCTGATGGGACTTGCTTTACTCCAGTGACTATTTTTTTTTTAAATGATCTCTTAGTTGCCTTTAAAGCCTAAAAGGTAATCATTGTAAGTCGACATTTTCGAGTGCAAGATTCGAGTGCTACATTCCTAACCTTACTTTGTAATGCGTGGACCGATTTGGATGGTTCACTTTTGTTGTAAACAGTCTGATCCGCCATTGCTAATAACGGAAAATATTTGGTAGTTAGGTGGGGTGAGAAGGGGGCAAGGGGGTACTCTAACTTCGTGGACCGATTTGGATGATACTCTTTTTTTTTGGTTAGAGTATGTAACCCGATTGGCACCATGTCAAAAATCTTGTCGATGGGGTCGGGTGTGGAGGTGGAACCTAACTTTGTAATACGTGGACCGAATTGGATGGGCTTTTTTTGTTGTATAGAATATGATCCTCCATTGTTAATAATGTAAGAACTTCCTTAACGCGTGGACCGATTTAGTTGATTCTTTTTTTGATGTACAGAGTATGTTCCCCCATTGGTACCGCTGGAAAAATTTAAACGGTGGGGCTGTACTTGGGGAGGGGATGGATGTCAATATATTACCACGTAGACCGATTGGGATGACTCTTTTTTGTTATATAGAATATAGTCCCCGATTACTAATATGATGAAAATTTTGATCTAGGGAGGTGGTCGGTGGAGGGGTAGGCTAACTTCGTAACGTGTGGAACAATTTGGATGATTGGATGGGGGGGGGGGGGGGGTGGTAATCTAACTTTGTAACACGTGGAATGATTAAGATGATTCTGAATGCATAAAGTATCTATTTATGGTGAGAGTTATAGGAAGGGCGCTAGCTTCGTAAGGCGTAGACCGATTTTGATGATTTTCATTGTGTTGTACAGAACTGTGACTACGATGATTCTCTCTTGCTGCATAGAGTACGATAGCGCACTAGCGCTAAGGTAAGAATGTTGTATCTAAGGAGAGGGTGTGAAAGAGTGACCGTAAGAAATTTCGTAATATGTTGCTGGTTCTGGATAATTCTGTTTTCACTACCTCCGCAACTAATAGTATTACGCAACTTTTTTGCATAAACTAGTGCATGCTCAAACACGAGTTAACACGTGATTAGTCAATCACGGGCATGAAAACACGAGTTAACTCGAAGCCGGTCTACAATCTGTTGGAATAAAATTCGGACATTAAGCAAAAAATATAGCAGCATTACTTTTTTCAGACGAGCTCATATTATCCGATGGAATTAAAACCTTTTCAAATTGTGAAAAGAGGTTGCTATTTCGTTGCTGTCTCTATCTGGAACATGATTTATTTCGATCAAGGAACATATGTACATATACAAACATCTCCAAAGGACAAGAAAATAGTGATCTCTTTTAACATCTACACATAAGCTAGTCATTGCAGATCTTTGACTCTCTGATAGGCAGGAAAACCCAAGCGTAGTTATGTGAAAAAATAATTATATTACACCAAAATGTTAAGTAGTTCTCAATCTGTTTATAAATTATATAAAATAAAGAAAGTGTAATGGAGATTTTAAAAAAACTTCAACAGAAAAATATGTCATAACGTAAGGTTCCATTCGTGGAATCTACAAATTTCACATTCGGGTTATGTGCTTCATAAACACTACACCAAGCACCGGTTTATTCATTAAATATAATAGAAGAAAAGATCAAACAAGTCTGCGTTAGCACGTGTAGTCAAAGCATTCTTCTGGTAAAAGGTTGTGGTTCAGTTCTACAACTTGCAATTTAATTTTTTCCTGTGTTTTTTAGAATCATAAAATTAAGAATAATCATTTCACCTCATTTAAATATAATAATGGTGTATATCATGAACATAACAACATCGAAACAAACAAAAAATTTATGGCTGGAGCGAAGAGGAGGGGCAATAGTAACCGCTTAGGTATTACAGATTTCTTAAATATCAATATTTGAGGATTGGTAAAACCATTTATTTTAAAAACAATTTACTCCAGCAATGTGTAATAATAGCAAAATACTCTTTCTAATACGGTAATACGTACAAGGTACCCAACCTATCTTCATCTTGGTTCAATACTATTTATAAATTCAAAAATTTAATAAGAAATTTCCAAAAATTGATCTTTTGTAAGACATTTTAAAAGTTATTACGCTTTTTTAAACCTTACAATCCTTAATTTGATCTCTGTCCAAAGAGGGTATAATTTATTATTTAACCATAACGAGTTAAACAATATTGGACAAAAATTGTTTCTGAATACTAGCTGGCTTCCTTGAAATTATGTGTAGTTACTTAAATAATCGTGGTGCTTCCCAAAAAGGTAAGGCCTAAGATCGGCCGTTCTGCCCATATTTTTTATAATTTCGTAACACGTGAACTAATTATTAATGATTTTGTTGTTGTATAGAGTGTTCCCCCAATGTTGTTGTATAGTTCTCCCAATTGACAATTTTGCGCCTAGATGGGGGTGGGGGGATTGTTGCATAGAGTATTCCTACATTTGGGAGGAGGTACTATGACAAAAATTGTGTACCTACAATGGGAATGAGGATTAAAGGGAGCAGCCGAAATAATTCGTTATATTCCTGATTTGAATGAATTTGTTTTTTTGTATAGAGTATATTGTCAGACTAGCACAATGACAAAGATTTGGATTATTCTGTTTTTGTGTATGCAGTACAGGACTCCATAATTGGGGATGTTATTTCGAAATGTTTGTCTTCTTTAACTACTACTACGAGGAAAACTGTAATCAATAATTCGAATTATATTTATATCATATAAAAAATATATAAACTACGTTTAAAAGTTTCGGGACTAATGTTGTTGCAGGTGTCTAATAAATAACTTCCACAATTTAAGATATGGTGCATCAAGTTCATTGCAGAAAACATTTAGCAATATTAAACAGTAACTTAATAAGGGAACTTTTTTGTTTTTATAGTAAATTAATAAATTGTTCGTTGCTTAGACCGATTTAAATAATTCTTTTTTTGTTGTATAGAGAGGCCCATTGTGATGCCACGGGAATCCAGGGATTCCCTCCACCTCCTCATTGGAACCATCCGGAGCTGTCGATGAAGCGCCAAAGATCTGCAACGTCAATCGCCGCCAGATCGCAGAGACTATCAAAGAAATAGTTTTCTAAGAAGTACTTTCGCCTGCACTGGCAGAGGATGTGTAAAATGGTTTCCTCCTCCTCCTCGTCCATGCAGCTTCTACAGAAGTCATTTGAGGGGATCCCAGTCTCTTCGCATGTAAGCCAATAAGGCAATGGCCTGTGATAACCCCAGTCGCTATTCTGAGGTCAGATCTACCCCTCGAGAGCAGAAAATTGGAGCGCCTTAGATCCAGTTTAGGCCAGATCTGTCTGGACGTATGGCACGTAGTGCCGTTTGTTCATCTGTGGTTCGCTAAATTGATTGCTCTCCTACTAAGCAACATCTTACAGGTTGCCAAGGGCCAACCAAGAGTAGTCCTTTCCGATTCAATCTCCAGGGTGGTACCACGTCTAGCAAGCTCGTCCGCTACGCAGTTTCCTGGAATATCCCTGTGCCCCGGGACCCAGCACAGGTGAATTTGATACCGTTCGGTCAGCTCATTTAAATGCGAGCGACAGCTGTTAATAGCCCTAGATGTCGATAGGACAGAATCAAGGGATAGCAGAGCAGCCTGACTATCTGTCAGGATACAGATGTCTTTTGGAGCTTCGTTCTCCCTTAGCCACTTCAAAGCTTCCTGAATAGCCATGACCTCCGCCTGAAACACACTACAGTAGTCTGGAAGGCGGAAGAATAAGCTAATGTTCAGTGCCTCTGAGAAAACACCACCCCCACCCTGCCCTGTAGCTTAGAGCCATCTGTATAAATTTGAATGGACTCCCCACAGGGATTGGTGTCCCCATCCCAGTCAAGCCTGGTTGGAATGGTTAATGAGAAACGCTTGACAAAGGAGTAGCTGGGAGTGGTGTAGTGAAGATGCCCCACTTGGAGCGAAAAGGAGTCCAGAATTGTGGAGTGCCCAACTCTAGTATTGGACCACTGAGATGTGGCTGTAAGTCTAACGGCAGCATTAGCTGCCATCTGTTTACCCATCAGATCTAAAGGAAGTAGATGAAGAAGTATCTCAAGAGCATCAGTAGGAGTGGTCCGTAGCGCTCCGGTGATACAGATGCAGGCCGATCTCTGCACCTTCCTTAAAGCGTTGAGGTAAGTGGCCTTGTCCAGTGCTGGCCACCAGACCACCACTCCATACAACAAGATTGGTCTATTGACTGCAACAAAGAGCCAGTGAGTCAGCTTGGGTTGAAATCCCCATTTCCCACCGATGGCTCTCTTGCAGGAGTATAGAGCTGTAGTTGCTTTCCTGACCCTCTCCTGAATATTAGACTTCCAGCTGAGCTTCCTATCCAGGATGATACCCAAATATTTAGCTTCCTCGGCAAAGTCTAGGCAGGTGCTATTCAGATACAGAGGGTCAACGGGAGGAATTTTATGTTTCCTAGTAAAGATGACCACCTCGGTCTTGTTAGGGTTAATACAAAGCCCACGCCCCATCGCCCACCTGGTAAGCTCGGTGAGGGCGTTCTGCATAAGATCCCTTATGACAGGCAGGAATTTGCCCGAGATAGCTATAGCGATGTCGTCCGCATAGGCAACCACTCCATAGGCAACCACTCCACTGTTCACCACCAGATTCCAAAGAAGAGGAGATAGGACCCCACCTTGCGGTGTGCCCGTGCTCACCGTTCTGATGGTATGAGCCTCTCCCAGCTTTGAGCTGATGATCCTGCCATGAAGCATCTGACCGATCAGCGACATAGGATTGGCATTCACACCCAGAGAAGCGAGTGGATCCATGATTGCCCCCGGACTGACGTTGTTAAAAGCTCCCTGAATGTCAATAAAGGCAACTAGAGTGAACTCCTTGCAATCAAGGGATTTGTCTATAGTGCTCACGAGAGAATGCAGAGCAGATTCCGCAGACTTCCCTTTACAGTACGCGTGCTGGGACGCCGATAGTAGACACTGATCTCTCACTGAATCTCTCAAAGGTTTTGAGAAGAAAAGATGATAGACTTATAGGTCTAAAGTCCTTAGGAGTGACATGCGAGCTTTTGCCCGCTTTGGGAATAAAAACTACCTTAACTCGTTTCCCGAGAACCGGGATGTAGGTCAAGTCAAGGCAGCCCTTATATAATACCAGCAGCCAATTTAGTATGAGATCGGAGCTGCGCTGGAGCTCTACAGGAACAATGCCATCAGGACCCGGAGATTTGAAAGGCATGAAGCTGTGTATAGCCCACCGGAGTTTGGATTCCGTAATCACATCCACCAGCTCCAGAGAGCGAGGAAGGTTACATAAGGGAGGTATCAGAACCCCCCCCCCCCCCCCCCCCCCCCGGTACTTCCAGGAAAATGAGTTTCAAAGAGAATCTGTAGAGACTCTACGCTTGATGAGGTCCAAGTACCGTCCGCCTTAAGTAAAAACCACTGCTTATAATGAAAAGAATTTGATCTCAGGGTGGGGTTGGGAGGAGGAGGGTGGGGGTGGGTAGTCTAACTTCGAAGCGCGTAAACCGGTTTGGGTGATTTCTTCTTTGTTGGGTAGAGTATGTTCCTTGATAGGAACCATGTAAAAAAATTGTTGGTCATGTGGGGATGGAGGTAAGGG
The DNA here is from genome assembly GCA_964036015.1 of Leptarthrus brevirostris. NCBI lineage: Eukaryota > Metazoa > Arthropoda > Insecta > Diptera > Asilidae > Leptarthrus > Leptarthrus brevirostris. Next base: position 88,123,844 of record OZ038373.1, on the reverse strand, counting down.
GTGAAGCTTACTTCGTAATGCGGGAACCGATTTGGATAATTCTTCTTTGGTTGTATAGAATATGACACCCCATTGCTAATAATGAAAAAACGTCTGTCCTAGGGTGTGGCGGTGGATGGAGGGGTAGGCTAACTTCGCAACGCGTGGCCCGATTGAGTTTAACTTAAGTTACAATAAAACTTAAACATTTCAGTGAAGAAAGTTTTTGATAAATTATCTTATCTTTGCTTTGTTTTCGTTTATCACAAATAGAATATATTCTTAGTAGTGTTAGTCCCAAAACTTTTTAAACGTACTTGTGTATGATAAAAGTTACAAGTAAATTAAAACAAAACAAATGTGTCGTTAGAGCCTTTTAGTAATTAATGTAATATTTTGTTAACTGCGGTCTACTTCGTTAAATTAGGTTAATAAGAGGAAAAACACATTTGCGCCATAATGGCCCATTGTGATACCACATTTGTCAGAGTCAGTACTACTGTCCCTAATTGGTTAGTATTCCTACATTTATAGAAGAATTGAATTTAAGATAAGTTTATTATAGAAAACGTGTCTACTATTAATATCTATTTGTTGAACTTTTTGTTTTTTATTGTTCCTTTTCTAATTTATGAAAAGGGATAATTAAAATATTATACAGAATTTAATTATAAAAGCAAGATAAACTGAAAAACTGTAATGTTTTCTGAAGGCTTTGATTTAAAAATCTGAAATCATGTTAAAATCTGTGTTGTGATGTTTAGCTAAAAATAAATAGAACTAGTGAAAGGGAGAAAGTTGACTGTATATACCATAAAGAAAACGTAGTTAAAGTTTTGTATAATATATACATATATTATACACAATATTAAGAATATATGCCTACGTACCTATATGTAAATATATTAGTCTCAATTACGGCTCCCAGAAATATATAGTTCTAATGAAAAAAGAACATAAAGATAGCCCAATATTTGCAAGGCTAATTTTAGAAAACTAGTAAAGAAGAAATAAAAGCTACTAGTTATAAGTATACATATACCCAAAAACCAAAATTTGATTGACAATTACGATTATATTACTAAAACCAATTTTTTTAATGACTGTGTTAACATGAATGAACGTTTCAGTCTCCTTGTAAACCCGAACATTGATTTCTAACAGTTTATAAATTAAATTATTTAAAAAACCAATTACATTTACAAAGAGACTACATATTTCAATATGTTCAACAAAAAACAAAAGTAAGCACTTTATTGGTTACTTACCTTAAACTTAAATCTGGTGATGCGCAACGAACTGCAACACTTGGAATTTGAGGAACCAAACGCATTGCCATCGCTACTTGATTACGCCATAGTTTTGAATAAAGATCCTTTTGACTTTCAGTAGGTGTCTTTTTAGTTGGAGCAGAACTTCTTAACAGCGATGCTCTATTATCACTTACAGGGCTGATCAAAGTAAAATAAGCAACAGCATTTAAAATACTTGGAAAATAAATGATTATGCAAAATTTGCAACAATATTACTTACGTTGGATCTATTACCCCAAACAATGTAGTAACACGCAGATAACAAATCGGCCACGCTTGAGCTACAACTGATGGGCATTGCTGTAGAACTCTGTGCTTTTCCATAAAACCAAAAAGGCAAAAGGACCATGGATCAAATTGCTGTTGGTTGCTCGATTGAGATAAATTAAGAGTTGACGTCGAAGACTTTGAAGAATCTATAAAAATTTAAAACTATCCATGCACTGTAACATTTTTATACGTATTTATTTACCATCTACATGACCTGTAACCCATATACCACTTGATCGATCGGCAACCCATTGAAGATCAATCTGAGTTGAGTTCAAAATTGCGGTTTTATCGGTTTGCGGCAACCAAGGTAGGCACTTATCTAAAATCTGTTGGAAATGGCTATTTAATATTATCTTTAGGAAATAGGGCGTTAATTAAATAAAAATACGCTTTCAGAAATTAAAGTTAACGTCTTAGGACTAGAGCAATACAAACTAATTAATAAAGCTGTCTCAGATCTGAGTGGTGGAATCCGTAAGATTTTTAGGTGCTGATTACGAAAAACAAATATTCAAAAAATTCAATTATGTACAACTTCCGTAAAAATATTATATTTATAATGAGGTTTTCCAGTTATAAATAAATTGCAATACTTCGAATGGAAATCCTATGATCTCCAGGTATATCTAACGCTAACGCAATGCCGTTTTTATTAATATGTAATATTTCAAAGTGAGAAATTGTTTTAATAGTTTAAAAATCATAGTTGAAAATAGTGCAATTTATAAATGAAGAACATGCGGACATAATTATCTGTTACGAATTTATTAACGGAAATTCCGTGAAAGAAGAGCGTGAATATAACGAATAGCAACCGAGGTGTTTTTAAAGAGCGTTTTAAAAACTTCGAAAAACTGGAAGCATTCATACACGTTCGACTCAAGGGGATATCAACGTTGCACCAATGGAAATGGAGGAGAGAATTCTTTAGACCAGCAGAACTGGTCCAAGTACAAGGCGCATAGCGTATGGCGTAGTAGTGAGTGAATGAAGACTATTACGAAGAGACAGACTTTATCCTTTCCACATGGCACCTTTACAGAAACAGGCCTCATCAACATGATGGACCGCCGATCCATTGCGGAAGAAACTTACCCCACACACGTACATCCTTAATCTACCTGGACATGATGCCTTTTTTGAAAAGGTTATAAAATTGGCAATTTAATAAAAGTAAAAAACAGTTTATTAATAACATGAATTTCGAAGACAATTTGTGAAAATGCTGAATTTTATCAACATTGTTGACAATTTTGGAAAGGCGTTAGTAGCTTTTGGCGTTCAACTCAAATTTGGCATTTCCATATTGATAAATTCGAATTCCGCATTTCGACTTGATAGCGGTTCCGGTTTCATCGGGAGAACGAGCAAAAAACGGTAAAGTACCACGCCGCGTATTCTTCATTTGTAAATTGCACTATTTTTAACTATTAATTGTAAGTTATCAAAACGACTTCTCAATTTGAAATATAACGTTCTATTTAAAATGGCACTGCACTTGCATATCATCATAGGATTTCCATTCCAAGCACAACAATAATCCTTTCTTTATGTGTGAATGTTTACAGAAGATATATTTTATGAGCTACAATATACGTTTTACTTCCACACATCGACTACCTCCACTAAATTAGTGTTATTACAAAAAAACAATTTTGATGGAGGCAGAAAGGATTTTTTATTAGAAGGACAGGTATGAGCTGTACGTTTAAGGAAGGACAATTTTTAAAATATTTCCATTTGAAATGCAAAAATTCATTTTTGTTCACAAAATAATACACAGTCTTTAACACCATTACCTGTCAACTGAGATATTAATAACGTATCTAACATTAAAGCTGTAAAAAATATGAGTCAAAATGTAATATTGGTTAATTTCATCGAAAAAAATATTTCAAACTCCTACAGCTTGGAGGAGGGTGCAGATAGACCCCTTCCAAACTTTTTTTCGTTTTTCCTTCATTTTGACATACGACCTAAGATGTTTCTCACATTCTACTGTAATTATTGCGCATATAAACTTTAAGAACCTGTAAAACATGTGTACAAACTTATTTAAAAATGTTTCTTACCTCTGGAATGCTTTTGTCAATAACATCGATTAAGGGTGGCTCAGTTTCTGGTACTCCAAGGACTTTCATTAAATTCTTAACCTCCTTTAAAATTAAAGCTGCCAGCTTCCTCAAGAAAGGTCGACAATTGCACAGTAAGACCAGCGCAAAACCTTCTACATAATGAAGGGTAGTAGCCAGCGGAATTTCGTTTTTCTTTCCCGATTCAGTTGTATTTACGACAGTCGTCTGTGTAATGCTGGAAACACCACTTGAATTTACGCTAGAATTTCCACTTGAATTCGAATTTGTTGTAGCAATTTTCACAGGATTGGCTTGTTGCGTACTTAACGAATCTTTCACAGTAGTTTGGCTTGACGTTGAAGTAGGCGTTTTTAAATTTCCTACGGTATTCGAGTTGGTGCCAATTGCACACCTCCATATATTTAGAAATACTAAAAGAACTCGAGTGCAGTTTTCTAATAGTTGGGGGAAAGTGTCTATAACATCTCTCACCAAAAATTGTGTAAATCCATGGACAATGTCCTGACGCCAATCTGGAAAATCTACAACAAGTGTTTGCAGTGACTGATGAGTCAGCATTCTAAGTTCTTCATCCATATGGACTGTAAGCCGAGAAAGCATATCAACTAGCTCCTGTGCCATCATAGTATCTGGTATTAGACGGGGTACAGCTGCTACACATGTTCTAAATAAGTCAATACGTGGCTTTCTTTCACCAGTTAGCATTTCATCAGGTTCTTTGTTTTGATTTTGAGTATTTGTCATCATTAAAGGTCTGCCGTAATGCACATCAAGGGCTCTAAGAATATCTACGAAAACTCTTCGCACATGCGGAAAGTACGTAGACATTCCAATACTTCTTGCAGTATCATCAGTTAACATTTTATTTAGATATGTTTTTTTAACACGCAAAGTATTTCCTAGTTTTAATTAGAAGTTAACAATAATAAATTCTAAAACCTCCAAAATTTAACCTGATGGAAGCACTCCAACAGTTCTTGGCATAGGTGGTTCTCCATCCTTTTGCTGTAATGAGTCAGCTACAACTAAGAAAGCCCTCAATCCAATACTCATTCGTTCTGGGGTCATTATTATCTGTAATGGCAAGAGAGAAATAACAACTGTTAAAACAATACCTTTACAAAAAGTTCATAGTTCGATAGTTTTTTTTATTTGTGTTAACTAAACCGTTATTTAAAATGCAATAACAATATAGCTATTTCCACTAGAATGGGTAAATACTTAATTCTTACATATATAATATATTGTTCAGATCTACCTGACTCTCATACTGCTAGACTCTCCTTTAAAAAATATATAAGGTAATACCTATGAAGAGTTACAGTTTACTGTTGCTAAGTACACACTTATAACCCAATATTTTATTTACTGGGGAGTTGTAAATTAACGGAAAATTTTTATGAACCTACATAATCCCAATTTCATCTGACGAATGCAGTAATTGTGTGATTATCTTGCTCATTAACAAATTTAAAAATATGTAAAAGAAAATGTAAAAGAAAACAATATTGTAATATATCTTTGCTTACAAGGTTTTATGAGAAGAAATGTACCTACATGGTATGTCTATCCTGAATATTTATGAATAAGTGGTAATATTTAACGTAAAATTCCAATAACATAATAAAAATCAGTCCACAACACATATTGATCGAAATACCATAGCCACATTAATTACACTTAATTTTGTGTATAAAGCTTTATTCTCCGTTTCTGGATTTATCGATATTTTTCCGTCAACTACACCGATTCTGCGCCTGATCACGTTTTGTCATAATGTTTTTTCGAGTTCTAGTCAAGGGCATAGTTGTCCCACTGTCATAGTAAGGCGGTCATATGACGTATTTAAGGTTAAACTATGGAAGGAAACTAAATTATACCAAAAGGTAGTTTTATTGAAATTAAATTAGCAAAATGTCTGCTAAGTATTGTATTTTACATAATTAAGACAGGAGAAAAGGATTTCATATAAAGTAAACTTAACAAAATAATATAATATTCTATTGAAATTATATTCAAAAATTAATAACAATATTGGCTTTTAAGGTAGGCTAATTTAATATGGCAAAAAAAATAATATAATAAAAATAATAAACTTAGCTAAAGCTTAAGTTACAAAAATTTATTATACGATGAGCTAAGTGATTCTAATATAAACTTAGAAACTAGTAGATGACGACCAAGGGCGATTCGTGATGCTCACACGACTAATTCCCAGGATGATGAATGATAACTTATTTTCGTTATAAAATTGTGGGCACTTGCCTTATATGACTCAAGTGCGCTATTAATTGATGATTGAATTTCATTTAAAACTAAACAATCGGTTAACGGGAACTAGGTGAAAATTCCATTACAAGATTTGATTTCTAGGTAACTAGACAGGTGTGAACCTAATTAATATCGTTTAATTAAAAAGAAACACGCAGATCGGTCTACGTGTTACAAGGCTAGGCTCCATCCCATCATCATTGAAATCATTATCAAGTACCAGTGAAGGAACTGCTCTAAGGGCCTAGCCCCCACTCCTAACTTGAGTGCACTTTTTTATAGCAGCAAGGTTTTACTCTGTAAAACAAAAGAAAACAATCTTCCAAATTGATCGACGCATTACAAAGTTAGGTTCAAGATTATTCCTGAACAAGTTGCCGTGTCGCATCTATAGCAAATTGCTTAAATTCAGTCTTATTAATTTTATATTCACATGACAAATATTGTTAAATAGTGCTACATCTATCAATAAGAGTCTTTTTAGGGTTCCGTAGCAAAAAAAAGAAGCCCTTATGGTGTGAATTCGTCTGTTTGTCACAACTGCTTATCTAAATAATGCTCTCGACTTGAAATTTGGAATAGTTTTAAATAATGCTTGTCCATATTTCTTGAAAATGAAAAAATTTAAAAAATATTTGTATTTTTATTGCGAAGGGGGCGAAAGGGGCAGTCAACATTCTAAAGTGGGGTTACTAGGTCAAGCGGGCTTCATTTGCACATTATCAAATATTTTTTCATTTCCTTTTATGCAGCATAGCTTTCGACTTATGCTGAAAAATGTTTGAAAAATTCTCAAATTGCCGATTTCAATGTTTTCAACATTTGCCACCAACTCTAGTAGTTTTTTTAGAACTTGATGAGCCCTATCAATCACGGACCCAGTCAAACAGTACCTGGCACAAAGAAATGCTTCCTTGAAAACGTACACTTATAGAGGACGTATTCGTGCAATTCGGCAAAAGTCATTATTGTTTTGTAGAGATATTGAGCTTCAAATAAAGAAAAAAACAATAAGAGGTGAGCGGGGGTCTGTAATTAAAAGACTACACAAAACCCAAACTTACAGAAAATTTTACCATAAAATATATATGTTGTAGCAGCTAGATAATTTCAAATATTACAAGAAAAGAAATCAAAAACTGCATATAATATATATAAATATAACACACCTGTTTCTTGGATTTTTATTGCAAAATAGTATGGAGTTTAGGAATGGCGAATGAAACAGCAGAGTTCATAATATTTCCAGAAGACATCGAGGTAAGTATGTTCGCTCTTTCTACTAACGAGACAACTTTTATCAAAAAATGATATCTTAGCACAATTCATCCAAGTAGGCGTCACACTACTTTTAATTAATGTTTAGTGCGAAATTGTAAGTAGACGGTTATTTCAACCTTTTCAATTGCCGACTACCAATAGTAATATGCATTTTAATTTCCGACCTGGCCCCCTTCATAATGAAGTAATCTTTCTAATGACGTTGTAGGTGAACTCTAAAGCAAACACGGTACAAAAAATGCTATATCTTTGCGGAAATAACTTTAACAGATTTTTCTTTTCCAAATGTGTTTCAAAAGCTTTTGACTCTTCGACAGAGTTCTGGAAAAGAATTAAACAGTTAAACAGCTTGTACCATAAGAAGGCCAAAGTGTGCGTAACCGTTTGAGAGCCAGAAGACGTGATCGTGCTCCTCCTTTTCAGTGCTAAAAAGTGTCAGCTACTCGATGAGAAGAAGCTAATTGACTGCATGCTCGGATTTTTTCGATGCGCGGCGTTTCTGATAACGTTCACTGAGGTAGTCAGGATAAGAAATTTTTTCTGTTGTAAGTCTCGTAGCTTAAATAATGTCCTGGCACTTTCAAACTTAGAAATTAAGAAGCGCCAACGCGCTCTCTGGCACTTTCATACTTAGAAATTGAGTAGCGATATCGTGCTCCACGACATTTTTAGATTGGATTTCTACAAAAGACGGAGGCACTCAAACGGATAAGGAGTAATTGTTTAAAAAACCTGAAAATCAGTGGAATTTATTCAAATTAAGTTTTTGTAACATTCTATATACAAACATTTGATGTAAAACTCTATATCTTTTTCCCTTGCAGGTTTACTTATAAAAAAAATGATTTTATAAAATCATCATAATTTGATATTCTTTCTATCTTACACTACATACCAAAGATAACTTTTTAATATGCCGTACTTATACTATTAAAGTACCCGTATTATTTTCTGAAATAAATAAATCTGTTAACTTTTTTTGTAATTTATACGAAACCCTCGTACAGTGGTCAGAGCCTATAGTAAGATGCGACAAAAATCCGAATTACATGATTGGTACGTTTTATCTGCAATTTTTCCTGTTCAGGATGATACACCGCTTGTTTTCAAGCTAGAAAGAATAGCTTTAGCTAGAAAAAAGTCTGGGGCTGAATTAACGAAATTCTTAATCAGCAAATATTGGTACTTCGATAGCTTCGTCTCGACTATAACTGACAGAACTTCAGCATTTTTAGCTCCTACTGCAATCTTGGATGTAATTGAATTATCTCTTTTTGCAGAGGCCACAGACTGATCGATCTTTGAAATTTCAGCTATTCTTCTGTTCTGTCCGTTTCAGGCTTCACTGAGCGTTTGACAAACAGTGCACAGATCGCAGAAGACCGCACACGTAGGTAATTGCATCGGGGGTCTACGCCTACTTTGCAATAAAATAACTCGAAAAGTTAAAAAGTTAGTAAAATAAAATCTATATTTATCTTTAAAAAGGTTAGGTTCACACTATACAGGGTGTTTCTGATCTGACATGCCAAAATGAGTGGAGTGATATATCCCACCTAGAAAAAAAAATTGTATGGCATCACCCTTTTATTTTTTGATCTACCCAACGTAGTGACATCAGGCAAACGCCAAAAAAACTGCTATTCTAATTCAATCCATTCCAAAATTCTCAACAATATTGATCTAACTCCTACCATTGCAGGTACAGTAACTTCCAAAAGTGAAAAAAAAATTTCGAAATTACCAAAAATTCAGCATATTCTCAAACTTTCTCCCAACTTCATGTAATTAATACATCAGTTTTTTTTTTATAAAATTGCCCATCTCATTACCTTTCCAGAACGGTGCAACATGTCCACGTAGAGAAAGTACATGTATAGAAATTTATACGTAGAAATCCTATCGGAAAATATTATAAAAATCTACAATTTGAAGAAATTAAACTCATACCAACTCTAAAATCCTTTTTATTGAATTCAAAACGTATTGCAATTAATCTTGATGTGTTACAAAAGCTGTTCAAAATGTCCACCGCCACTTTGGATGCATGTAAATAATCTGTTTGAGGCGTATTGCAGACAACATCTTCCGTATTTTCGTCGCTGCATTCACAATTCTGCTAACTAAATCCTCTCTAGTGTTAACAGCGCTTAAATAAACTTCATCTCCATAAGAATTGTTTCCCATAAGAAAAAGTCCAATAGGGTAAGATCTGGAGATCAAACAGGCCAAGGAATCGGTGCATCACGTCCAATCCAGCAATTGCGAAATTTTTCATTTAGTATGCGCTGGTGTTCCATCGTGTTGGTAAAACATGTCCGTTCGATTATGCAAAGGGATGTCTATTAAATCTCTCAAAAAAAAAAATCCGGATAAATTTGACTGTTGAGAACTTGCGGCAAAATGGATGGTCCTAACAAATGTTTGCCGATGATACCATCGCAAACATTGACACTGAATTTCTGCTGGAATGAGGTCACCTTTGTCCTGTGTGGATTAGTCGCCGACCAGGTATGGAGTTTATGGAAGTTCGTGATACCTGGTGAATTAAGATTCATCCGTCCACAGAATTCGGTCCAGAAACGCCCCTGTTGGCAATGTCGCGTTCCAGAAGCCAAGTGCTAAATTCCAGTCTTCTTTCGGAATCTCCTTCCAGTAGTCCTTGGAATGGGTTATGGTGATATGGACGTAATCAATCTCAATGAATAACCTTCCAAATCTTAAGACGCTCCTAATTGTCTTGCGAGTCGTTTCGTGCTCGTCTCAGGGTCTTACCTCACGATGGTGATTATTTGCTGCTCGACTTCTTCGACAGAAGTTTCCGAAGTTTCGGTTCGCGTTTCCCTGCCGTGTGAAGTTACACTTCCGGTTTCTCTTAACCTTCGCAAAGTCCGTGTAAATACCTCTCTTTGGAATGCTCGTCGATTAGGGAATCTCCTTTGATATTCCAGTACAGCCACTCTCTCGCTTCCGTCTACTACACCATAAATGTAAATAATATCCGCGTATTCCTCAAAAGTAAGTTCTACCATTGTGAGTGAAGCTGCTCGAGGAATTTAAAATCCGCTGTGGTTGTTCAATTAAAGAGACAAAAGCATGCTACATAACATATCATATAACGTATCATTGCAATAAAATTATTAGACTATTTTGTGATTTTTATGAACAGACATTGCTTGAAAGAACAGAATTTGTTTAAATAAGGCGGCACGAAGTGTTAGATTTTTTGGTGCCCAAATAATTAGAAATAGCATGACGGGAAATCGCTTTTCCGGTAAATACATTTTATAAATTACTTTTAAATTCATTCTATAAACAAGTCATGTTCCATTAAAACCTTAATTTGCGCAAAAAAGTTAATTTCCTGCCTAAAAGGCAATAAAATAATTAGATAGTCAGGGATTTCTAAGGATGCGTTTTTTTAATTCTTTCTCTACCTTGTCATCTTGCACCTTTTTGGATAGGTAATAAGATGGGCAATCTAATAATAAAAATAAAACAAAGATATATTAATTAAATGAGTTTCGGAGAAAATTTGGGAAAATCCTGAAGATTTGGTAATTTCAAAACATTTTTATATCTTTCGGCAGTGATTGTACCTGCAATGTTATGAGTCAGATCAACATTGTTGAGAATTTTGGAAAGGTACTGCGTTATCTTTAACCATCTTACGCACTTGGACTATGCCGACGATGTATGTCTCTTATCCAACTAACGAAGTCATGTATCCCAAATGTCCGAAGCCCTGAGCAGAGAAGGTCGCAAAGCACGGCTTAAAATAAATGCTGCTAAAAATGAGCTTGGACTCCAAGAGACAATATGAAATTTATTTGCAAGAGCAGCAGATAGCGCAAGTGGATAAATTATGGTATCTCGGAAGTATAGTTACAGTAGACGACTCACATCAATAAGACTCAAGTTGCATTTAATGCTCTCACAAAACTCCGGATTTTCGAATCGAACGTAAAATATGTTTTGTTGTACGGCTGTTCAACATGAAAAATTACCCGTCAAATAACATCTAAGCTACAAGCCTTTGTCAACCGGTGTCTCCGGCGCATCCTTAAGATCCATTGGCCGGAGGTTACTACCAACGAAGATCTACACACACCATGCTAAGACGGGATAGACACCAGTATTCGCATGCAAAAATGGCAATGGATAGGCCACACACTAGAAAAAGAGCCAAACTACATCGCACAGCAGGCTCTAGATTGGAATCCGCACGAAATTCTAGAATGACATCAAATTGGGCGATCGCGCAACTGTTATAATATTCTTTTATTGGTGTTATGTAATTTAATCTTAGTTCTTAGCACTGTTGTTACACCTTATTTTGGGTTGCTAACTCTTTTTGTTGGAATGACATTAATTATTATGAAGACGTTTGTTTATTTAGGTACCCAGATCAACAAATCGTGGCCACAACCAGAAAACAGGGAAGGTGAGATCTACCATCCCACTCATTTTGGCACGACAAATTAAAAACACCCTGTATAGTGCACAAACTATTATTTCGGACAAACAAAGGACAAGTAACTAAAACTCTGAAAAAAAATTGTCAGGTATCTTAAGAAGATAAGCCAACAATTTAATATCTTAGTAAGCACGTTACAACTGCAGTAAGTCACAAAGAGAATTTATTTATTAAAAATAATATACATGCCTTGATTTTCAATTCTCATTTCTACAACGCTTTACGCAAACACCTACTTTCTAAAAATCAATTACTGAAGAATATCATGCTAGCATAAGTCACTAATAAGGCAATCACTTTGATCGATGCGCTCAATTCCGATAACGAAATCAGAATGAATGCACTTTTTGAATTACACTCACTTTATAGTTCCGTAAAGCTCATTTCAAAATGAAGGGCAAAACTGCGACCCAAACATCCCAACACTACGGAAATAAGAATCCTAATCAGTAAGAATCCTTAGTGCCCACACATCCCTACATAGCCAATCCCACAGAAAACCTCAAAATCAATTACTGAACAATATCATGCTAGCATAAGTCACTAATAAGGCAATCACTTTGTTCGATGCGCTCAATTCCGATAACGAAATCAGAATGAATGCACTTTTTAAATTACACTCACTTTATAGTTCCGTAAAGCTCATTTCAAAATGCAGGGCAAAACTGCGACCCAAACATCTCAACTCTCCGGAAATAAGAATCCTAATCAGTAAGAATCCTTAGTGCCCACACATCCCTACATAGCCAATCCCACAGAAAACCATACAGAGAATATTCCATGTAAAACGTCACTAAAACAACAAATTTATGTGGGTGTGTGTGTAAAGAAAAGATATAAGTGCCGGTGTATTCTTAGGATCGTTTAGTTTTAATTGAATAAAAGGAAGTGATAATGCTTGGAAAAAGTGCATTTTAAAGTACTGAACTTCTAAAATTGTAAATGATTTAAATTGGCGAACGTGCTTTAAAGCCAAAACAAAATTAAGGCACCGGCAGCGGCTGCGGTTTAGGTTTTTACACTGACACCTTGATCAGTGCCGCATTAGAAGCCTTGCATAATCTAATGACGGCATCATAGTTAAGAAGACTAAGTTAAGTTAGCCCACATTTTTTTCCGTTTTTTAGATTATTTTTGTAATCTCTCTCTGGCTCTGGATACAGGTACCGTGCACCGAAACGATGCAACCATTGGGTTAAGTAGTAGTGCCCTGCTATCGTTTGATTTTGACAGGTGCTGAAGCCTAAGCCGCAGCTGTAACATAACTCAGTAATCAAATCACTCAAAATCTTACCTTAATTGGCCTTCCGACCCATAACAGGTCATATACTATTTCCCGCATTGCAAAGTCAAGTCTTTCTTGCGCTATAAATTGTATGATCTTGACAAAAATATTTAAAGGTGTATCCCGCGGCACTACTCCTTTAGACCCTCTGTAACAAAAGTATATCAATATTTAACTAATAAAATATAAATATCTAATTCACCTGGGAAACAAAGAATTGACTATACTTTGAAGCCGGGAATGAGTAGCAGAGTTTGACTCGCATTTTATTCTGATCATATACACCCAAAGTAAACGATAAAGTGATTCCAATGCGACCCTACTCATTTTGGCGTCACGATTTTTTAAATTACTTAAACACATTGCTAAAAAGCAATGCCAATTATTCAGGAAAAAAGTTTTCTGAGAAACACATAATAAACAAGTCACAAGAGGGAAGAGAGCTAAACGATGCTTGTTCTTTGTAGAAGCCTCTAGCGTTTGCATATAAAGTAAATCGACAAAATTTTTAACGCAGGGAACATTAACTTCATTTTTGACCGCCTAAAAATAAATTTTTATTGTAACAGTAATTTTCTTCTAACTAAAACAAAATTACCGCAGCTACAGGAACCAATATTTCTACGAAAAGACCGGCAAGTGCATGTTTTATATCTTTGTCTTTAACTTCCAAAAAATACTGGGCACACTCATGCATAAATTGGAAGGATGCCTCAAACTCTTCAATTGGAACCATCTAAAAATATTTATAATTATAATTAAAAATATTGCTTTTAAGTTTAAAAATAAAAGAATAGATATTACAGGAGCTTTGAATTTAGAAAATACTTAATGCCAAGGATACATACCTTGACCCGAAAAAACTTCATTCCCATTAAAAGACTTATAATGCTCTGTGTCGTATTGGGACTAGGCTCCTTAGCTCTAAGTTCTTTAAGTTCACTCATGAACCGTTTTTTGACCTACAAATGGGCAATTTTATTAACATTTAAATAATGTGTTTAATTTTACCGAAGCAAATCTGCTTTGAGCCAATACTCCTATCACTTCAGCATATAAATCAGCTATCATATGTATATTATGGGCATTTGGATTATTTTGCAAACCTTCACGATATTTAAAGTGTTTAAAGGCTAAATTTTCAATATTTTTTATAACATCCTCATGACCAGGATGGAAAGGAAGTTGCTTAAGTATTTCTATTAACGCTAAGCAAAATATGAACTCCACGGCAGCTTCACGACGCTGTAAATGAAATTCAATATCACTTGCAGGTTTGTTTGTAATCTTCTCAACTCGCTTTAAATCATTTTTAATCTCAGCATCCGATAGCTGACGTCTGTGCCATGCCAGCAAGGTATGAAGTAAAGACGGCAAACAATGTTCAGCTACTGATCCAAGAGCTGAAAGGAGTTGATCAAATTGCAGATCTTCTCCACGCTGAAGTAGTTTGGCTAGATTTTTATCGGCACTCTCACTCATAACAAATTCAATTTTCTTTTCTGCTTGAAGTGTAAAATCATGGAAAAGATTTCTCATAACTATCTCCCCGGGTCGAAGTACAGTATCACCTCCTGCTTGCATATCTGGTGTATTTATATGAACAGAGCCAATAATTGAAGTCCGAGAGGAAATACCCCATGGAAGAAGAGCTTGTCGAGTTGATGTTATCGATGTCTTATTATTTACGTCTAAGTCTGAATAAATTTTAGAAGTATATTTTAAGTTATTAAAGTTTGAAATGCTCTCACCTAATACCGGTACTGTATTTTGTCCATCCCCACAGGACGAATCAACTACTGGACCCGATTTGGGAGAAACTGGCAAAGAGCTTGCGTTTTTGTTGGGACGATCACTTAAATTTGGTGTGCATGCTTGATCGGTTGAAGCTCCTGCATTTCGAATAGGTGAACTGTGTACATTTTCTGTACTCGTTAAGATATTCTGTTGATCCGTAGTTAAATTTGTTGGCGGCACTCCGATATTTGTAGAAGTGGTCTCATTGGATTGATTAGGATCTGAAATGTAAAATATATATTGTTATAATTACAAAATATGTAGATACTATATTATTAATTAAGATTTTAATTTTTACTTGTATAATTATATATAATTTTTATAAATGACTTTGACAAGGATTTAAATTAATAAATCACTAAGATCCTGACAGCTGATACAAAAGAATATCTAATAAATATGGAGAAAATAAGGGGTTGTACCTACCTGTAAATATTATGGTAAAAACTCGATTTGTAGACGAATTGAATACATTCGGAAATAATTTTATATGGATTTGAAGAATTTGGAGCTATCTAAAAAATACTTTACGGTTATTTTTAACCGATTTCCCAAGAACGATAGATTATAAATTCGACGCGTTTTTTTATATATATTTTAATATATGACCGGACATAATTTCGTAACGCGTGAACCGATTTTGATAATTCTTTTTTTCGGGTAGAGTATGTTTCCTCATTGGTACCATGTCAACAATTTAGGTTGGTTACATAAGGCCGGAGTACAAAATCCCGGAATGTAAATATAATTTACATAGTCGATTCTGTAAGCGCTGCGCGGCACAATGTAAATTATATTTACACTCCGAGTTTTTTGTTGATTACGTAATAATTAAAGTTATAATAATATATCACACATAAAGATCGTCTTTCCTTGTCATTATAAATGTTTAATCGCAAAGAAACCTTACATTGAATAAAATAGTTTTTCAAAAAAAAGTTGAACCGACTTCACAAAAAGTGCTAAAAAGCATAAAATAATTTTTAGTTTTATATCTATTACGACAATTTTGAAGTCGGTGCAAATCCTACAAACCAAACAACTAAGAAACGTTCAGGTAGTATTATGTATTATCTTCAATTGTGGTTCTGTAGTAGTTTTGATTGTGGTTCTGTAGTAGTTGTAGTCTTGTACGAAGTTACGTCCGGTCAGACATAAAAAAAAATATACACGTCGAACTTAGAACCTTTGTTTTTGGGAAGTCGGTTAAAAAAAATGTCATTGCTTTTCGTTAGCTCGGCACTCTTTTTGCATTTTCATCAGTACAACTGCAGGACTGGTCTGTTTGCTTTTCCATGAGAAATATTAATCCTAGCATCGAATATATTTTGAACATCCTATGGTTTGGGATGCATCGCGTTATTCCTAAATTTCCTACATAGTACAGTCATTTGGTAGTTTTACCTGGAAAGTTTTCCGGGAGTTTTGAAAATGGTACATTTCGATGTGCTCTTTCCGAATTTCAACTTTGCCACCTCGTATCTTTGCCGCTCGAGCCGCCATATTGGAAAAATGGCGCCTGAAAGCAGTTTTTTGACAATATTACCTTTCCGACTCATTTCACGATAAAAACATTTATATACAAAATGAAGCTAGAGAAAATTTCCTACAATTTATGTCATAACCTTTTCTTCGGAAATCAATAGTTTTGGCGTACGAGCGCCGCAAAGTCTAATTCAACAGGCGTTTTAGGGAAAAAACTTATTTTTACACCATCTTGAGGTAGAGTAAGCGGCGCGTTTTTTCTTTTAGTCGCCATTTCTTCAATATGGCGGCGCGAACGGCAAAGATTCGAGGTGGCAAAGTTGAAATTCGGAAAGAGCACATCGAAATCTATAAAATTACCAATTTTCAAAACTCCCGGTAAACTTTCCAGGTAACCTCTTTTTTTAGAACCAAATGACTGTACTAATATTTTCTAAAATGTTTCCTTTGATATTCTGTCGTATGAGTAAGAGATCTAAAGAAGCCTACTCTCAGTTCTTTTATCAGCTAACAAAGTTATCAGGTGACTGGCAAATTAATCTTAACCTGCAGCATGTTGTATGCTGCGGCAACTATTACGACGCAAAATTTTTTTGCCAATTCTCAGGTAAAAGGATCTTATTTAACTTCGTGCAGAGTATTTGCGCCAAGTACAGAAAAGTTTTGGTCTGTTTTCCAATCAACTCAAAACTCAGTAAAAAAATTTGCTTAAAACTTTTCGCAAAGAATGCACACTTAAATAAAAATAAAAATTAAGTTTGATAGCTAAAACCTAACTGGTTGTTTAATGTAATATTCCGGGATTATTTCGGCATTTTGTAATGCGGGTTATTAAAATCCGGGATTTTGAAATCCGATATTTTGGAATCCGGGATTCTGAAATCGGCAGCCATCAGATATATTTCTGGTGCTCGAGCAGAAGTCCCTCAACGATTTTCTCTTCTTTATACGTTGCATTTTCTTCAACAACTCTTTTTTAAGGCTTTGTATCTGATCCAGGCTTCCACTTCCTGGCTCCTATTGATACGGTTGCAAGGGGTTGGAACCTATTTCACCACTTTAGTTGGAGTGCAGGCTTTGCCATAAGCCTCCGCGACATCCTTTTGTAGAGTGCACAACTATCTCTTTACCTGCACTGTATTTTTGGGTATTCTAAGCGTCCATGCCGTAAATTTTTCCTTTACCACATCCTGACACCTCTGACTATTAGTTTTTTTAGAAAACTTATTAAGCCTGCGACGACACCTCTCATTTTCTCCATAGCGAATGCCAATACTTATGGTTATATGGTCCGAAAATGTCATCACATCAACCCCCCTCCAATTGAGCACTCGATTCAATAACTAAGTACAGCTAAGGGTTAGGTCGATAACCTTACGCCATTGTCAACCAGTGTCTCTGGCGCATCCTTAACATCCATTGGCCGGAGTTCGTTACCAACGAAGACCTACACAGCTTTACAGGCCAAGACGGGATAGGCACTAGTATTCGCAGGCGAAAGTGACAATGGATAGGCTATACACTAAGAAAGGAGCCAAACAACATCGCACAGCAGGCTCTAGATTGGAATCCCCACGGAATCCAAGGAAGACACCGAATTGGACGTCCACGCAACACATGGAGAAGATCCGTCAAAAGAAAGGTACTCAGATCAACAAATCGTGTCAACAGCTAAAGGCGCTGTCGCAGAACCGGACCAGACCAAATCGGTCCACACATTACAAATTTAAGTTATATATACAATACTAATAATATTTTTGACATGGTACCATGGACGCATTACGAAGTTAGACTACCACTGGAGGAAGTTAGAATAGCAATTGGGGATCATACTCTATACAACAAAAAAAGAACTATCAAAATCGGTCCACGCATTACGAAGTTAGGTTTCACCCTTACCGCCTACCCCCACCACACGAATAAAACTTTTGGGAAGCGTAACATTATGCCAAAGCACAAAATCCCGGTTTTTAATATCCGGTATCCCAGAAAAGACTACAGTGAGCCGAACTCCTTTAGAATCGTGAGTCTGATGTGCTTTCTGCTTAAAGCCACGGAAGGGACGGTGCTCGAGAGATACCCTTTAAATAAGAACTAACACGCTTATTCTCCTGGTAGGTCTACCGGAACGGAAGTTCAGCAAGTGGTGCGAGTAGTGGAAGAGGAGCTTAATAGCAGAGACATAGCAATGTCCGCCATAATGGAAGGATCCTTTGACAATATAGACTTTGGATGGCTGGAGGAAGCTCTTATCATACATGGAACTAATTCTACCGTGAAAAGATGAATTAGGAATATATTAAAAGACGAGAGCAGTAAATATACAGGGAGGAAAAGCGGACACTATAAGGAGAGGCCTAAGGGTGGTGGAGCAATGTTGCGTTAAACAGGAGCTTTCGAAATGCAAAGAAGTCTGAACTCATCACTAGCCGTGTTTTTATGCACAAGATCTGTACAGATCTTATAATCCAAATCATGCTTCAACACGGAATCAGAACAACAACTCACGTTCTGCATGGATATGCAGATCTTGGATCCGAAAATTAGTCACAAATGTGACTCATAGAGGGTTTGTTTTGGTTTCAGAAGTTGGTGTTCATGACTGTCATTTGATCTGAAATAAAAAAAAATTTTGGACGCAAAATTGTAATTAAAATGTAAGTAATATATAATTATCATTAAATTCACTTAAAATCTGAAGATGAAGAAGGATATGGAGAAGCAAGTTAATTGCAGCCTTTTTGCATGCTTATGCAGAGAGGAAGTACGAATTTGTTCATGCACGAAAGAAAAAATTCGCGATGCAGACTGTTTTGGAAGACTATTGTCTGAACTATCTGAATCTGAGGTACTGGAGAACAAAAAGAATAAATCGGTGTCTTCGTGGGTGTTACTTTCGCTATCCGATGATTCCAAAAGCAACTAAATAATAAAAAAAATTATATTTAAATGTCAGGACCGCTAATTATATTTAAATTTAGTACCTGAACAATTTCCTCTGCACTCCTCAATAGTAATTCGCTTTAAATTCGCTTTACTTAAATCTGTACAAAATGACAGTTACAAGAAACAGCAACTATTATCACTAAGGTCTAGACTTTAAACCAGTGGAACTCTTTGGAAACGAACTCACTGTCTTCTACCTTTCTATTAGACTTACCTTAGAGTGCCTTACATCAATGTGGGAGGGTATGTGGTCGAAGGTCGGGTATTTCGCCAAGGGTTGCATACTGGATCTACACTATGATGGTGAGACCAATTATGCCATCGTAAAAAAGCAGCTAAGTAAGGTTCACAATCTGGTTTGTGTTGGAATAAATATTGCCTTTCAAACCACGCCGGCATCGGCGTTACACATGCTGTCAGGTTTACTGGCATTAGATCGCAAGGATCGGAAATAAGATACCGCAATTTGAAATGCATGTTAACGGTATAAGCAAAGTAAGAGTGATACCATGAAACGCTTATAAGGGATGGGTCCCTCGCTGAATACAGTCTACTTGTCATTACAATTTTCTCGGATGAATATAAAATTTATGCAAGAGCAAGAACAGCAATCTTCAGTGAGGACCTGAATCTGAACATAAATCAAAGCCTAGGGCCGTATACGTCAGTCTATCAGACGGAGATGCTGGCTCTGATGAAGTGTATGGACAACACAGAGTTCAATACAGCTCTGGCCTTGGAGTGTGTCCGCAAACTGACCGCAGGGATTTTATTGGACGAGATGACACTGGCGTGGGTGAGGGGACAAATAGGAATCGATGAAAACTAGAGAGCAGATGAGTTGGCAGCTGGGAACTGCTTCGAGTTTCCAAGGTCCTTATGCAGAGGCACGGCAGTGATCTTGTTGAAGACCTGGACCAGTAGACCGTCGCGAACTCGTGTAGTCAAGCGAAGATGGTAATTACAATGCCCATAAGTACTGAGCAGAAAATTGTTCTAGACATGGATCGAAGGACTCTGAGATGGCTGCCGACAGTAGTAACAGGACATGGAAACTTCAGGTGTAATCTAAAGACGATGAACATCCTTGAAGACGATACCCTTTAGGCTGTGCCTGGAAGAGCAGGAGACTTATGGGACACCACTGGATGGACGCCAGAAGGATAGAAGAGGTGTCTGATAAGCAAATGCTTTCGTTGAACCGGGGATCGGAGTAAGGGAAGAAAATTGGATTGGTCCAGGTACTTCTCGCTGAGATGAAAAGGGATAGGGACAAAAAGGGACGCGAGTAAAGTGTTCTGATTCTGTTAATCTCTACAGAGGTGTGTGTGGTTAGTAAAAATCTCACACTACCATAGACGTTCGGGTCTCCTGATGTCTTTGGAAGATTTTCACCTCTCGCGCCACAAAAACTCTGCATATGGCACAACATAAACATGCACTCTCCACTTTTAAAAGAGGTCTTTAGCATACATCATACTATGTTTCCATTTTCCACTAGGGAGTTTCTAAAAAAGGTACCGAAACTCGATGAAATTTTTAAAGAAAACAATTAATTCGGTTTGATTAAATAAACAGTAAAGGCCTTGTGTGTGTGTGTGTGAATTGTATGAAAAAAAAGTTTCTTATTGAATACAAACATTTTTTATGTACGAGCGATAAATTAGAAAACCTATTCACTTCAACTTCCAAGTTTTTCAAGTATATTAAATTACTTTAGTAAATAAATAATAAAAGAAGAATTAACTCACGTGCCAAGAAGGTTGAAAAATTGTGGCCAAGTTTAATAGCAAATCCAAAGACTTTCGCTGTAAGGCCGGAGAGCTCAGACTCGTTCATAAATCACTTTGCCGCTGACTTTTATTTTTTGCAATTAATCAATATTAAAAATTGACTTAATTTACAAAGTAAGCTTAAGGGCTTCACACATCATCCCATTCGCAATTCAATTAACTCATCGAAAATAAGTGAAAACTTGAATTCTAATTTTCACTGGCACTACAGTTTTCACTTTGCCAACAAGCAACAAGACGTTACTTAACCGCTAGAATTGCTAAGTGTATTTCTAAACTAGGGAGTGAAGAATTTACTTTTCTCAAATATCTTCAAAGAATAATTTTAAACATTGCCTCCACGTGTCATACTTTATCAATAAAAACACCTGACAGATATTATAGCAGCCAAGCAATGTTCTCATCTAGAGCATAAGGAGATTCCCACTGTGCATACACAAATATTTATCTCAACTTAAAGATCACTTATTAGCATCGTGGTTGATTGCAAGACTACCCACTAATGAGATCTAAATAAAACGGTACATCGACTGATATAGTTCGAGCGCTATCGGAAGTCTGCTGTACCAATAATTCATTGTGACACCAGTTTTTAATAATTATTAATAAATTCTCTGCGTTGCATCGCCATAATTTTCATAACAGTGCAGCAGAAAAAAGTTCATGTTAACATATTCTTAATACAGGCATAAAATTTGGAACGCTGACGACATTTCAACTACTCCGGAACCGAACACTAAATGAAAACAAAAGCTTAGCACAATATACACCTTCGCAGTTTGTAGGCTTTTAATTAAATTATGGCAGGTCAGATTTTCACGGGAACATAATTGCAAAAAATGTGACCACCGTCATATTTTTACGAAGTTCATTATTATGTATTGTTTGTCTTGTTTCTTTTCTCTTTTTCTTTATGTCTCAGAGAAATTCGAAAAGTACCTAATAAAAATAAAAAAGATTGGAAAATTGGTTGCCAATCATATAAAAAATAAAACTTTTAAATAAAAATAAGGAATTGTTGTAGTCCATAATTTCTTTTTACATATCACAAATTTGAATAAATAGTCCTGAAATTAACAAAGGGTCCCCTGCATCATGCACACCGTTTTAATTTTCTACGGCGAGGCGTTGCTAGAAATCTTATCATAAGTCCGCCATTTTGAATTTTTTTAACGCACAAAAATTTATTTTAAATGTTGAATCTTCAGTAAATAACATGATGTAAAATTCTTACGTGTTTTTTTCTTTACTCCTAAAAAAATTTTCCTTAAAACCACCTTTTTTTTCGAGCAATCCATGAGCGGACCCCCTTAAGCCGCATTAAACCAGAAAACTCTGGAAATATAGAACTTAATGCTAATGAAAATGAAAACCTTTCAGTACAAGGCACCTCTGGTTCTACTCAGCAGAGGAAAATCTCGACGACGGAATCTCAATATCTGAGCGTCCGCTCAATGAATTCAACCTTCAAATAATCTTAGAGAAATCCAACAAACGACCCCCAATTTCATTAAAGGTCCCATTCAAAAATCAACTTCGTCGAACTTTTCGATTACCAGAGTTTACAGAAGAGAATATAACTAGTCTCTTTAAACAATATTTAGCCCCAAACCGACTTAATGCTATATATGCCGATAATGATACTTTCAGAATTGTGCAAAATGTCTATTCGAAATACTTTTCGCAATCCAAAATCTTCAAAGTTATCCGCTGTACCGATATTTTAAAAGACATAGTAAATAGTGATGAACAAGATCAAATAATCAACGACTATCATACGAAAAGCAACCATCGCGGAATTAGCGAAACACTTAACCATTTAAAGCGTGAATATTACTTCCCATTTATGAAAAATAAAATCACACAAGTCATTAATAATTGCGAACCATGTCAAACACTTAAATATGATAGAAACCCGCCTAAATTACAATTTCAAGTCCCGGAAACCCCAAACAAACCTCTGGATATCCTACACACGGATATATACAGCATAAACAACAAACAGATTTTAACGATAATCGAAACGAAAATCGATAATTTTCCAAATTTGCCGCAGCATATACACTTGGTACTAGAAACAGTTTAACAATTATAAAATCATTAAAATATTTTATGAGCCTTCACGGCATCCCTAAAAAGTTAGTTTCAGACCAAGGAGCGGAATTCACCGCGATAATTTTCAAAGATTTTTGTAGACAATACAGTATAATCCACCACATAACTTCCTTTCAATCAGAAAATATCGAAATTTTGGTCACTGAACTCTGACTGCTACTGGGCCCAGAATTTGCACCAAAACAAGTGTTTTATAGGTAAAAAGAATTGATGCTGGTATAGGGCAAAATTGCAGTTTAGGTACTACTTCAAATAGGCTGAAACTTTAAACGCGTTTGTCTCGTAAACTACGCGTTCCCGGGCCTTATTTGCCCCCCTTCGGGGTTTCTAAGGGGTATGAATCGACCATTCTGAATCGATTGGCGCTATCAGAAAATATCGAAATTTTGGTCCCTGAACTCTGACTGCTACTGGGCCCAGAATTTGCACCAAAACAAGTGTTTTATAGGTAAAAAGAATTGATGCTGGTATAGGGCAAAATTGCAGTTTAGGTACTACTTCAAATAGGCTGAAACTTTAAACGCGTTTATCTCGCAAACTACGCGTTCCCGGGCCTTATTTGCCCCTTCGGGGTTTCTAAGGGGTATGAATCGACCATTCTGAATCGATTGGCGCTATCACAAAATATCGAAATTTTGGTCCCTGAACTCTGACTGCTACTGGGCCCAGAATTTGCACCAAAACAAGTGTTTTATAGGTAAAAAGAATTGATGCTGGTATAGGGCAAAATTGCAGTTTAGGTACTACTTCAAATAGGCTGAAACTTTAAACGCGTTTATCTCGCAAACTACGCGTTCCCGGGCCTTATTTGCCCCTTCGGGGTTTCTAAGGGGTATGAATCGACCATTCTGAATCGATTGGCGCTATCACAAAATATCGAAATTTTGGTCCCTGAACTCTGACTGCTACTGGGCCCAGAATTTGCACCAAAACTAGCGTTTTATAGGTAAAAAGAATTGATGCTGGTATAGGGCAAAATTGCAGTTTAGGTACTACTTCAAATAGGCTGAAACTTTAAACGCGTTTATCTCGCAAACTACGCGTTCCCGGGCCTTATTTGCCCCTTCGGGGTTTCTAAGGGGTATGAATCGACCATTCTGAATCGATTGGCGCTATCACAAAATATCGAAATTTTGGTCCCTGAACTCTGACTGCTACTGGGCCCAGAATTTGCACCAAAACAAGTGTTTTATAGGTAAAAAGAATTGATGCTGGTATAGGGCAAAATTGCAGTTTAGGTACTACTTCAAATAGGCTGAAACTTTAAACGCGTTTATCTCGCAAACTACGCGTTCCCGGGCCTTATTTGCCCCTTCGGGGTTTCTAAGGGGTATGAATCGACCATTCTGAATCGATTGGCGCTATCAGAAAATATCGAAATTTTGGTCCCTGCACTCTGACTGCTACTGGGCCCAGAATTTGCACCAAAACAAGTGTTTTATATTTAAAAAGAATTGATGCTGGTATAGGGCAAAATTGCAGTTTAGGTACTACTTCAAATAGGCTGAAACTTTAAACGCGTTTATATCGCAAACTACGCGTTCCCGGGCCTTATTTGCTCCTTCGGGGTTTCTAAGGGGTATGAATCGACCATTCTGAATCGATTGGCGCTATCACAAAATATCGAAATTGTGGTCCCTGAACTCTGACTGCTACTGGGCTCAGAATTTGCACCAAAACAAGTGTTTTATAGGTAAAAAGAATTGATGCTGGTATAGGGCAAAATTGCAGTTTAGCTACTACTTCAAATAGGCTGAAACTTTAAACGCGTTTATCTCGCAAACTACGCGTTCCCGGGCCTTATTTGCCCCCTCGGGGTTTCTAAGGGGTATGAATCGACCATTCTGAATCGATTGGCGCTATCACAAAATATCGAAATTTTGGTCCCTGAACTCTGACTGCTACTGGTCCCAGAATTTGCACCAAAACAAGTGTTTTATAGGTAAAAAGAATTGATGCTGGTATAGGGCAAAATTGCAGTTTAGGTACTACTTCAAATAGGCTGAAACTTTAAACGCGTTTATCTCGCAAACTACGCGTTCCCGGGCCTTATTTGCCCCTTCGGTGTTTCTAAGGGGTATGAATCGACCATTCTGAATCGATTGGCGCTATCAGAAAATATCGAAATTTTGGTCCCTGAACTCTGACTGCTACTGGGCCCAGAATTTGCACGAAAACAAGTGTTTTATAGGTAAAAAGAATTGATGCTGGTATAGGGCAAAATTGCAGTTTAGGTACTACTTCAAATAGGCTGAAACTTTAAACGCGTTTATCTCGCAAACTACGCGTTCCCGGGCCTTATTTGCCCCCTCGGGGTTTCTAAGGGGTATGAATCGACCATTCTGAATCGATTGGCGCTATCACAAAATATCGAAATTTTGGTCCCTGAACTCTGACTGCTACTGGACCCAGAATTTGCACCAAAACAAGTGTTTTATAGGTAAAAAGAATTGATGCTGGTATAGGGCAAAATTGCAGTTTAGGTACTACTTCGAATAGGCTGAAACTTTAAACGCGTTTATCTCGCAAACTACGCGTTCCCGGGCCTTATTTGCCCCATCGGGGTTTCTAAGGGGTATGAATCGAACATTCTGAATCGATTGGCGCTATCAGAAAATATCGAAATTTTGGTCCCTGAACTCTGACTGCTACTGGGCCCAGAATTTGCACCAAAACAAGTGTTTTATAGGTAAAAAGAATTGATGCTGGTATAGGGCAAAATTGCAGTTTAGGTACTACTTCAAATAGGCTGAAACTTTAAACGCGTTTATCTCGCAAACTACGCGTTCCCGGGCCTAATTTGCCCCTTCGGGGTTTCTAAGGGGTATGAATCGACCATTCTGAATCGATTGGCGCTATCAGAAAATATCGAAATTTTGGTCCCTGAACTCTGACTGCTACTGGGCCCAGAATTTGCACCAAAACAAGTGTTTTATAGGTAAAAAGAATTGATGCTGGTATAGGGCAAAATTGCAGTTTAGGTACTACTTCAAATAGGCTGAAGCTTATATTGTAGCTTACATTATCTGTTATGAATTATTGTTTATATTAGTTTGTAGTATTTATTTTGTTATTTTGTATTTTTTTTATGTAATAGCTTGCATTAAGCTTCAATAAATAAAACTTTAAACGCGTTTATCTCGCAAACTACGTATTCCCGGGCCTTATTTGCCCTTCGGGGTTTCTAAGGGGTATGAATCGACCATTCTGAATCGATTGGCGCTATCAGAAAATATCGAAATTTTGGTCCCTGAACTCTGACTGCTACTGGGCCCAGAATTTGCACCAAAACAAGTGTTTTATAGGTAAAAATAATTGATGCTGGTATAGGCCAAAATTGCAGTTTAGGTACTACTTCAAATAGGCTGAAACTTTAAACGCGTTTATCTCGCAAACTACGCGTTCCCGGGCCTTATTTGCCCCTTCGGGGTTTCTAAGGGGTATGAATCGACCATTCTGAATCGATTGGCGCTATCAGAAAATATCGAAATTTTGGTCCCTGAACTCTGACTGCTACTGGGCCCAGAATTTGCACCAAAACAAGTGTTTTATAGGTAAAAAGAATTGATGCTGGTATAGGGCAAAATTGCAGTTTAGGTACTACTTCAAATAGGCTGAAAGTTTAAACGCGTTTATCGCGCAAACTACGCGTTCCCGGGCCTTATTTGCCCCCTCGGGGTTTCTAAGGGGTATGAATCGACCATTCTGAATCGATTGGCGCTATCAGAAAATATCGAAATTTTGGTCCCTGAACTCTGACTGCTACTGGGCCCAGAATTTGCACCAAAACAAGTGTTTTATAGGTAAAAAGAATTGATGCTGGTATAGGGCAAAATTGCAGTTTAGGTACTACTTCAAATAGGCTGAAGCTTATATTGTAGCTTACATTATCTGTTATGAATTATTGTTTATATTAGTTTGTAGTATTTATTTTGTTATTTTGTATTTTTTTTATGTAATAGCTTGCATTAAGCTTAAATAAATAAAACTTTAAACGCGTTTATCTCGCAAACTACGCATTCCCGGGCCTTATTTGCCCTTCGGGGTTTCTAAGGGGTATGAATCGACCATTCTGAATCGATTGGCGCTATCAGAAAATATCGAAATTTTGGTCCCTGAACTCTGACTGCTACTGGGCCCAGAATTTGCACCAAAACAAGTGTTTTATAGGTAAAAAGAATTGATGCTGGTATAGGGCAAAATTGCAGTTTAGGTACTACTTCGAATAGGCTGAAACTTTAAACGCGTTTATCTCGCAAACTACGCGTTCCCGGGCCTTATTTGCCCCTTCGGGGTTTCTAAGGGGTATGAATCGACCATTCTGAATCGATTGGCGCTATCAGAAAATATCGAAATTTTGGTCCCTGAACTCTGACTGCTACTGGTCCCAGAATTTGCACCAAAACAAGTGTTTTATAGGTAAAAAGAATTGATGCTGGTATAGGGCAAAATTGCAGTTTAGGTACTACTTCGAATAGGCTGAAACTTTAAACGCGTTTATCTCGCAAACTACGCGTTCCCGGGCCTTATTTGCCCCTTCGGGGTTTCTAAGGGGTATGAATCAACCATTCTGAATCGATTGGCGCTATCAGAAAATATCGAAATTTTGGTCCCTGAACTCTGACTGCTACTGGGCCCAGAATTTGCACCAAAACAAGTGTTTTATAGGTAAAAAGAATTGATGCTGGTATAGGGCAAAATTGCAGTTTAGGTACTACTTCAAATAGGCTGAAACTTTAAACGCGTTTATCTCGCAAACTACGCGTTCCCGGGCCTAATTTGCCCCTTCGGGGTTTCTAAGGGGTATGAATCGACCATTCTGAATCGATTGGCGCTATCAGAAAATATCGAAATTTTGGTCCCTGAACTCTGACTGCTACTGGGCCCAGAATTTGCACCAAAACAAGTGTTTTATAGGTAAAAAGAATTGATGCTGGTATAGGGCAAAATTGCAGTTTAGGTACTACTTCAAATAGGCTGAAGCTTATATTGTAGCTTACATTATCTGTTATGAATTATTGTTTATATTAGTTTGTAGTATTTATTTTGTTATTTTGTATTTTTTTTTATGTAATAGCTTGCATTAAGCTTAAATAAATAAAACTTTAAACGCGTTTATCTCGCAAACTACGCATTCCCGCGCCTTATTTGCCCTTCGGGGTTTCTAAGGGGTATGAATCGACCATTCTGAATCGATTGGCGCTATCAGAAAATATCGAAATTTTGGTCCCTGAACTCTGACTGCTACTGGGCCCAGAATTTGCACCAAAACAAGTGTTTTATAGGTAAAAATAATTGATGCTGGTATAGGCCAAAATTGCAGTTTAGGTACTACTTCAAATAGGCTGAAACTTTAAACGCGTTTATCTCGCAAACTACGCGTTCCCGGGCCTTATTTGCCCCTTCGGGGTTTCTAAGGGGTATGAATCGACCATTCTGAATCGATTGGCGCTATCAGAAAATATCGAAATTTTGGTCCCTGAACTCTGACTGCTACTGGGCCCAGAATTTGCACCAAAACAAGTGTTTTATAGGTAAAAAGAATTGATGCTGGTATAGGGCAAAATTGCAGTTTAGGTACTACTTCAAATAGGCTGAAAGTTTAAACGCGTTTATCGCGCAAACTACGCGTTCCCGGGCCTTATTTGCCCCTTCGGGGTTTCTAAGGGGTATGAATCGACCATTCTGAATCGATTGGCGCTATCACCAAATATCGAAATTTTGGTCCCTGAACTCTGACTGCTACTGGGCCCAGAATTTGCACCAAAACAAGTGTTTTATAGGTAAAAAGAATTGATGCTGGTATAGGGAAAAATTGCAGTTTAGGTACTACTTCAAATAGGCTGAAACTTTAAACGCGTTTATCTCGCAAACTACGCGCTACCGGGCCTTATTTGCCCCTTCGGGGTTTCTAAGGGGTATGAATCGACCATTCTGAATCGATTGGCGCTATCACAAAATATCGAAATTTTGGTCCCTGAACTCTGACTGCTACTGGGCCCAGAATTTGCACCAAAACAAGCGTTTTATAGGTAAAAAGAATTGATGCTGGTATAGGGCAAAATTGCAGTTTAGGTACTACTTCAAATAGGCTGAAACTTTAAACGCGTTTATCTCGCAAACTACGCGTTCCCGGGCCTAATTTGCCCCTTCGGGGTTTCTAAGGGGTATGAATCGACCATTCTGAATCGATTGGCGCTATCAGAAAATATCGAAATGTTGGTCCCTGAACTCTGACTGCTACTGGGCCCAGAATTTGCACCAAAACAAGTGTTTTATAGGTAAAAAGAATTGATGCTGATATAGGGCAAAATTGCAGTTTAGGTACTACTTCAAATAGGCTGAAGCTTATATTGTAGCTTACATTATCTGTTATGAATTATTGTTTATATTAGTTTGTAGTATTTATTTTGTTATTTTGTATTTTTTTTATGTAATAGCTTGCATTAAGCTTAAATAAATAAAACTTTAAACGCGTTTATCTCGCAAACTACGCATTCCCGGGCCTTATTTGCCCTTCGGGGTTTCTAAGGGGTATGAATCGACCATTCTGAATCGATTGGCGCTATCAGAAAATATCGAAATTTTGGTCCCTGAACTCTGACTGCTACTGGGCCCAGAATTTGCACCAAAACAAGTGTTTTATAGGTAAAAATAATTGATGCTGGTATAGGCCAAAATTGCAGTTTAGGTACTACTTCGAATAGGCTGAAACTTTAAACGCGTTTATCTCGCAAACTACGCGTTCCCGGGCCTTATTTGCCCCTTCGGGGTTTCTAAGGGGTATGAATCGACCATTCTGAATCGATTGGCGCTATCAGAAAATATCGAAATTTTGGTCCCTGAACTCTGACTGCTACTGGTCCCAGAATTTGCACCAAAACAAGTGTTTTATAGGTAAAAAGAATTGATGCTGGTATAGGGCAAAATTGCAGTTTAGGTACTACTTCGAATAGGCTGAAACTTTAAACGCGTTTATCTCGCAAACTACGCGTTCCCGGGCCTTATTTGCCCCTTCGGGGTTTCTAAGGGGTATGAATCAACCATTCTGAATCGATTGGCGCTATCAGAAAATATCGAAATTTTGGTCCCTGAACTCTGACTGCTACTGGGCCCAGAATTTGCACCAAAACAAGTGTTTTATAGGTAAAAAGAATTGATGCTGGTATAGGGCAAAATTGCAGTTTAGGTACTACTTCAAATAGGCTGAAACTTTAAACGCGTTTATCTCGCAAACTACGCGTTCCCGGGCCTAATTTGCCCCTTCGGGGTTTCTAAGGGGTATGAATCGACCATTCTGAATCGATTGGCGCTATCAGAAAATATCGAAATTTTGGTCCCTGAACTCTGACTGCTACTGGGCCCAGAATTTGCACCAAAACAAGTGTTTTATAGGTAAAAAGAATTGATGCTGGTATAGGGCAAAATTGCAGTTTAGGTACTACTTCAAATAGGCTGAAGCTTATATTGTAGCTTACATTATCTGTTATGAATTATTGTTTATATTAGTTTGTAGTATTTATTTTGTTATTTTGTATTTTTTTTTATGTAATAGCTTGCATTAAGCTTAAATAAATAAAACTTTAAACGCGTTTATCTCGCAAACTACGCATTCCCGCGCCTTATTTGCCCTTCGGGGTTTCTAAGGGGTATGAATCGACCATTCTGAATCGATTGGCGCTATCAGAAAATATCGAAATTTTGGTCCCTGAACTCTGACTGCTACTGGGCCCAGAATTTGCACCAAAACAAGTGTTTTATAGGTAAAAATAATTGATGCTGGTATAGGCCAAAATTGCAGTTTAGGTACTACTTCAAATAGGCTGAAACTTTAAACGCGTTTATCTCGCAAACTACGCGTTCCCGGGCCTTATTTGCCCCTTCGGGGTTTCTAAGGGGTATGAATCGACCATTCTGAATCGATTGGCGCTATCAGAAAATATCGAAATTTTGGTCCCTGAACTCTGACTGCTACTGGGCCCAGAATTTGCACCAAAACAAGTGTTTTATAGGTAAAAAGAATTGATGCTGGTATAGGGCAAAATTGCAGTTTAGGTACTACTTCAAATAGGCTGAAAGTTTAAACGCGTTTATCGCGCAAACTACGCGTTCCCGGGCCTTATTTGCCCCTTCGGGGTTTCTAAGGGGTATGAATCGACCATTCTGAATCGATTGGCGCTATCAGAAAATATCGAAATTTTGGTCCCTGAACTCTGACTGCTACTGGGCCCAGAATTTGCACCAAAACAAGTGTTTTATAGGTAAAAAGAATTGATGCTGGTATAGGGCAAAATTGCAGTTTAGGTACTACTTCAAATAGGCTGAAACTTTAAACGCGTTTATCTCGCAAACTACGCGCTACCGGGCCTTATTTGCCCCTTCGGGGTTTCTAAGGGGTATGAATCGACCATTCTGAATCGATTGGCGCTATCACAAAATATCGAAATTTTGGTCCCTGAACTCTGACTGCTACTGGGCCCAGAATTTGCACCAAAACAAGCGTTTTATAGGTAAAAAGAATTGATGCTGGTATAGGGCAAAATTGCAGTTTAGGTACTACTTCAAATAGGCTGAAACTTTAAACGCGTTTATCTCGCAAACTACGCGTTCCCGGGCCTAATTTGCCCCTTCGGGGTTTCTAAGGGGTATGAATCGACCATTCTGAATCGATTGGCGCTATCAGAAAATATCGAAATTTTGGTCCTGAACTCTGACTGCTACTGGGCCCAGAATTTGCACCAAAACAAGTGTTTTATAGGTAAAAAGAATTGATGCTGATATAGGGCAAAATTGCAGTTTAGGTACTACTTCAAATAGGCTGAAGCTTATATTGTAGCTTACATTATCTGTTATGAATTATTGTTTATATTAGTTTGTAGTATTTATTTTGTTATTTTGTATTTTTTTTATGTAATAGCTTGCATTAAGCTTAAATAAATAAAACTTTAAACGCGTTTATCTCGCAAACTACGCATTCCCGGGCCTTATTTGCCCTTCGGGGTTTCTAAGGGGTATGAATCGACCATTCTGAATCGATTGGCGCTATCAGAAAATATCGAAATTTTGGTCCCTGAACTCTGACTGCTACTGGGCCCAGAATTTGCACCAAAACAAGTGTTTTATAGGTAAAAATAATTGATGCTGGTATAGGCCAAAATTGCAGTTTAGGTACTACTTCAAATAGGCTGAAACTTTAAACGCGTTTATCTCGCAAACTACGCGTTCCCGGGCCTTATTTGCCCCTTCGGGGTTTCTAAGGGGTATGAATCGACCATTCTGAATCGATTGGCGCTATCAGAAAATATCGAAATTTTGGTCCCTGAACTCT
This sequence comes from Leptarthrus brevirostris, assembly GCA_964036015.1. NCBI lineage: Eukaryota > Metazoa > Arthropoda > Insecta > Diptera > Asilidae > Leptarthrus > Leptarthrus brevirostris. The sequence goes on along the minus strand of OZ038373.1, from coordinate 88,091,405 downwards.
GACTGCTACTGGGCCCAGAATTTGCACCAAAACAAGTGTTTTATAGGTAAAAAGAATTGATGCTGGTATAGGGCAAAATTGCAGTTTAGGTACTACTTCAAATAGGCTGAAAGTTTAAACGCGTTTATCGCGCAAACTACGCGTTCCCGGGCCTTATTTGCCCCTTCGGGGTTTCTAAGGGGTATGAATCGACCATTCTGAATCGATTGGCGCTATCACCAAATATCGAAATTTTGGTCCCTGAACTCTGACTGCTACTGGGCCCAGAATTTGCACCAAAACAAGTGTTTTATAGGTAAAAAGAATTGATGCTGGTATAGGGAAAAATTGCAGTTTAGGTACTACTTCAAATAGGCTGAAACTTTAAACGCGTTTATCTCGCAAACTACGCGCTACCGGGCCTTATTTGCCCCTTCGGGGTTTCTAAGGGGTATGAATCGACCATTCTGAATCGATTGGCGCTATCACAAAATATCGAAATTTTGGTCCCTGAACTCTGACTGCTACTGGGCCCAAAATTTGCACCAAAACAAGTGTTTCATAGGTAAAAAGAATTGATGCTGGTATAGGCCAAAATTGCAGTTTAGGTACTACTTCAAATAGGCTGAAACTTTAAACGCGTTTATCTCGCAAACTACGCGTTCCCGGGCCTTATTTGCCCCTTCGGGGTTTCTAATTGGTATGAATCGACCATTCTGAATCGATTGGCGCTATCAGAAAATATCGAAATTTTGGTCCCTGAACTCTGACTGCTACTGGGCCCAGAATTTGCACCAAAACAAGTGTTTTTATAGGTAAAAAGAATTGATGCTGGTATAGGGCAAAATTGCAGTTTAGGCACTACTTCAAATAGGCTGAAACTTTAAACGCGTTTATCTCGCAAACTACGCGTTCCCGGGCCTTATTTGCCCCTTCGGGGTTTCTAAGGGGTATGAATCGACCATTCTGAATCGATTGGCGCTATCAGAAAATATCGAAATTTTGGTCCCTGAACTCTGACTGCTACTGGGCCCAGAATTTGCACCAAAACAAGTGTTTTATAGGTAAAAAGAATTGATGCTGGTATAGGGCAAAATTGCAGTTTAGGTACTACTTCAAATAGGCTGAAACTTTAAACGCGTTTATCTCGCAAACTACGCGTTCCCGGGCCTTATTTGCCCCTTCGGGGTTTCTAAGGGGTATGAATCGACCATTCTGAATCGATTGGCGCTATCAGAAAATATCGAAATTTTGGTCCCTGAACTCTGACTGCTACTGGGCCCAGAATTTGCACCAAAACAAGTGTTTTATAGGTAAAAAGAATTGATGCTGGTATAGGGCAAAATTGCAGTGAAGGCTGAATCTTTAAACGCGTTTATCTCGCAAACTACGCGTTCCCGGGCCTTATTTGCCCCTTCGGGGTTTCTAAGGGATATGAATCGACCATTCTGAATCGATTGGCGCTATCAGAAAATATCGAAATTTTGGTCCCTGAACTCTGAATGCTACTGGGCCCAGAATTTGCACCAAAACAAGTGTTTTATAGGTAAAAAGAATTGATGCTGGTATAGGGCAAAATTGCAGTTTAGGTACTACTTCAAATAGGCTGAAACTTTAAACGCGTTTATCTCGCAAACTACGCGTTCCCGGGCCTTATTTGCCCCTTCGGGGTTTCTAAGGGGTATGAATCGACCATTCTGAATCGATTGGCGCTATCAGAAAATATCGAAATTTTGGTCCCTGAACTCTGACTGCTACTGGGCCCAGAATTTGCACCAAAACAAGCGTTTTATAGGTAAAAAGAATTGATGCTGGTATAGGGCAAAATTGCAGTTTAGGTACTACTTCAAATAGGCTGAAACTTTAAACGCGTTTTTCTCGCAGACTACGCGTTCCCGGGCCTTATTTGCCCCTTCGGGGTTTCTAAGGGGTATGAATCGACCATTCTGAATCGATCGGCGCTATCACAAAATATCGAAATTTTGGTCCCTGAACTCTGACTGTTACTGGGCCCAGAATTTGCACCAAAACAAGTGTTTTATAGATAAAAAGAATTGATGCTGGTATAGGGCAAAATTGCAGTTTAGGTACTACTTCAAATAGGCTGAAACTTTAAACGCGTTTATCTCGCAAACTACGCGTTCCCGGGCCTTATTTGCACCTTCGGGGTTTCTAAGGGGTATGAATCGACCATTCTGAATCGATTGGCGCTATCAGAAAATATCGAAATTTTGGTCCCTGAACTCTGACTGCTACTAGGCCCAGAATTTGCACCAAAACAAGTGTTTTATAGGTAAACAGAATTGATGCTAGTATAGGGCAAAATTGCAGTTTAGGTACTACTTCAAATAGGCTGAAACTTTAAACGCGTTTATCTCGCAAACTACGTGTTCCCGGGCCTTATTTGCCCCTTCGGGGTTTCTAAGGGGTATGAATCGACCATTCTGAATCGATTGGCGCTATCACAAAATATCGAAATTTTGGTCCCTGAACTCTGACTGCTACTGGGCCCAGAATTTTCACCAAAACAAGCGTTTTATAGGTAAAAAGAATTGATGCTGTTATAGGCCAAAATTGCAGTTTAGGTGCTACTTCAAATAGGCTGAAACTTTAAACGCGTTTATCTCGCAAACTACGCGTTCCCGGGCCTTATTTGCCCCTTCGGGGTTTCTAAGGGGTATGAATCGACCATTCTGAATCGATTGGCGCTATCAGAAAATATCGAAATTTTGGTCCCTGAACTCTGACTGCTACTGGGGATCAGAATTTGCACCAAAACAAGTGTTTTAGGTAAAAAGAATTGATGCTGGTATAGGGCAAAATTGCAGTTTAGGTACTACTTCAAATAGGCTGAAACTTTAAACGCGTTTATCTCGCAAACTACGCGTTCCCGCGCCTTATTTGCCCCAGCGGGGTTTGTAAGGGGTATGAATCGACCATTCTGAATCGATTGGCGCTATCACAAAATATCGACATTTTGGTCCCTGAACTCTAACTGCTACTGGGCCCAGAATTTGCACCAAAACAAGTGTTTTATAGGTAAAAAGAATTGATGCTGGTATAGGGCAAAATTGCAGTTTAGGTACTACTTCAAATAGGCTGAAACTTTAAACGCGTTTATCTCGCAAACTACGCGTTCTCGAGCCTTATTTGCCCCTTCGGGATTTCTAAGGGGTATGAATCGACCATTCTGAATCGATTGGCGCTATCAGAAAATATCGAAATTTTGGTCCCTGAACTCTGACTGCTACTGGGCCCAGAATTTGCACCAAAACAAGCGTTTTATAGGTAAAAAGAATTGATGCTGGTATAGGGCAAAATTGCAGTTTAGGTACTACTTCAAATAGGCTGAAACTTTAACCGCGTTTATCTCGCAAACTACGCGTTACCGGGCCTTATTTGCCCCTTTGGGGTTTCTAAGGAGTATGAATCGACCATTCTGAATCGATTGGCGCTATCAGAAAATATCGAAATTTTGGTCCCTGAACTCTGACTGCTACTGGGCCCAGAATTTTCACCAAAACAAGCGTTTTATAGGTAAAAAGAATTGATGCTGTTATAGGCCAAAATTGCAGTTTAGGTGCTACTTCAAATAGGCTGAAACTTTAAACGCGTTTATCTCGCAAACTACGCGTGCCCGGGCCTTATTTGCCCCTTCGGGGTTTCTAAGGGGTATGAATCGACCATTCTGAATCGATTGGCGCTATCACAAAATATCGAAATTTTGGTCCCTGAACTCTGACTGCTACTGGGGATCAGAATTTTCACCAAAACAAGCGTTTTATAGGTAAAAAGAATTGATGCTGGTATAGGCCAAAATTGCAGTTTAGGTGCTACTTCAAATAGGCTGAAACTTTAAATGCGTATATCTCGCAAACTACGCGTTCCCGGGCCTTATTTGCCCCTTCGGGGTTTCTAAGGGGTATGAATCGACCATTCTGAATCGATTGGCGCTATCAGAAAATATCGAAATTTTGGTCCCTGAACTCTGACTGCTACTGGGCCCAGAATTTGCACCAAAACAAGTGTTTTATAGGTAAAAAGAATTGATGCTGGTATAGGGCAAAATTGCAGTTTAGGTACTACTTCAAATAGGCTGAAACTTTAAACGCGTTTATCTCGCAAACTACGCGTTCCCGCGCCTTATTTGCCCCAGCGGGGTTTGTAAGGGGTATGAATCGACCATTCTGAATCGATTGGCGCTATCACAAAATATCGACATTTTGGTCCCTGAACTCTAACTGCTACTGGGCCCAGAATTTGCACCAAAACAAGTGTTTTATAGGTAAAAAGAATTGATGCTGGTATAGGGCAAAGTTGCAGTTTAGGTACTACTTCAAATAGGCTGAAACTTTAAACGCGTTTATCTCGCAAACTACGCGTTCTCGAGCCTTATTTGCCCCTTCTGGGTTTCTAAGGGGTATGAATCGACCATTCTGAATCGATTGGCGCTATCAGAAAATATCGAAATTTTGGTCCCTGAACTCTGACTGCTACTGGGCCCAGAATTTGCACCAAAACAAGCGTTTTATAGGTAAAAAGAATTGATGCTGGTATAGGGCAAAATTGCAGTTTAGGTACTACTTCAAATAGGCTGAAACTTTAAACGCGTTTATCTCGCAAACTACGCGTTACCGGGCCTTATTTGCCCCTTTGGGGTTTCTAAGGAGTATGAATCGACCATTCTGAATCGATTGGCGCTATCAGAAAATATCGAAATTTTGGTCCCTGAACTCTGACTGCTACTGGGCCCAGAATTTGCACCAAAACAAGTGTTTTATAGGTAAAAAGAATTGATGCTGGTATAGGGCAAAATTGCAGTTTAGGTACTACTTCAAATAGGCTGAAACTTTAAACGCATTTATCTCGCAAACTACGCGTTCCCGGGCCTTATTTGCCCCTTCGGGGTTTCTAAGGGTTATGAATCAAAATTGCAGTTTAGGTACTACTTCAAATAGGCTGAAACTTTAAACGCGTTTATCTCGCAAACTACGCGTTCCCGGGCCTTATTTGCCCCTTCGGGGTTTCTAAGGGGTATGAATCGACCATTCTAAATCGATTGGCGCTATCAGAAAATATCGAAATTTTGGTCCCTGAACTCTGACTGCTACTGGGCCCAGAATTTGCACCAAAACAAGTGTTTTATAGGTAAAAAGAATTGATGCTGGTATAGGGCAAAATTGCAGTTTAGGTACTACTTCAAATAGGCTGAAACTTTAAACGCGTATATCTCGCAAACTACGCGTTCCCGGGCCTTATTTGCCCCTTCGGGGTTTCTAAGGGGTATGAATCAAAATTGCAGTTTAGGTACTACTTCAAATAGGCTGAAACTTTAAACGCGTTTATCTCGCAAACTACGCGTTCCCGGGCCTTATTTGCCCCTTCGGGGTTTCTAAGGGGTATGAATCGACCATTCTGAATCGATTGGCGCTATCACAAAATATCGAAATTGTGGTCCCTGAACTCTGACTGCTACTGGGCTCAGAATTTGCACCAAAACAAGTGTTTTATAGGTAAAAGGAATTGATGCTGGTATAGGGCAAAATTGCAGTTTAGGTACTACTTCAAATAGGCTGAAACTTTAAACGCGTATATCTCGCAAACTACGCGTTCCCGGGCCTTATTTGCCCCTTCGGGGTTTCTAAGGGGTATGAATCAAAATTGCAGTTTAGGTACTACTTCAAATAGGCTGAAACTTTAAACGCGTATATCTCGCAAACTACGCGTTCCCGGGCCTTATTTGCCCCTTCGGGGTTTCTAAGGGGTATGAATCAAAATTGAAGTTTAGGTACTACTTCAAATAGGCTGAAACTTTAAACGCGTTTATCTCGCAAACTACGCGTTCCCGGGCCTTATTTGCCCCTTCGGGGTTTCTAAGGGGTATGAATCGACCATTCTGAATCGAGTGGCGCTATCAGAAAATATCGAAATTTTGGTCCCGGAACTCTGACTGCTACTGGACCCAGAATTTGCACCAAAACAAGTGTTTTATAGGTAAAAAGAATTGATGCTGGTATAGGGCAAAATTGCAGTTTAGGTACTACTTCAAATAGGCTGAAACTTTAAACGCGTTTATCTCGCAAACTACGCGTTCCCGGGCCTTATTTGCCCCTTCGGGGTTTCTAAGGGGTATGAATCGACCATTCTGAATCGATTGGCGCTATCAAAAAATATCGAAATTTTGGTCCCTGAACTCTGACTGCTACTGGGCCCAGAATTTGCACCAAAACAAGTGTTTTATAGGTAAAAAGAATTGATGCTGGTATAGGGCAAAATTGCAGTTTAGGTACTACTTCAAATAGGCTGAAACTTTAAACGCGTTTATCTCGCAAACTACGCGTTCCCGGGCCTTATTTGCCCCTTCGGGGTTTCAAAGGAGTATGAATCGACCATTCTGAATCGATTGGCGCTATCAGAAAATATCGAAATTTTGGTCCCTGAACTCTGTCTGCTACTGGGCCCAGAATTTGCACCAAAACAAGTGTTTTATAGGTAAAAAGAATTGATGCTGGTATAGGGCAAAATTGCAGTTTAGGTACTACTTCAAATAGGCTGAAACTTTAAGCGCGTTTATCTCGCAAACTACGCGTTCCCGGGCCTTATTTGCCCCTTCGGGGTTTCTAAGTGATATGAATCGACCATTCTGAATCGATTGGCGCTATCAGAAAATATCGAAATGTTGGTCCCTGAACTCTGACCCATTCTGAATCGATTGGCGCTATCAGAAAATATCGAAATTTTGGTCCCTGAACTCTGACTGCTACTGGGGATCAGAATTTTCACCAAAACAAGCGTTTTATAGGTAAAAAGAATTGATGCTGGTATAGGCCAAAATTGCAGTTTAGGTGCTACTTCAAATAGGCTGAAACTTTAAATGCGTATATCTCGCAAACTACGCGTTCCCGGGCCTTATTTGCCCCTTCGGGGTTTCTAAGGGGTATGAATCGACCATTCTGAATCGATTGGCGCTATCAGAAAATATCGAAATTTTGGTCCCTGAACTCTGACTGCTACTGGGCCCAGAATTTGCACCAAAACAAGTGTTTTAGGTAAAAAGAATTGATGCTGGTATAGGGCAAAATTGCAGTTTAGGTACTACTTCAAATAGGCTGAAACTTTAAACGCGTTTATCTCGCAAACTACGCGTTCCCGCGCCTTATTTGCCCCTGCGGGGTTTGTAAGGGGTATGAATCGACCATTCTGAATCGATTGGCGCTATCACAAAATATCGACATTTTGGTACCTGAACTCTAACTGCTACTGGGCCCAGAATTTGCACCAAAACAAGTGTTTTATAGGTAAAAATAATTGATGCTGGTATAGGGCAAAATTGCAGTTTAGGTACTACTTCAAATAGGCTGAAACTTTAAACGCGTTTATCTCGCAAACTACGCGTTCCCGGGCCTTATTTGCCCCTTCGGGGTTTCTAAGGGGTATGAATCGACCATTCTGAATCGATTGGCGCTATCAGAAAATATCGAAATTTTGGTCCCTGAACTCTGACTGCTACTGGGCCCAGAATTTGCACCAAAACAAGCGTTTTATAGGTAAAAAGAATTGATGCTGGTATAGGGCAAAATTGCAGTTTAGGTACTACTTCAAATAGGCTGAAACTTTAAACGCGTTTATCTCGCAAACTACGCGTTCCCGGGCCTTATTTGCCCCTTCGGGGTTTCTAAGGGGTATGAATCGACCATTCTGAATCGATTGGCGCTATCAGAAAATATCGAAATTTTGGTCCCTGAACTCTGACTGCTACTGGGCCCAGAATTTGCACCAAAACAAGTGTTTTATAGGTAAAAAGAATTGATGCTGGTATAGGGCAAAATTGCAGTTCAGGTACTACTTCAAATAGGCTGAAACTTTAAACGCGTATATCTCGCAAACTACGCGTTCCCGGGCCTTATTTGCCCCTTCGGGGTTTCTAAGGGGTATGAATCAAAATTGCAGTTTAGGTACTACTTCAAATAGGCTGAAACTTTAAACGCGTTTATCTCGCAAACTACGCGTTCCCGGGCCTTATTTGCCCCTTCGGGATTTCTAAGGGGTATGAATCGACCATTCTGAATCGATTGGCGCTATCAGAAAATATCGAAATTTTGGTCCCTGAACTCTGACTGCTACTGGGCCCAGAATTTGCACCAAAACAAGTGTTTTATAGGTAAAAAGAATTGATGCTGGTATAGGCCAAAATTGCAGTTTAGGTACTACTTCAAATAGGCTGAAACTTTAAACGCGTTTATCTCGCAAACTACGCGTTCCCGGGCCTTATTTGCCCCTTCGGGGTTTCTAAGGGGTATGAATCGACCATACTGAATCGATTGGCGCTATCAGAAAATATCGAAATTTTGGTCCCTGAACTCTGACTGCTACTGGGCCCAGAATTTGCACCAAAACAAGTGTTTTATAGGTAAAAAGAATTGATGCTGGTATAGGGCAAAATTGCAGTTTAGGTACTACTTCAAATAGGCTGAAACTTTAAACGCGTTTATCTCGCAAACTACGCGTTCCCGGGCCTTATTTGCCCCTTCGGGGTTTCTAAGGGGTATGAATCGACCATTCTGAATCGATTGGCGCTATCAGAAAATATCGAAATTTTGGTCCTGAACTCTGACTGCTACTGGGCCCAGAATTTGCACCAAAACAAGTGTTTTATAGGTAAAAAGAATTGATGCTGGTATAGGGCAAAATTGCAGTTTAGGTACTACTTCAAATAGGCTGAAACTTTAAACGCGTTTATCTCGCAAACTACGCGTTCCCGGGCCTTATTTGCCCCTTCGGGGTTTCTAAGGGGTATGAATCGACCATTCTGAATCGATTGGCGCTATCAGAAAATATCGAAATTTTGGTCCCTGAACTCTGACTGCTACTGGGCCCAGAATTTGCACCAAAACAAGTGTTTTATAGGTAAAAAGAATTGATGCTGGTATAGGGCAAAATTGCAGTTTAGGTACTACTTCAAATAGGCTGAAACTTTAAACGCGTTTATCTCGCAAACTACGCGTTCCCGGGCCTTATTTGCCCCTTCGGGGTTTCTAAGGGGTATGAATCGACCATTCTGAATCGATTGGCGCTATCAGAAAATATCGAAATTTTGGTCCCTGAACTCTGACTGCTACTGGGCCCAGAATTTGCACCAAAACAAGTGTTTTATAGGTAAAAAGAATTGATGCTGGTATAGGGCAAAATTGCAGTTTAGGTACTACTTCAAATAGGCTGAAACTTTAAACGTGTTTATCTCGCAAACTACGCGTTCCCGGGCCTTATTTGCCCCTTCGGGGTTTCTAAGGGGTATGAATCGACCATTCTGAATCGATTGGCGCTATCAGAATATATCGAAATTTTGGTCCCTGAACTCTGACTGCTACTAGGCCCAGAATTTGCACCAAAACAAGTGTTTCATAGGTAAAAAGAATTGATGCTGGTATAGGCCAAAATTGCAGTTTAGGTACTACTTCAAATAGGCTGAAACTTTAAACGCGTTTATCTCGCAAACTACGCGTTCCCGGGCCTTATTTGCCCCTTCGGGGTTTCTAAGGGGTATGAATCGATCATTCTGAATCGATTGGCGCTATCAGAAAATATCGAAATTTTGGTCCCTGAACTCTGACTGCTACTGGGCCCAGAATTTGCACCAAAACAAGTGTTTTATAGGTAAAAAGAATTGATGCTGGTATAGGGCAAAATTGCAGTTTAGGTACTACTTCAAATAGGCTGAAACTTTAAACGCGTTTATCTCGCAAACTACGCGTTCCCGGGCCTAATTTGCCCTCTTCGGGGTTTCTAAGGGGTATGAATCGACCATTCTGAATCGATTGGCGCTATCAGAAAATATCGAAATTTTGGTCCCTGAACTCTGACTGCTACTGGGCCCAGAATTTGCACCAAAACAAGTGTTTTATAGGTAAAAAGAATTGATGCTGGTATAGGCCAAAATTGCAGTTTAGGTACTACTTCAAATAGGCTGAAACTTTAAACGCGTTTATCTCGCAAACTACGCGTTCCCGGGCCTTATTTACCCCTTCGGGGTTTCTAAGGGGTATGAATCGACCATTCTGAATCGATTGGCGCTATCACCAAATATCGAAATTTTGGTCCCTGAACTCTGACTGCTACTGGGCCCAGAATTTGCACCAAAACAAGTGTTTTATAGGTAAAAAGAATTGATGCTGGTATAGGGCAAAATTGCAGTTTAGGTACTACTTCAAATAGGCTGAAACTTTAAACGCGTTTATCTCGCAAACTACGCGTTCCCGGGCCTTATTTGCCCCTTCGGGGTTTCTAAGGGGTATGAATCGACCATTCTGAATCGATTGGCGCTATCACAAAATATCGAAATTTTGGTCCCTGAACTCTGACTGCTACTGGTATAGGGCAAAATTGCAGTTTAGGTACTACTTCAAATAGGCTGAAACTTTAAACGCGTTTATCTCGCAAACTACGCGTTCCCGGGCCTTATTTGCCCCTTCGGGGTTTCTAAGGGGTATGAATCGACCATTCTGAATCGATTGGCGCTATCAGAAAATATCGAAATTTTGGTCCTGAACTCTGACTGCTACTGGGCCCAGAATTTGCACCAAAACAAGTGTTTTATAGGTAAAAAGAATTGATGCTGGTATAGGGCAAAATTGCAGTTTAGGTACTACTTCAAATAGGCTGAAACTTTAAACGCGTTTATCTCGCAAACTACGCGTTCCCGGGCCTTATTTGCCCCTTCGGGGTTTCTAAGGGGTATGAATCGACCATTCTGAATCGATTGGCGCTATCAGAAAATATCGAAATTTTGGTCCCTGAACTCTGACTGCTACTGGGCCCAGAATTTGCACCAAAACAAGTGTTTTATAGGTAAAAAGAATTGATGCTGGTATAGGCCAAAATTGCAGTTTAGGTACTACTTCAAATAGGCTGAAACTTTAAACGCGTTTATCTCGCAAACTACGCGTTCCCGGGCCTTATTTGCCCCTTCGGGGTTTCTAAGGGGTATGAATCGACCATACTGAATCGATTGGCGCTATCAGAAAATATCGAAATTTTGGTCCCTGAACTCTGACTGCTACTGGGCCCAGAATTTGCACCAAAACAAGTGTTTTATAGGTAAAAAGAATTGATGCTGGTATAGGGCAAAATTGCAGTTTAGGTACTACTTCAAATAGGCTGAAACTTTAAACGCGTTTATCTCGCAAACTACGCGTTCCCGGGCCTTATTTGCCCCTTCGGGGTTTCTAAGGGGTATGAATCGACCATTCTGAATCGATTGGCGCTATCACAAAATATCGAAATTTTGGTCCCTGAACTCTGACTGCTACTGTGCCCAGAATTTTCACCAAAACAAGCGTTTTATAGGTAAAAAGAATTGATGCTGGTATAGGCCAAAATTGCAGTTTAGGTGCTACTTCAAATAGGCTGAAACTTTAAATGCGTTTATCTCGCAAACTACGCGTTCCCGGGCCTTATTTGCCCCTTCGGGGTTTCTAAGGGGTATGAATCGACCATTCTGAATCGATTGGCGCTATCAGAAAATATCGAAATTTTGGTCCCTGAACTCTGACTGCTACTGGGGATCAGAATTTTCACCAAAACAAGCGTTTTATAGGTAAAAAGAATTGATGCTGGTATAGGCCAAAATTGCAGTTTAGGTGCTACTTCAAATAGGCTGAAACTTTAAATGCGTATATCTCGCAAACTACGCGTTCCCGGGCCTTATTTGCCCCTTCGGGGTTTCTAAGGGGTATGAATCGACCATTCTGAATCGATTGGCGCTATCAGAAAATATCGAAATTTTGGTCCCTGAACTCTGACTGCTACTGGGCCCAGAATTTGCACCAAAACAAGTGTTTTAGGTAAAAAGAATTGATGCTGGTATAGGGCAAAATTGCAGTTTAGGTACTACTTCAAATAGGCTGAAACTTTAAACGCGTTTATCTCGCAAACTACGCTTTCCCGCGCCTTATTTGCCCCTGCGGGGTTTGTAAGGGGTATGAATCGACCATTCTGAATCGATTGGCGCTATCACAAAATATCGACATTTTGGTCCCTGAACTCTAACTGCTACTGGGCCCAGAATTTGCACCAAAACAAGTGATTTATAGGTAAAAATAATTGATGCTGGTATAGGGCAAAATTGCAGTTTAGGTACTACTTCAAATAGGCTGAAACTTTAAACGCGTTTATCTCGCAAACTACGCGTTCTCGAGCCTTATTTGCCCCTTCGGGGTTTCTAAGGGGTATGAATCGACCATTCTGAATCGATTGGCGCTATCAGAAAATATCGAAATTTTGGTCCCTGAACTCTGACTGCTGCTGGGCCCAGAATTTGCACCAAAACAAGCGTTTTATAGGTAAAAAGAATTGATGCTGGTATAGGGCAAAATTGCAGTTTAGGTACTACTTCAAATAGGCTGAAACTTTAAACGCGTTTATCTCGCAAACTACGCGTTACCGGGCCTTATTTGCCCCTTCGGGGTTTCTAAGGGGTATGAATCGACCATTCTGAATCGATTGGCGCTATCAGAAAATATCGAAATTTTGATCCCTGAACTCTGACTGCTACTGGGCCCAGAATTTGCACCAAAACAAGTGTTTTATAGGTAAAAAGAATTGATGCTGGTATAGGGCAAAATTGCAGTTTAGGTACTACTTCAAATAGGCTGAAACTTTAAACGCGTATATCTCGCAAACTACGCGTTCCCGGGCCTTATTTGCCCCTTCGGGGTTTCTAAGGGGTATGAATCAAAATTGCAGTTTAGGTACTACTTCAAATACGCTGAAACTTTAAACGCGTTTATCTCGCAAACTACGCGTTCCCGGGCCTTATTTGCCCCTTCGGGGTTTCTAGGGGTATGAATCGACCATTCTGAATCGATTGGCGCTATCAGAAAATATCGAAATTTTGGTCCCTGAACTCTGACTGCTACTGGGCCCAGAATTTGCACCAAAACAAGTGTTTTATAGGTAAAAAGAATTGATGCTGGTATAGGGCAAAATTGCAGTTTAGGTACTACTTCAAATAGGCTGAAACTTTAAACGCGTTTATCTCGCAAACTACGCGTTCCCGGGCCTTATTTGCCCCTTCGGGGTTTCTAAGGGGTATGAATCGACCATTCTGAATCGATTGGCGCTATCAGAATATATCGAAATTTTGGTCCCTGAACTCTGACTGCTACTAGGCCCAGAATTTGCACCAAAACAAGTGTTTCATAGGTAAAAAGAATTGATGCTGGTATAGGCCAAAATTGCAGTTTAGGTACTACTTCAAATAGGCTGAAACTTTAAACGCGTTTATCTCGCAAACTACGCGTTCCCGGGCCTTATTTGCCCCTTCGGGGTTTCTAAGGGGTATGAATCGACCATTCTGAATCGATTGGCGCTATCAGAAAATATCGAAATTTTGGTCCCTGAACTCTGACTGCTACTGGGCCCAGAATTTGCACCAAAACAAGTGTTTTATAGGTAAAAAGAATTGATGCTGGTATAGGGCAAAATTGCAGTTTAGGTACTACTTCAAATAGGCTGAAACTTTAAACGCGTTTATCTCGCAAACTACGCGTTCCCGGGCCTTATTTGCCCTCTTCGGGGTTTCTAAGGGGTATGAATCGACCATTCTGAATCGATTGGCGCTATCAGAAAATATCGAAATTTTGGTCCCTGAACTCTGACTGCTACTGGGCCCAGAATTTGCACCAAAACAAGTGTTTTATAGGTAAAAAGAATTGATGCTGGTATAGGCCAAAATTGCAGTTTAGGTACTACTTCAAATAGGCTGAAACTTTAAACGCGTTTATCTCGCAAACTACGCGTTCCCGGGCCTTATTTGCCCCTTCGGGGTTTCTAAGGGGTATGAATCGACCATTCTGAATCGATTGGCGCTATCACCAAATATCGAAATTTGGGTCCCTGAACTCTGACTGCTACTGGGCCCAGAATTTGCACCAAAACAAGTGTTTTATAGGTAAAAAGAATTGATGCTGGTATAGGCCAAAATTGCAGTTTAGGTACTACTTCAAATAGGCTGAAACTTTAAACGCGTTTATCTCGCAAACTACGCGTTCCCGGGCCTTATTTGCCCCTTCGGGGTTTCTAAGGGGTATGAATCGACCATTCTGAATCGATTGGCGCTATCACCAAATATCGAAATTTTGGTCCCTGAACTCTGACTGCTACTGGGCCCAGAATTTGCACCAAAACAAGTGTTTTATAGGTAAAAAGAATTGATGCTGGTATAGGGCAAAATTGCAGTTTAGGTACTACTTCAAATAGGCTGAAACTTTAAACGCGTTTATCTCGCAAACTACGCGTTCCCGGGCCTTATTTGCCCCTTCGGGGTTTCTAAGGGGTATGAATCGACCATTCTGAATCGATTGGCGCTATCACAAAATATCGAAATTTTGGTCCCTGAACTCTGACTGCTACTGGGCCCAGAATTTGCACCAAAACAAGTGTTTTATAGGTAAAAAGAATTGATGCTGGTATAGGGCAAAATTGCAGTTTAGGTACTACTTCAAATAGGCTGAAACTTTAAACGCGTTTATCTCGCAAACTACGCGTTCCCGGGCTTTATTTGCCCCTTCGGGGTTTCTAAGGGGTATGAGTCGACCATTCTGAATCGATTGGCACTATCAGAAAATATCGAAATTTTGGTCCCTGAACTCTGACTGCTACTGGGCCCAGAATTTGCACCAAAACAAGTGTTTTATAGGTAAAAAGAATTGATGCTGGTATAGGGCAAAATTGCAGTTTAGGTACTACTTCAAATAGGCTCAAACTTTAAACGCGTTTATCTCGCAAACTACGCGTTCCCGGGCCTTATTTGCCCCTTCGGGGTTTCTAAGGGGTATGAATCGACCATTCTGAATCGATTGGCGCTATCAGAAAATATCGAAATTTTGGTCCCTGAACTCTGACTGCTACTGGGCCCAGAATTTGCACCAAAACAAGTGTTTTATAGGTAAAAAGAATTGATGCTGGTATAGGGCAAAATTGCAGTTTAGGTACTACTTCAAATAGGCTGAAACTTTAAACGCGTTTATCTCGCAAACTACGCGTTCCCGGGCCTTATTTGCCCCTTCGGGATTTCTAAGGGGTATGAATCGACCATTCTGAATCGATTGGCGCTATCAGAAAATATCGAAATTTTGGTCCCTGAACTCTGACTGCTACTGGGCCCAGAATTTGCACCAAAACAAGTGTTTTATAGGTAAAAAGAATTGATGCTGGTATAGGCCAAAATTGCAGTTTAGGTACTACTTCAAATAGGCTGAAACTTTAAACGCGTTTATCTCGCAAACTACGCGTTCCCGGGCCTTATTTGCCCCTTCGGGGTTTCTAAGGGGTATGAATCGACCATACTGAATCGATTGGCGCTATCAGAAAATATCGAAATTTTGGTCCCTGAACTCTGACTGCTACTGGGCCCAGAATTTGCACCAAAACAAGTGTTTTATAGGTAAAAAGAATTGATGCTGGTATAGGGCAAAATTGCAGTTTAGGTACTACTTCAAATAGGCTGAAACTTTAAACGCGTTTATCTCGCAAACTACGCGTTCCCGGGTCTTATTTGCCCCTTCGGGGTTTCTAAGGGGTATGAATCGACCATTCTGAATCGATTGGCGCTATCAGAAAATATCGAAAGTTTGGTCCTGAACTCTGACTGCTACTGGGCCCAGAATTTGCACCAAAACAAGTGTTTTATAGGTAAAAAGAATTGATGCTGGTATAGGGCAAAATTGCAGTTTAGGTACTACTTCAAATAGGCTGAAACTTTAAACGCGTTTATCTCGCAAACTACGCGTTCCCGGGCCTTATTTGCCCCTTCGGGATTTCTAAGGGGTATGAATCGACCATTCTGAATCGATTGGCGCTATCAGAAAATATCGAAATTTTGGTCCTGAACTCTGACTGCTACTGGGCCCAGAATTTGCACCAAAACAAGTGTTTTATAGGTAAAAAGAATTGATGCTGGTATAGGGCAAAATTGCAGTTTAGGCACTACTTCAAATAGGCTGAAACTTTAAACGCGTTTATCTCGCAAACTACGCGTTCCCGGGCCTTATTTGCCCCTTCGGGGTTTCTAAGGGGTATGAATCGACCATTCTGAATCGATTGGCGCTATCAGAAAATATCGAAATTTTGGTCCCTGAACTCTGACTGCTACTGGGCCCAGAATTTGCACCAAAACAAGTGTTTTATAGGTAAAAAGAATTGATGCTGGTATAGGCCAAAATTGCAGTTTAGGTACTACTTCAAATAGGCTGAAACTTTAAACGCGTTTATCTCACAAACTACGCGTTCCCGGGCCTTATTTGCCCCTTCGGGGTTTCTAAGGGGTATGAATCGACCATACTGAATCGATTGGCGCTATCAGAAAATATCGAAATTTTGGTCCCTGAACTCTGACTGCTACTGGGCCCAGAATTTGCACCAAAACAAGTGTTTTATAGGTAAAAAGAATTGATGCTGGTATAGGGCAAAATTGCAGTTTAGGTACTACTTCAAATAGGCTGAAACTTTAAACGCGTTTATCTCGCAAACTACGCGTTCCCGGGCCTTATTTGCCCCTTCGGGGTTTCTAAGGGGTATGAATCGACCATTCTGAATCGATTGGCGCTATCAGAAAATATCGAAATTTTGGTCCTGAACTCTGACTGCTACTGGGCCCAGAATTTGCACCAAAACAAGTGTTTTATAGGTAAAAAGAATTGATGCTGGTATAGGGCAAAATTGCAGTTTAGGTACTACTTCAAATAGGCTGAAACTTTAAACGCGTTTATCTCGCAAACTACGCGTTCCCGGGCCTTATTTGCCCCTTCGGGGTTTCTAAGGGGTATGAATCGACCATTCTGAATCGATTGGCGCTATCAGAAAATATCGAAATTTTGGTCCCTGAACTCTGACTGCTACTGGGCCCAGAATTTGCACCAAAACAAGTGTTTTATAGGTAAAAAGAATTGATGCTGGTATAGGGCAAAATTGCAGTTTAGGTACTACTTCAAATAGGCTGAAACTTTAAACGCGTTTATCTCGCAAACTACGCGTTCCCGGGCCTTATTTGCCCCTTCGGGGTTTCTAAGGGGTATGACTCGACCATACTGAATCGATTGGCGCTATCAGAAAATATCGAAATTTTGGTCCCTGAACTCTGACTGCTACTGGGCCCAGAATTTGCACCAAAACAAGTGTTTTATAGGTAAAAAGAATTGATGCTGGTATAGGGCAAAATTGCAGTTTAGGTACTACTTCAAATAGGCTGAAACTTTAAACGCGTTTATCTCGCAAACTACGCGTTCCCGGGCCTTATTTGCCCCTTCGGGGTTTCTAAGGGGTATGAATCGACCATTCTGAATCGATTGGCGCTATCACAAAATATCGAAATTTTGGTCCCTGAACTCTGACTGCTACTGGGCCCAGAATTTGCACCAAAACAAGTGTTTTATAGGTAAAAAGAATTGATGCTGGTATAGGGCAAAATTGCAGTTTAGGTACTACTTCAAATAGGCTGAAACTTTAAACGCGTTTATCTCGCAAACTACGCGTTCCCGGGCCTTATTTGCCCCTTCGGGGTTTCTAAGGGGTATGAATCGACCATTCTGAATCGATTGGCGCTATCAGAAAATATCGAAATTTATGTCGCTGAACTCTGACTGCTACTGGGCCCAGAATTTGCACCAAAACAAGTGTTTTATAGGTAAAAAGAATTGATGCTGGTATAGGCCAAAATTGCAGTTTAGGTACTACTTCAAATAGGCTGAAACTTTAAACGCGTTTAAATCGCAAACTACGCGTTCCCGGGCCTTATTTGCCCCTTCGGGGTTTCTAAGGGGTATGAATCGCCCATTCTGAATCGATTGGCGCTATCAGAAAATATCGAAATTTTGGTCCCTGAACTCTGACTGCTACTGGGCCGAGAATTTGCACCAAAACAAGTGTTTTATAGGTGAAAAGAATTGATGCTGGTATAGGGCAAAATTGCAGTTTAGGTACTACTTCAAATAGGCTGAAACTTTAAACGCGTTTATCTCGCAAACTACGCGTTCCCGGGCCTTATTTGCCCCTTCGGGGTTTCTAAGGGGTATGAATCGACCATTCTGAATCGATTGGCGCTATCAGAAAATATCGAAATTTTGGTCCCTGAACTCTGACTGCTACTGGGCCCAGAATTTGCACCAAAACAAGTGTTTTATAGGTAAAAAGAATTGATGCTGGTTTAGGGCAAAATTGCAGTTTAGGTACTACTTCAAATAGGCTGAAACTTTAAACGCGTTTATCTCGCAAACTACGCGTTCCCGGGCCTTATTTGCCCCTTCGGGGTTTCTAAGGGGTATGAATCGACCATTCTGAATCGATTGGCGCTATCAGAAAATATCGAAATTTTGGTCCCTGACCTCTGACTGCTACTGGGCCCAGAATTTGCACCAAAACAAGTGTTTTATAGGTAAAAAGAATTGATGCTGGTATAGGCCAAAATTGCAGTTTAGGTACTACTTCAAATAGGCTGAAACTTTAAACGCGTTTATCTCGCAAACTACGCGTTCCCGGGCCTTATTTGCCCCTTCGGGGTTTCTAAGGGGTATGAACCGACCATTCTGAATCGATTGGCGCTATCAGAAAATATCGAAATTTTGGTCCCTGAACTCTGGCTGCTACTGGGCCCAGAATTTGCACCAAAACAAGTGTTTTATAGGTAAAAAGAATTGATGCTGGTATAGGGCAAAATTGCAGTTTAGGTACTACTTCAAATAGGCTGAAACTTTAAACGCGTTTATCTCGCAAACTACGCGTTCCCGGGCCTTATTTGCCCCTTCGGGGTTTCTAAGGGGTATGAATCGACCATTCTGAATCGATTGGCGCTATCAGAAAATATCGAAATTTTGGTCCCTGAACTCTGACTGCTACTGGGCCCAGAATTTGCACCAAAACAAGTGTTTTATAGGTAAAAAGAATTGATGCTGGTATAGGGCAAAATTGCAGTTTAGGTACTACTTCAAATAGGCTGAAACTTTAAACGCGTTTAAATCGCAAACTACGCGTTCCCGGGCCTTATTTGCCCCTTCGGGGTTTCTAAGGGGTATGAATCGACCATTCTGAATCGATTGGCGCTATCAGAAAATATCGAAATTTTGGTCCCTGAACTCTGACTGCTACTGGGCCCAGAATTTGCACCAAAACAAGTGTTTTATAGGTAAAAAGAATTGATGCTGGTATAGGCCAAAATTGCAGTTTAGGTACTACTTCAAATAGGCTGAAACTTTAAACGCGTTTATCTCGCAAACTACGCGTTCCCGGGCCTTATTTACCCCTTCGGGGTTTCTAAGGGGTATGAATCGACCATTCTGAATCGATTGGCGCTATCAGAAAATATCGAAATTTTGGTCCCTGAACTCTGACTGCTACTGGGCCCAGAATTTGCACCAAAACAAGTGTTTTATAGGTAAAAAGAATTGATGCTGGTATAGGGCAAAATTGCAGTTTAGGTACTACTTCAAATAGGCTGAAACTTTAAACGCGTTTATCTCGCAAACTACGCGTTCCCGGGCCTTATTTGCCCCTTCGGGGTTTCTAAGGGGTATGAATCGACCATTCTGAATCGATTGGCGCTATCAGAAAATATCGAAATTTTGGTCCCTGAACTCTGACTGCTACTGGGCCCAGAATTTGCACCAAAACAAGTGTTTTATAGGTAAAAAGAATTGATGCTGGTATAGGGCAAAATTGCAGTTTAGGTACTACTTCAAATAGGCTGAATCTTTAAACGCGTTTATCTCGCAAACTACGCGTTCCCGGGCCTTATTTGCCCCTTCGGGGTTTCTAAGGGGTATGAATCGACCATTCTGAATCGATTGGCGCTATCAGAAAATATCGAAATTTTGGTCCCTGAACTCTGAATGCTACTGGGCCCAGAATTTGCACCAAAACAAGTGTTTTATAGGTAAAAAGAATTGATGCTGGTATAGGGCAAAATTGCAGTTTAGGTACTACTTCAAATAGGCTGAAACTTTAAACGCGTTTATCTCGCAAACTACGCGTTCCCGGGCCTTATTTGCCCCTTCGGGGTTTCTAAGGGGTATGAATCGACCATTCTGAATCGATTGGCGCTATCAGAAAATATCGAAATTTTGGTCCCTGAACTCTGACTGCTACTGGGCCCAGAATTTGCACCAAAACAAGTGTTTTATAGGTAAAAAGAATTGATGCTGGTATAGGGCAAAATTGCAGTTTAGGTACTACTTCAAATAGGCTGAAACTTTAAACGCGTTTATCTCGCAAACTACGCGTTCCCGGGCCTTATTTGCCCCTTCGGGGTTTCTAAGGGGTATGAATCGACCATTCTGAATCGATTGGCGCTATCAGAAAATATCGAAATTTTGGTCCCTGAACTCTGACTGCTACTGGGCCCAGAATTTGCACCAAAACAAGTGTTTTATAGGTAAAAAGAATTGATGCTGGTATAGGCCAAAATTGCAGTTTAGGTACTACTTCAAATAGGCTGAAACTTTAAACGCGTTTATCTCGCAAACTACGCGTTCCCGGGCCTTATTTGCCCCTTCGGGGTTTCTAAGGGGTATGAACCGACCATTCTGAATCGATTGGCGCTATCAGAAAATATCGAAATTTTGGTCCCTGAACTCTGACTGCTACTGGGCCCAGAATTTGCACCAAAACAAGTGTTTTATAGGTAAAAAGAATTGATGCTGGTATAGGGCAAAATTGCAGTTTAGGTACTACTTCAAATAGGCTGAAACTTTAAACGCGTTTATCTCGCAAACTACGCGTTCCCGGGCCTTATTTGCCCCTTCGGGGTTTCTAAGGGGTATGAATCGACCATTCTGAATCGATTGGCGCTATCAGAAAATATCGAAATTTTGGTCCCTGAACTCTGACTGCTACTGGGCCCAGAATTTGCACCAAAACAAGTGTTTTATAGGTAAAAAGAATTGATGCTGGTATAGGGCAAAATTGCAGTTTAGGTACTACTTCAAATAGGCTGAAACTTTAAACGCGTTTAAATCGCAAACTACGCGTTCCCGGGCCTTATTTGCCCCTTCGGGGTTTCTAAGGGGTATGAATCGACCATTCTGAATCGATTGGCGCTATCAGAAAATATCGAAATTTTGGTCCCTGAACTCTGACTGCTACTGGGCCCAGAATTTGCACCAAAACAAGTGTTTTATAGGTAAAAAGAATTGATGCTGGTATAGGCCAAAATTGCAGTTTAGGTACTACTTCAAATAGGCTGAAACTTTAAACGCGTTTATCTCGCAAACTACGCGTTCCCGGGCCTTATTTACCCCTTCGGGGTTTCTAAGGGGTATGAATCGACCATTCTGAATCGATTGGCGCTATCAGAAAATATCGAAATTTTGGTCCCTGAACTCTGACTGCTACTGGGCCCAGAATTTGCACCAAAACAAGTGTTTTATAGGTAAAAAGAATTGATGCTGGTATAGGGCAAAATTGCAGTTTAGGTACTACTTCAAATAGGCTGAAACTTTAAACGCGTTTATCTCGCAAACTACGCGTTCCCGGGCCTTATTTGCCCCTTCGGGGTTTCTAAGGGGTATGAATCGACCATTCTGAATCGATTGGCGCTATCAGAAAATATCGAAATTTTGGTCCCTGAACTCTGACTGCTACTGGGCCCAGAATTTGCACCAAAACAAGTGTTTTATAGGTAAAAAGAATTGATGCTGGTATAGGGCAAAATTGCAGTTTAGGTACTACTTCAAATAGGCTGAATCTTTAAACGCGTTTATCTCGCAAACTACGCGTTCCCGGGCCTTATTTGCCCCTTCGGGGTTTCTAAGGGGTATGAATCGACCATTCTGAATCGATTGGCGCTATCAGAAAATATCGAAATTTTGGTCCCTGAACTCTGAATGCTACTGGGCCCAGAATTTGCACCAAAACAAGTGTTTTATAGGTAAAAAGAATTGATGCTGGTATAGGGCAAAATTGCAGTTTAGGTACTACTTCAAATAGGCTGAAACTTTAAACGCGTTTATCTCGCAAACTACGCGTTCCCGGGCCTTATTTGCCCCTTCGGGGTTTCTAAGGGGTATGAATCGATCATTCTGAATCGATTGGCGCTATCAGAAAATATCGAAATTTTGGTCCCTGAACTCTGACTGCTACTGGGCCCAGAATTTGCACCAAAACAAGTGTTTTATAGGTAAAAAGAATTGATGCTGGTATAGGGCAAAATTGCAGTTTAGGTACTACTTCAAATAGGCTGAAACTTTAAACGCATTTATCTCGCAAACTACGCGTTCCCGGGCCTTATTTGCCCCTTCGGGCCTTCGGGGTTTCTAAGAGGTATGAATCGACCATTCTGAATCGATTGGCGCTATCAGAAAATATCGAAATTTTGGTCCCTGAACTCTGACTGCTACTGGGCCCAGAATTTGCACCAAAACAAGTGTTTTATAGGTAAAAAGAATTGATGCTGGTATAGGGCAAAATTGCAGTTTAGGTACTACTTCAAATAGGCTGAAACTTTAAACGCGTTTATCTCGCAAACTACGCGTTCCCGGGCCTTATTTGCCCCTTCGGGGTTTCTAAGGGGTATGAATCGACCATTCTGAATCGATTGGCGCTATCAGAAAATATCGAAATTTTGGTCCCTGAACTCTGACTGCTACTGGGCCCAGAATTTGCACCAAAACAAGTGTTTTATAGGTAAAAAGAATTGATGCTGGTATAGGGCAAAATTGCAGTTTAGGTACTACTTCAAATAGGCTGAAACTTTAAACGCGTTTATCTCGCAAACTACGCGTTCCCGGGCCTTATTTGCCCCTTCGGGGTTTCTAAGGGGTATGAATCGACCATTCTGAATCGATTGGCGCTATCAGAAAATATCGAAATTTTGGTCCCTGAACTCTGACTGCTACTGGGCCCAGAATTTGCACCAAAACAAGTGTTTTATAGGTAAAAAGAATTGATGCTGGTATAGGGCAAAATTGCAGTTTAGGTACTACTTCAAATAGGCTGAAACTTTAAACGCGTTTATCTCGCAAACTACGCGTTCCCGGGCCTTATTTGCCCCTTCGGGGTTTCTAAGGGGTATGAATCGACCATTCTGAATCGATTGGCGCTATCAGAAAATATCGAAATTTTGGTCCCTGAACTCTGACTGCTACTGGGCCCAGAATTTGCACCAAAACAAGTGTTTTATAGGTAAAAAGAATTGATGCTGGTATAGGGCAAAATTGCAGTTTAGGTACTACTTCAAATAGGCTGAAACTTTAAACGCATTTATCTCGCAAACTACGCGTTCCCGGGCCTTATTTGCCCCTTCGGGCCTTCGGGGTTTCTAAGAGGTATGAATCGACCATTCTGAATCGATTGGCGCTATCAGAAAATATCGAAATTTTGGTCCCTGAACTCTGACTGCTACTGGGCCCAGAATTTGCACCAAAACAAGTGTTTTATAGGTAAAAAGAATTGATGCTGGTATAGGGCAAAATTGCAGTTTAGGTACTACTTCAAATAGGCTGAAACTTTAAACGCGTTTATCTCGCAAACTACGCGTTCCCGGGCCTTATTTGCCCCTTCGGGGTTTCTAAGGGGTATGAATCGACCATTCTGAATCGATTGGCGCTATCAGAAAATATCGAAATTTTGGTCCCTGAACTCTGACTGCTACTGGGCCCAGAATTTGCACCAAAACAAGTGTTTTATAGGTAAAAAGAATTGATGCTGGTATAGGGCAAAATTGCAGTTTAGGTACTACTTCAAATAGGCTGAATCTTTAAACGCGTTTATCTCGCAAACTACGCGTTCCCGGGCCTTATTTGCCCCTTCGGGGTTTCTAAGGGGTATGAATCGACCATTCTGAATCGATTGGCGCTATCAGAAAATATCGAAATTTTGGTCCCTGAACTCTGAATGCTACTGGGCCCAGAATTTGCACCAAAACAAGTGTTTTATAGGTAAAAAGAATTGATGCTGGTATAGGGCAAAATTGCAGTTTAGGTACTACTTCAAATAGGCTGAAACTTTAAACGCGTTTATCTCGCAAACTACGCGTTCCCGGGCCTTATTTGCCCCTTCGGGGTTTCTAAGGGGTATGAATCGATCATTCTGAATCGATTGGCGCTATCAGAAAATATCGAAATTTTGGTCCCTGAACTCTGACTGCTACTGGGCCCAGAATTTGCACCAAAACAAGTGTTTTATAGGTAAAAAGAATTGATGCTGGTATAGGGCAAAATTGCAGTTTAGGTACTACTTCAAATAGGCTGAAACTTTAAACGCATTTATCTCGCAAACTACGCGTTCCCGGGCCTTATTTGCCCCTTCGGGGTTTCTAAGGGGTATGAATCGACCATTCTGAATCGATTGGCGCTATCAGAAAATATCGAAATTTTGGTCCCTGAACTCTGACTGCTACTGGGCCCAGAATTTGCACCAAAACAAGTGTTTTATAGGTAAAAAGAATTGATGCTGGTATAGGGCAAAATTGCAGTTTAGGTACTACTTCAAATAGGCTGAAACTTTAAACGCGTTTATCTCGCAAACTACGCGTTCCCGGGCCTTATTTGCCCCTTCGGGGTTTCTAAGGGGTATGAATCGACCATTCTGAATCGATTGGCGCTATCAGAAAATATCGAAATTTTGGTCCCTGAACTCTGACTGCTACTGGGCCCAGAATTTGCACCAAAACAAGTGTTTTATAGGTAAAAAGAATTGATGCTGGTATAGGGCAAAATTGCAGTTTAGGTACTACTTCAAATAGGCTGAAACTTTAAACGCGTTTATCTCGCAAACTACGCGTTCCCGGGCCTTATTTGCCCCTTCGGGGTTTCTAAGGGGTATGAATCGACCATTCTGAATCGATTGGCGCTATCAGAAAATATCGAAATTTTGGTCCCTGAACTCTGACTGCTACTGGGCCCAGAATTTGCACCAAAACAAGTGTTTTATAGGTAAAAAGAATTGATGCTGGTTTAGGGCAAAATTGCAGTTTAGGTACTACTTCAAATAGGCTGAAACTTTAAACGCGTTTATCTCGCAAACTACGCGTTCCCGGGCCTTATTTGCCCCTTCGGGGTTTCTAAGGGGTATGAATCGACCATTCTGAATCGATTGGCGCTATCAGAAAATATCGAAATTTTGGTCCCTGACCTCTGACTGCTACTGGGCGCAGAATTTGCACCAAAACAAGTGTTTTATAGGTAAAAAGAATTGATGCTGGTATAGGCCAAAATTGCAGTTTAGGTACTACTTCAAATAGGCTGAAACTTTAAACGCGTTTATCTCGCAAACTACGCGTTCCCGGGCCTTATTTGCCCCTTCGGGGTTTCTAAGGGGTATGAATCGACCATTCTGAATCGATTGGCGCTATCAGAAAATATCGAAATTTTGGTCCCTGAACTCTGACTGCTACTGGGCCCAGAATTTGCACCAAAACAAGTGTTTTATAGGTAAAAAGAATTGATGCTGGTTTAGGGCAAAATTGCAGTTTAGGTACTACTTCAAATAGGCTGAAACTTTAAACGCGTTTATCTCGCAAACTACGCGTTCCCGGGCCTTATTTGCCCCTTCGGTGTTTCTAAGGGGTATGAATCGACCATTCTGAATCGATTGGCGCTATCAGAAAATATCGAAATTTTGGTCCCTGACCTCTGACTGCTACTGGGCGCAGAATTTGCACCAAAACAAGTGTTTTATAGGTAAATAGAATTGATGCTGGTATAGGCCAAAATTGCAGTTTAGGTACTACTTCAAATAGGCTGAAACTTTAAACGCGTTTACCTCGCAAACTACGCGTTCCCGGGCCTTATTTGCCCCTTCGGGGTTTCTAAGGGGTATGAATCGACCATTCTGAATCGATTGGCGCTATCAGAAAATATCGAAATTTTGGTCCCTGAACTCTGACTGCTACTGGGCCCAGAATTTGCACCAAAACAAGTGTTTTATAGGTAAAAAGAATTGATGCTGGTATAGGGCAAAATTGCAGTTTAGGTACTACTTCAAATAGGCTGAAACTTTAAACGCGTTTATCTCGCAAACTACGCGTTCCCGGGCCTTATTTGCCCCTTCGGGGTTTCTAAGGGGTATGAATCGACCATTCTGAATCGATTGGCGCTATCAGAAAATATCGAAATTTTGGTCCCTGAACTCTGACTGCTACTGGGCCCAGAATTTGCACCAAAACAAGTGTTTTATAGGTAAAAAGAATTGATGCTGGTATAGGGCAAAATTGCAGTGAAGGCTGAATCTTTAAACGCGTTTATCTCGCAAACTACGCGTTCCCGGGCCTTATTTGCCCCTTCGGGGTTTCTAAGGGGTATGAATCGACCATTCTGAATCGATTGGCGCTATCAGAAAATATCGAAATTTTGGTCCCTGAACTCTGAATGCTACTGGGCCCAGAATTTGCACCAAAACAAGTGTTTTATAGGTAAAAAGAATTGATGCTGGTATAGGGCAAAATTGCAGTTTAGGTACTACTTCAAATAGGCTGAAACTTTAAACGCGTTTATCTCGCAAACTACGCGTTCCCGGGCCTTATTTGCCCCTTCGGGGTTTCTAAGGGTTATGAATCAAAATTGCAGTTTAGGTACTACTTCAAATAGGCTGAAACTTTAAACGCGTTTATCTCGCAAACTACGCGTTCCCGGGCCTTATTTGCCCCTTCGGGGTTTCTAAGGGGTATGAATCGACCATTCTAAATCGATTGGCGCTATCAGAAAATATCGAAATTTTGGTCCCTGAACTCTGACTGCTACTGGGCCCAGAATTTGCACCAAAACAAGTGTTTTATAGGTAAAAAGAATTGATGCTGGTATAGGGCAAAATTGCAGTTTAGGTACTACTTCAAATAGGCTGAAACTTTAAACGCGTTTATCTCGCAAACTACGCGTTCCCGGGCCTTATTTGCCCCTTCGGGGTTTCTAAGGGGTATGAATCGACCATTCTGAATCGATTGGCGCTATCAGAAAATATCGAAATTTTGGTCCCTGAACTCTGACTGCTACTGGGCCCAGAATTTGCACCAAAACAAGTGTTTTATAGGTAAAAAGAATTGATGCTGGTATAGGGCAAAATTGCAGTTTAGGTACTACTTCAAATAGGCTGAATCTTTAAACGCGTTTATCTCGCAAACTACGCGTTCCCGGGCCTTATTTGCCCCTTCGGGGTTTCTAAGGGGTATGAATCGACCATTCTGAATCGATTGGCGCTATCAGAAAATATCGAAATTTTGGTCCCTGAACTCTGAATGCTACTGGGCCCAGAATTTGCACCAAAACAAGTGTTTTATAGGTAAAAAGAATTGATGCTGGTATAGGGCAAAATTGCAGTTTAGGTACTACTTCAAATAGGCTGAAACTTTAAACGCGTTTATCTCGCAAACTACGCGTTCCCGGGCCTTATTTGCCCCTTCGGGGTTTCTAAGGGGTATGAATCGATCATTCTGAATCGATTGGCGCTATCAGAAAATATCGAAATTTTGGTCCCTGAACTCTGACTGCTACTGGGCCCAGAATTTGCACCAAAACAAGTGTTTTATAGGTAAAAAGAATTGATGCTGGTATAGGGCAAAATTGCAGTTTAGGTACTACTTCAAATAGGCTGAAACTTTAAACGCATTTATCTCGCAAACTACGCGTTCCCGGGCCTTATTTGCCCCTTCGGGGTTTCTAAGGGGTATGAATCGACCATTCTGAATCGATTGGCGCTATCAGAAAATATCGAAATTTTGGTCCCTGAACTCTGACTGCTACTGGGCCCAGAATTTGCACCAAAACAAGTGTTTTATAGGTAAAAAGAATTGATGCTGGTATAGGGCAAAATTGCAGTTTAGGTACTACTTCAAATAGGCTGAAACTTTAAACGCGTTTATCTCGCAAACTACGCGTTCCCGGGCCTTATTTGCCCCTTCGGGGTTTCTAAGGGGTATGAATCGACCATTCTGAATCGATTGGCGCTATCAGAAAATATCGAAATTTTGGTCCCTGAACTCTGACTGCTACTGGGCCCAGAATTTGCACCAAAACAAGTGTTTTATAGGTAAAAAGAATTGATGCTGGTATAGGGCAAAATTGCAGTTTAGGTACTACTTCAAATAGGCTGAAACTTTAAACGCGTTTATCTCGCAAACTACGCGTTCCCGGGCCTTATTTGCCCCTTCGGGGTTTCTAAGGGGTATGAATCGACCATTCTGAATCGATTGGCGCTATCAGAAAATATCGAAATTTTGGTCCCTGAACTCTGACTGCTACTGGGCCCAGAATTTGCACCAAAACAAGTGTTTTATAGGTAAAAAGAATTGATGCTGGTTTAGGGCAAAATTGCAGTTTAGGTACTACTTCAAATAGGCTGAAACTTTAAACGCGTTTATCTCGCAAACTACGCGTTCCCGGGCCTTATTTGCCCCTTCGGG
The DNA here is from genome assembly GCA_964036015.1 of Leptarthrus brevirostris. Taxonomy (NCBI): domain Eukaryota; kingdom Metazoa; phylum Arthropoda; class Insecta; order Diptera; family Asilidae; genus Leptarthrus; species Leptarthrus brevirostris. Next base: position 88,063,048 of record OZ038373.1, on the reverse strand, counting down.
GTTTCTAAGGGGTATGAATCGACCATTCTGAATCGATTGGCGCTATCAGAAAATATCGAAATTTTGGTCCCTGACCTCTGACTGCTACTGGGCGCAGAATTTGCACCAAAACAAGTGTTTTATAGGTAAAAAGAATTGATGCTGGTATAGGCCAAAATTGCAGTTTAGGTACTACTTCAAATAGGCTGAAACTTTAAACGCGTTTATCTCGCAAACTACGCGTTCCCGGGCCTTATTTGCCCCTTCGGGGTTTCTAAGGGGTATGAATCGACCATTCTGAATCGATTGGCGCTATCAGAAAATATCGAAATTTTGGTCCCTGAACTCTGACTGCTACTGGGCCCAGAATTTGCACCAAAACAAGTGTTTTATAGGTAAAAAGAATTGATGCTGGTTTAGGGCAAAATTGCAGTTTAGGTACTACTTCAAATAGGCTGAAACTTTAAACGCGTTTATCTCGCAAACTACGCGTTCCCGGGCCTTATTTGCCCCTTCGGTGTTTCTAAGGGGTATGAATCGACCATTCTGAATCGATTGGCGCTATCAGAAAATATCGAAATTTTGGTCCCTGACCTCTGACTGCTACTGGGCGCAGAATTTGCACCAAAACAAGTGTTTTATAGGTAAATAGAATTGATGCTGGTATAGGCCAAAATTGCAGTTTAGGTACTACTTCAAATAGGCTGAAACTTTAAACGCGTTTACCTCGCAAACTACGCGTTCCCGGGCCTTATTTGCCCCTTCGGGGTTTCTAAGGGGTATGAATCGACCATTCTGAATCGATTGGCGCTATCAGAAAATATCGAAATTTTGGTCCCTGAACTCTGACTGCTACTGGGCCCAGAATTTGCACCAAAACAAGTGTTTTATAGGTAAAAAGAATTGATGCTGGTATAGGGCAAAATTGCAGTTTAGGTACTACTTCAAATAGGCTGAAACTTTAAACGCGTTTATCTCGCAAACTACGCGTTCCCGGGCCTTATTTGCCCCTTCGGGGTTTCTAAGGGGTATGAATCGACCATTCTGAATCGATTGGCGCTATCAGAAAATATCGAAATTTTGGTCCCTGAACTCTGACTGCTACTGGGCCCAGAATTTGCACCAAAACAAGTGTTTTATAGGTAAAAAGAATTGATGCTGGTATAGGGCAAAATTGCAGTGAAGGCTGAATCTTTAAACGCATTTATCTCGCAAACTACGCGTTCCCGGGCCTTATTTGCCCCTTCGGGGTTTCTAAGGGGTATGAATCGACCATTCTGAATCGATTGGCGCTATCAGAAAATATCGAAATTTTGGTCCCTGAACTCTGAATGCTACTGGGCCCAGAATTTGCACCAAAACAAGTGTTTTATAGGTAAAAAGAATTGATGCTGGTATAGGGCAAAATTGCAGTTTAGGTACTACTTCAAATAGGCTGAAACTTTAAACGCGTTTATCTCGCAAACTACGCGTTCCCGGGACTTATTTGCCCCTTCGGCCCTTCGGGGTTTCTAAGGGGTATGAATCGACCATTCTGAATCGATTGGCGCTATCAGAAAATATCGAAATTTTGGTCCCTGAACTCTGACTGCTACTGGGCCCAGAATTTGCACCAAAACAAGTGTTTTATAGGTAAAAAGAATTGATGCTGGTATAGGGCAAAATTGCAGTTTAGGTACTACTTCAAATAGGCTGAAACTTTAAACGCATTTATCTCGCAAACTACGCGTTCCCGGGCCTTATTTGCCCCTTCGGGGTTTCTAAGGGGTATGAATCGACCATTCTGAATCGATTGGCGCTATCAGAAAATATCGAAATTTTGGTCCCTGAACTCTGACTGCTACTGGGCCCAGAATTTGCACCAAAACAAGTGTTTTATAGGTAAAAAGAATTGATGCTGGTATAGGGCAAAATTGCAGTTTAGGTACTACTTCAAATAGGCTGAAACTTTAAACGCGTTTATCTCGCAAACTACGCGTTCCCGGGCCTTATTTGCCCCTTCGGGTCGGGGTTTTTAAGGGGTATGAATCGACCATTCTGAATCGATTGGCGCTATCAGAAAATATCGAAATTTTGGTCCCTGAACTCTGACTGCTACTGGGCCCAGAATTTGCACCAAAACAAGTGTTTTATAGGTAAAAAGAATTGATGCTGGTATAGGGCAAAATTGCAGTTTAGGTACTACTTCAAATAGGCTGAAACTTTAAACGCGTTTATCTCGCAAACTACGCGTTCCCGGGCCTTATTTGCCCCTTCGGGGTTTCTAAGGGGTATGAATCGACCATTCTGAATCGATTGGCGCTATCAGAAAATATCGAAATTTTGGTCCCTGAACTCTGACTGCTACTGGGCCCAGAATTTGCACCAAAACAAGTGTTTTATAGGTAAAAAGAATTGATGCTGGTATAGGCCAAAATTTCAGTTTAGGTACTACTTCAAATATGCTGAAACTTTAAACGCGTTTATCTCGCAAACTACGCGTTCCCGGGCCTTATGTGCCCCTTCGGGGTTTCTAAGGGGTATGAATCGACCATTCTGAATCGATTGGCGCTATCAGAAAATATCGAAATTTTGGTCCCTGAACTCTGACTGCTACTGGGCCCAGAATTTGCACCAAAACAAGTGTTTTATAGGTAAAAAGAATTGATGCTGGTATAGGCCAAAATTGCAGTTTAGGTACTACTTCAAATATGCTGAAACTTTAAACGCGTTTATCTCGCAAACTACGCGTTCCCGGGCCTTATTTGCCCCTTCGGGGTTTCTAAGGGGTATGAATCGACCATTCTGAATCGATTGGCGCTATCAGAAAATATCGAAATTTTGGTCCCTGAACTCTGACTGCTACTGGGCCCAGAATTTGCACCAAAACAAGTGTTTTATAGGTAAAAAGAATTGCTGCTGGTATAGGGCAAAATTGCAGTTTAGGTACTACTTCAAATAGGCTGAATCTTTAAACGCGTTTATCTCGCAAACTACGCGTTCCCGGGCCTTATTTGCCCCTTCGGGGTTTCTAAGGGGTATGAATCGACCATTCTGAATCGATTGGCGCTATCAGAAAATATCGAAATTTTGGTCCCTGAACTCTGACTGCTACTGGGCCCAGAATTTGCACCAAAACAAGTGTTTTATAGGTAAAAAGAATTGATGCTGGTATAGGGCAAAATTGCAGTTTAGGTACTACTTCAAATAGGCTGAAACTTTAAACGCGTTTATCTCGCAAACTACGCGTTCCCGGGCCTTATTTGCCCCTTCGGGGTTTCTAAGGGGTATGAATCGACCATTCTGAATCGATTGGTGCTATCAGAAAATATCGAAATTTTGGTCCCTGAACTCTGACTGCTACTGGGCCCAGAATTTGCACCAAAACAAGTGTTTTATAGGTAAAAAGAATTGATGCTGGTATAGGCCAAAATTGCAGTTTAGGTACTACTTCAAATATGCTGAAACTTTAAACGCGTTTATCTCGCAAACTACGCGTTCCCGGGCCTTATTTGCCCCTTCGGGGTTTCTAAGGGGTATGAATCGACCATTCTGAATCGATTGGCGCTATCAGAAAATATCGAAATTTTGGTCCCTGAACTCTGACTGCTACTGGGCCCAGAATTTGCACCAAAACAAGTATTTTATAGGTAAAAAGAATTGATGCTGGTATAGGCCAAAATTGCAGTTTAGGTACTACTTCAAATATGCTGAAACTTTAAACGCGTTTATCTCGCAAACTACGCGTTCCCGGGCCTTATTTGCCCCTTCGGGGTTTCTAAGGGGTATGAATCGACCATTCTGAATCGATTGGCGCTATCAGAAAATATCGAAATTTTGGTCCCTGAACTCTGACTGCTACTGGGCCCAGAATTTCCACCAAAACAAGTGTTTTATAGGTAAAAAGAATTGATGCTGGTATAGGGCAAAATTGCAGTTTAGGTACTACTTCAAATAGGCTGAAACTTTAAACGCGTTTATCTCGCAAACTACGCGTTCCCGGGCCTTATTTGCCCCTTCGGGGTTTCTAAGGGGTATGAATCGATCATTCTGAACCGATTGGCGCTATCAGAAAATATCGAAATTTTGGTCCCTGAACTCTGACTGCTACTGGGCCCAGAATTTGCACCAAAACAAGTGTTTTATAGGTAAAAAGAATTGCTGCTGGTATAGGGCAAAATTGCAGTTTAGGTACTACTTCAAATAGGCTGAATCTTTAAACGCGTTTATCTCGCAAACTACGCGTTCCCGGGCCTTATTTGCCCCTTCGGGGTTTCTAAGGGGTATGAATCGACCATTCTGAATCGATTGGCGCTATCAGAAAATATCGAAATTTTGGTCCCTGAACTCTGACTGCTACTGGGCCCAGAATTTGCACCAAAACAAGTGTTTTATAGGTAAAAAGAATTGATGCTGGTATAGGGCAAAATTGCAGTTTAGGTACTACTTCAAATAGGCTGAAACTTTAAACGCGTTTATCTCGCAAACTACGCGTTCCCGGGCCTTATTTGCCCCTTCGGGGTTTCTAAGGGGTATGAATCGACCATTCTGAATCGATTGGCGCTATCAGAAAATATCGAAATTTTGGTCCCTGAACTATGACTGCTACTGGGCCCAGAATTTGCACCAAAACAAGTGTTTTATAGGTAAAAAGAATTGATGCTGGTATAGGGCAAAATTGCAGTTTAGGTACTACTTCAAATAGGCTGAAACTTTAAACGCGTTTATCTCGCAAACTACGCGTTCCCGGGCCTTATTTGCCCCTTCGGGGTTTCTAAGGGGTATGAATCGACCATTCTGAATCGATTGGCGCTATCAGAAAATATCGAAATTTTGGTCCCTGAACTCTGACTGCTACTGGGCCCAGAATTTGCACCAAAACAAGTGTTTTATAGGTAAAAAGAATTGATGCTGGTATAGGGCAAAATTGCAGTTTAGGTACTACTTCAAATAGGCTGAAACTTTAAACGCGTTTATCTCGCAAACTACGCGTTCCCGGGCCTTATTTGCCCCTTCGGGGTTTCTAAGGGGTATGAATTGACCATTCTGAATCGATTGGCGCTATCAGAAAATATCGAAATTTTGGTCCCTGAACTCTGACTGCTACTGGGCCCAGAATTTGCACCAAAACAAGTGTTTTATAGGTAAAAAGAATTGATGCTGGTATAGGCCAAAATTGCAGTTTAGGTACTACTTCAAATATGCTGAAACTTTAAACGCGTTTATCTCGCAAACTACGCGTTCCCGGGCCTTATTTGCCCCTTCGGGGTTTCTAAGGGGTATGAATCGACCATTCTGAATCGATTGGCGCTATCAGAAAATATCGAAATTTTGGTCCCTGAACTCTGGCTGCTACTGGGCCCAGAATTTGCACCAAAACAAGTGTTTTATAGGTAAAAAGAATTGATGCTGGTATAGGGCAAAATTGCAGTTTAGGTACTACTTCAAATAGGCTGAAACTTTAAACGCGTTTATTTCGCAAACTACGCGTACCCGGGCCTTATTTGCCCCTTCGGGGTTTCTAAGGGGTATGAATCGACCATTCTGAATCGATTGGCGCTATCAGAAAATATCGAAATTTTGGTCCCTGAACTCTGACTGCTACTGGGCCCAGAATTTCCACCAAAACAAGTGTTTTATAGGTAAAAAGAATTGATGCTGGTATAGGGCAAAATTGCAGTTTAGGTACTACTTCAAATAGGCTGAAACTTTAAACGCGTTTATCTCGCAAACTACGCGTTCCCGGGCCTTATTTGCCCCTTCGGGGTTTCTAAGGGGTATGAATCGATCATTCTGAATCGATTGGCGCTATCAGAAAATATCGAAATTTTGGTCCCTGAACTCTGACTGCTACTGGGCCCAGAATTTGCACCAAAACAAGTGTTTTATAGGTAAAAAGAATTGATTCTGGTATAGGGCAAAATTGCAGTTTAGGTACTACTTCAAATAGGCTGAAACTTTAAACGCGTTTATCTCGCAAACTACGCGTTCCCGGGCCTTATTTGCCCCTTCGGGGTTTCTAAGGGGTATGAATCAATCATTCTGAATCGATTGGCGCTATCAGAAAATATCGAAATTTTGGTCCCTGAACTCTGACTGCTACTGGGCCCAGAATTTGCACCAAAACAAGTGTTTTATAGGTAAAAAGAATTGATGCTGGTATAGGGCAAAATTGCAGTTTAGGTACTACTTCAAATAGGCTGAAACTTTAAACGCGTTTATCTCGCAAACTACGCGTTCCCGGGCCTTATTTGCCCCTTCGGGGTTCCTAAGGGGTATGAATCGACCATTCTGAATCGATTGGCGCTATCAGAAAATATCGAAATTTTGGTCCCTGAACTCTGACTGCTACTGGGCCCAGAATTTGCACCAAAACAAGTGTTTTATAGGTAAAAAGAATTGATGCTGGTATAGGGCAAAATTGCAGTTTAGGTACTACTTCAAATAGGCTGAAACTTTAAACGCGTTTATCTCGCAAACTACGCGTTCCCGGGCCTTATTTGCCCCTTCGGGGTTTCTAAGGGGTATGAATCGACCATTCTGAATCGATTGGCGCTATCAGAAAATATCGAAATTTTGGTACCTGAACTCTGACTGCTACTGGGCCCAGAATTTGCACCAAAACAAGTGTTTTATAGGTAAAAAGAATTGATGCTGGTATAGGGCAAAATTGCAGTTTAGGTACTACTTCAAATAGGCTGAAACTTTAAACGCGTTTATCTCGCAAACTACGCGTTCCCGGGCCTTATTTGCCCCTTCGGGGTTTCTAAGGGGTATGAATCGACCATTCTGAAGCGATTGGCGCTATCAGAAAATATCGAAATTTTGGTCCCTGAACTCTGACTGCTAATGGGCCCAGAATTTGCACCAAAACAAGTGTTTTATAGGTAAAAAGAATTGATGCTGGTATAGGGCAAAATTGCAGTTTAGGTACTACTTCAAATAGGCTGAAACTTTAAACGCGTTTATCTCGCAAACTACGCGTTCCCGGGCCTTATTTGCCCCTTCGGGGTTTCTAAGGGGTATGAATCGACCATTCTGAATCGATTGGCGCTATCAGAAAATATCGAAATTTTGGTCCCTGAACTCTGACTGCTACTGGGCCCAGAATTTGCACCAAAACAAGTGTTTTATAGGTAAAAAGAATTGATGCTGGTATAGGGCAAAATTGCAGTTTAGGTACTACTTCAAATAGGCTGAAACTTTAAACGCGTTTATCTCGCAAACTACGCGTTCCCGGGCCTTATTTGCCCCTTCGGGGTTTCTAAGGGGTATGAATCGACCATTCTGAATCGATTAGCGCTATCAGAAAATATCGAAATTTTGGTCCCTGAACTCTGACTGCTACTGGGCCCAGAATTTGCACCAAAACAAGTGTTTTATAGGTAAAAAGAATTGATGCTGGTATAGGGCAAAATTGCAGTTTAGGTACTACTTCAAATAGGCTGAAACTTTAAACGCGTTTATCTCGCAAACTACGCGTTCCCGGGCCTTATTTGCCCCTTCGGGGTTTCTAAGGGGTATGAATCGATCATTCTGAATCGATTGGCGCTATCAGAAAATATCGAAATTTTGGTCCCTGAACTCTGACTGCTACTGGGCCCAGAATTTGCACCAAAACAAGTGTTTTATAGGTAAAAAGAATTGATTCTGGTATAGGGCAAAATTGCAGTTTAGGTACTACTTCAAATAGGCTGAAACTTTAAACGCGTTTATCTCGCAAACTACGCGTTCCCGGGCCTTATTTGCCCCTTCGGGGTTTCTAAGGGGTATGAATCGACCATTCTGAATCGATTGGCGCTATCAGAAAATATCGAAATTTTGGTCCCTGAACTCTGACTGCTACTGGGCCCAGAATTTGCACCAAAACAAGTGTTTTATAGGTAAAAAGAATTGATGCTGGTATAGGGCAAAATTGCAGTTTAGGTACTACTTCAAATAGGCTGAAACTTTAAACGCGATTATCTCGCAAACTACGCGTTCCCGGGCCTTATTTGCCCCTTCGGGGTTTCTAAGGGGTATGAATCGACCATTCTGAAGCGATTGGCGCTATCAGAAAATATCGAAATTTTGGTCCCTGAACTCTGACTGCTACTGGGCCCAGAATTTGCACCAAAACAAGTGTTTTATAGGTAAAAAGAATTGATGCTGGTATAGGGCAAAATTGCAGTTTAGGTACTACTTCAAATAGGCTGAAACTTTAAACGCGTTTATCTCGCAAACTACGCGTTCCCGGGCCTTATTTGCCCCTTCGGGGTTTCTAAGGGGTATGAATCGATCATTCTGAATCGATTGGCGCTATCAGAAAATATCGAAATTTTGGTCCCTGAACTCTGACTGCTACTGGGCCCAGAATTTGCACCAAAACAAGTGTTTTATAGGTAAAAAGAATTGATGCTGGTATAGGGCAAAATTGCAGTTTAGGTACTACTTCAAATAGGCTGAAACTTTAAACGCGTTTATCTCGCAAACTACGCGTTCCCGGGCCTTATTTGCCCCTTCGGGGTTTCTAAGGGGTATGAATCGACCATTCTGAATCGATTGGCGCTATCAGAAAATATCGAAATTTTGGTCCCTGAACTCTGACTGCTACTGGGCCCAGAATTTGCACCAAAACAAGTGTTTTATAGGTAAAAAGAATTGATGCTGGTATAGGGCAAAATTGCAGTTTAGGTACTACTTCAAATAGGCTGAAACTTTAAACGCGATTATCTCGCAAACTACGCGTTCCCGGGCCTTATTTGCCCCTTCGGGGTTTCTAAGGGGTATGAATCGACCATTCTGAAGCGATTGGCGCTATCAGAAAATATCGAAATTTTGGTCCCTGAACTCTGACTGCTACTGGGCCCAGAATTTGCACCAAAACAAGTGTTTTATAGGTAAAAAGAATTGATGCTGGTATAGGGCAAAATTGCAGTTTAGGTACTACTTCAAATAGGCTGAAACTTTAAACGCGTTTATCTCGCAAACTACGCGTTCCCGGGCCTTATTTGCCCCTTCGGGGTTTCTAAGGGGTATGAATCGACCATTCTGAATCGATTGGCGCTATCAGAAAATATCGAAATTTTGGTCCCTGAACTCTGACTGCTACTGGGCCCAGAATTTGCACCAAAACAAGTGTTTTATAGGTAAAAAGAATTGATGCTGGTATAGGGCAAAATTGCAGTTTAGGTACTACTTCAAATAGGCTGAAACTTTAAACGCGTTTATCTCGCAAACTACGCGTTCCCGGGCCTTATTTGCCCCTTCGGGGTTTCTAAGGGGTATGAATCGACCATTCTGAATCGATTAGCGCTATCAGAAAATATCGAAATTTTGGTCCCTGAACGCAGACTGCTACTGGGCCCAGAATTTGCACCAAAACAAGTGTTTTATAGGTAAAAAGAATTGATGCTGGTATAGGGCAAAATTGCAGTTTAGGTACTACTTCAAATAGGCTGAAACTTTAAACGCGTTTATCTCGCAAACTACGCGTTCCCGGGCCTTATTTGCCCCTTCCGGGTTTCTAAGGGGTATGAATCGACCATTCTGAATCGATTGGCGCTATCAGAAAATATCGAAATTTTGGTCCCTGAACTCTGACTGCTTACTGGGCCCAGAATTTGCACGAAAACAAGTGTTTTATAGGTAAAAAGAATTGATGCTGGTATAGGGCAAAATTGCAGTTTAGGTACTACTTCAAATAGGCTGAAACTTTAAACGCGTTTATCTCGCAAACTACGCGTTCCCGGGCCTTATTTGCCCCTTCGGGGCTTCTAAGGGGTATGAATCGACCATTCTGAATCGATTGGCGCTATCAGAAAATATCGAAATTTTGGTCCCTGAACTTTGACTGCTACTGGGCCCAGAATTTGCACCAAAACAAGTGTTTTATAGGTAAAAAGAATTGATGCTGGTATAGGGCAAAATTGCAGTTTAGGTACTACTTCAAATAGGCTGAAACTTTAAACGCGTTTATCTCGCAAACTACGCGTTCCCGGGCCTTATTTGCCCCTTCGGGGTTCCTAAGGGGTATGAATCGACCATTCTGAATCGATTGGCGCTATCAGAAAATATCGAAATTTTGGTCCCTGAACTCTGACTGCTACTGGGCCCAGAATTTGCACCAAAACAAGTGTTTTATAGGTAAAAAGAATTGATGCTGGTATAGGGCAAAAGTGCAGTTTAGGTACTACTTCAAATAGGCTGAAACTTTAAACGCGTTTATCTCGCAAACTACGCGTTCCCGGGCCTTATTTGCCCCTTCGGGGTTCCTAAGGGGTATGAATCGACCATTCTGAATCGATTGGCGCTATCAGAAAATATCGAAATTTTGGTCCCTGAACTCTGACTGCTACTGGGCCCAGAATTTGCACCAAAACAAGTGTTATATAGGTAAAAAGAATTGATGCTGGTATAGGGCAAAATTGCAGTTTAGGTACTACTTCAAATAGGCTGAAACTTTAAACGCGTTTATCTCGCAAACTACGCGTTCCCGGGCCTTATTTGCCCCTTCGGGGTTTCTAAGGGGTATGAATCGACCATTCTGAATCGATTGGCGTTATCAGAAATTTTGGTCCCTGAACTCTGACTGCTACTGGGCCCTTCAAATAGGCTGAAACTTTAAACGCGTTTATCTCGCAAACTACGCGTTCCCGGGCCTTATTTGCCCCTTCGGGGTTTCTAAGGGGTATGAATCGACCATTCTGAATCGATTGGCGCTATCAGAAAATATCGAAATTTTGGTCCCTGAACTCTGACTGCTACTGGGCCCAGAATTTGCACCAAAACAAGTGTTTTATAGGTAAAAAGAATTGATGCTGGTATAGGCCAAAATTGCAGTTTAGGTACTACTTCAAATATGCTGAAACTTTAAACGCGTTTATCTCGCAAACTACGCGTTCCCGGGCCTTATTTGCCCCTTCGGGGTTTCTAAGGGGTATGAATCGACCATTCTGAATCGATTGGCGCTATCAGAAAATATCGAAATTTTGGTCCCTGAACTCTGACTGCTACTGGGCCCAGAATTTGCACCAAAACAAGTGTTTTATAGGTAAAAAGAATTGATGCTGGTATAGGCCAAAATTGCAGTTTAGGTACTACTTCAAATAGGCTGAAACTTTAAACGCGTTTATCTCGCAAACTACGCGTTCCCGGGCCTTATTTGCCCCTTCCGGGTTTCTAAGGGGTATGAATCGACCATTCTGAATCGATTGGCGCTATCAGAAAATATCGAAATTTTGGTCCCTGAACTCTGACTGCTACTGGGCCCAGAATTTGCACCAAAACAAGTGTTTTATAGGTAAAAAGAATTGATGCTGGTACAGGGCAAAATTGCAGTTTAGGTACTACTTCAAATAGGCTGAAACTTTAAACGCGTTTATCTCGCAAACTACGCGTTCCCAGGCCTTATTTGCCCATTCGGGGTTTCTAAGGGGTATGAATCGACCATTCTGAATCGATTGGCGCTATCAGAAAATATCGAAATTTTGGTCCCTGAACTCTGACTGCTACTGGGCCCAGAATTTCCACCAAAACAAGTGTTTTATAGGTAAAAAGAATTGATGCTGGTATAGGGCAAAATTGCAGTTTAGGTACTACTTCAAATAGGCTGAAACTTTAAACGCGTTTATCTCGCAAACTACGCGTTCCCGGGCCTTATTTGCCCCTTCGGGGTTTCTAAGGGGTATGAATCGACCATTCTGAATCGATTGGCGCTATCACAAAATATCGAAATTTTGGTCCCTGAACTCTGACTGCTACTGGGCCCAGAATTTGCACCAAAACAAGTGTTTTATAGGTAAAAAGAATTGATGCTGGTATAGGGCAAAATTGCAGTTTAGGTACTACTTCAAATAGGCTGAAACTTTAAACGCGTTTATCTCGCAAACTACGCGTTCCCGGGCCTTATTTGCCCCTTCGGGGTTTCTAAGGGGTATGAATCGACCATTCTGAATCGATTGGCGCTATCAGAAAATATCGAAATTTTGGTCCCTGAACTCTGGCTGCTACTGGGCCCAGAATTTGCACCAAAACAAGTGTTTTATAGGTAAAAAGAATTGATGCTGGTATAGGGCAAAATTGCAGTTTAGGTACTACTTCAAATAGGCTGAAACTTTAAACGCGTTTATCTCGCAAACTACGCGTTCCCGGGCCTTATTTGCCCCTTCGGGGTTTCTAAGGAGTATGAATCGACCATTCTGAATCGATTGGCGCTATCAGAAAATATCGAAATTTTGGTCCCTGAACTCTGGCTGCTACTGGGCCCAGAATTTGCACCAAAACAAGTGTTTTATAGGTAAAAAGAATTGATGCTGGTATAGGGCAAAATTGCAGTTAAGGTACTACTTCAAATAGGCTGAAACTTTAAACGCGTTTATTTCGCAAACTACGCGTTCCCGGGCCTTATTTGCCCCTTCGGGGTTTCTAAGGGGTATGAATCGATCATTCTGAATCGATTGGCGCTATCAGAAAATATCGAAATTTTGGTCCCTGAACTCTGGGCCCAGAATTTGCACCAAAACAAGTGTTTTATAGGTAAAAAGAATTGATTCTGGTATAGGGCAAAATTGCAGTTTAGGTACTACTTCAAATAGGCTGAAACTTTAAACGCGTTTATCTCGCAAACTACGCGTTCCCGGGCCTTATTTGCCCCTTCGGGGTTTCTAAGGGGTATGAATCAATCATTCTGAATCGATTGGCGCTATCAGAAAATATCGAAATTTTGGTCCCTGAACTCTGACTGCTACTGGGCCCAGAATTTGCACCAAAACAAGTGTTTTATAGGTAAAAAGAATTGATGCTGGTATAGGGCAAAATTGCAGTTTAGGTACTACTTCAAATAGGCTGAAACTTTAAACGCGTTTATCTCGCAAACTACGCGTTCCCGGGCCTTATTTGCCCCTTCGGGGTTCCTAAGGGGTATGAATCGACCATTCTGAATCGATTGGCGCTATCAGAAAATATCGAAATTTTGGTCCCTGAACTCTGACTGCTACTGGGCCCAGAATTTGCACCAAAACAAGTGTTTTATAGGTAAAAAGAATTGATGCTGGTATAGGGCAAAATTGCAGTTTAGGTACTACTTCAAATAGGCTGAAACTTTAAACGCGTTTATCTCGCAAACTACGCGTTCCCGGGCCTTATTTGCCCGTTCGGGGTTTCTAAGGGGTATGAATCGACCATTCTGAATCGATTGGCGCTATCAGAAAATATCGAAATTTTGGTCCCTGAACTCTGACTGCTACTGGGCCCAGAATTTGCACCAAAACAAGTGTTTTATAGGTAAAAAGAATTGATGCTGGTATGGGGCAAAATTCCAGTTTAGGTACTACTTCAAATAGGCTGAAACTTTAAACGCGTTTATCTCGCAAACTACGCGTTCCCGGGCCTTATTTGCCCCTTCGGGGTTTCTAAGGGGTATGAATCGACCATTCTGAATCGATTGGCGCTATCAGCAAATATCGAAATTTTGGTCCCTGAACTCTGACTGCTACTGGGCCCAGAATTTGCACCAAAACAAGTGTTTTATAGGTAAAAAGAATTGATGCTGGTATAGGGCAAAATTGCAGTTTAGGTACTACTTCAAATAGGCTGAAACTTTAAACGCGTTTATCTCGCAAACTACGCGTTCCCGGGCCTTATTTGCCCCTTCGGGGTTTCTAAGGGGTATGAATCGACCATTCTGAATCGATTGGCGCTATCAGCAAATATCGAAATTTTGGTCCCTGAACTCTGACTGCTACTGGGCCCAGAATTTGCACCAAAACAAGTGTTTTATAGGTAAAAAGAATTGATGCTGGTATATAGGGGTATGAATCGACCATTCTGAATCGATTGGCGCTATCAGAAAATATCGAAATTTTGGTCCCTGAACTCTGACTGCTACTGGGCCCAGAATTTGCACCAAAACAAGTGTTTTATAGGTAAAAAGAATTGATGCTGGTATAGGCCAAAATTGCAGTTTAGGTACTACTTCAAATATGCTGAAACTTTAAACGCGTTTATCTCGCAAACTACGCGTTCCCGGGCCTTATTTGCCCCTTCGGGGTTTCTAAGGGGTATGAATCGACCATTCTGAATCGATTGGCGCTATCAGAAAATATCGAAATTTTGGTCCCTGAACTCCGACTGCTACTGGGCCCAGAATTTGCACCAAAACAAGTGTTTTATAGGTAAAAAGAATTGATGCTGGTATAGGGCAAAATTGCAGTTTAGATACTACTTCAAATAGGCTGAAACTTTAAACGCGTTTATCTCGCAAACTACGCGTTCCCGGGCCTTATTTGCCCCTTCGGGGTTTCTAAGGGGTATGAATCGACCATTCTGAATCGATTGGCGCTATCAGATAATATCGAAATTTTGGTCCCTGAACTCTGACTGCTACTGGGCCCAGAACTTGCACCAAAACAAGTGTTTTATAGGTAAAAAGAATTGATGCTGGTATAGGCCAAAATTGCAGTTTAGGTACTACTTCAAATAGGCTGAAACTTTAAACGCGTTTATCTCGCAAACTACGCGTTCCCGGGCCTTATTTGCCCCTTCGGGGTTCCTAAGGGGTATGAATCGACCATTCTGAATCGATTGGCGCTATCAGAAAATATCGAAATTTTGGTCCCTGAACTCTGACTGCTACTGGGCCCAGAATTTGCACCAAAACAAGTGTTTTATAGGTAAAAAGAATTGATGCTGGTATAGGGCAAAATTGCAGTTTAGGTACTACTTCAAATAGGCTGAAACTTTAAACGCGTTTATCTCGCAAACTACGCGTTCCCGGGCCTTATTTGCCCCTTCGGGGTTTCTAAGGGGTATGAATCGACCATTCTGAATCGATTGGCGCTATCAGAAAATATCGAAATTTTGGTCCCTGAACTCTGACTGCTACTGGGCCCAGAATTTGCACCAAAACAAGTGTTTTATAGGTAAAAAGAATTGATGCTGGTATAGGCCAAAATTGCAGTTTAGGTACTACTTCAAATATGCTGAAACTTTAAACGCGTTTATCTCGCAAACTACGCGTTCCCGGGCCTTATTTGCCCCTTCGGGGTTTCTAAGGGGTATGAATCGACCATTCTGAATCGATTGGCGCTATCAGAAAATATCGAAATTTTGGTCCCTGAACTCTGACTGCTACTGGGCCCAGAATTTGCACCAAAACAAGTGTTTTATAGGTAAAAAGAATTGATGCTGGTATAGGGCAAAATTGCAGTTTAGATACTACTTCAAATAGGCTGAAACTTTAAACGCGTTTATCTCGCAAACTACGCGTTCCCGGGCCTTATTTGCCCCTTCGGGGTTTCTAAGGGGTATGAATCAATCATTCTGAATCGATTGGCGCTATCAGAAAATATCGAAATTTTGGTCCCTGAACTCTGACTGCTACTGGGCCCAGAATTTGCACCAAAACAAGTGTTTTATAGGTAAAAAGAATTGATGCTGGTATAGGGCAAAATTGCAGTTTAGGTACTACTTCAAATAGGCTGAAACTTTAAACGCGTTTATCTCGCAAACTACGCGTTCCCGGGCCTTATTTGCCCCTTCGGGGTTTCTAAGGGGTATGAATCGATCATTCTAAATCGATTGGCGGTATCAGAAAATATCGAAATTTTGGTCCCTGAACTCTGACTGCTACTGGGCCCAGAATTTGCACCAAAACAAGTGTTTTATAGGTAAAAAGAATTGATTCTGGTATAGGGCAAAATTGCAGTTTAGGTACTACTTCAAATAGGCTGAAACTTTAAACGCGTTTATCTCGCAAACTACGCGTTCCCGGGCCTTATTTGCCCCTTCGGGGTTTCTAAGGGGTATGAATCAATCATTCTGAATCGATTGGCGCTATCAGAAAATATCGTAATTTTGGTCCCTGAACTCTGACTGCTACTGGGCCCAGAATTCGCACCAAAACAAGTGTTTTATAGGTAAAAAGAATTGATGCTGGTATAGGGCAAAATTGCAGTTTAGGTACTACTTCAAATAGGCTGAAACTTTAAACGCGTTTATCTCGCAAACTACGCGTTCCCGGGCCTTATTTGCCCCTTCGGGGTTTCTAAGGGGTATGAATCGACCATTCTGAATCGATTGGCGCTATCAGAAAATATCGAAATTTTGGTCCCTGAACTCTGACTGCTACTGGGCCCAGAATTTGCACCAAAACAAGTGTTTTATAGGTAAAAAGAATTGATGCTGGTATAGGGCAAAATTGCAGTTTAGGTACTACTTCAAATAGGCTGAAACTTTAAACGCGTTTATCTCGCAAACTACGCGTTCCCGGGCCTTATTTGCCCCTTCGGGGTTTCTAAGGGGTGTGAATCGACCATTCTGAATCGATTAGCGCTATCAGAAAATATCGAAATTTTGGTCCCTGAACTCAGACTGCTACTGGGCCCAGAATTTGCACCAAAACAAGTGTTTTATAGGTAAAAAGAATTGATGCTGGTATAGGGCAAAATTGCAGTTTAGGTACTACTTCAAATAGGCTGAAACTTTAAACGCGTTTATCTCGCAAACTACGCGTTCCCGGGCCTTATTTGCCCCTTCGGGGTTTCTAAGGGGTATGAATCGACCATTCTGAATCGATTGGCGCTATCAGAAAATATCGAAATTTTGGTCCCTGAACTCTGACTGCTACTGGGCCCAGAATTTGCACCAAAACAAGTGTTTTATAGGTAAAAAGAATTGATGCTGGTATAGGGCAAAATTGCAGTTTAGGTACTACTTCAAATAGGCTGAAACTTTAAACGCGTTTATCTCGCAAACTACGCGTTCCCGGGCCTTATTTGCCCCTTGGGGGTTTCTAAGGGGTATGAATCGACCATTCTGAATCGATTGGCGCTATCAGAAAATATCGAAATTTTGGTCCCTGAACTCTGACTGCTACTGGGCCCAGAATTTGCACCAAAACAAGTGTTTTATAGGTAAAAAGAATTGATGCTGGTATAGGGCAAAATTGCAGTTTAGGTACTACTTCAAATAGGCTGAAACTTTAAACGCGTTTATCTCGCAAACTACGCGTTCCCGGGCCTTATTTGCCCCTTCGGGGTTTCTAAGGGGTATTAATCGACCATTCTGAATCGATTGGCGCTATCAGAAAATATCGAAATTTTGGTCCCTGAACTCTGACTGCTACTGGGCCCAGAATTTGCACCAAAACAAGTGTTTTATAGGTAAAAAGAATTGATGCTGGTATAGGGCAAAATTGCAGTTTAGGTACTACTTCAAATAGGCTGAAACTTTAAACGCGTTTCTCTCGCAAACTACGCGTTCCCGGGCCTTATTTGCCCCTTCGGGCTTTCTAAGGGGTATGAATCGACCATTCTGAATCGATTGGCGCTATCAGAAAATATCGAAATTTTGGTCCCTGAACTCTGACTGCTACTGGGCCCAGAATTTGCACCAAAACAAGTGTTTTATAGGTAAAAAGAATTGATGCTGGTATAGGGCAAAATTGCAGTTTAGGTACTACTTCAAATAGGCTGAAACTTTAAACGCGTTTATCTCGCAAACTACGCGTTCCCGGGCCTTATTTGCCCCTTCGGGGTTTCTAAGGGGTATGAATCGACCATTCTGAATCGATTGGCGCTATCAGAAAATATCGAAATTTTGGTCCCTGAACTCTGACTGCTTACTGGGCCCAGAATTTGCACCAAAACAAGTGTTTTATAGGTAAAAAGAATTGATGCTGGTATAGGGCAAAATTGCAGTTTAGGTACTACTTCAAATAGGCTGAAACTTTAAACGCGTTTATCTCGCAAACTACGCGTTCCCGGGCCTTATTTGCCCCTTCGGGGTTTCTAAGGGGTATGAATCGACCATTCTGAATCGATTGGCGCTATCAGAAAATATCGAAATTTTGGTCCCTGAACTCTGACTGCTACTGGGCCCAGAATTTGCACCAAAACAAGTGTTTTATAGGTAAAAAGAATTGATGCTGGTATAGGGCAAAATTGCAGTTTAGGTACTACTTCAAATAGGCTGAAACTTTAAACGCGTTTATCTCGCAAACTACGCGTTCCCGGGCCTTATTTGCCCCTTCGGGGTTTCTAAGGGGTATGAATCGACCATTCTGAATCGATTGGCGCTATCAGAAAATATCGAAATTTTGGTCCCTGAACTCTGACTGCTACTGGGCCCAGAATTTGCACCAAAACAAGTGTTTTATAGGTAAAAAGAATTGATGCTGGTATAGGCCAAAATTGCAGTTTAGGTACTACTTCAAATATGCTGAAACTTTAAACGCGTTTATCTCGCAAACTACGCGTTCCCGGGCCTTATTTGCCCCTTCGGGGTTTCTAAGGGGTATGAATCGACCATTCTGAATCGATTGGCGCTATCAGAAAATATCGAAATTTTGGTCCCTGAACTCTGACTGCTACTGGGCCCAGAATTTGCACCAAAACAAGTGTTTTATAGGTAAAAAGAATTGATGCTGGTATAGGGCAAAATTGCAGTTTAGATACTACTTCAAATAGGCTGAAACTTTAAACGCGTTTATCTCGCAAACTACGCGTTCCCGGGCCTTATTTGCCCCTTCGGTGTTTCTAAGGGGTATGAATCAATCATTCTGAATCGATTGGCGCTATCAGAAAATATCGAAATTTTGGTCCCTGAACTCTGACTGCTACTGGGCCCAGAATTTGCACCAAAACAAGTGTTTTATAGGTAAAAAGAATTGATGCTGGTATAGGGCAAAATTGCAGTTTAGGTACTACTTCAAATAGGCTGAAACTTTAAACGCGTTTATCTCGCAAACTACGCGTTCCCGGGCCTTATTTGCCCCTTCGGGGTTTCTAAGGGGTATGAATCGATCATTCTAAATCGATTGGCGGTATCAGAAAATATCGAAATTTTGGTCCCTGAACTCTGACTGCTACTGGGCCCAGAATTTGCACCAAAACAAGTGTTTTATAGGTAAAAAGAATTGATTCTGGTATAGGGCAAAATTGCAGTTTAGGTACTACTTCAAATAGGCTGAAACTTTAAACGCGTTTATCTCGCAAACTACGCGTTCCCGGGCCTTATTTGCCCCTTCGGGGTTTCTAAGGGGTATGAATCAATCATTCTGAATCGATTGGCGCTATCAGAAAATATCGTAATTTTGGTCCCTGAACTCTGACTGCTACTGGGCCCAGAATTCGCACCAAAACAAGTGTTTTATAGGTAAAAAGAATTGATGCTGGTATAGGGCAAAATTGCAGTTTAGGTACTACTTCAAATAGGCTGAAACTTTAAACGCGTTTATCTCGCAAACTACGCGTTCCCGGGCCTTATTTGCCCCTTCGGGGTTTCTAAGGGGTATGAATCGACCATTCTGAATCGATTGGCGCTATCAGAAAATATCGAAATTTTGGTCCCTGAACTCTGACTGCTACTGGGCCCAGAATTTGCACCAAAACAAGTGTTTTATAGGTAAAAAGAATTGATGCTGGTATAGGGCAAAATTGCAGTTTAGGTACTACTTCAAATAGGCTGAAACTTTAAACGCGTTTATCTCGCAAACTACGCGTTCCCGGGCCTTATTTGCCCCTTCGGGGTTTCTAAGGGGTGTGAATCGACCATTCTGAATCGATTAGCGCTATCAGAAAATATCGAAATTTTGGTCCCTGAACTCAGACTGCTACTGGGCCCAGAATTTGCACCAAAACAAGTGTTTTATAGGTAAAAAGAATTGATGCTGGTATAGGGCAAAATTGCAGTTTAGGTACTACTTCAAATAGGCTGAAACTTTAAACGCGTTTATCTCGCAAACTACGCGTTCCCGGGCCTTATTTGCCCCTTCGGGGTTTCTAAGGGGTATGAATCGACCATTCTGAATCGATTGGCGCTATCAGAAAATATCGAAATTTTGGTCCCTGAACTCTGACTGCTACTGGGCCCAGAATTTGCACCAAAACAAGTGTTTTATAGGTAAAAAGAATTGATGCTGGTATAGGGCAAAATTGCAGTTTAGGTACTACTTCAAATAGGCTGAAACTTTAAACGCGTTTATCTCGCAAACTACGCGTTCCCGGGCCTTATTTGCCCCTTGGGGGTTTCTAAGGGGTATGAATCGACCATTCTGAATCGATTGGCGCTATCAGAAAATATCGAAATTTTGGTCCCTGAACTCTGACTGCTACTGGGCCCAGAATTTGCACCAAAACAAGTGTTTTATAGGTAAAAAGAATTGATGCTGGTATAGGGCAAAATTGCAGTTTAGGTACTACTTCAAATAGGCTGAAACTTTAAACGCGTTTATCTCGCAAACTACGCGTTCCCGGGCCTTATTTGCCCCTTCGGGGTTTCTAAGGGGTATTAATCGACCATTCTGAATCGATTGGCGCTATCAGAAAATATCGAAATTTTGGTCCCTGAACTCTGACTGCTACTGGGCCCAGAATTTGCACCAAAACAAGTGTTTTATAGGTAAAAAGAATTGATGCTGGTATAGGGCAAAATTGCAGTTTAGGTACTACTTCAAATAGGCTGAAACTTTAAACGCGTTTCTCTCGCAAACTACGCGTTCCCGGGCCTTATTTGCCCCTTCGGGCTTTCTAAGGGGTATGAATCGACCATTCTGAATCGATTGGCGCTATCAGAAAATATCGAAATTTTGGTCCCTGAACTCTGACTGCTACTGGGCCCAGAATTTGCACCAAAACAAGTGTTTTATAGGTAAAAAGAATTGATGCTGGTATAGGGCAAAATTGCAGTTTAGGTACTACTTCAAATAGGCTGAAACTTTAAACGCGTTTATCTCGCAAACTACGCGTTCCCGGGCCTTATTTGCCCCTTCGGGGTTTCTAAGGGGTATGAATCGACCATTCTGAATCGATTGGCGCTATCAGAAAATATCGAAATTTTGGTCCCTGAACTCTGACTGCTTACTGGGCCCAGAATTTGCACCAAAACAAGTGTTTTATAGGTAAAAAGAATTGATGCTGGTATAGGGCAAAATTGCAGTTTAGGTACTACTTCAAATAGGCTGAAACTTTAAACGCGTTTATCTCGCAAACTACGCGTTCCCGGGCCTTATTTGCCCCTTCGGGGTTTCTAAGGGGTATGAATCGACCATTCTGAATCGATTGGCGCTATCAGAAAATATCGAAATTTTGGTCCCTGAACTCTGACTGCTACTGGGCCCAGAATTTGCACCAAAACAAGTGTTTTATAGGTAAAAAGAATTGATGCTGGTATAGGGCAAAATTGCAGTTTAGGTACTACTTCAAATAGGCTGAAACTTTAAACGCGTTTATCTCGCAAACTACGCGTTCCCGGGCCATATTTGCCCCTTCGGGGTTTCTAAGGGGTATGAATCGACCATTCTGAATCGATTGGCGCTATCAGAAAATATCGAAATTTTGGTCCCTGAACTCTGACTGCTACTGGGCCCAGAATTTGCACCAAAACAAGTGTTTTATAGGTAAAAAGAATTGATGCTGGTATAGGGCAAAATTGCAGTTTAGGTACTCCTTCAAATAGGCTGAAACTTTAAACGCGTTTATCTCGCAAACTACGCGTTCCCGGGCCTTATTTGCCCCTTCGGGGTTTCTAAGGGGTATGAATCGACCATTCTGAATCGATTGGCGCTATCAGAAAATATCGAAATTTTGGTCCCTGAACTCTGACTGCTACTGGGCCCAGAATTTGCACCAAAACAAGTGTTTTATAGGTAAAAAGAATTGATGCTGGTATAGGGCAAAATTGCAGTTTAGGTACTACTTCAAATAGGCTGAAACTTTAAACGCGTTTATCTCGCAAACTACGCGTTCCCGGGCCTTATTTGCCCCTTCGGGGTTTCTAAGGGGTATGAATCGATCATTCTGAATCGATTGGCGCTATCAGAAAATATCGAAATTTTGGTCCCTGAACTCTGACTGCTACTGGGCCCAGAATTTGCACCAAAACAAGTGTTTTATAGGTAAAAAGAATTGATTCTGGTATAGGGCAAAATTGCAGTTTAGGTACTACTTCAAATAGGCTGAAACTTTAAACGCGTTTATCTCGCAAACTACGCGTTCCCGGGCCTTATTTGCCCCTTCGGGGTTTCTAAGGGGTATGAATCAATCATTCTGAATCGATTGGCGCTATCAGAAAATATCGAAATTTTGGTCCCTGAACTCTGACTGCTACTGGGCCCAGAATTTGCACCAAAACAAGTGTTTTATAGGTAAAAAGAATTGATGCTGGTATAGGGCAAAATTGCAGTTTAGGTACTACTTCAAATAGGCTGAAACTTTAAACGCGTTTATCTCGCAAACTACGCGTTCCCGGGCCTTATTTGCCCCTTCGGGGTTTCTAAGGGGTATGAATCGACCATTCTGAATCGATTGGCGCTATCAGAAAATATCGAAATTTTGGTCCCTGAACTCTGACTGCTACTGGGCCCAGAATTTGCACCAAAACAAGTGTTTTATAGGTAAAAAGAATTGATGCTGGTATAGGGCAAAATTGCAGTTTAGGTACTACTTCAAATAGGCTGAAACTTTAAACGCGTTTATCTCGCAAACTACGCGTTCCCGGGCCTTATTTGCCCCTTCGGGGTTTCTAAGGGGTATGAATCGACCATTCTGAATCGATTGGCGCTATCAGAAAATATCGAAATTTTAGTCCCTGAACTCTAACTGCTACTGGGCCCAGAATTTGCACCAAAACAAGTGTTTTATAGGTAAAAAGAATTGATGCTGGTATAGGGCAAAATTGCAGTTTAGGTACTACTTCAAATAGGCTGAAACTTTAAACGCGATTATCTCGCAAACTACGCGTTCCCGGGCCTTATTTGCCCCTTCGGGGTTTCTAAGGGGTATGAATCGACCATTCTGAATCGATTAGCGCTATCAGAAAATATCGAAATTTTGGTCCCTGAACTCAGACTGCTACTGGGCCCAGAATTTGCACCAAAACAAGTGTTTTATAGGTAAAAAGAATTGATGCTGGTATAGGGCAAAATTGCAGTTTAGGTACTACTTCAAATAGGCTGAAACTTTAAACGCGTTTATCTCGCAAACTACGCGTTCCCGGGCCTTATTTGCCCCTTCGGGTTTCTAAGGGGTATGAATCGACCAACCTGAATCGATTGGCGCTATCAGAAAATATCGAAATTTTGGTCCCTGAAAAAAGAATTGATGCTGGTATAGGGCAAAATTGCAGTTTAGGTACTACTTCAAATAGGCTGAAACTTTAAACGCGTTTATCTCGCAAACTACGCGTTCCCGGGCCTTATTTGCCCCTTCGGGGTTTCTATTGCGCTATCAGAAAATATCGAAATTTTGGTCCCTGAACTCTGACTGCTACTGGGCCCAGAATTTGCACCAAAACAAGTGTTTTATAGGTAAACATTTAGGTACTACTTCAAATAGGCTGAAACTTTAAACGCGTTTATCTCGCAAACTACGCGTTCCCGGGCCTTATTTGCCCCTTCGGGGTTTCTAAGGGGTATGAATCGACCATTCTGAATCGATTGGCGCTATCAGAAAATATCGAAATTTTAGTCCTTGAACTCTGACTGCTACTGGGCCCAGAATTTGCACCAAAACAAGTGTTTTATAGGTAAAAAGATTTGTAGTTGTATACTTATAGGCTGA